>CM031604.1:47190975-47193475 GCA_018398815.1 Conus ventricosus | reverse complement strand
AAACAGAAAAAACAAAGCAAACAACAACAAAATCCGTCTTGTGCGTGATGCCATCTCTGCTAAAAAAAATCGTTTGAACATTAAAGTTGAATTTGATTGTGTTGTCCTTCTCCCGTGAATTTCAGATTGATAACATAAAAGAATCAGACTCCATTCCCTTTTCATTTCACCTGAATTGCGGAGTATTGCAGTGGCATTTAAGGCTAAGGAATGCAACCAGAGTGATCTATATCCCATGGTATGATTGGACCCACGCATTGATGGAGTTTAGCGTGTCTGGCCGGGGCGTCTCTCTGCTGTTTGACTCCATCTTTCCCTTACCATGCCATCTGGGGCTGGGATGGGGTAGGGGGCCCCAAGTGTCACTTCTAGGAGGCATGAGATGGACGCTGCTGTCTTCCTCTGGCACTGGCCGCTGAAGAAGCAGGTGCTGATCGTGACTACGTGAGTGCGCACACCGGCCGCTCTTTCTCTACCTTCCGTCGGCTTTATTTCAAAGCTTGTTTTATTCGTCTCCCCCCAAGAGTATTAGACGCATGGATGTGGAGGGATGGTGCTGGATGGGGTAGGAAATGAAGTTATTGAGCACTGTGGAGGGATGGTGCTGGATGGGGTAGGAAATGAAGTTATTGAGCACATCAGCGAGAGGAGAGTCTCGCCCTTTCCTTTTCTTTGTCTTGTGTTGCTTCTCTGTCAGTCTTTCTCTCTCTGTGAAGACCGTCTTTGTGTTTGTCCTTCATTACTACCTGTCTGTCTCAGTCTGTGTTGGTCCATTTGTCTTTCCCTCTCGTTATCTTTCTGTTCTATGTTACATAGAGACATGTGTGCATACATGCGTATACACACACTCGCGCGCGCATACAGACGCACACACATATGTATGAGGGCACAGAAACGTACAATGTCACACACTCACGCAAACGCACTCGCACGCACGCATGCACGCACACGCACGCACGCACATGCACACACACACGCACGCACACACACACACACACACACACACACACACACACACACCACACACACACCACACACACACACACACACACACACACCACACACACACACACACGCACGCACGCACGCACGCACGCACGCACGCACGCACATACACACACACACACACACACACACACACACACACACACACACTCACACACACACACACACACACACACACACACACACACACACACACACACACACACACACACACACACACACACACACACACACACACACACACACGCTCACTCACGCACTGTCATCTAATTAAAACAAAAGCATCTGAAGCAAAAGTAAATTCGTGTGTTAAAATGTGTTTAAGGCAGAAAGGATAAACCTGATGTGCATAAATAGATTACACATAAAGCTATCATTTTCATATGTAGAGTGCACACACGAACACATGCATACTTGCGTGTAAGCATACGCTCTCTCTCTCTCTCTCTCTCTCTCTCTCTCTCTCTCTTCTCTCTCTCTCTCTCCTCTCTCTCTCTCCTCTCTCTCTCTTGTGTGTGTGTGTGTGTGGTGTGTGTGTGTGTGTGTGTGTGTGTGTGTGTGTGTGTGTGTGTGTGTGTGTGTGTGTGTTTCAACAGTGAACTGCAACAACGGATGCATAAAGCACTGAAGGAAATGAACCTAAAGAGAAAATACTACAGGTCATTGGGGCATTAGCATGAGCCAGAAAGCGATGAACCATATGGAAAAACAAGAAGACGACGACTACAACAACAGAAAGTGGCTGACGCCAGACGGACAGTCTGTCAACAAGGGCCTCTGCCTGGCCCAGCTGAACATGTCCAGAGGTGTATCATCGTGCTCTCCCCCTCCACCTCATCTTATCTGTCTTCTCAGCGCCTTGGTCCCAGAGCTGTTCATCCCCACCCTCCAAACACAGTCACGTCCACGCTTCGTCCACTTCACCCCCAGCAGCAGAGGTCCGCGTGTTATTTGATTTGCTTTCATTGCATCTTTTCTCTTCCTCCCTTTCTTGTTTTTCTTGTAAGCAAGGCCCTTTGCGACATTCCTCAGATACGATACATGTCTCAAAGGATTCATAGTTTGATTGTTTTGTTTCATTGTCTGTGTATTACATTCATTGAAGGTTGTTTTTTTTTTCCAATGACGATGTTGTCCTTATTTTGTTTTTTGTTCGTTTTCCCTTCTTTCCCATTTCCTCCTTTCCGTGTGTCTTTATCATTGTGACAGTGGTGATAGACGGCGCTTGAAGGGTTTCAAAGACTTGTCATGAAACCTCACTGACTGTTCAAAGACTTGTCATGAAACCTCACTAACTATTCAAAGACATGTCATGAAACCTCACTAACTATTCAAAGACATGTCATGAAACCTGAAACCTCACTAACTATTCAAAGACATGTCATGAAACCTCACCGACTATTCAAAGACATGTCATGAAACCTCACTAACTATTCAGAGACATGTCATGAAACCTCACTAACTATTCAAAGACATGTCATGAAACCTCCCTAAC
>CM031604.1:47183475-47185975 GCA_018398815.1 Conus ventricosus | reverse complement strand
TGTGTGTGTGTGTGTGTGTGTGTGTGTGTGTGAGACGGGTGACGATTGTCGATTGTTTCAGTTCCCAGTAATCCTGATTGTAGACAACCAGTCACTCCAATAACACAGACATTGTGCTTCTAATGCCACGTAATGGATTCCACAAAGCAACGAATCTCCTTGGATAGACACCAGGTAATACTCATTGACCGGCAACACACTCGCCTCCCGGGTTCTTCTCTGACTGGTCGATAATGGCGAGGAACGGGCAGCGGCGATAATCTCCCTGATGGTACCACTTCACCATCGTCGATAAAATGCCTTGGGAGTCGGGTTTCCTTCTGGGACAGTACGGAATGGAGTGACGACTGCTGACTCAGGCCCAACCTATCTAAAAAAAAAAACAGTTCTGCAAGACTGTTCAGGGCGGGAGTTGGCATTACTGTGAGGGACGAAGCAGCAAGAAAGTAGTGGGAGGAACCAGTAGCAGTTACATTTACTTTTTGCATGATAGGATGCCAAAGCTCATCGCTTTGTAAAAATATTGTCTGTGTCCATTACTTGTTTGCTCGTTTCTCTCTCTCTCTCCTCTCTCTCTCTCTCCTCTCTCTCTCTCCTCTCTCTCTCTCTCTTTTCATCTTCTCTCTTCCTCTCTCTCTCTCTCCTCTCTCTCCTTGTTGTGTGTGTTGTGTGTTGGTGGTGTGTGTGTGTGTGTTGTGTGTGGTGTAGATCAGCATATCATGCAGGTGAGAGTGTGTGTTCGTGTGCACGCATGAGTGGACACAGCTTCATTGCGGGTATTTGGAATCGCCCATTTAGTATCGTTTTATCGTTACAACCTAGCAAACAACACAGACTTTTTTAGTTTTGTCACCAAAACCTATTCCTTAAAAAAAACCTTTGTACTCGCTGTTGGTAACATTATCTACATGAAATGTATAACCAACAGAACATTACAAAACAACTTCCACATTGCATGTATAAGAAAACTAATCTATTGACACACTTAAGAGTAATCACCCCAAAACCCAAAATGCACAGGAGGACAGGCATTTCCATACATTTTTACCTGCAGATTACAAAAAAAAAGTTTTAAAAAACAACAACATTCAAATCCAGCAAGTGCGCATAAAAACCCATTTGAGTAAACAGCCACTGTGAAACGGGACCCTAGCGTCCACAATGAACGCGGTGTGAAGTTGGTTGCCTGTCTCCAGACAAAACAACAACAACAACAACAACAACAACAACAAAAGGTGGCACGTTCCAAATTCGACAAACAAAATAGCGCTACGAAAGAACAAAAGAGGAGACAGGAACACAAAGAAAGATGGATGACAATAAAGTCAGTTTGACGAAAGGAACCACACCACACAACACACGACACACACGCACACACAAAACACACGCCCCGCACGCACACACACACACCACACCACACACACACACACACAAAACACACACACAAACACACACAACAACACACACCCAACATTAAAAAGCGAAACGACAAAACAAAAACAAAAACGCACCTAACAAAAAGTGTGAAAACGGAAAGGGAAACATGGTAACGGCGCGCGCATCAAAGCCCCGGATGTCATTGCCCACGCAGTTAGCCCATTTCAGGAGGACGGGGACTGAACACGAAGGGTAAGGACAACTAGGCCAGCTAGCACCCCTTTCCTTGTGCCCTCCGCCAAGATCGCCAGACAGAGCTGTTACGTGTTTTATGTTCAGCATCGCCCTCGATGAGACTGGCAGGGGACTGCGCGTGCAGTCTTCAAGGCAAATGATGAATGTTTTGTCAGTAGGTCTGAGCCCATGTGACTGTCTCAAGTACTCTAGTTTGAAACACATTCATCTTCCCTTCCCCTTTCGCCAGTGGATCATTTTCTTATCAAGATGCACTGATGTTTTTGAGCAGATTTCTCTCTCTCTCTTCTCTCTCTTCTCTCTCTCTCTCTCTCTCTCTCTCTCTCCCATCCACAATCCACACCAACATCCCCCCCATTCTTCCCCCCAAAATTCTTTCTATTTATCTGTCTATTTATCTATCTATCAATCTATGACATAAAGATAGATAAATTTAGATATAGGTGTGTGCGTGTGTGTGTGTGTGTGTGTGTGGTGTGTGTGTGTGTTGTGTGTGTGTGTGTGTGTGTGTGTGTGTGTGGGGTTGTGTGTGTGTGTGTGTGTAAACGTGCACGTGTGACCCCCGTTTACGTGTGTGTACCCCCACTCACGAAACCCTGTATTTCTAGGGTTTGTCTGTCTATATGTTTGTCTCTCTGTCTCTCTTGTCTCTCTTGGTCTCTGTCTCTGTCTCTGTTTTTCGTTCTCTCTCTCTCCTCTCTCTCTCTCTCTCTCTCTCTCTCTCTCTCTGTCTCTTCTCTTTTCTCTGTCTGTCTCTACGTATGTCTTGATACAAACCTTTAGGCCCATAAAATTCAACTTAGAGCAGTTGCAACAGTTTACTTCTTTCTACACATGCGTTTGCTCGTATTTGCCATATGATTGCCTA
>CM031604.1:47168475-47178475 GCA_018398815.1 Conus ventricosus | reverse complement strand
CTTCGCACGCCTGCTGTGATTACAGAATGTAAGCTTGGCGTCCCTGATATATGCTCACAGAGTGTGATTTGTGTGGAACTCTGTTACACCCGCAAAGAACGCCACGGGTCAATGATATTTGTACATCCACGCTGTTTATATGTGCGAAATGTGCTGGAGCAAGGAAGGAACGCTTCGATTTTGGATTTGTTTTCGCTGCTCCATAATCTCTCACTTAGCTTCTTAGCCAACGGACCCGTTCATTCCATCACTCATGTGGTATGACCCACAACTTGGCTCCCGTTCATTCCATCACTCATGTGGTATGACCCACAACTCATGTGGTATGACCCACAACTTGGCTCCCGTTCATTCCATCACTCATGTGGTATGACCCACAACTCATGTGGTATGACCCACAACTCATGTGGTATGACCCACAACTCATGTGGTATGACCCACAACTTGGCTCGTCCTCTCTCAGCCCGCAGCATCAGGGATTAAAGAGGATCCATTTATACCATGCCGTTACATGGCCACCTACCAGAGGAGACGCTGAAGCAGTGCTGTGTCATAAGTCGTTGTTTTCATCTGTTCTGCTAAGCATGTCACGTATGTAAGCTGCTACCTACTACCTGATCTGTACTGCTTTCAAGGGTTATTTAATTACATGGCCAAATGGGCTGAGGGTTACACCCTCGCTCCCATCCACACCTCACCCTCGCACCCCAACACCAAAGCTATCGACACGCAGCTTACATCCAGAAGAGGCCATGTAAGGGATAAGGAAAGTTGAAGCCCACAACATCTCCAGTTCGTTCAGATTTTCTCTATCGTAATTTTCTGTTCCAAATTCTGTATTGTTCCCCTTATCCTTGACTGGTGGAATGAGACTGACATGAGCTCAATACTGAGACAGCAATAAAAGATGAAGATGATTTTGATGTCATCATGCAGACTACAGAAAGACAAAATCAGAACGATAGGCTCATGGCTCTGAGTATACCTTAATGAGGTTTTCTGCAATTATTTTCACGCAGATTAGTTGAAGAAAATAGCTATCATTCTTGATCACACGTATCTTTAATGAAGCCAGATCGTAGTGTCTAACCTTACAATTCACTGAAGGGAAAAATTCATCTTTCAAAGTTTTAGACATGGTAAGTTAGTTATAAATGAGGGCATGAAACTGGCAGGAAGGAAACAAAAATAACGTCCTGTGACTGCCTCTCTCTCTCTCTCTCTCTCTCTCTCTCTCTCTCTCTCTCTCTCTCTCTCTCTCTCTCTCTCTCTCTGCAAAAAAAAAAAAATCTTATAAAGGTTGAAACGACGTCTTATTCCCAAAGCGTATACTCAGTAGAAAAATTTCTACAAAGTTTCTCAGACTGCTGACTTCTAATGACAGTGACCTGTCTCTCTAGCCTGCAGCCCACAGTATTCCAGAAACAAGTCATTTCCATCTCAAAGAGAGTGTCACACACACACACACACACCACACACACACACACACACACACACCACACACACACACACACAGGCACAGACACACACACAACACACACACACACACACACACACACACACACACACACACACACACACAGAACTTTTGAACTTGTACCACAGGTGACAGACTCCATTATGTATCATTCTCTCTGTACAACACAATTCACCGGTTGAAAATGAAACGTCATCACAGACTAAATGGGAGGACAACTCGTGAGCTCGTCACTGGGGCTGGTGAGGCCATCAAGATGTTCCCGCTGTGAACGAGACTGGTCCGTAGTGACTCACACGTAGGTTAACCTCTATCTCTGACCGTCCATAGTGACTCACACGTAGGTTAACCACTATCTCTGACTGGTCCGTAGTGACTCACACGTAGGTTAACCACTATCTCTGACTGTCCCATAGTGACTCACACGTAGGTTAACCACTATCTCTGACTGGTCCGTAGTGACTCACACGTAGGTTAACCTCTATCTCTGACTGGTCCGTAGTGACTCACACGTAGGTTAACCACTATCTCTGACTGGTCCGTAGTGACTCACACGTAGGTTAACCTCTATCTCTGAGTGTCCCATAGTGACTCACACGTAGGTTAACCACTATCTCTGACTGGCCGGTAGTGACTCACACGTAGGTTAACCACTATCTCTGACTGGTCCGTAGTGACTCACACGTAGGTTAGCCACTATCTCTGACTGTCCCATAGTGACTCACACGTAGGTTAACCACTATCTCTGACTGTCCCATAGTGACTCACATGTAGGTTAACCACTATCTCTGGCTGGTCCATAGTGACTTACTCGTAGGTTAACCACTATCTCTGACTGGTCCATAGTGACTCACACGTAGGTTAACCACTATCTCTGACTGGCCCGTAGTGACTCACACGTAGGTTAACCACTATCTCTGACTGGCCCGTGGTGACTCACACGTAGGTTAACCACTATCTCTGACTGTCCCGTAGTGACTCACACGTAGGTTAACCACTAATTCTGACTGGCCCGTAGTGACTCACACGTAGGTTAGCCACTATCTCAGACTGTCCCGTAGTGACTCACACGTAGGTTAACCACTATCTCTGACTGGTCCATAGTGACTCACACGCAGGTTAACCTCTATCTGTGACTGGTCCATAATGACTCACATGTAGGTTAACCACTATCTCTGACTGGCCCATAGTGACTCACATGTAGGTTATCCACTATCTCTGACTGGTCCATAATGACTCACATGAAGGTTAACCACTATCTCTGACTGGTCCATAGTGACTCACATGTAGGTTAACCACTATCTGTGACTGGCCCATAGTGACTCACATGTAGGTTAACCACTATCTCTGACTGGCCCATAGTGACTCACATGTAGGTTAACCCTATCTCTGACTGTCCCGTAGTGACTCACACGTAGGTTAACCACTATCTCTGACTGGCCCATAGTGACTCACACGTAGGTTAACCACTATCTCTGACTGGCCCGTAGTGACTAACACGTAGGTTAACCACTATCTCTGAAACTGCGTGTTCGTGAAGTTGATGTTGCTGAACGAACTTGTTACTTTGCTGACAGAAAGCGTGCGTTAATGTGTCTGTAAAACTAAGAAACAGATGGGTCTTTCGCTGTTGTTGATGTTCTCTGTGTAAAATACATTTCCATTGTTGTTTGGCTGCGTGGTTTTTAAAGTCTTTTTGATGCGAAGTGTAAAGACCAAGGCGTATTGAATAGTAGTAAAAGCTGACGCTGAGCTGCAACAGTATACATTATGGTAAATACAGTTTGGTGTAACTGATCCTGTTACTGCTGTTGTTTGTCTAGATGTGGTTCATAGTTAAGATATAAAGGCAAAGAAAATATTAATCAGGCTTCTTGGCGTGTTGTTGAAACCCTTCCAACGCGCCTTACTACTGTTATATTCAGAGAGACACAAAGGGAGGGAGGAATTGAGAAATAAAGGAAAGCAAATAACTGTAAGATCAAACACTGGCTTTCCCCTTAAAAACCGCCTTCAAAGATTTTTGTGCGAAGACAATGATACCAAAACCTCACTCTAAAGGACACACACCTCCCCAAAACAAACAAACGAACAAACAAAACGTGCTAGAATGTTCAAATCTATAAATCGTTTTACACATGTGTCTTACCAGAAGATTTTCGCAAAAGGCCCTGGTTACAAGAGAGAGAGAGAGAGGAGAGAGAGAGAGAGAGAGAGAGAGAACCAAAAGTTAAAATACAGACAAATCAGATCACTGATGCTGGGAATGAAAGAGAACAAGCATGGACGTGACTGTGTTTACAGGGTCGGCATTAGCAGGAGTGGAAGATGCCACAGAAAAGACACAGAGATTGGGTGGAGGGAGAGAGGATGAGGAGGACGAAAAATACAACTCTGGAAAGGTTCGACTGGGACAAGCAGCAGCCTTCGTGAGAGGAACTGTCAATCGTGTTGTGCAATCTGCGGCTGGTGTAGTCGTTGTCTTCTTATCTTTCCGTTCTGTTGATCTCTGTGTGGCTCGTTTAAGATGGTTACCTGGATTGCCTTCTGTTCAGGTTTGTTTTCTTCAGTCCGCTGTGTATCCATTGTTCGACTTTACTTCCAAACACACACAGACACACACACACACACACACACACACACACACACAAAACACACACACACACACACACACACACACACACACACACACACACACACACACACACACAAAAGCACGCACGCACGCACGCACGCACGCACCCACCCACACACACACACACACAAGCTCTTGCACTTGTAAACACACCCACATGTCTGTCTGTCTGTCTGTCTCTCTCCTTCTGTCTGTCTCTTTCTCTCTCTGTCCTTCGCTCTGTCTCTGTCTGTCTTCCTCTCTCTCCAATCGTGTGTGTGTGTGTGTGTGTGTGTGTGTGTGTGTGTGTGTGTGTGTGTGTGTGTGTGTGTGTGTGTGTGCGCGCGCGCGCGTGTGTGTGTAACGTGTGTGTGTACGTTTGTGTGTGTGTGTGTGAGAGAGAGAGAGAGAGAGAGAGAGAGAGAGAGCGGGTGCGCGCGCGAATCTCCATTCAGGAGTGAACATGGGGACATTCATTCTAAATGGTCATACAGTTACTCTATCCTTGTTCTTATTAGAATGGGGCGTAATAGAAAGTATCTTACATAAACTGGTTTTTTTCTCAAACACAGAAACAGTTATGATAAGCAGAACTGACGCAGCAGTCGCTCAGTATGTCCTCCGGCAGGTGGCCATAGCGGCGTGGTATAGACAGCTCCCGTGAATCGGTAACGTTGGGGCCTGAGACAGATTGAGACAAGGTGTGGATGGAAAGCACGTGAAAATCGGAATGAAGGGAACGGTCGGCTGGGAGGCCCAGCGAGGGATGGAACAGGGAAACCATTCCAACATCGCAGCGTTCATTCCATGTACCAGCACACTCCGCACACACACAGGATGTCGATGTACAAACATCATGGCCCCCTGCCTCCTTCGAGAGTGTTAATAGAATTCCACGCAACTCCACGCCGTGAGCATATACATCAGGGACACCAAGCTTACGGTTTTGTATTCACAGCATGTATGGGAGATTCAGAGATTCTCTCTCTTTCTGTCTGTCTGTCTGTCTGTCCGTCTCTCTCTCTCTCTCTCTCTCTCTCTCTCTCTCTCTGTGTGTGTCTGCCCATCTCTCTCTCTCACTCTCTCTCTCTCTTTCGCTCTTTCTTCCTTGCCCTCTCCCTCTGTTTTTTGTTTCACTGTCTGTCTGTTTCTTTGTCTCGGTCTCTGGTTGTCTCCATCTCCCTCCCTCTTTCTCCCTCTCTCTGTATCTTGACTGGTTTTGCTTGGTTTGGTCCGTATGACTTGCACCGTTCTTTCTTTGTCTCTTCCCTTTATCACTCAGTCTATCTCTCATTCTCCGTCTATTTGTCCCAGTCTCGTTCAGTCCCCCTCCTCTCTCTCCCTCTCTCTGTACCGTGTGCGCGCGCGCGCGCGTGTGTGTGTTCGCGCGTGTGTACATACGCGCGTATATGCCTGTGTGCTTGTTCGTGCGCACGTGCGAGTGTTTGTGTCTCTGTGTGTACATGTGCGTGCATGCGTGCGTGTATGTGTGCGTGCGTGCGTGCGTGTGTGCCCGCGTAAGTGCATGTGTGTGTGTGCGCGTGTGCGTGCGCGCGCGCTCATGTTTGTAAATGATGGATACACTCACACACAGAAATACAGGCACATAGCAGCAGAGTGAGATGGCTTTACGAATGACCCCCTAACCCCCAACCCCCAGCCCTTGTCACTACCCGCGCCCTTCTTCCATCGTACATCGCCCTCCTTAGAGGGAAAAAATTGTCTCAGGGATCAGACTCATAAAGTTTGGTTTGAGCCCATGGAGGTCCCGATACTGCAGTCTGGCTTAATGGGGGTGAAGGAGTAACGGTGATAATGGCCTCCTGACGGTTACTGTGCTGGACACACAGAGACCGGATGACAGACAGACAGACAGACAGCAATTGATTGTGAGTGTCTACGGAGAGAGAGACAGAGACAGAGAGAGAGAGAGAGACAGAGAGAGACAGAGACAGAGACAGAGAAACAGACAGACAAACATACAGAAAGACAAACGGACTGCTTGACAGACAGGCAGGCAGACAGACTGACTGACAGGCAGACAGACACAGACCGACCGACAGACAAACACAAAATACACGGACACAGAGCAATGAAAACAGCAGCCAAAGTTTAATGAAAAACGGACACAAGTGTACACACATGTTTGTCCCTGTCTTCGTTACATGAGAAAAGCAAGAAGAATGAATGAAAAACCGATACACGTGTACACACATTTTTGCTAATATCTTTTCATTAGATCAGATTATTAAATTATGTGCGTCCTAGAGTAAGTGTATATTTGTATATCTATATGTCTTTGTGTTATTGTGTGTGTACGTACTTTTATGTGTGTCGACACGAGTTATAGGACTTCTGTGAGCTACTATTGACTTCACTCCACGCTGTCGACACGAGTTATAGGACTTCTGTGAGCTACTACTCACTTCACTCCACGCTGTTGACAAGAGTTATAGGACTTCTGTGAGCTACTATATGACTTCACTCCACGCTGTTGACAAGAGTTATAGGACTTCTGTGAGCTACTATATGACTTCACTCCACGCTGTTGACAAGAGTTATAGGACTTCTGTGTGCTACTATATGACTTCACTCCACGCTGTTGACAAGAGTTATAGGACTTCTGTGAGCTACTATATGACTTCACTCCATGCTGTTGACACGAGTTATAGGACTTCTGTGAGCTAGTATTGACTTCACTCCACGCTGTAGACAAGAGTTATAGGACTTTTGTGAGCTACTACTGACTTCACTCCACGCTGTTGACAAGAGTTATTCAACTGCATGGCCACACAGGGTGAATGTATCGTTCCTCCCTCTGGCTGGAAACTTATCACCCCAATACCCTCAACACCTCTCCCTTCCACCCCATCCCAATTTCAACCATTCCAACGGCATTCTGCCCACACCAAATCTATCAACACACAGCACACATCCCGAAGAGGCACTGTAAGGGACAAGAAGGTTGCAGCCCACGACATCCCCAGTTTGTTCAAGTTTTCTTTATCGTAATTTTCTGTTCCAGTATTGTGTTGTTTCCACTGTCCTTGAATGGGGCAATCAGACTGACATGAGGTCAAGGCTAAGACAGTGGAAAAAACAAAAACAAAAAACGATGTCGATATAATCATACAGAGTACAGAAAGGCAAAATAAGAAGAACAAAAAACGATTTCAGTATAATCATACAGAGTACAGAAAGGCAAAATAAGAAGTTTGCTCATGGCTCACAGTATAACTTAATGAGGGTTTTTGGCATTGTTTTTCACGTAGTTTGCTAGGGACAATCCTTGTTCATCACATGCATTCTAGAATGAAGCAATTTCAAAGTGTGTAATCTTACAATTTACTAAAGGGAAGATATCCCTTCTTGAAAGGTTTAGCTCTACAAGTCAGTGATAAAGGGAAGATATCCCTTTTTGAAAGGTTTAGCTCTACAAGTCAGTGATAAAGGGAAGATATCCCTTTTTGAAAGGTTTAGCTCTACAAGTCAGTGATAAAGCAGGGCAGGAAACTAAAAACAAAGAGACGTCAGGGGATTCTCCCTCTCTGTCTGTCTCCCTCCCCCCCCCCCCTCTTGTCTGTGTATCTCTACAAAAGTTCTTTTAAATTTTGAAACAAACTATCATTCCCAAAGCGTGTGCTCCATAGTAAAACGTTTGCTATGAGTCTCAATGTTCTGACTTGTAATGGCAATGACCTGTCTTTCAAGCCAGCAAACCACAATATTCTGGCAGCAAGTCATCTCAATCTGAGAGAGAGAGAGAGAGAGAGAGTATCACCCACATGGAATTATTTGGGTTATGCCACAATTGACAGACTCCATTATACACCTTTCTCTCTGGAAAGCACAGTTCGTCGTCTCCAAATGAAACGTCAACTTTAAACCGAATATGAAAACAGTTCATGGGCTCGTTCAGCTGGGCTGGTGAGGCCATCGAGGAGTCACTGCTGTGGCCAAGACTGGCCGATGTTCAGCTGGGCTGGTGAGGCCATCGAGGAGTCACTGCTGTGGCCAAGACTGGCCGATGTTCAGCTGGGCTGGTGCAGGTGAGGCCATCGAGGAGTCACTGCTGTGGGCAAGACTGGCTGATGTTCAGCTGATCTGGTGAGGCCATCGAAGAGTCACTGCTGTGGGCAAGACTGGCTGATGTTCAGCTGGGATGGTGAGGCCATCGAGGAGTCACTGCTGTGGGCAAGACTGGCCGATGGCGATTCGTTCACTTGCTCACCACCTGCGTGGTCGTGACGATGAATTGCGGGATGAAGTTAGTACTTTGACGACAGAAAGCGTAAATAAATACGTCTGCAAAAATTAAAAAATGAATGGATGGTCTTTCGTCGTTATTGGTCGTGGTGTATTTTTTGTTGTTTGGCTGGCTACTGTCATTTTTAAGGACATTTTGGTAAGACGTGTTAAGACTAGGAGAGACAGGAAATAGTGGAGGTTGGCGACTGGCCTGCCACAGGACACATTAAAGTAAATAAAGATTTGCTCTTGCTGATCCTGTTGCTGCCATTGCTCTTCTAACTGAGGTTCACATGTACGAGATCGAGCTAAAGAAACAATTAATGTGGTTTCATGGCAGATCGCTTAAACCCATCAGACCTGTCTCACTACTGTTGGGTTTAGCAAGAAATGAAGATTGAGAAGAAATGAAAAAGATAGAAAATCAAACAAATTTAAGACCTAGTAATAATGGTGCCATTGGAAAAGAAGTATTCAAAGAATTAGATGCAAAGACAATGACTCAAAAAGCTCCTGAACGCCTTCTAAAACATACTCCAGAAAACGTGTTAGGATATTCAAATCCACTAATCATTTTGCACATGTATCTGACAATAGCATTTTCGCAATGTTCTTGGTCAAAAGACAAACAGAGTGTGGGGATTGGGGGGGGGGGGGGGGGGCACCAAAAATGAAGAAATCGAATTACTGTTAGACCACTTGTGGTGGGAGTAAAAGAGAACAAGCGTGGACGTGACTGTGTGTAAAGGGCTGGTGCCAGGAGGATTTGGGGTGATGCACTGAAAAGACAGTATATATGGGATGCAGGGAGAGAGGCTGGGGAGCACAAAAACTACAACTCTGGAACTGTTCAACTGGGTCAAGCAGCAGCCCTCGTGAGAGGAACAGTCAATCATGTTATGCGATCTGCTGCTGTTGTGGTCGTCGTCTTCTTGCCTTTCCGCACTGTTGGTCTCTTAGTGGCTCATTTATGATGGTCACTGACCTTTCCACACTGTTGGTCTCTTAGTGGCTCATTTATGATGGTCACTGACCTTTCCACACTGTTGGTCTCTTAGTGGCTCATTTATGATGGTCACTGACCTTTCCACACTGTTGGTCTCTTAGTGGCTCATTTATGACGGTCACTGACTTTTCCACACTGTTGGTCTCTTAGTAGCTCATTTATGATGGTCACTGACCTTGCCACACTGTTGGTCTCTTAGTAGCTCATTTATGATGGTCACTGACCTTGCCACACTGTTGGTCTCTTAGTAGCTCATTTATGACGGTCACTGACCTTTCCACACTGTTGGTCTCTTAGTAGCTCATTTATGACGGTCACTGACCTTTCCACACTGTTGGTCTCTTAGTAGTCATTTATGACGGTCACTGACCATGCCACACTGTTGGTCTCTTAGTGGCTCATTTATGACGGTCACTGACCTTTCCACATTGTTGGTCTCTTAGTGGCTCATTTATGATGGTCACTGACCTTGCCACACTGTTGGTCTCTTAGTAGCTCATTTATGATGGTCACTGACCTTGCCACACTGTTGGTCTCTTAGTGGCTCATTTATGATGGTCACTGACCTGGATGGCTTTCTCTTCATGTTCATTTTCTTCAGTTCGCCTTGCATCATTGTTAAATTTACGCCCACACCAAACAAACGAACACAAAA
>CM031604.1:47156322-47163822 GCA_018398815.1 Conus ventricosus | reverse complement strand
CCACCTCCCCGGGTGGCAAGGATACATACATATAACTCGTTGTGTGTGTGTGTGTGTGTGTGTGTGTGTGTGTGTGTGTGTGTGTGTGTGATGCTTATACGAAGCCACACTTTTCGGCAGATCGCCACCATATTTGGTATCAAGCATCCATGGCACCCTGAAAAGGTCATGGACTGGTCGGCCGTCACGTGACGCATTTCCGTTGACAGACGCAAAACTGGGAATCGGGAGAGAAGGAAATGTTCAATCGACAGCCACGGCAATGTTTCTCGACCGATTTCCTCCGTATTCGCTGGCAGCCTTTGGCCCTTATCCCTACAGCCTATGCAGTGGATTTGAAGTCGTCACAGGCAAAAGTCAAGGTCACATGAACCCCGAAAGGTCAACACAAAAGTCTCGATAACTCGCCTTTTTATTATCCAATGTCAATGAAATTGTACACAAATGTGCACAACAAAAAGTCCACCAACAACGCGAGTTTCAAAATCCAAGATTGAAGATCGAGGTGACGAGTGCGACTTTTACCTTGGGACAGAAGTACATCTTCACTCGCCAACCACAGCCACGTTTCTCGACCGATTTCCTCCAAATTTGCTGGTGCCTTTGGCCTTTACGTCTATAGTTTATGGAGCAGATTTGAAGTCACCATAGCCAAAGGTCAAAGTCACATGGACCACGAAAGGTCAACATAAAAGTGTCAATAACTCGCTTTCATATAATTCGATGACAATGAAATTTCACACAAACGTGCACAACGATACGATCCAACAATGATGTGAGTTTCACAGTCCAAGTTCCAAGGTCAAGGTCACAAGTGCGACTTTTACCTTAAAAACGATAATTTCTTCATAACTTCCGGATTTATTGTCCAATTGCATTCAAAATCATCATCAAAAATATTATAGACCCTCTAATGCACAAAGGTGTCCTGCTACTAAGAGAGTGACTGTGCATGTGGTTATATGAAAATGTAAATGTACAAACTGACTAGGTCATGGCCTTCCACACAACAATGTGAGGAGGATATACAAAATGTCTCCCTCCCGTGTTCAGTGCTGCGCGCACTGGCCGCTCTGCGACCCCTGTCCCGCGTGCAGTATGTAGCTCATGACATTGTCTGTGGTCTGATGATGCTTGATACCAAATTTGGTGGCGATCGGTCAACAGCTGTGGCTACGGCTGTCTCCTTTCCGCAGAAAGCGCTGCGCCCCCTGGCCGCTCTACATCCCCTGTCCCGTGTGCGATAGGTAGCCCACAACATTGTCTGTTGTCTGGGGATGCTGGATACCAAATTTGATGGCAGTTGGCCCAACACCGTGCCTACAGCTGTCCCCTTCCCGCGGTAAGCGATCGGCCAAAAACTGTCGGTACGGCTGTCTCCTTTCCGCGATAAGTGCTGCGCGCCCTGGCCAATCTATAGCCCCCGTCCTATGTGCGGTAAGTAGCCCACGACCTTGAGGATGCTTGATAACAATAAGCGCTGCGTGCCCTGGCCGCTCTGCAGCCCCAATCTTGTGTGCAGTATCCTTGACATTCCCAGGGTGCCTAGGATGCTTCATACCAAATTTGGTGCAGATTGGTGCAGAACTGTGGCCGTGGGCACCTTTATCCCTCCGCTGTAAGCGCTGCGTGCCCTGGCCGCTCTGCGGCTCCCGTCCCGTATGTGATACCTATGACATTTCTAGGGAGCGAAGGATGCGTCATACTAAATTTGGTGCAGATCGGTGCAGAACTGTGGCCTTGGGGCACTTTTTCCCCTCTCATGGTAAGCACTGGCCTGGTATGTGGTACAAAGCCCATGATCACACACACATACACAGACACAGATGGAAAATGTATTGCCCATTGAACCCATAGCACACTCGTTCTGGGTAGGAGCCGGCCTTGGTTCGAAAAACGCTACTGTGGGCCTGCTGTTTGAATCCAACCGTCGATCGTTTCAGAACTGTGGCCGTGCATAAGGAACACACACACACACACACACACACACACACACACACACACACACACACACACACACACACACACACACACACAGATAGATTTATAGATTTCCCCATCTTCCCCCTCTTACCTCCTTCGCCCTTCCCCCCTTCTCCCTCCTTCTTCCTCCACCTCCCCCAGGATGCCAAGGATGCTTGATACCAAATTTGGTGTCACACACACACACACACACACACACACACACACACACACACACACACACACACACACACACACACACACACACACACACACACACACACACAGATAGATTTACCCACCTTCCCGCCTTCGCCCATCCCCCCTTCTCACTCCTTCTTCCCCCACCTCCCCCGGGGTGCCGTGGATGCTTGATACCAAATTTGGTGTCGATCGGTTGAGAACTGTGGCCGTGCATAAAGAACACACACACACACACACACACACACACACACACACACACACACACACACACACACACACACACACACACAGATTTTGAAAATATATAAGATGCATTGGTGGTAGCGAGGTGTGGGAGAAGGTGGTGGGTGGTGGGTGGAAGTCATTCTGGTGGTGTGTCTGAATAACTTCCCTGGAGTCAAACTGACACACACAGGGAGTTAGTTTTTTATATTCTAGTTTAACTCCCGGGGAGTTAAAATTTACACATGAACAATTTAACTCCCTGGGAGTTAAACCATTCGAGGAGTTCAAATGTTTCGTTACACCGGTCATGCTAACTCCTATGTGTTACGACGGACACCTCTTTCAGTTCCCAATATCAGAAGTTAAAGGGGATCTATCTAAACCATGTCCTTATATGGCTACCTACCAGAGGAGACGCCGAAACACTCTTGTGTCATTTTCGCTTGTTATCATCTGTTCTGGGATAAATGTAACGTTTGTAAGCTGGTATCTCTACACTCCATGCTGCTGACAAGTGCATGGCCACACAGGCTAAACAACTCCTTCCTGCTTCAGGGATGGAAACCTTCCACCCCAATACCCTCAGTACCTCTCCCACCCATTCCTGACCCAGTCCCAATCTGTCCAACACCATTCTGCACACACCAAAGCTGTCAACACACAGCACACATCCCAAGAGGCTCTGTAAGGGATATGGAATGCTGTAACCAACATCCCTAGTCTTTTTTTCAAAATTTTCTCTATCATAATTTTCTGTACCATTTTTTGTGTTGTTTGTATTGTGCTTGTTTGGCGTAAAAAAAGAGACTGGTTTGAAGTCAATAACGCTGAGACAGTTAAAGCAGATGATTTCAATGTTATCATACAGAGTATAGAAAGGTTAAATCAGAAACATGCTCATGGCTTTAAGTATAACCGAATGAGGTTTTCTGTAATTTTTTTACGTAGATTTGTTGGAGAACATATCTATCACTGCTGATCGAACTTTTTTAAAAAAAATTAATGAAGTAATCTCTTAGTGACTAACATTACAATTGCATGAAAGGAACAACTTTTTTAAATTATTTTTTAAAAGTATTAGCCTGTTTCAGTCAGGAGTGGGGGGGGGGGGAGAAACTTAAAGAAAGAAAAAATCTACATCGTAACTAACCCCCCCCCCCCCCCCCTCATCTCTCTTTGTGTGCAAAAGTCCAAGTAAAGTTTGAAACGAAGGGTTATTCCCAAAGCGTATACTCAGCAGTAAAATGTCTGCTAAGTTTCTCAAACTGCTGACTTCCAATGACAGTGACCTGTCTCTCAAGCCAGCAGCCCACAATATTCCAGAAACAAGTCATTTCCATCTCAAAGTGAGTGTCACACACACACAGAGAACTTTTCAGATAGTACCATAGCTGGCAGACTCCATTTCCCCTTCTCTCTGGATAGCACGCTTCACAGGCACAAAATGAAACGTCAGCTTAGACCGAATGTGGAAACAATTCATGGTCTCGTCAGCGGCTGGGGAGTCCATAGAAGAGCTACTGCTGTGAGCAAGACCGGCCGATAGTGTCTGACCACCATCTTCAAAACTGTGTGGTCCTGAAGTTGACCTTGCTTGCTTGAAGAAGTGGTCTTTTTACTGTCAGAAAGTGATCTTATATTCGTCTGTAAAATTATGAAACAGATGAGTTGACGTCTTTTTGGTGTCATTTATTTTTTGGCTGCTGTCATGTTTTAGGACTCTGGTGGGAAGTGTGGAAGCCAAGAGGGATTGAGAAAGTAGTGGTGGATGGACTTTGTGCCACAACAGTATACATTATGGTAAATAAAATTTGCTCTCACTGATCCTTTTGCTCTTGTGGTTCCTATAAATGTGGTTCATAGATGGTATAGAAAGTAGCAATGAGGCTTCATGGAATATCAGTTAAACCCATCACACGCGTCAAGCCACTGATGTATTCAAAGAGGAATGAAGGGAGGAAGAAAATAAGAAAGAAAGAAAAGCAAACAAATGTAAGATCTAATTATAACATAGCCATTGCAACAACACCTTCAAAATTAAATGCAAAGGCAAACGAACAAAAAGCAGTGTGTGTGTGTGTGTGTGTGTGTGTGTGTGTGGTGTGTGTGTGTGTGTGTGTGTGTGTGTGTGTGTGTGTGTGTGTGTGTGTGTGTGTGTGTGTGTAGTGTGTGTGTGTGTGTGTTGTTTGTGTGTGTGTGTGTGTGTGTGTGTGTGTGTGTGTGTGTGTGTGTGTGTGTGTGTGTGTGTGTGTGTATGTGTGTGTGTGTGTGTGTGTGTGTGTGTGTGTGTGTGTGTGTGTGTGTGTGTGTGTGTGTGTGTGAGTGTCTATTTGTCTATCTGTGTATGGTTGTGTGCACACATGTGTCCATGGTTATGTACAAGAGAATGGAGAGATAACCAGAGAAACAGACACATGTGTCCATGGTTATGTACAAGAGAATGGAGAGATAACCAGAGAAACAGACACATGTGTCCATGGTTATGTACAAGAGAATGGAGAGATAACCAGAGAAACAGACACATGTGTCCATGGTTATGTACAAGAGAATGGAGAGATAACCAGAGAAACAGACACATGTGTCCATGGTTATGTACAAGAGAAAGGAGAGATAACCAGAGAAACAGACACATGTGTCCATGGTTATGTACAAGAGAAAGGAGATAACCAGAGAAACAGACACATGTGTCCATGGTTATGTACAAGAGAAAGGAGAGATAACCAGAGAAACAGACACATGTGTCCATGGTTATGTACAAGAGAAAGGAGAGATAACCAGAGAAACAGACACATGTGTCCATGGTTATGTACAAGAGAAAGGAGAGATAACCAGAGAAACAGACACATGTGTCCAGGTTATTGTACAAGAGAAAGGAGAGATAACCAGAGAAACAGAACACATGTGTCCATGGTTATGTACAAGAGAAAGGAGAGATAACCAGAGAAACAGACACATGTGTCCATGGTTATGTACAAGAGAAAGGAGAGATAACCAGAAGAAACAGACACATGTGTCCATGGTTATGTACAAGAGAAAGGAGAGATAACCAGAGAACAGACACATGTGTCCATGGTATATGTACAGAGAAAGGAGAAAAACCAAGAAACAGACAAGCAGATGATCAAACACAAATTGAGATAATGGGGTATGCAGAAAAAAACTGCACAAAAGGTATTCAAAGACAGACACACTGACAGAAAGGCAGCGCAAGAGAAATATACATTAAAAGAAGAATTTAAAAAAAAAGGGGGGGGGGGGGGGGGGGGGCGGCAGCCAAACTCTCCTGTCGCTGATGTTTCCTGTAATTCAGCTTCACGTTCCACCCAACAGCGCCCACTCACACCCACAACTCCTTCATCTCCTGCTCAGCCTTTGAAACTGAAGCCGACAGTGTGCAGCGAAAGAGCGACGTGTGTGCACAATCACGTTACCACCACAAGACCTGCTTCTCCAAACAGTCAGTGCCACAGGAAGGGAGCAGCGTCCTTCTCATGTCTGGGGAGAAACACTTCGGGCCCCTACCACAGCCCAGCGGCAGAGGGCAAAAGCAACTGAAAGATCATGTCAGACAGCAAAAAGACGCCCCTGCCAGATACAGCAAACTCGAATAATGCGTGTCCAATCACGCGATCGGGAATGTACATTAATCTGGTAAATTCCCTCAGCCTTAAAGGCCATGGCAGCAAACACTAAATCTATGGAATAACATTTCCTCAGGTTTCTGAACAGGAAGGGGTGGCTGGTTCTGTTATAAGTTTACATTTCATGGGATGGGGAAAACATAATCGAACACTAATGCAACATTTAAATGCTTAGAGATGCATCACGCATAACAGTGTTTTGTATCCCTGATTTCTCTTGGTCCTATTTTGAACCAGCTTCTGTGGTTTCTTTGTTATTTGTTATGGAGTGACAAAATGCACTGTGCTGCATAGAGTTGATTTTTTAAGCGTCAGTTTGGTACCACCATGTACTTGGCATATTGTCGATTTATTTCTCCAGGCAGGTAAAAATCACTGCATGGTATTAACGATGCGTAAAGACTCATAGGAACGTCTTTAACTGTGGTTAATACCTGCTGAGTTACTGAGCTATATCAATATGGTTGCACTAAATCTTCCTGTTCTGGATTCACATTAATCACATTCTTCATCATCGTCATCAAAATAACAATAACAATGATCAAAATGATGATGACTATCAATGTAGAGTATAACCACACATAATAACATTAACTATAACCATAAATTCGTCATCAGCATATCAATAACGATGAAACCTTCATGAACATAATCAAGATGCCGTTTATATAACGAATGGGATGCACATGAGCTTTTCTCCAGTGTTGGCAGAGTTACTGGTGTCATGAACATTTATTCATCATCTTCATTAAGGATTCACAGGGAAAACATAAGAGAAAGTTAACTATTTGTACACAGTATGTGTTATGAGAATAGAAGTGTAGCTAAAATAGAGCCAATTGCACACCTCTAACATCGACTAGAATCAAACGATGATATATCCAGTGGTACATATGGGGTCTATGTCAGCTGCAATGGTCCCTGAAACAGCTAGCTACATAGTCCAGTTATACTATGAAAGCAATGACAGGAAAGCTGGCACTTCAGAAAAGAAGGACGGAATTGGGGTGGAGGAGGAAGGAAGTGAAAAGACAGGTATGAATGAAGAAGTGATATAAGGATGGCAGACAGTATGCAGAAGACAGGAAATACAGACTTCCAGAGTCTGAAACAAAGCAGAACAAATACATTCTCAAGATCTATTTTCACAAAGTCAACCCATTTTCAAGCGTGTACGCGAGGGAAACCGAAAATCTAATTAATCAGCAGACCTATTCCTTGTCCGCACCGAAAACATCAGACGGGGAGTTGTGACTTGTTTCATGTTGGCGTACCGTCGGGAGACATGGACGCCATGATAAATGTCTTATATCCGGAAGTCTGCGTAATCTTTGGTCTGGGCGGTCCTGTGTATTGGATTCTAGGATGAACGTTTCCTGCCGTTGATAACTCTAAGATCTGTTGTTGGTTTCCCCATAGGAACGGTTGAATGGAATGAACTATGAATGGACTCTCTCTCTCTCTCTCT
>CM031604.1:47145251-47148722 GCA_018398815.1 Conus ventricosus | reverse complement strand
TTTCATCTGTTTGTTTCCTTCGCATGTTCTTTTTTTCAAACTATCTTCCTTCTTTTTTTTCAAGAGTGTTTTAAGTTTAAACAAGTGAAAAATGTATCATTAAACCTAAATGGGGGAAAACTGCCGGATCGTGAGAACATTCATCACTCGATTTGTGTTCTGTGTGTCCATCTTGTTCCCCTTGACACAAAGACTGTATAGGTCAACGTCAATAAAAATATGTCTGAAGCGTCTGAAGCGTCTGTTCTCCTCCCACCCACCCTCCTCCTCCCCCTGCTGTCTGCCACTGTCTCTCTATCACTCTGTCTGTCTCTCTGTCTGTGCATCCGTCCGTCCGTCCGTCTGCCTGCTTCTCTGTCTGTGTGTCTGTCTGTCTGTCCCTCTTTCTTCTCTCTCTCTCTCTCTCTCTCTCTCTCTCTCTCTCTCTCTCTCTCTCTCTCTCTCTCTCTCTCTCCTTCATATTCCTCTGTGTCTTCGTCACTTTGTCTATTTGTCTGTTTCTCCAGCCTCACTCAATCCCCCTTGGTGTCTTTCTCTGGGACTTTAACATTTTCATTGAGTTGACCAGTGTTTGTGTGTTAAACTCTCAAATAGAACTTCACAAGTAACTGTATAGGGTATGGGGAGATGGTGGTAGCGATATGTGCGGGCGTTTGTATATGCGTGTACGTGAACGTTCCTGTACATGTGTGGAATCCAGAAGTCTGGCATGGCAGCAGCAAATCATGTCCTCCCATGACCTCGAATAAGACGACATGTCATAAACACTCAAGGTCTACAAACAGTGACGCTGCTTAGACTTTCTTTCTCACCGTACCCATGCCATTGACTCCATACATCTTCCCCAACTGAATGTTGTAAAACTTTGTGCCTTTGGTTTTTCAATTACAGCGTGTCCATCATACCCACTCTCGCCCTCCAAATCTTGTATGCGCGTGTGCGTCTGTGTGTATTTTGTTGATCAATTTGTGTGTTCATCACACTATATTGATACGTACCTTTAACCCCCATATCTCATTCATGAATGTTCGTGCCATAAAGAACACTTTTCTGGTCGCAGGCTTGCATGCGTGCATGTATATCTTTACGCTGTCTTTTTATCTGTTTACTGATTTTTCTCTCTGTCGGTTTAACTGTGAATTGCTTCTGTGTGACGTAATGTGTGATAGTCAAATATTGACTGGACATCAGGTTGTAGATCTTCATTGAGCATTACTTTATTTGCCATTGAACCCGGATACCTACTGGCTTTGTCAATATGCTTTGATTTAAAAGACTAAAAAGATTGTTGTTGAATGCATCAACCATTCCTATGCGGCTGTTGCAAGGAAGGGGTGAAAGGGTTTTATGTTTGATCTCAATAAATATTTGTCTAGGCTGACATCTCTCTGTCTCTGTCTCTGCCTCTCTCTCCTCTCTCTCTCTCTCTCTCTCTCTCTCTCTCTCTCTCTCTCTCTCTCTCTCTCTCTCTCTCTCTCTCTCTCACCTTCCCCCTCTTCTTTCCTTCCCGTCTGTCTGCGTCTATGTCTGTCTGTCTGTGTTTCTGCCTTTCTCTCTGTCTGTCTGTCTGTCTGTCCGTCTGTCTGTATTTCTATCTTCACCCATGTCTCTGTCTGTATCTGTCTGTCTGTCTCTCCCTCTGTCACCCTCCCCCCACCACCACCACCACCACCACCACCTTCTTTCTCTTTCTTTCTCTGTGTCCTGTCTGTCTGTTGGTCTGTTGTCTGTCTGTCTGTCTGTCTCTTCCCACATTCCTAGTCTCTTTGTTAGTTTGTCACACGTGAGCATACAGAGAGAGAGAGAGAGAGAGAGAGAGAGAGAGAGAGAGAGAGAGAGAGAGAGAGAGTGAGAGTGAGATAGAGAGAGAGAGAGTGAGTGAGATAGAGAGAGAGAGAGTGGGGGAGGGGAAGCCAACAATAAATCCTAGAGTTATCAATAGCACTCACATGTACGGTGCACATCTGCACAAACACATGCACATTATCAGAAGCATCTCTACCCCACCCCCTTTTGCCCACCCTAGAATGACATTCGTGCAAACGTACAGGAAGATATAATGAGAAACAAAGAAATACCAATGTAAGTAAAACACAAATATTTTAGAGAAAACAACATCATAGAAACATTGAGAGAGAGAGAGAGAGAGAGAGAGAGAGAGAGAGAGAGAGAGAGAGAGAAGAGAGAGAGAGAGAGGAGAGAGAGAGAGAGAGAGAGAGAGAGAGAGAGAGAGATCAGAGACACAGGCAAATCATCAGAAAAAGATGGCTAAAGAAAAGACGACAGAGGAGAGAGAGAGAGAGAGAGAGAGAGAGAGAGAGAGAGAGAGAGAGAGAGAGAGAGAGAGAGAGAGAGAGAGAGAGAGAGTCCATCCATTCACCCAGGTCCTCAGGACTAGTCTAGAGTCAACCTCAATAAACAAATCAGTCGCAGAGGAAAGTGTATAGCAAGATAGTAAAGCACATGGGACAGTCCAGACCAAAGATTACACAGGCCTCTGGACATTACCCATTCATCGTGGCCACCAGTTCCGCGGGCATACTCCGGATCCAATCCGATCGGGATCATAGTGAACATAAAACAAGCCGCTACTCCCGCCCACCGATCGTAGTGGAGTCAAGGCACTCGACTGCTGACTGCTTAGTTTTTCAACCTCTCTGTCGTTCAGTCAGTAACATGCTTCCTGATAGTTTGTATTGGGACTTAGTCTGCTTGTGATTGTGTATGTGTGTGTGTGTGTGTGTGTGTGTGTGTGTGTGTGTTTGTGTATGTGTGTGTGTGTGTGTGTGTGTGTGTGTGTGTGTGTGTGTGTGTGTGTGTGGTGTGTGTGTGTGTGTGTGTGTACGTTCTCACGCATGTTTTCTGGGTGCCTTTTTCTTCGTTTAGACTTTACCCCTGATTTAAAGGATATAATCACCAAGTTCAAAGCTGTATACAAGAGCGGTGAGAGAGAGAGAGAGAGAGGAGAGAGAGAGAGAGAGAGAGAGAGAGAGAGAGAGAGAGAGAGAGAGAGAGAGAGAGAGTTATATAATATTTTCAAAAGCGTCAAAAATAAGTGTACGTTATATCGCAGACATTGCCAGTTGAACACAATCAAGTCAGTCACAGACGCAGAGAAACACAGACACACGGAGAGAGAGAGAGAGAGAGAGAGAGGAGAGAGAGAGAGAGAGAGAGAGAGAGAGAGAGAGAGAGAGAGAGAGAGGAGAGAGAGAGGAGAGGAGAGAGAGAGAGGTTAAAAAACGCATTCATTTAACTATTCTCCAAGACAAGCCGACCAAACATCTTCACAGGGAAAATCAGTGTCAGGATAAGAGATAACACGAGACAGCCCAGATCAAAGATTGCACAGACTTTTGAACATCACACGTTCATCATGTCATCGACGTTTGCGGATATACATATTCTGCAGCCAGTCAGATCGCGATGATAGCGAACATAAAAAAGTCACAAGTCCTGAGACCAGACATA
>CM031604.1:47132751-47140251 GCA_018398815.1 Conus ventricosus | reverse complement strand
TCCCAGAAATACCAACATTTTTAATTTGTACAGTAGCCTTGCGTGCCATACGCAGTCATAGGCTTTTTTAACATAAAAAAAATGTAGCCAAAGTACTTTTTCTGCCGGAGAATTGCTTTTTAATGTGACTGATCAGTTTCACTAAATGGTCTGTGGTACAACGACCTTTTTCGAAAGCCCGCTTGCTGAACAGGAATCACACTGTCTTTTTCACAGTAATATATCAATCGTTTTTGAATAATTTTTTTCTAAAAGTTTACCAACATGAGATGTTAGAGCTATGGGTCTGTAGCTATGTACAGCTGTCCTCGGTTTACCTTCTTTGAGTACTGGGACTACTACTGAACTTTTCCAGATTCTTGAATAGTGCCATTAATCCAACATTTTTGGAATAATGAATGCAGTAATATTTTTCCACGAAGAAGGTAAATGTCTGATGAGTTGATAGGACACTCCATCAAGGCCGACAGCTGAATCATGTGATGGGATGGAATCTAATGCTTCTGATAGTTCTGATAACAGTAAAGGAGAGTTTAAAAAATGTTCATTTTCTTGTGGAGGAGCCATGTATTCATCTTTTTGCTCCTCATTGTTTCTGTGACGACGGGTTTCTGGCTCAAGATTTTTTGACTGGCTACAAGCTGAAAATAATCAAAAAAGCTTCAGCTTATCCAAAGCAGATGGAAAATCAGTTTGTAACTTTATAGGGTATGACTGACTTTTATAGCAATTTTTCATTTCTTTGACTTTTTTCCAAACTTTGAATAAATCTTTTGATTCTGATACTTCGGCTTCACAAAACACAGCCCAGTACTTCTTTTTGCTTGACAATAATTTTAGAACATTTATTCTTTTCTTGCTTCATGATTATAAAGTTTTCATCTGACTTGTTTCTTATCCATGTTTTGTAGCTTTTTCGCTTTGACTGAACAGCGAGTCTACATTCTTCTGTCCACCATACGTTGCCTACATATTTTCCAATCTTTTTGTATTTATATTTTGGGATAGTCTTTTCAGCTGCTAGTAACACTACTTTTGAGAAATTTGCATAAAATGTATCTAGATCATCATCCTCAATTGTTGATGTATTTTGCGACACAAGGAAAGTTTGAAAGGCTTCCCAGTTGGCCAGTTTATAGTTAAATTTTGGAATTTTGCATTCAGTGGTAGACATTTCATTAAATATATTTTCATTAAAACGTATTGTAATGGAAGATGATCACTCCCTAAACAATCTTCTACTGTGGACCATTATAATTAACTGCTATGTTTGGGGAAACAAGCGATAGATCTATAGCACTAGACTTGTGTGTAACTACATCAGGAATTCTCGTAATTCTACCGTCATTTAATAGAATTAAATTTGAATCAACAATATTTCTATAAATCTATTAGATGTCACTTTATTACAACTTGTATCCCAAAAGGGCGCATGAGCATTAAAGTCCGCCCATAATAATCCACTTCCTCTTTGAAAATCAGTATGTTTTAACCAATCTGTGTCATCCTCTTTAGGACCATTAGGATAGTATACGGACAGAATATTATAAACTGATTCCTTATTTACTTTGATGGCAGCACCTGTGGCAAACACACCTTGATTATCTATAGACACTGTAGTGGGTTTATATTTGTAAACTCCATGTCAAGTCTAATGTAGATAGCAGTTTGCACCTTTTTATTTACCCCATTGATACTGCAAAGGGGAGGGTAGTAATAGTTCTTAAGTTTGGGAAGCTTTTTCTTTTCCACATTCAATGCCTGGAGCGCTAAAACACAATAGGTTTTCTCCGGAACATGACTTTCAAAAGATAACAGGTTAGTGGAAATAGATCTCGCGTTCCACTGAAACACCGTGAAAAGGTTGTTTTGATCTAACTCCATAGCAGACTGTATTTACAGGCATAACTATAGTTATGCAGATTATTATCGTTCCCGATATTTTTGACACTCTTATACATAGTCATGCACGTATATTTAGTCATGAACACAATTGGTAATATCCGTGCAGAAGTAGGTGGGTGGTAGTGACCTGGAATGTCAGGTAAATTGCCGCTGATAACATTAAGAAACCGGAGTATTAACACATAAACATTTTTAGTCATCAAATAATGATTTAAATACAAAGTATTTCTGACAACAGAACCACAAGTCCATTGCAAAATATTGTTTAAATATTTTAACGTTTTCATGAGAATCTAACTATACAAAAATCAGTTTTAAAAGTTTAAACACCAGAAGTATAAATTATGGGAGTGGAAGGAGGGAGAGGGGAGCACAGAGTCCAGCCGGTGATGACAGCACAGTCAGTAGAACCATGGGGGCGGGAAAGGCGGAGGGTAGCTAGAACCCTGGCTGTGATGGTGAAGAGAGGGGCTGATCTCCTCCGTGGCTTCTCCCAGAACAGGCGGTGCAGATGCCTCCCAAGGGTACTGGCCAGCACGCTCGCTCCTCTGGCTGTTGGATGGATCTCATCTGCAGTCAGGTGCCTGTTGTCTGTAGCATGCAGATTGTGGTAGCTTACAAAATCGATATTTTTCTCCGACAAGAGTCTGGATTTTGTCATGGCATTGAATAATTCTCTTTTTGTGTCAAGGGCTTTATTTCTCACTGGCGCAGCCTGACTTACTACTATTTTGCTGTTGGAAATATTTTCTCACCGTTTTTATGCCTTTTTCCATGTTGATACTGCATTCTGCTGGTACTTTTGATTTCACGTCTTCGATTCCAGCGTGAAGAACAATGCAGTCTGGTTCTGAATGCAGATTTTCTTTGGCGTCTTCAAAAACTGAACTGCATTGCTCGATGGTATGGAGCTTCCTTGTCGCCACCTGCAAACCGTAGGATCGTCCCAGTCGCTTTCCGTCCACTCTGCTCATGACAGAGTCATGCAGAATGAGCACTCGCGTAGGCTAGATTTTTAGAAGGCTGGGTCTTCTTGTCATCCCGTGTTTTCAACGTTGCGTCACGATGTTTAACGACGTCATTCTTTGGAACAATTTTTCATTTTTCAGCAGAGATGTTTTTTTTTTATGGTGACTTCACGCATTCAGCGTAGGTGGTATATTTTGCCGACTGCAAACAAATGGTGGCATCAGCGTGGCCACCGGCATCAGTCTGGCATCCAGACCTCGTGGTGGAAGGTGAAGCAGCATCAGCATAAGATGGGTAAGGCTGATCCTCTGTTTGCGTTCCAGAACTTTTACGATTTACATCACCACTTCTCATTAATTTGATCAAAACATTTTGCTTCTGAACGACTGACTCAAGCGTAGAAATCTTTTCACACAGTGTAACGATCACCTCTTCTAGTCTGTTGATCTTTTCAAGCGTAGGGTCTTTTCGCAAAGTCGTGGGCTGTCCACTGTCATTCTTGTCACCAATTGGAGCTTTCAAACGGTTGTCAGTCGTCTCAAAAGATTTTTCTTCCCAATTAACAGTTTGAATGGCCTTCGAGTTTGATTTTACATTCGAAAACATCGAGGATGACTTACGATCACCAGTTTTCAATCTTAGAGATGATCTGGTCATCTCAGAACATAATTTTCCAAAATTTGATGTCTAGCCAAAAATACTGGACTTACAACACATCCGCCATCTTGCTTCATCTGCCAGTGAGAGAGAGAAAGAGAGAGAGAGAGAGAGAGAGAGAGAGAGAGAGAGAGAGAGAGAGAGAGAGAGACAGACAGACAGGCAAACAGACAGGCAAGCAAACAGAGAGACAGACAGACAGAGGCAGAGAGACAACAGACCGAGAGAGAGAGAGACAACAGACAAACAGAGAGAGAGAGAGAGAGAGAGAGAGAGAGAGAGAGAGAGAGAGAGAGAGAGAACAGACAAGACAGAGACAGAGAGACCAAAACAGAGAGAAAGATTAAAAATCCATTCATCTCTCCGTTCGTCAGGCCAAGCCAGCGGTAAATCACGATAAAGACCTCCATGGTGGGCAAAATATATCCCAGGACGGAACAGAGGAGACAGTCAAGCCACAAGATTACGTCCACCTCCGGACATGACACATTCATCATAGCGTCGATGTCTGTGGACCTAGGCCCTCCCTAGTCAGATCGCCATGATGGCGAACATAAAACAAGTCACACACCTCCCTCCACCCCCACCTCCCTCCGCCCCCCCATCTCCACTGCGTCTGCCGATCTTGGCGGAGGTGACGACTAAGGATGCTGATTGGTTAGCTTTTGGATGTTCCCCTCGCGTTCAGCCAATCTCGTCTGTCTTTTGTGGAAATTCATTTTGGGATTTCGAGCACCTGTATTTTGCATACTTGTCTCCGTTTCTTCGTTTGTTTGCTTGTTTGTTTGTTTTATAAATCTTTATTCCAACTTTTCGACCCATTTTCAAAGCTAACGCAGAGAATAGTCATTGTATTTTCACATGAACAATGTGCACCGAAGCATTCACATTAACTGGAAATCCAAAGTGAGAGTCATTGAACAACTAGTATTCTCTTACGCACGGTCAAAAGCATCCAAATGTATGTTACATATACACACTCTGGTGCTGGAAGCCTTCAGACAGGAGGAGAGAGTTATGTGTGTCTGTATGGAGAGGATGGGTAGGGAAACCAGATGGAGGCTGGTACAGGAGGAGAGTGATGGTGTTTGGGGAGTGGGGGATCACAAACAGTTGAAGGCGTTTCCCCCCCCCCCCCCAAACTTGGGATAACCCGGAACGGGATGTTCAGGAGAAGCGTCAATACACCACACATTATCATATATATAAACCTTGACGCTTTATAACCAAAGTGAGATCACTAAAAACAACCGAAAGTCCATCTGTAAGTGAACACACAGACACTGCATGGTGAGCGTAACACGGTCATAAAAAGTGGGGGGAAAATGATTATTAGGATGGAGGCCCCACTGATAAAAAAGAGACAAAGAAGACACACAATGCGGGGGATAACTAGAGGATGGAGGACCACAAAAAACCCAAAACAAAACAAAACAAATTGTTATTCCTGACGAATGCTGGTGTGATCTACTGATATGGGTTTCCTTTGAACAGATTACATAATGAAAACGTTTAAAGCGATGAAAATAGACAGTGGTCCCTATAGACTTTGTCGTGATAGTACGTAGAGAGAGAGAGAGAGAGAGAGAGAGGAGAGAGAGAGAGAGAAGAGAGAGAGAGAGAGAGAGAGAGAGATGAACAGACTGACACAGACAGACAGACAGACAGAGAGATTGAAGTTTGATCACCTCTCTGATTCATGTTCTTTATGTACCTTTACATAAATTTATCCACTTCATTTTACACGCAGTCAAGATACCAGCCGTGCAGTTTACATCCTAGCCCAAACTGTGGAGACTAGTTTAGAATGGTGAACCAGATAAATGGTGTCTTTAAATGGATGCCAGACGTGAGGAAGGAAATCTCACCTACCCGCATACAGCGGGACACATTTCTTTTTGATTTGTTGTTTGTTTGTTTGTTTTTTCAATACATTATCCATGACCCACAGTCAGTGATTAGAGCGCTGGAACGTAGAGCCGGCGATCGTGAGTTCGAGTCGTGGGTTGGATTTTACGGCTTTAAGGTCCTCACTTAGAGGGTACTTGACTCAGCTCAGGGGCGGGTAAGGCAGCAGAAGGACAGGACAGGGCTCTGCCGTCCATAATACGGTGCTCTATTTCAAAGATATTTTGTTGTTGATAGTATTGTCGTATATATCGAGGTCCTGTATGCAGCATGGACTAACGCACAGTAAAATACCCCTTGGCAACAAGAGAGGTGTCGCTTGGAAAATCCTCTGGGGAAATATCTCACGCATAGAGGTAAACAGAAGAATGTACAGGAGACCGAGAGTAAAACAAAAATCAGTTGCGCTGAAGCATAAAGGCAAGCCATTCCCGGGAAGAGGGACGTGAATTTCACACAGCAAAACCCTGTTTGAGATGATGAAGGTGTACAACATGATACCGGTCTAGTGTGTTTCTCATTGTTGCATTGGAGGGAGGGGAGGGTAGGCAGGAGTGGCGTAGGAAGGGATGGGATGGCGGGTTTAATCATACAAGAATCAGCGAGACGGGGATGAATGTGTGTGTGTGTGTGTGTGTGTGCGTGTGTGCGTGCGTGCGTGCGTGCGTGCTTGCGTGCGTGCGTGTGGTGTGTGTGTGTGTGTGTGTGTGTGTGCGTGCGTGCGTGCGTGCGTGCGTGCGTGCGTGCGTGTGTGTGTGTGTGTGTGTGTGTGTGTGTGTGTGTGTGTGTGTGTGTGTGTGTGTGTGTGTGCGTATGTGTTCGTGTGTGTGTGTGTGCGTGCGTGCGTGCGTGCGCGCGTGCGCGAGCGTGTGTGTGTGTGTGTGTGTGTGTGTGTGTGTGTGTGTGTGTGTGTGTGTGTGTGTGTGTGTTCATGTGTGTGCGTGCGTGCGTGCGTGCGTGCGTGCATTGTGTGTGTGGGGGGGGGGAGGGGGGAGCCGGAATAGCTCAGTTGGTAGAGCGCCGGACTCGTGATCCTGGGCTGCGGGTTCGAATCTCCGCGGACCTTTTCGGTACATGGGATTTTCCCCTCGGAGTTAACGTTGGTTCTAACTCCATTTCCCAGACAGTCCTTCGAATGAGACTATAAACCGAGGTTCCGTATGTGAACGCACGCATAACATCTTGGACACTTGTAAAATCCCATCACCAACTTTCGGAAGAGTAGGCCAGTGTGACCGTTGGTATGGACGACACGTTACACATAGCATGCACCCTGCGTAAGAAATGGAAAAGAATGAAGGAAATAAGGAAATTGAGTGACCGATATTGAACGATACTGACTGGATGACACGGGAAACGACTGAATGAAGCGCCAGCTGACAGCTCTTCAGTCGGCACTACCCAGGTAGGCAGCCCGTTGTGTAAAACGAGTGTGGATGTAAAGCGCTTAGAGCTTGGTCTCTAGCCGAGAACAGGCGCTATATAAGTATTCATTATTATTATCATTATCATTATTATTGTTATTATTATTATTATTATTATTATTATTATGTGTGGTGTGTGTGTGTGTGTGTGTGTGTGTGTGTGTGTGTGTGTGTGTGTGTGTGTGTTTGTGTGTGAGTGAGTGCATGCATATGTACGTACATATATATGAACACAAACACATGTGTGCAGTGCGTGGAAGGAGCGGGGGGGGGGGGGGGGGGGCGAGGGGGGGATGTTGAAGTGCTAGCCCATAGGGTACCGGAAGAGGGGATGATTAAAGACGACTGAAAACTGTCCAAAAAAGAAGAAGAAAGAAACTAAGAAAGGAGGGGGTTTAGGGCAGCCAGAGCAGGCGGCTGGGTAGTAGTGACAGAATGGCCTCAGGAACAGACGGCTACACTGCTACACTGGCTACACTGGCTACACTGGCTAACAGGCTTCCAATCCTCCAGTTCAATGATGCGTGACGAGAGAGTTGACAATCCAGCATCCAAAAGAAAAATAAAAGTACACATCTGACATTGATCTACACAAAGACACAGACACACCACACACGCACAGAGAGAGAGAGAGAGA
>CM031604.1:47105649-47127651 GCA_018398815.1 Conus ventricosus | reverse complement strand
GGAAAAAAAAAACCCCCTTTGAAAAGGTTCAAGGAAACAAGGCGGGGGAATGCAATGAAGACTGAAGAAGAACCCTAAATACTCAATTAGAAAAAACAGATCAAGCCTACCTTTGTTGGGCCCCCCTGTGACGTTTTAGCAGAATGGGAAAAAATATGTTAGAGAGGGAGAGAGAGAGAGAGACAACAGACAGCAGACGACAGGAAGGAGACGAGAGACGAAGACGGCGCGACAAAAACGGACAAGAGAGACAGACGACAGCAGCACACAGAGGAAGAGAGAGAGAGGAGAGGGGGAGAGAGGGAGGAGAGGGGAAAAAGGAAAAGGAGAGGAAAAGGAGACCCCAGGAGAGAGAGAGAGAGAAGGAGAGCACGAAGCACATTTCTCAACCCCAAGGTTTGGGGCCCACAAACATGTAAAGGGGGAAAATTAAATCAAGAAGGAAAGAAGAGAAGAATTCGAGATTATGCCAGTTCTAAATAGCAAATATTAACGACAAAAAATAATGTCTAAATGCCGTGATCACGCGCGCAAAACCTTCTTAATCAGGAATGTCCACCTGAATAAAGTTACACCTTAAAGGTGCAAGTAAAAAAGACCCACCAGAAAGATTGCTATGCACTAAAATTCCCAATTGTTGAAATAAAAAGTTCTAATGGTTGTGTGAAATATACACTGACGTTTTCTTTCTTTATGGTCCGTGAAAAAATAGTAAAATTATCCTTGTGTGTGACTACCCACTATATTTTTGAGCGACGGGAGAGAGAGAGAGAGAGAGAGAGGGAGACCCAGAGCAGAGGCCAGAGACAGGGGAGAGAGAGACAGAAAAAAACACGAGAGAGAGAGAGACGGACAGGAAGAGGCAGAGACAGAGAGGAGGACAGCAGACAAGAGAGGGAGAGAGGGGGGGAGGGGGAGAGAGGAAAAGGGGGGGGGAGGGGAGAGAGAGAGAGAGCAAAGAAAAGAAGTTGGTCATGAAAAAGAAAAAAGAGGGGGGGGGGAACTTTATTTTTTTTTACTCAACACAAGTTTAACTAAAATGATTCTTTTTTTTGGTTATCATGGACTCCGAAGAAAAAACAAAAAAATCAAAAACAGCAAAAAGCCGGACCCAAAGGATGGCCCAAAGAATCACCTCCTAGCGGAAGTGAAAAAAACGTTGGCTGTGATACGCTTATATTCGTGGAGGTACACTTACGGTATTCTGCACAGAATTCATTAACACCGGAAAAACAGACCATGAACGGAGCACAATTTGCATCAAAACATGATGTTTAAAAACGGATTAGAAGAGAGGATGACGCGGGAGGTTGAGTGTCGTGTGATGTGGGGGGGGGGGGGGTGGGGGGGGGGGAGGAGTCGAATAAATTGTGGAGATGAAATTTAGAAAGAAAACCACACACACACCACACACCAACAACCCCACCACACACACACACACACACCACACACACACACACACACGTAAGGAAAAGATAAATATGGCTAGTATCTTTGCAGTCCCCCGTTAGATTTTTCTATGTGGAGTTGTCCATGTTTAGTAACACTCACAGGAGAGCAGCGACCGTGTGGTTGCAATACGGTTTAATATCGTGATATGTTTAGGTGGGAGGTCTCTGGCGCGATGATTCTCTTCAGGAACAACTGTTGGGATTGTTTTCCCCAGTGGCTCCTAAAACTAGAGTATGAACCGCACGATGGAGTTGTTGTTCTTCCACTTTAACGTCTTTTCAACGTTGAAGTGATATTAGACAGGAATAAGGTTTACTGTCTATGTGTGTGTAGTAGCATGCGTGCTTGCATAGTGTTTGTGTGTCAGTGTGTGTTGTGTGTGTTGTGTGTGTGTGTGATGTGTTGTGTGTGTGTGTGTGAGTGCGCTGTGTGTGTGTTAATATTAGGGAATACTACAATACGAACCAATTCGTAGAAAAAGCAACATTAAACCAAATCAAACGCAATAGTCAAAACAAAAGCGTCTAAAATATGCAGAAATCATTAAAACGAGTCCGCGGGACTTATCATAAAGTCTGCCACAAAAAAAAAAAAGTTCAAAGAAGTAAGGTTCTCGGAAAATGCATTTTAGATTAATCTTTTCGAATTTTGATACAGGCTGCTTCAAAATAAGGACAAAAGTACACACTATGTGTCTTGTCGTACAACTATCAAACCAGCCGCATTTACACATGGCTGCTTTTTATGAACTTGTTTTGAAAAGCGTTTAACTTAAGTCTGTAAACAGTGAAACAGTTTTTTTGCTGTGTGTTAGGTGTTTATGGACATTGTTTTGATAAATGTATAATTTATAATGAATTCTTTACAAAAAATTTTCGTGATCGAGCGGTTTTAAACAAAACTGAATTTGAAAAATTAGGCTTCTGTACTTTGGGAAGCATGTGGTCTTTTCTATATCTTTTCAAATTTTCAAAGGAAGCTTTTGTAATAGAGGTAACCTTCTTGTAAACTCAAAAAGAATGGGAATATCCTTGGGCTCTAACCGATAATTTTGCACCTGCCCGCGCAGTACGATCAGTCCATTCATTTCCAGATATTGACACTGAAGATGGGATCCAACAAAAATCAACTGCGCTACCCCTTGATATAAGAAAACCACGAATAAGTACTTTAATTTTCTAAGATGATTTAAGCCCGGTTTTTCAGATTTGTTGATTCGAAAGCTTGGAGAACTGATTTAGAGTGTCTACACAAAGAGTGCACCATAGAAATGCAATGGTGTATCAATGACATACTGAAACAGCCATTAAATATGCTATTAATTCAGCTATGAAAATGGAGAAGTTCCTTACCAAGGATAAAAAGGTTTCTAAAGATTTCTCAATTTTGAAGTGGGGATGACACAACCACAGCCCTGCTGATTGTCTAATAAAGAACCGTCAGCGAAAGATTTTTTTTGAGATTGGGATAAAAATCCATTCATCTGGGCAATCTAGTTTTTAATGCAAGAACATGATGGAGTTTCATCGCTAGATGCTTGTCAGGTTCGCTAAGCCCTGCAACTAATCCCTATAGAATGACAGACGAATTACAGCCTAACTCGTCGCTTCCAAACAGATCTTAAGATGCTGAACACAGATTAACACTCTCACAACCTTTATTGCCCGTGGACTGTGGACATGACATTTTCCCCGCCATAAAAACGAAACTTTCCACACTAATCCAATCCCTTCTCACACCAATAACACATGCCACCACCCAAACCACTCGCTCATTTACACTCAATCACACTGCATCCAACCTGACACCGCTCCATTTTTTTTTGTTATTTTTTTTTTCCCCCTGGCAGCGGCCAGTTCCTAGCACATACAAGGTCATGGGGCACATGGACACATATCATCAATCCAAAGTAAATAAACAGTGCCATGTAACAACCCGAAAAGGAACTTCATGCAACCCCAGACACTACCTAGGCTATGGGGCACATGACACGTATCATCAATACAATGAATTACAGCACGATTGCCAACGTCAACCCCTGAAAGGAACTTCCACTGGGCCTCCCGCACCTGGAGACAACCACATGGGTCATAGGGCACATGACACGTATCACCAATACAATGAATACCACGCCGGTCACGACCACTCTGGCCAAACTACTAATTATTTCATTGAGAAAACATCTACGGCACTTGACACATATTCCAGCACAATGCATTCAGCCAGTGCCAAACCTCAACCCCTGAAAGGGAACGTCAATGGCCTCCGCACCTGAACACCACAAGGGGTTATAGGGCACATGACACACAACATCAATACAATGAAAATCTACAGTGTCAACGTTCACACCCTTGCAAAGAACTTCAATCGGACCCAGCAGCAAGGAACATACCCCAGGCCAACAACCACGCTGCCCCAAACTATTAATTATTTTCATGAGAAACTTTTACACAGTACACAGGTTTTCACCGACTACACGTCCACGACCCCCAAAATATCACTGAGCGTCTCGCGCTCGTGCTTGATCCTCAAAACTGTTCAGTGAGCCCGAAGCACTTGCACGCGCACGTCTGTCCAATCACATCACCGGACAACTGGACCCTCACCGTCGGCCTCGCGATGCTCCTAGCCACACCAGACCACTGGCACAACAAGTCCACTGGCCCCCAAGTCCACTGGCCACACAGTTACACTGGCACACACACAGCGTCCAGGAGCCCTTCCCCGCAACCACTAGTACCTCCCCGGCAGTTCTCCTGGCGACACGAATGTCAAGGGGGTCACGCACGTGCTCAGATCCAGTCCTGCCGGTTCGCCACCAGGTGCAGGCGCGTAGTTGCCCCCCAGCTGCCCCAGTGGCCAGCCTTCCGCTCCAGCTGCAGCGGCTCAGGGCGGAGGCCAAGGAAGGGACAAGGGCGGATGGAAGTGATGGGGCCATTGTGACATTCGGTCTGGATGTGGCCCAGGACGACCCGGGTTACCGCTTGACCCCCCCCCCCCCCCCCCCCACCCCCCCCCCCCCCCCCCCCCCCCCCCCCCCCCCGCAGGGTTCATCAAGGGCATAGGAATGGGCGCGGGAATATGGGGTCGAAGAGACGCAAGACGAGTCACCACCTGACGGATGAAACGGGTAGGTCTAAAAAAAAAAATCCGCCTACCCGAGAGGACCACGTGACCTCGGGACGGAAGGTGACAGCAGGCACCGATGAAGCCCGCAGGAATCTTCCGCAAGGATGTGCCGCAGCCCGACACAGGATCCCGTCGTAACCAGGGGGGTCACTCAAACAGCAACCAGTCAGACGTAAAGCCACGCGCCGACAACAGCACTTCGCAGCGCACCAGACGAGACACACCGCAAAAGGATCTGTCAGCCTCGCTCACGCAAGCTGAGGCCCCGTTGAGGTTTCCTCAACAAACTATACTCGACTCACTTCATTGAAAAAACCGTACAACTTACGGTATCGCAGGCACTCCCTTCCGCCAAACACAGTTTAGACGTGAATAACACGGATTACTAGAGAGCTAGGCAATACGCCACAAGACACTAGTTAATTTCTTGGTGAAAAATCACCCGTAAGAAAAGCTATCTGGGCCTCAGGACCCAACCTCTGCAGTCATCCAGCAACCCGCAAAAGAACTCACGATGACGCCGCTTCGTGCGCAGAGTACTTCTAATCCTGCCACCTGTTGAGAAAACCAGAAGTGACCCCCCTTGACAAACGGAACCCACACACACACCCACACGCCAGTGTCAGGAAAACCGGCTGACTCGCTTCTCCTGGTCCTAAAAATAGACTAAAGGCGATGAGTAGGCCCAACCCACACACTAGGATAAACCCTTTTACCGGTTTAAAAAAAAATAACCTTCTAATGAACTACCCTCGGTCGTTCGCGCTGTAAAAACCCAAACCTGTCACCAACACAGACGGACAGGTGGACGAAAGAGTGCGAACCGAATGCGCGTAGCACGAGACCGTTCGTGACCTGGTAACGATGAACAGGACCGGAAAGGCTCAGATCTGACACACCCACCCCCCAAGATTCACTCTTACGGTTTAATCTGACACAAACATAGAACGCAGGCCAGTGGAGTGTAACCGTCCGTTCACCGCCTATCAGGGAAATCAGCTGCTCATTCTGCTTCGGGATAATAGGCTTCCACCGAAACTGGTATGGCTGAAGCGGAGTGGCCCACCCTAGTGACTCATCCACTTGCTGATCTGACTCGCACTAGGTACTGCAACGGTGAGTGGTTTACCTGAACCACGAACGGGCGTCGTACCCATACAGGTAGTGACGGAACTTGTCAACACCCCAGACAAGCGCAAGACACTCTCTTTCTCGATTAGACAGGGTTATTCCGTTCGGCCTGGAAGCAGGCTTCTTGCTCGCACAAGTACAGGATGCCACACCTCCATGCCCACCCCCCACCCCCAACCACCCCGTCCTGCAGGAGAATAGCCCAATCTGTGTCCGATAGATCGTCAGTCTTGTAGGATGAAGCCCCTCCTGGAATAGGTAACCTGCATACTGGAGGGGTACAAAACTTTGCTTGAGCATAGTGAATGCCTCCTCGGCACTTCAGGCGTCCAACGCACCCCTTCTGGGGCTCGCCACCCTTGGTCAGGTTTGGTCAATGGATAGCAATCTCAGCAAAACGAGGCACAAAACGGCGATAGTAGCCCCCACACCCCGGAAACTTTGCACCCCTTCTTCGTCTCGGCCTTGGTGCATCCCGATCCTGGCCATCTTGTCCTCCAGGGAGAAATACCGCCTTGCCCCCACCCTTGTGACCCAGGTACTCGAACCTCCTGGACCCCAACTCGCACTGGATGGTTTTGCCGCACAAAGAGCACTCTCTGAGTTCTCCTGAACAGATGTCGCAGCACCTCCAGATGATCCGCCCTGGGTTCTCAGTCGCTACGAAGGATGTCGTCAATAACGTTGACAACATGGTCAGATCCCAACGGTAACCACAGCTTCCTCATCATCCTTGAAAAAACTGCCCCGGACGTGCACAACCGAACGGCATGACCTTCCATGGTAGCAACCTGCGGTGTCACAAACGCTTGTCTTGGGGCGCGGTTCCTCCTCAGCCACAGGTATTCTGCCATAACCCTTTGCTAAATCTATCAAGCTGAGTACATTGCTTCGCACCTAACTTTAGCAAACAGAAACTCGATGCCCGGGCATAGTTCCGAGTCGCAATCAACCACTTATTGAGCTTTACGGTAACACGCAGAACTTATTTTCCCGTCCTTCTTTTTGACCAGAACAATTGGTGAGGCGTAGGGGCGAACGTGATGGTCGATCACCCCCATCTCAACATGGCCTCAATTGCCGCCTTGATCGGGTCCTCTGCGCGTAGGAACGGGGTAAGCTCTAGACTCATGGGTTCGACCCTCCGTGAGCTTGATGTGGCAAAACCCCCCCACCTCCAACTGGTACGGCTTCGGTAGGTCAGTCGAGAACGTCAGCAAACTCCTCTGCCAGCGCCCTCAGTCGCGCCGCAAAAAAGACTGGGTTCACGAGTTCCCACACTTCACTCAGCAGCACCTCGGTCGCTTCCAACGGGATCACGGGGTGCTTTACTGGTCACCATCGAGACATCCTCCTCCTCCACTTCCTGGATAACACTGCTTCACAGAAAAACCCTGCCTCTTGTAAGCATCTCTCTCTCTCTCCACACACTTCTTCAGGGAGGTTGGCGTGAAAATACTTGTCTCGCGCTCGAGCTGTCCTTGTAGTTACTTCCCCAGTTTTCGAGCCGGAGTAGGTCCCTTCCACATGAGTTCCAGCTTGTTCTGCTTGGTAGGTCTGCGCACCAAGCCTCGGTCTCCAGGCATGAACTCGCGCTTCCTAGCCTTGGCATCTTACTCGTCTCTTTGCTGTATGCTCGTTGACTCGGGCTTCCCTTCGCATCTCACAAGAGTCAGCAATACGGTTACGAAAAGTCACCACATACTTCCCGGCACGCGGAGCGCACCTCTGGCTGATTGGCCGCGGTTCCAGATCTTTCAGCAATCTCAGTGGGCCCCCGAACCTTCCTCCCGTCCAGGAGCTCAACGGCGATGAAGCCTGTGCATGCCTGGGGTACCTCCCGTTAGGCAAACAACGCCGCAGGGATCCAGCGATCCCACTCTCTGGGCTGTTCCATAGCCAAAACGCTTGATCATCTTCTTAAGGGTGCCGTTAAACCTTTCCACGAAGGCCATTGCATTTGAGCGTGGTAAGGCGTTAGTGTGCAGTCCTTGACGCGAGAAGTCGATGCACCTCCCCCATCATGGCGCTGGTGAAACAGTGTGCCCCTGGCTGACAGCACTTCTCGGGGAATACCTGTGCGCGTCCACTTGTAAACAGTGCTCAGCCGCAGTGACAGTGTCAATAATCGGGGGCTACGGCCTCCAGGGTATTGGTCGTAGTCAACCATTCAGCACAAAACCGGTTTCTGACTTGACATCGGCATTATGGGTCCCACGAGGTCACACCACCTTCTCGAACGCTCTCTGGCACTTCCGTCCTGACCAGCGGCACTGGCATCACCCTCCCTTTGTCGGTCGTCTTCTGGCATCGCACACATGACCTAACATAACGGGCATATCTTGGCACATTCCGGGCCAGTAGAAATGCGGGAGGAGCGCTTTTGCTAGGTCTTCTGGGTACCCAGATGACCCGCTAGAGGCACATCATGAGCTAGCTCAAAAGCACCACCTTGCGCAGAACCTGAGGACCAACTTGAGACAAAGTTTCATCTGGCGTCTGGAACCTCCTCCTTGAGAAACCCCTCCCCTGCGAGGAGGAACACCCCACCCCTACCTACAAGCAAACGTTCCCAGTCTCAGCCGGCACGTCGAGTCCGCAGCAGCGTGGGATCCCCCTTTTTTGAAAAACTCACGATCCTCGCTGGCGTCACATCGAGAACCTGTTCTCTTATCGGTAGCCTGGACGGCGGTTTCGGCAGCGGCTTTGCCTGGGCCCTAGTTTTGTACTGCAGCACACAGGTCGGATTTGCATAGACCGGCACCCTTGGTCGCCTCTCTGACAAATCGGCCCTGGCCACGTTTCCGATGAGCACATCCTCTACCGGGTTTATCATTACCAGAACCATCAACATGGCCCATGAGAACGGAGATTCTAATTTACCTTGTGCCATTGGAGTCTCATGGCCGACACGGGACTCGGCCAAACTACCGGCACGCTCTCTCCGGTTGTAGGCGTCAGGCGAGACTAGATAATCGGCCACAATGGTTTGTAATATGCACCCGTGTCTCTCAGCCCCTTCACCTCTGTGCTTCACTTCTGAACCCTACACCTAGGAGTGAAATCTTTCCGTGCGCAGTCACGCACAAAGCGGAGTTGGGAGACCCCCTCGTCGCTCTGAGCTTCCACCTGACCCGAGCACCACTGCCTGTCCCTTGCAGTTATTGGCAATGTGGCTGGGCTCACCACACTTGTAACATTTCCGATCATGCAACCTGGCCTCCTGGATAAGGCCCCGCCTTCTGGCTTCTGCGACGTGGGTCCGACTCCTTTGTCCATCGGCTTGTCCGCTTTCTCCTTCTTCTCATAGCTCATCTCCAAGGAAAGATAGCATCCTTCTTCTCGTTGCGGGCCTCCCTTCCAGAAACGCCTTGCCTCTGCCTACACGTGGTGGCTCGCGCAACCTCCGTCCGCAGTCTTAGGTTTCATTCTTATTTACCTCATACAGAGGAGTCTGTTGGCAAGCCCTGATACACACTGTTCCTGCAAACAGCATGTCGACAACATCTTCCACCTTTCCCCTCATCCTTCCCGGCGCTAGGCACCACAGCGAGAAAATCGCGCCTTCTGGCCAAACAACTGACAGAAAGTTTCGAGCTCTCCTTTTCACTTCCGGAACTTCCGCCTATATGCATCTGGTCTAACCGTGGAAAAACTGCCCGAAGGTTCAGCTTGCCTTTGTCATTCCCCTTCTCGGCTACGGGCATCCGCAAAAAACACTGTCCCGAGCTTCCCCTGCGTAAAGCGACCCAACTCGCAGGCCCATACGTCCCTCTTCAAATTAACAGCTCGGCCACCCTCTCCAAAAGTGACGGATTTACGCATCAAACGTCGATCGTAATCCTTGGCGGGTTCAATCTTTATGTGCTTCCGCCTCAGCTCGCTGTGTCCTTCTGCTCTCTCTCTTTCTTCTCTGACCGCCGCTCTGTCAAAACTAAACCTCTGCCTCTCCTGCAGCATCCTCATTTCCTCATCCTCTCTCGCAATCTTTGCACGCCTATCCTTCTCTTTCCTGCGCTTTTTGGCTAGGCGGTCCGCTTCCGCAGCTTCTTCCTCTCTCCTTGCGGGTCTTCTCTGCTTGTATCTTATCCTTCACCACTGTAATTCCAAAGCCTCCTTCTCCTTCGGATTCCTATTTCCGTCCCCTTTCCTTCTTCCGCTCCTGCTCTTCCATTTCCTCCTTAGTCTTCCGTGCCTGTCTCTCATGGAACTCCTTGACCCCTGGAGCATATACGCCACCAGGGTCCTGACCTGTGAAGCCACATACTTGTCTCCTTCAGCCTTTAAGCCTTACTTCACCTTGCTCCTCCGTTTCCTCCCCATTTAGTGCCTCGCCGTTTTCCTATGCTCTGACGGTCTTAGACTCATCAACCGTTCGCACCCAGCTGTCTAGCTCTCCGCCTACTTCCGTCTAAGATTGCGTCGCGACATACACTATCGGCGAATATGGAACTACACTGCCCAAATACTACTACGCTCTATCGCCAGGCCACGCCCCGGCCTAAATACTCAACACCTGATCCCTGAATGTGGTCCATGCGCCTCAAGAAACTCACTACGTTGGCTATTGCAACCCCTATCCACACCAGTCCCACATCAAAGTGTATCAAAATCCCAATGCAACATAAAAAATAAAAAAAAAAACACAAAAAAAAAAACCCATCACTAAAATTCATCAATAACGACTGGATAAATCACAATCAATGAAACACCGGAAATTGTTCTTAAGCAACCTCCGTAGCCCACGAACCTGGAAATTGCCATCACCCTAATACAACTAACTTCTCATCCATCACTTACATGAAACCAATCAACCCAACAAGCAGCCACACTTGCACCCACACATCAGACCCACACCCCCATACGCTTCACGGTCAATTTACAGTACCGGCACACCTCACCCAACAACACAATTACATCGCTTCCGATCAAACAGCGGCCGACAAAAGGTCTTCTTACAACGCCTTGATGCACGACTGTCTTATGTGCCGACCACCCAACTGGGCACGCACACCAACACCTCACAGTCTTATCCTGCAACACTTACTGTTTGAGCGAAAATCCTCATCCCCAGTAACACCGACTAACCTATCCCAATTACCCGCTAATTAGTCCTCTACTACTCTACTAACCCGTTTGCGTACCCGCATCTCACCCATGTCAGGTTCGCTAAGACTGAATATCATATAGAATGTCGACAGAATGTACAGGCCTAACTAGTCGCTACCAAACGATCAAAGACTGCTCTGCACACAGATAACACTCCACAACATTTATTGATCCGTGACTGGGACATGGAACATTTTTCCCGATCCATAACAACACGACAACTTCCACCTTATCCATCCCTTCTCACCACCAATAACACATGCCACCACCAAACCCACTCGCCTCATTTTACACTCAATCACACTGCATCACACCGACACCGAGCTTCCATCCCCTGCGCCGGCAGTACCTAGCAACACTACCTAGGTCATGGGGCACATGACACATATCATCAATCCAAATGTAAATAACACAGTGCCAAAGTACTAAGTAACCCCGAAAGGAAACTTCAATGAACCCCAGACACTACCCTAGGCTATGGGGCACATGAACGTATCATTCAATACAATGAATTCAGCACGTTGCAACGTTTCAACCTGAAGGAACTTCCATGGCCTCCTGCACCTGGAGACACACATGGTCATAGGGCACATGGACACGTCATCCATCACCAATACAATGCATACCCGTCGAGTCGACACCCTCCACTCTGCGCCAAACTACTAATTATTTCATGAGAAACATATTACGGCATTGACCATATCATCGTCACAATGCATACCAGCCAGTGCCAAACTCAACCCCAGAAAGGACTTCAATGGCCTCCGCCCGCACCTGGAAACACCACAAGGGTCATAGGGCACAGGACACACCTCATTCAATCACTGATATCATACAGTGTCAACGTCAACCTTGCAAAGAACTTCCAATAGGACCCCAGCAGCATGGAACCATACCCCAGGCCAAACCACCCCGTGGACAAACTATCTTATATCATGCGAAAACCAATTTTCACAGTACACAGGTTGTCACACGACTCACCACCGTCCACGACCCCCAACCCAATCCACCTGAGCGGTCTCGTTTCGTGCTGTTCCTCACTACTGTACCGTGAGCCCGAAGCACTTGCAGCGCACGTCTGTCCAATCACATCACCAGACACTGGGAACCTCACCGTCGGCTCGCGATGCTCCTTGCCCACCAGACCACTGGGCACACAAGTCCACTGGCCACACGAGTCCCACTGGCCCACACAAGTCCACTGGACACAACACAGCGTCCAGGACGCCTCCACCGCAACACAGTACCTCCCGCAGTTCTCCTGCGAAGTCCCCAAAGGGTAAGCCACGTGATCAGTTCCCAGTCTGTCGGTCGCCCAGGTTGCAGGCGAAAGTAGTTGCCCCCCAGCTGCCCACAGTGGCCAGCTACGCTCAAGCTTGCAGCGGGAGCCGGGCGGAGGGACAAGGACAGGGACAAGGGAGGGGGACGTTGATGGGTCATTGGGCATACGGTCTGGATGTGGAACCAAGAGACGAACCGGGTTTACGCTTGACAGGGTCAAGGGCCTCGGAATGGGAGCGGGAATAGGGTCGAAGCGGACGCAAGCCGAGTCACCACCTGACGGTGACCCGGGTATAATCCGCCCTGACCCGAGCGGACACGTGGACCTGGGGACGACAGCGTTGACAGCGGCCCTCAATGAAGCCCACTAGGAGCTTCCGCAAGGATGTGCAGCAGCCCGCACAGGGGATTCCCCTCGTACAACCAGGGGGGTCACTCTCAAACAGCTACCAGTCAGACGTTAACGCCACGCGCCGACAACAGCCACTTCGCAGCGCACCAGACGAGGACACACCGCAACAGGATCTGTCAGCCGCACACGCAGCTGAGGCCCCTGAGGTTTACTCAAACAACATACTCGACTCACTTCATTCTGACACTACTAAAACAGTACAACTACGGTATCGCAGGCCCTCTTCCCGCCTAACCAGTAGAACCGTGGATACACGGAATACTTAGATCGCAAGGCAAAATACGCCACAAGACACTAGTCTAATCTTCTTGGTGAACACAATACCCGTAAGAAAAGCTATCTGGCCTCAGGACCCACCCTCCTGCAGTCTTGCCAGCCAACCCGAAAAGAACTCCCGGATGACGCGATTCGTGGCAGACGTACTTAATCCTGCATCCTCGTTGGGAGAAAACCAGAGTGCCCCCCCCCTTGCCACGGAACCCACACACACACCCCCCAGGGCCAGTGTCAGCAAACCGGCCTGACTCGCTTTTCCTGGTCTAAGAACTAGACTAAAGGCGTTGAGTAGGCCCAACCACAAACTGTTTATTCCTACCGGTTTAAAAAAAATAAACCTTCTATTGAACTACCTCGGTCGCCGCTTGTACAACCCCAAAACTGTCACCAAACAGACTGACTGCTGACGACAGAGTGCGAACCGAATGCGCGTAGCTCGTGACCGTGTGACCATGGTTAACAGACCAGGACAGGAAGGCTCAGATCTTGACAATGCTTAGGTCTGGCCAGGACTCTACATCTCTGGGACCTGGCTCGGCTCCATATCTGCTGATCACTGTTGTTAGCAGGCGAAATTAAAAGGTGATCTCTGCGTATTTTAGGTCCGAACCGCATCACTTGAACACCATGAAGTTAACTGCAAACAGTGCCGAGGGTGTTGTGTGTTGTTAGGTAGAACTCACGCACTGGATCGTGACGGCTCTCTGTAGAGTGCCAGTGTGGGCTGCAGACAGGACAAACCTCAATGTGGCTGTGAGACGCGCGGAGCTGAGGTGGCGGCATGGGATGTTTGTTGGTTGTGATGCCGAAAACTAAACAGTAACCCGGCCTTAGGGAATTCTTTGCCGGTAATTTCCTCATTTCGGTCGCATTCTTTAGGTCTCGCATCTCCCTTTTTTGCGAATTTGTCCCCTTTGGTTTTGTGCAAGTTTTCCTTGATATGTAAGCCTGCCGTCTCTGTCTTCGTCCTAGAATGTCGATTCCGCTCGGTTTAAAAATTGTCGACGAAAGTTATAGAACTGGAATAAGATGAGTTTGCATGAACAGTTTTAAACAGAATACCTGACGGATTCATCGAAGTTTTAAGATGTTTGTTGCCCTTTTTCAGAACAACTCTTTTTTCTTTTTTTCTTTTTTTTTCCTTTTTCTTTTGGCTTAATGGTATGACAGCCCTGAAAACAGGTCTGTGTGGTCGGCTGGGGTACGAGACAAACTAGCTGAAAAAGCCATCTCCACAAGATTCTTTCACACTGCTCTACATGTTGATGTCATTGCATGTAAGTGTCAGTTCTATCCATAAATATAGAACCAAACATTCTGTAAATGTTTCTAACAAACACAAACTACTTTAAATTTTCAGTTTACTGTTGACAGCAAAAGTAAAACCGAAGTCACCCAAAGTATCCCCAATTATACCTGGCCCATTAAAAGGTGTCCTTGAAATAAATTCTTAATGTAATGCAAATGTCTTGTTGAAAGCTGGTTGGTATGATCTTCTTTTAGTGAAGTTTGAGCATGACATGCCAGGTCACAGAGCCTGCATGGGTGGTAGCAAGCTAGTTGGAAAGTCCTATCTTACTGCACTTATACAATGCGTGAAGTTTGTTTAAAGGTACACCATCTGTATCAACTGGCCCTAAGGCGCGAGAACTTTTTACAGGTTCACGTGTCAATGCAATAGCTTTAAGAGACAGGGCTAGCCCCTCTTTCTGCTGCCGTAACCTTCTCTGAATTGGAATCATGTTTACCATTTTCTGCTAGGTGGATAGGGACGCTTATCAAGCCTGTAACAATACGATCCCGGCGCGAGATTCTAAACCCACCACCCATCCGTCCGCAGCCGATTTGTTGATAAGGAAAATATCACGTTTGACATTTCGGGATGGCGGAAGAGGCGAAATGCCGAGAGCAAAAACTGTTCGCAAGCGCGGAATCAACACAAGGATCGGAGAAAGAGGAGACGGAGGGTTTTTGCAAGGGGTGGTGTTCCTTGTGGCGGTGTGTGGACATCTTTCCGGTGGGACACTATCATTTGGATATCTGTTTCTCCTACAAGGTCAGACGGACTATCCCGTGACGGACCTTAAGAAGGTATAAAGTTGGGACACTGTCCACTCTGCATCTATAAGTATGAATTGTTCTGCCCAGGACAATAGTCAAATCATTATTGGATCAGCATGACAATGTACATGTACCCCCTTAGGCTACATAGCTACCATTTATTATAACATTGTCTTTGATGCATTCTCTGGTGTACACGGTTTTACCTTGAACCACTTAAGTTTTTTTTTTTTTTATATTATTTTTATTAATTATTTTAAAAAACCCTCAAACCTAAAAACACCACAATTTTCGTACATTATTATCATCTATTTGAGAATATTACTTGCGTCTATATGATCAATTTTCCCGTCTGTAAGGCCTGTGCACGACATACACAAGCAAATGAAAAAACGAAACTGGAAAAGTCTTTCATGTAGAAAGGCACACACGACATCCCAGGAGAACCCCAAAGGTGCGTGCCATATTTCAGACAGACACTTTTCAAAGGAACAACAAAACCCGGGGAAGAGATAGGGGTTGATACACCCCCCCCCCCCCCACCCCCCCCCCACACATCAGGAGCTATTGCTGTTTTAATTTGTTGTAAACGGACGGAGTTCTTGTTCATTATACGTGAGTGGAGATTCAAACGGACATTACAAAGTTGTTAACAGGTACATGAGCTTTGCAAAATTTTTAACGTCTGTAATCGTAACGGAAAGCATTAGAAGCTGAATTGAGAAGGGAATGATGAAAACAAAATTAAATGGGAGAGAGAGAGAGAGAGGAGTGGAGACGAGAGAGAGAGAAGAGAGAGAGTAGAGAGAGAGAGAGAGATAGTGTTGTGTGTGTGTGTGTGTGTGTGTGTGTTGTGTGTGTGTGTGTTGTGTGTTGTGTGTGTGTGTATGAGTGTGGGTGTGTGTGTGAAGTGAATTTCCCAACAAGTGTAGGGGTGTAACGACAACCCTAAACAACATGGACAAGATGTGAGATTCCTCGGGCATTTCACTGACAGTCAGCACAGTGTTGCAGTGCCTACCTCCCTCCCCAGCAAACATCCAGATGTACGTCCACCACGTTTCCATTTTCCAGTGAACAAACATCCAGATGTCCGTCCACCACGTTTTCATTTTCCAATGAACAAACATCCAGATGTACGTCCACCACGTTTTCATTTTCCAATGAACAAACATCCAGATGTACGTCCACCACGTTTTCATTTTCCAATGAACAAACATCCAGATGTACGTCCGCCACGTTTCTTTTTCCAATGAACAAACATCCAGATGTATGTCCAAAACGTTTTCATTTTCCACTGAACAAACATCCAGATATATGTACACCATGTTTCCATTTCGCAATGAGCAAACATCCAGATGTATGTCCACCACGTTTCCATTTTGCACTGAACAAACATCCAGATGTATGTCCACCACGTTTCCATTTCGAACTGAACAAACATCCAGATGTCTGTCCACCACATTTCCATTTTCCAATGAACAAATATCCAGATGTCCGTCCAAAACCTTTCCATTTTCCACTGAACAAACATCCAGATGTACGTCCACCAAGTTTTCATTTTCCAATGAACAAACATCCAGATGTATGTCCAAAACGTTTTCATTTTCTAATGAACAAACATCCAGATGTATGTCCAAAACGTTTTCATTTTCCGATGAACGGCGACTTGATTTTTGACCCGTCTAACTGGTATCTTGCGTGCGTGTGCACACGAACAGGGGTAGGCCATTAAATGGTCAGTACGTATGTCGGTCTTCGACGAGTAGGGCAGTGGGATGCACGTTTGCTTAGTGGTGGCGCATTTTGCCGGTGAGTTCTGCAGTCAAGATATACGGGCAAGTACACCCATGGGGACGTTTTCATGATTATTCTCTTGTGTCGCGTCCAGTGGCCATCAAATACTGGCATATGCCAGGGAGCGACTATGTTCCTGTGTTTGCCTGCACCTCATGTCAACACAGCACAGGCCTTCAGGGCAGTACCGGACTGCTGCAGGCAGACTGGTTCGGCAGCGGAGGACGGTGCTTCTCTGGCACCTTTGGGTGTATCTTTTTCTTGGTACTTTTCTTTTTTTGCTCCGCCTGTATGCTGAACTGCAATTTCATGCACTGTACTTCATCTTCCAGGCTCTGATAAGTCTCGAGTCCACACCATATAAATCAATTAAGCTGTGTGTATGCAAGTATTGTAAAATGGATCAACCTCTGCCTTCCCCCCTTCCTCTGTTCAATTCATTTTTTTTTTTATAGATTTCTGATTCTGTTATTATATTATTTGGTTTTAATACCCGTTTCTTCTTTCTGTATTGTCTCTTCCTGATACTTTGAGGAGATAATTTTCATAATACTTCCCAAACAACATGTGAATGGAAACTGCAACCACCTTTTGATAATATTCTTACTTGATACGGTTTTTCTTGCCTTCCGTGTAGAAGTTTTCAGCAAAGCTTTGAATTATCACTTCTTTATTCCGTTCGTTGGACGGCAGATTTTTTATAGAAAGACAAGTTTCAGGTCATTTCCCATGGGGTTTTCGTTTTCAGCGACCATGTACACCACTCTTAAGCATGGTCAGAAATATACAGGGTTTGTAGATTCACGGTAATGGATGCTAATTGTGTTATGATGTGCCCCAGAGTGATAAGTCTGATGCCGCCATGTATCACACAGTGGGGGCCAGCTACAGTGTCCATCGCCTGTCCAACGGAACATCAGTCATCACTGTTATCTTCTTCCCCAGTCTCCCATGTAAATACCTTTTGTGTTTGAGAGGGAAGAGAGAGAGAGAGAGAAGAGAGAGAGAGAGAAAAGAGAGAGAGAGAGAGAGAGAGAGAGAGAGAGAGAGAGAATCGCAAGAAACCCGTGTGAAAACCCTGCAAGACCAAAGGAAACCTGACAATATTTTTGTTTCCCAGATGCAATTTTTTGTTCTCTTTCCGATAACCAACAAGTCGTGAGGTGCTGTAAGACACATATGGACAACAATGTAGCTTCCGTCCTAGAAACTCATCATAGCAGTTCAGTGAACAATGGGGAATACACAGCGGAGCCCACCCCCCTCACTAAGTATCCGTATGTATGTTCAATGCTTCTGTGTCTCCATTTCCAGATGGATTCTGTCGTAGGCCACAGGAATTTGAACGAGCACACCTGATCCTCTGAGTGCTTATACACAAGCTCGGGTTCAAAAGCAACAGTCTGCTAACATGTCGACCTGGAAAGTTGCACCATTCCCCACCTGAGCTCTGTTCCTATACACTTCAACTACTAGGCCCTGCTGTGTTGTGAACCTACCAGCCCACGCCCTGTAAATGAAGAAGGTGTGGATGAAGTGTTCTAACATGAATGAATACCTTTCCCCCCAACCGCAACCCTAATGCCCGTCGGCTCCTTAACTCCCCCCCCCCCACCTTTTTTTTCTTTGTTTTGTTGCCTGTTTTCTCCCTCTTCCTTCATGCTACCAAGAGCAGATAACCCCCATCCATACTTCCAAATCAACAGCTGAGTAGACGTCATCTACCACTCTATTTCTACACGTTTGTTCACTGTCTCCGTCCGTAATTCCGTTCGTGGTCAAAACGAGGTGCTGTTGTCTCGTTAGTCACCTTTTTTTTCTCTATTCTTTTGGGCAACCTAGTAACAACCATTTGGGAAGCAATGACAAGGTTTTATTTTACAGGTTTTTCAAGTGTAAGATATGATATACACCACTCTCTGACTCTGCCAGAATCTACATGGTTTGCGAATGATCTGTGGCCGGGACTAACTTTGTTATGACGTCCCCGGAGTAATACGTCTGATGCCGTTATTTATCAGACAGGCAGACAGGCTGCAGTGCAATGTCTTGCCTTCCCAGTGGCAGATCAATCACCAGGGTTATCTTAATGCCCCAGTTCCCAGTATGGTGCCCATTGCTGCTCAGAGAGAGAGAGAGAGAGAGAGAGAGAGAGAGAGAGAGAGAGAGAGAGAGAGAGAGAGAGAGAGAGAGAGAGAGAGAGAGAGAGAGAACGAACGAACGAACGAAATTTTAGTTTACCAGGGTAATGAAAATAAGCAAATTGCACATGCTTTTTTCCCACCCAGCCCTGGGGGTAAAACAAAAAGCACATGGACAACACACAAGTCAATATGGCAACAAAGAGAAAAAAGTGAATACACTAATCAACTTGCAAACTGTAAGAAGTAACAGACTAATACTACAAAAGCAAACGACAACATCGTGCAAGCATCCATATGCGAGAGAAAGAAAGAAAAGAGAGAGAGAGAGAGAGAGAGAGAGAGAGAGAGAGAGAAAAGAGAGAGAGAGAGAGAGAGAGAGAGAGCGGAAGCGGGGATATGGGGTGTGGGCGGGATGGGGAAGGGGTGGGGGGAGAAAGAAAATACATGTAAAGTACCAATACAAACGGGGAAACAAGAGTCAAATAGACTTGAATACACACAATACATCAAATAACAAAATGCAATTAAGCGATATCATCAATGTAAAACATGTCAAATAGCTTAACCCACTATTGCTGTGCTTTTAAATGACACGTGCAAGATTTCCGTCTAACACAGGCTTGTAATCGTGCAGTGTTCTATTTCAATTCACTGAGTCTTCTAATTGATTTAGGAATCAACTGGTACAGGTTTTTTTATAAAATCTTTTACTTACAGAGCAGATATCCTTTTAAGCGCTCTTTGAAAATTAAAACTTGAGATTTCTTTCAGAAATAGAGGCAAAATTGTTCCAATACGTACCACCACTGTATACGAGGCTTGATTTGTAAAGGTCAAGTCTGGGCAGAGGCATTATTAACTTGTGGACGTGCCTATTGTCATTCGTCCGGAAACTATTTACAATGGAGGGAGGTGCATTTTCATTTACAACTCTATGCAAAATATAGCCTTATTATATTCGAGTTTTTGCTTTAGGGGAAGGATATCCAAAGATTTATAACGTTTAGAGTTAATGAACAAGATTTTAAGATAACTAAAATTTTTTTGCGCGCCTATGCAATCTTGCTAAAGGGTTTTAGAATGTTTGCGCTGGCTGAATCCCATAAAGTAAAAAGCATAGTCTATAACTGACTGTATATGGGCGTGAAAGAATTGTTTTTCTAGCATGCATATTCAGAACATGCTTTATTTTTGACAACTGGGATATTTTTTTGGATATTCTTTTGCATAGTAAGCTACGTGATCGGACCATGATAAGTTGTTATCAATGACAACACCCAAAACTTTATGTGTTTTTACTTCTTCGATTTGTTCACTAGAAACAAATATGAAAATAAATCAGCAGGCATATTTTGACGTTTTTGTCTGCTAGTAATGACCATGCATTTAGTTGTTGTTGTTTTTTTTGCATTAAGAGACATGTGATTGATTTCCGTCCCTTTGACGGCACTGTTTAAACTATCTTGTAGATCGGACGTCACAACCTGCAAGCGAGGGTGGTTAAAATGCATCGAGTTGTCATCAGCAAATAATTCGCAGTCACATCGAATAAAGTAGCGGTAAATCATTTATATAGGTCGAAAAGAGTAAAGGGCCTAGAACGGATCCTTGTGGAACACCATATTTTACTGGTTGCAAATCTGATTTGAGGAATTAAAAACATACAATCTGTTTTCGATTGGGAAGAAACGCGGACATGAACTGAAGAGTATTTTCAGAGAGTCCGCATAAAGCGAGCTATTTTTTTTTTTTTTTTTTTTTTTGAGAAGAGAGTGGTTTATAATATCAAAAGCTTTAGCTAGATCAGTGAAGACACTCCCGTAAGTTCATTGTTATTAATGTTCAAGAGCCATTTGTCAATCATTTGCGTAAGCGCGGTGTGGCAGGAATGGTTTTTCCCTAAAACCTGACTGCTTAGGATGAATCAAATTATATTTGTTTAGATGGGTAACTAAATATTTTTGGATATGTTTTTCGAGCGGTTTGAAAAAATTGACAGAACAGATACAGGTCTGTAGTTACAAGGGTTGGACGGATCTTCAATTTGTACAGCGAGACAACTTTTGCTTGTTTGAAACATTCCGGAAAACAGTTTTTCTCTATAAAATAGGTTATATATGTAAGTAAGAGAGTCTGTATATGACTGGTGCAGACAACTTGATTATATTGGGATCCAAGTCGTAAATATCTATGGTTTTCGATTGTTTCTGTGACAATAAGTATGCAAATACTTCGGGTATTGTTACGCAAGGAATTGACACATAAGATTTAATAGTCTTTGACTTACAATATTCATTACTAATTCTAGATCATTTTCTTCCCATTCATCATTATTTTATTAAGTTTTTCAGCAATGTTAACAAAATAGTTGTTAACTGAGAGAGAGAGAGAGAGAGAGAGAGAGAGAGAAAAGAGAGAGAGAGAGAGAGACAGACAGACAGACAGACAGACAGACAGACAGGCAGACAGACTAGACAGAGAGACAGGCAGACAGACAGACAGATAGTTAATCAGACAGACACACCAAACAGAAACACAAGAGAGAAATGGGGGGTGGGGGACAGACAGACAGACAGAAAGACAGAAAGACTGACTGACTGACTGACTGACTGACTGACTGACAGGCTGACTGACTGAGAAGCATATCCTTAGGTACCAACGGAAACCCCAAGCTGGCCAATGACCGATCACTCATTTGCACTTTCATAATTATCCAGGTACTTTTTTATTATTATAAATTCTCATAGGCACTAGATCGCAGGAATACCGCAACAACTCCCCATAACCATCGATGTTTCTGCCCTCTGAGTGCTCGTCACGGCATCACAGTCGACAATGGGCAATGAATGCCTGCCACGCACATGTCCTGTCCAGGTATCCCGACACATGCTCAAGATTCTTATGTTTCTGTCACCCACACACGCTCTGACATGGGTTAGCCTGCGGACGAGTTCTGTTGCCCCTGTATACACACGGCAGGGGGGATCGGTCACTTTCAGTCAACGTCCATGACAACCTGGACGATGAGAAAGGTCCCGCTGCACATTTCACTCACAGGTTCATTTCGGGCTATGGTTCGGACCCTTTAGACTGCGAATTATGTATGTACAGTACTCTAAAAGTGGATACCCGCCCCTCCCCCCCCCCCTCTCTCTCTCTCTCCTCTCTCTCTCTCTCTCTCCTCTCCTCTCTCTCTCTCTCTCTCTCTTT
>CM031604.1:47093149-47098149 GCA_018398815.1 Conus ventricosus | reverse complement strand
CCACACACACACACACACACACACCACACACACACACACACACAAAACACGCATACCCCACACGGTCACTCATGGTATATGCACTGTGAAGGCTCTTGCCTAAAAGGGAAAAAAATCGTAAAAAAAAAAAAAACCCCAAAATGTGTTCATCAGCGTAATCGTTTTGAATGCAAACAAACCCTGTGTGTTGGTACAGCTATGCATGGGAGGTGGGAAATGTGCCCCTTGTTTGTCTTCAGGCCGGCTGTTTGTCTTTGCGAGCCAGCTCCGTTTCATTTGGATGTTGACCTTATCTTGAAATGTTGAAATTTACCGAAAGGATTAGGTCATTTCACAGCACGATGTGGAGTTAAGTGATGAACCCTTTTTACCTTTTGTGTGTGTGCGCGCGCGGAACGCGCGCGCGTACATGCATTCGTGCGTGTGTGCGTGCGTGCGTGCGTGCATGTGTGTGTGTGTGCGTTTGTGTACGTGTGGGGTGTTTGTGTGTGTGGGGTGTGTGTGTGTGTGTGTGTGTGTGTGTGTGTGTGCGTGCGTGCGTGCGTGCGTGCGTGCGTGCGTGTGTGTGTGTGTGTGTGTGTGTGTGTGTGTGTGTGTGTGTGTGTTGTGTGTGTGTGGTGCGCGCGGCCCTGTGCGTGCGCTCGCGCACGCACGGCGCGTGATATTTAAACTAACAAATTGGAAAAGATTCTAGAACATTGAAGGACACGGGTGAGGTAGGGGAGGGGGGGGGGAGGGGGAGGGTAGGCTATGCGCGTGGCAGGGAGGGGGGGGGAGGGGAGGTAGGTTATGCGCGTGGCAGGGGAGGGGGGGGAGGAGGCTTTTGCCGTGGCAGGGGAGGGGGGGGGAGTAGGCTATGCGCGTGGCAGGGGAGGGGGGGGAGGTAGGCTATGCCGGTGGCAAGGGGGGGGGGGGGGGGAGGTAGGGTATGGGGCGTGGCAGGGAGGGGGGGAGGGGAGGTAGGAAATATGCGCGTGGCAGGGAGGGGGGGGGGGGGGGGGGGGGGGGCTATGCGGGGCAGGGGGGGGGGGAGGGGAAGGTAGGCTATGCGCGTGGCAGGGGAGGGGGGGGAGGGAGGCTAGCGCGTGGCAGGGAGGGGGGGGAGGTAGGCTATGCGCGTGGCAGGGGAGGGGTGGGGAGGTAGGGTATGCGCGTGGCAGGGGGGGGGGGGGAGGTAGGCATGCGCGTGGCAGGGGAGGGGGGGGGGAGTAGGCTATGCGCGTGGCAGGGGAGGGGGGGGGGGGGGAGGTAGGCTATGCGCGTGGCAGGGGGGGGGGGGGGAGGGGGAGGTAGGCATGCGCGTGGCAGGGGAGGGGCGGAGGGGGTAGGCTATGCGCGTGGCAGGGGGGGGGGGGGGGGAGGGGGGGGTAGGCTATGCGCGTGGCAGGGGAGGGGGGGAGGGAGAGGTAAAGGGTATGCGCGTGGCAGGGGAGGGGGGGGGGGGGGGAGGTAGGCTAATGCGTGGCAGGGGAGGGGGGGAGGGGGAGGTAGGCATGCGCGTGGCAGGGGAGGGGGAAGGGGGAGGTAGGCTATGCGCGTGCAGGGAGGGGGGGGAGGGGAGGTAGGGTATGCGCGTGGCAGGGGAGGGGGGAGGGAGGGGGAGGTAGGCTATGCGCGTGGCAGGGAGGGGGGGGGGGGGGGGGGAGGTAGGCTATGCGCGTGGCAGGGGAGGGGGGGGGGGGGAGGTAGGCTATGCGGCGTGGCAGGGGAGGGGGGGGAAGGGGGAGGTAGGCTATGCGCGTGGCCCGGGGAGGGGGGGGGGAAGGGGGGAGGGGCTATCGCGTGGGGGGGGGGGGGGAGGGGCGAGGTAGGCTATGCGCGTGGCAGGGGAGGGGGGGGAAGGGGGAGGGAGGCTATTGCGCGTGGCAGGGGAGGGGGGAGGGGGAGGTAGGTATGCCGTGCAGGGGAGGGGGGGGGGAGGGGGGAGGTAGGCATGGCGCGTGGCAGGGAGGGGGGGGGGGAGGGGGAGGTAGGGGTATGCGCGTGGCAAGGGAGGGGGAGGGGGAGGTAGGCTATGCGCGTGGCAGGGGAGGTGGGGGGAGGGGGAGGTAAGGCTATGGCGTGGCAGGGGAGGGGGGGGAGGTAGGGCTATGCGCGTGGCAAGGGAGGGGGGAGGGGGGGGTAGGCTATGCGCGTGGCAGGGGAGGGGGGGGAGGGGGAGGTAGGCTTATGCGCGTGGCAAGGGAGGGGAAGGGGGAGGTAGGCCCATTTTCGCGTGGCCAAAGGGGGGGGGGGAGGGGGAGGTAGGCTATGCGCGTGGCAGGGGAGGGGGGGGGGAGGGGGAGGTAGGCTATGCGCGTGGCAAGGGGAGGGGGGGGGAGGGGGGGAGGTAGGCTATGCGCGTGGCAAGGGGGGGGGAGGGGGAGGTAGCTAAAGCGCGTGGCAGGGGAGGGGGGGGGGGGGGGGGGGGTAGGGGTATGCGCGTGGGAGGGAGGGGGGGGGGGGGGGGGGGGGGGGGGGGGGGTGGGGGGGGGGTGGGTGGGGGGGGGGGGGGGGGGGGAGGGGGTAGGTAGGGTGGCGAATAGATTTTTTTCGTGGCAGGGAGAGGGGGGGGGGTTTGGGGGGGGGGGGGGGAGAAAAGATAGGAAGAAAGTTGAATAGCAACCCAAAACAAAGACCAAAAAGGGGGGGAAAGTAACCGTAGGAGGGGGGGGAGGAAAGGAAAAACAAGAGAAAAGAAAAATTTACAAATAAAATTTTTTTTCTAAAAACAACCACAATAAACGGGAATTTTAAAAAAAAAGGAAAAAGGGAAAAAAAAAGCCGAAAGAGCAAAAAAAAAAAAAACAAAACAAAGACCAAAACAATAAAAGAAATACAAAAAAATAAAAAGTGGGGAAAAAAAAAGAAAACCAAAGAAAAAGACAAAATTTAAAATAAATTAAAAAAACACACAAAAAAACAAAAAAAAAAACAACAACAAAAAAAAACCACAGAACAACAAAGGAAGAGAACAAAAAAAAACAAAAGGGAAAAAAAACAAAAATACAAATAAATGAAAAAAAAACCGAAAAAAATTGAAAGAATAAAGGGAAAAAAGAATGAATTTCCCCTCTCCCCCCCCCCCTCCCCTTCCCCACCCACACACACACACACACAACCCCACAACACACAACACACACACACAAAACCACAACACACAAACAAACAAGACACATAAAACAGAAGAGAGAAAAAGAAAACGAAAAGTGGAAAAAAAAACAAAAAAACAGACAACAACAAAACCCGCAAAATTGGGAAAGGGAAAATAAGAAAAAAAGAAAGAATTTCCCCAAAAAACCCCCTTCCCCCTCTTAACGGCTTCCTTTTAAACCGAAAAAAACAACAACAACAACACAACAAACAACAACACACAAACAAAACAGGAAAAGAAAAGGGAAAAAGGGAAAAAACTAAAAAAGTATAAAAGGCAGAAACAAACGAAAGATGAAAAATGATTAAAAGACAGAAAAAGAATGTAGGACGATAAATAAAGAACTGACATAGAAAAAAAGTTCGAATGACAGGGAAGTGACAAAAGACAATAAGAGAAAGAGAGAAGAGAGAGAGAGAGAGAAGAGAGAGAGAGAGAGAGAGAGAGAGAGGAGAGAGAGAGAGAGGAGAGAGAGAGAGAGAGAGGGGGGGGGGGGTCGAATTCGAATACAAGTATTTTCAAGAGCGCAAAGAAATTAGCTGAAAGTTTGCAGGATGCAGAGAACGAAGTAGAAGCGAAAAAAAGACAGAAAGAATAAGAGACGGATGAAAGGAAAGAAAACAAAATCAATATTTTGATAAAAATGAACAGTCCATTGTCTAACAACAATGTTTATTACGCTTGCCATTCGTTTCACCGTTAACTGAATACCACCTTCCTGCCACAAGTCAGGAACCGTTTTCACGAAAGTACTGTGGCCTCCTCACACCACATAGAGATGACAGGGAAGGGGTTAGGCAAGATCAGAGAGGAACGGGAGACACTGAGAACATAGTTCCGTGTAGGGAGGGAAATCAGAACAATCGCCATCAGTAGACAGGCGAAATCCATTGTCTGGTGACGACGGACAGCGACTTAGGTTCACCAGGACAATCTCAGAGGCGATATGCGCGATAGTAACCAGCAGCTCAGTCTTGGTCCTCTCCCTCCCCCTCCGTCCGACTAGCCACTGACCCATGGTAGAGACAGAACAAAGGAGGATCAGATGTCAGCCACTGACCATGGTAGAGACAGTCTATTGACCATGGTAGAGACAGTCCACTGACCCATGGTAGAGACAGTCCACTGACCCATGGTAGAGACAGTCCACTGACCCATGGTAGAGACAGAAACAAAGGAGGATCAGATGTCAAGAAATGCTGAAGGGGTAGACGTTTGACGAGATAGGTAGTCTGTGTGTCGGGTGGCAGAGAAATAGTTTAGGCTCTGTCACTCACCGTGTGTGTCGGGTGGCACAGAAACAGCTTAGGTTCTGTCACTCAGAGAAATAGTTTAGGCTCTGTCACTCACCGTGTGTGTCGGTGGCACAGAAACAGCTTAGGTTCTGTCACTCAGAGAAATAGTTTAGGCTCTGTCACTCACCGTGTGTGTCGGGTGGCAGAGAAACAGCTTAGGTTCTGTCACTCAGAGAAATAGTTTAGGCTCTGTCACTACCGTGTGTGTCGGGTGGCACAGAAACAGCTTAGGTTCTGTCACTCAGAGAAATAGTTTAGGCTCTGTCACTCACCGTGTGTGTCGGGTGGCACAGAAACAGCTTAGGTTCTGTCACACAGAGAAATAGTTTAGGCTCTGTCACTCACCGTGTGTGTCGGGGTGGCAGAGAAATAGTTTAGGTTCTGTCACACAGAGAAAGAGTTTAGGTTCTGTCAGTCACGTGTGTGTCGGGTGGCACAGAACTAGTTTAGGGTCTGTCATCACCGTGTCTCTTGCACTCCCTTTCCCGTCATTCACTGATCTCTTCTGCCCACCACCCTCCTCACTCATTTCCCTCATATTGTTTTCATCCCCGCTCCCCCCCTCCCCCCTC
>CM031604.1:47080649-47088149 GCA_018398815.1 Conus ventricosus | reverse complement strand
AGAACGAGGGGAAAAGGACGAAAGACGAAGAATAAGGGGAAAAGGACGAAAGACGAAGGAAGAGCAGCACCGAGAAAGAAATTTTGAGGAAAAATAAAGCGAGAGACAAATAAAGAACCAAAGACAAAGAAAGACTGAGAGAGAATGAATAAATAGATGAGGAACAAAGGCAGCAAAATATAAAATACAGAGAATGAAAAAGCTAGTGATAATAAGATTCAAAGAAAGAACGAAAGACAGACAGAAAGAATAAAGCATGGACGCAAAGACAGAAATCAATATACTGAAGAGAATGGACAGCTTTTATCCCAACAACAATGGTCACTTAGCTGGCTGCTTGTCTGCCTAATGACCACTGTCGCATCAACTGGGAATCCCCTAAACGAAACCACGGAGGTCCAAGGTTGGGCGGGACCTGGACACAACTGGGAAGTGACTCAGAACGTAAGCCTGCTCCCGTTCATGGCAGGAAACGAAGACAAAGCCTTTATCAATTTACGCTGAGAACCTATTGTCTGACGTCGATGAACACAGAGTAAAAGAGAAGGCGATTACCTCAGAGGTCATGTTAACCTACACACCAGTCCTCCCATCCACTCGGCAAGTTACCAACTCTTTGGTAATTATTGTACACATGCTGAGTGGCAGAGACATCGGGTTCAGATCCTGAGTATGCTCCGTCCCCATGTCACTCCGTTCCATCTCCATCCCTCCCCTTCACCCCGGCTGAAATGATGGGCATTTGCACATGTAACAATAAGAGAACGTGCATGCTTTGAGGCTTTTCGTGTTTAACTGCAATTTGCTATAGTTCTCATTTGTCACACGGTTATCGCAAAGAAGAGGGTTTGGTGCAGATTGCACACGGTCGCTCCTTTCACACCCACTAGTATCATTTCAATAAAAAGGTGAAGAAGCTCCGTGGTGCAGTCCATGTGACCATAAAACATGGTCTTATAGAGTGTCGTCAGACAAATGCTTTACTGTAGACTCCATGAAAACCTTCTCAGAGATCATGCGATCTGTTATTTTACAGAAGTGATTGCTTCTTGTTTCCCTTTAGGCCGACTCTGGGGAGAGGCCCAGTGATCGTAAGCAGAGAGTCAGTGACGACAGGGAACTTAGGATTCTGTTCAAAGGGCGCGTAAGACAATGTGGCGAAAGCTTGGCTGTGTCCGGAGTTGTACTGGCTTAACCTGCCAGCCACACAGCATCGGGTGGTGGGTGCTACGGGATGCGGGCAGCAGTCCGCTTGGTGGTAGCGTCTTTCGCCGGTGGGCGCTGCCGTCATGAAATACGGGCTGGTGTACCCAATAAGGCGCTTCCAGGGATGCTCTATTGTTGTGCGTGCAGTAGTCATTACACAGAGGCATCAGCTAGGAATCAATCATGTCCCTTGACATTTTTATGGCATGCCCTGTGCGTGTCTGTGCCTTATGTCAACACAGCGCAGACTTCCATCGGGGGAGCAGGAGTGCTGCCGGTTGGTTCGTTAGGTTGTTGAGGACAGTGTTTCTCTGGGTCCCGCTGATACCTTCGGGTATATCGTATTTTTTAAGCAGTTTCAAACTTCTGTGTTAATACGTTGTATGTAGACGGTTTTTGTTTGCCTTTGTTTGTTTGTTTCTAATTCCAGCATTGTTTTTACTTCTATGTAAGGATTTGACTTCGACTATGTGAAAGTACTGTATTGAACCTTTGCGGTCGGCAATAAGCAACGATTGAATAAGTGAATGAACGAGTGAATGAATGAATGAGGAAGAAATGGTTTGGCAGTCTCTGACCCCCCCCCCCCCCTTTCCCTGGTAAATCAACCATCCTCCCTAGCCCCACCACCCTTCCTCTGCCTGCTCGTCTGTTCTTCCTGACTGATGTAATGTTTCTCAGCTCCCCGCACCCGTCACTCACCACACTTTTCCCCTCCGCCAAAACTTCACCGTCACCCTTCTTTTCTTCCTCTCCACTCTATCGATTCGAACTAATTGGTGATTTTAAATCCCCTCTAAAAATCGTTGGAACCCCGACCCCCACACCCACGTCCCTCAACTCGCCCACTTTTTCGTGAACTCTTGCCAGGCCAACTGACCTCACGCTGTGAATGTGAGGGGAGGAGGGGGAGGGGGGGTGGCAGTGAGAGGAGAGGCAAGAGAGAGAGAGAGAGAGAGAGAGAGAGAGAGAGAGAGAGAGAGAGGGAGAGAGAGAGAGGAAAGGTATGGTAATGTTGCTTATATCCCAGCGGACAGCAAAGAGCCATATCAGGGCTGTCACCACGTTAAAGTCAACTCACAAGTCAGAGAGAGAGAGAGAAGTGCGGGTGGGAGAGAGAGAGAGAGAGAGAGAGAGAGAGAGAGAGAGAGAGAGAGAGAGAGAGAGAGAGAGATAGGGCCATAGCCCCCTTTGAAGAGGGTGCATAAACAACATAGAATACAGTCACATGAAATGTTCACTGTCGAAAAACGGAATTGGGTAGAGAAACATGGAAACATTGATAACAAAATCATGAACAATAGCCAGATCGAATTCTAAATGCTTTGTATAAGTAAACAGCAAACTGTTTGACGATATCTTCACGATCGGATGACAAAATCAATACAAGTCTAAATAATGTGGGATGGTTTAGATACTTAGTAGGGATTAGCTGGTCTCTAAGTTTTTTTTCAAAATGGGACAACAAAATACAAAATAAAACTCGTCTTCTCGTGCACCTTTACATAATGGGCAAATACGATTTCGTTCATTATGCTGTTTATAACGATAGTGATGCAGAGATAAATCAGATATCCCAAATCGAAATCTGGTCATGATATACTTTAAATGTCTGTCCATTTTCATTGATATGTAGGTTGGAACACAGTGAAGCAAATTGAATTGCCTATACAAATCAATTATGGTACTATCCTGAATATGTTCATTCCACAGTTGCCACGTGCAGTCAATCAATCTTGTACGAAGCATACGTAAAAAAAAACAAGTCATGTCCCCAACACCCTGACTGAGCCACACATACCCAAACCCAAGTTCATGGAGTTTAACTGTCTTTTACCTTTGTTACCCAATTTACTCTACCCCTTTCATCTAAATCATGTAACATTTTATATGCTTTTTTAGGCAGCCTTGACTCTTGCATTGTGTAAGTTTTAGCCAGTAATGAATGCATATAATCATAGAGTTTAAACAAACTGGGTATCTATTTGTCTCGCCTTATACAAAATCATCAGATGTTTGTAATGAAACTCAAAGGAATTTCTTCATGGCAAACAAATGAACTGTTTCACAGTGTGATGCCGCATTATCAAGCCCCACACTTCAGCGCCATATTGTGCAATGGGCTGCACTTGAGAATCGAACAATTTACAAAACATGTGAAAAGACTGATTTCCTAATCTAGATAGATGTTGCATTATACATAAAACAGCACGCTTTGCCCTGCTAGCACTATCTTTACATGCCAGAGAAAAGCGCAATCGCGTAGAGAAATAAATGCCCATATATTTATATGCATCGACAACAGGCATAGTAACTCCATTAAATCTCCATTGCTTTCTAACTCCTAAATATCCACCTTTTCTAAACACAACAATTTTGCTTTTTGCGATGTTTACCTTTAATTGAAGTGAACTTGCAGCTCGAGAAAGACTATTCAACTGAGGTTGAAGACCAATAACAGTTTCTGATAAGAAAAACAACATCATCTGCCAATAATAAAATGAATACTTGAAGAAAGTCTGCAGTAAATCTCGCGCCATGTCTACCATTGGAGACAACTTCTGAGGTTAATTCATTGATAAACAAAGAAAAAAAATAGGGCTACACGAGAGAGAGAGAGAGAGAGAGAGAGAGAGAGAGAGAGAGAGAGAGAGAGAGAGAGAGAGATGATAATGATAATGATGATTTATGGCGCTTGATCTTACATCTAAGCCCTAAGCACTTACAAATACAGAAAAGGTTAAAGCAAACATCAATGAAACCAATAAGAAGATGAATATTGCAATAAGTACCATGCATCTACAAACAAGGGTGCATATTGACACCCACCCACGCACACACAGAAACACACACACACACACACACACACACACACACACACACACACACACGCCACATGGTCCTACACACACTGTCGCACAACAACGGAGACGAGAGAGAGAGAGAGAGAGAGAGAGAGAGAGAGAGAGAGAGAGGGGGGAGGGTTGGGGTATGGGGTACGGAGTGGAAGTAAACGGACGTGTGGCTTGTATCAGATTGTTCGAATAGACACGGGGGACACACCCTTAGAGCGTCCTGAAGCCTGCACATACATTCAGGTTTGAAATACTCTGCTGAAAAACCGTTAACCGTTTGCAGTAGTTTAGCTATATGTAGATCTCAATGCAGTGGTAGTGCTGTGACATTGTAGTGCACTGCAACGCAGGTTTGACCAAAAATGAAACACTTCGCATTTACAGCTTGTGAAGTGCAAGTTGTTTTTGCTTGTCTAATCTCTCTCTCTCTCTTCTCTCTCTCTCTCTCTCTCTCTCTCTCTCTCTCTCTCTCTCTCTCATAAATTGATATTTAGTGATGATCCAAATATGGTTGTAGGTTTGCTGTTGTTGTTGTGTTGTGCACCTGCCTTCTGGAAACAGTGGATAATATATGAAGAACTGTGGGTATGGCTTTTTAATTTTATTTGTTTATTTCTTGGTGGTGGTGGTGGCGGTGGTAGTTTGGTTCAGAACACAAATATTTAACTCTCTCCCTCTCTCTCTCTCTCTCCTCTCTCTCTCTCTCTCTCTCTCTCTCTCTCTCTCTCTCTCTCTCTCTCTCTCTCTCTCTCTCTCTGCGCGCGCGCGGTCGTGTGTGTGTGTGTGTGTGTGTGTGTGTGTGTGTGTGTGTGTGTGTGTGTGTGTGTGTGTGTGTGTGTGTGTGTGTGTGTGTGTGTGAATGACTGAGAGAGTGACCAACCGACCAACAGACAGAGAGACAGATTTTTTTCCGATCAATGAAGCATGAGAACAATCCATTTTGCTGTCAAATTGATTCATCACCACATTCCAAACAGCAAGTCTTTTTTTTGCGTGGCATGTTATTTGCGTTTCTCCCTCACTCTCTTTCATATCACCGAGATCCGGTGTGCCTTTCACTTGTCTGAAGAAATGGACTTTTTGTTTATGTTTGCCGCTCAACTCATTGTGAATGACTTCCGAGTATTTATTAGGTCTGCAATTGACAACTGCTTGAATTATGACGTTTGTGCCAGAAAGCCTCAAACTCAAAGATGTGGGCATATCACCAGTCTGCTTGTTTATGCAGTAATGCCGTTTGCTTTCTAATTAGCTGTCTCCCTCCTCCCTCCCTCTCTCTCTCTCTCTCTCTCTCTCTCTCTCTCTCTCTCTCTCTCTCTCTCTCTCTCTCTCTCTCTCTCTCTTTGTGTACGTGTGTGTGTGTGTGTGTGTGTGTGTGTGTGTGTGTGTGTGTGTGTTTTGTGTGTGTGTGTGTGTGTGTGTGTGTGTGTGTGTGTGTGTGTGTGCGTGCGCGCGCGCGCGCGTGTAAATGTGCCATGCGCAATGCACATGTTTGATCTGACAATTAAACTAGTGATTCTGGAACAATGAAAGAGGGAGGGGGATGATGGCCATATAGACATTGAGATGTGCCAGTCTTCATAACACACACACACACAGACACACACACACACACACACACACACACACACACACACACACACACACACACACACACACACACACACCACACGCACACACACACACACACACACACACACACACACACACACACACACACAACACACACACACACACACGTACTCTCTCTCTCTCTCTCTCTCTCTCTCTCTCTCTCTCTCTCTCTCTCTCTCTCTCTCTCTTCCTCTCTCTCACTCTCTCCCTCCACACACACACACACACACACACACACACACACACACACACACACACACACACACACACACACACACACACACACACACATACTCGCACACTCACATGCACACGCACACACACATGCATACACATACACGCACGCAAGCACGCTCGCACACACGCACACACACACACACACACACACACACACACACACACACACACACACACACACACACACACACACACACACACACACACACACTCACACGCACACACACACACACACACACACACACACACACACACACACACACACACACACACACACACACACACACACACACACAAACAAACACACATACACACAGAGCATGAAATTCAGAAAGAACTAATATCAGAGAGTGGAAGAAAGTTTATAGAATATAGCCCAAAAACGGTCAGACAGAGATAGAATGAAACACAATGAAAGAGCAATACACAGACAATAACTGCTAAGAGCGACAGGCAGATAATAGATAAAAAGGAAGAACAAACAAAGAACGAGAAACCAAAGAATGAACAAAGGCAATAAAGAACAAACACAAAAAGTAATACGAAGAAAGGGAAAGAAAGGACAGAGGAAGAACAGTAGAGACAAAAGCAACTCAGAAAAAAATATGAGAGAGCGAGACCGTAAAGAAAGAAAGAGGGAAGGAAAGAGAGAAGAAAAAAAACCAAAAAAACGAAACGAAAACTAGAGAAAGAGCGAAAGACTGGGAAAGAAAAAAGAAAGATAAGAGCACGAGAAACACTGAAAGAACAAAAGACAGACAGAAAGAATAGATTACGTAAAAAAAAAAAAAAAAAAAAAAAAAAACGTTGAAGGAAAGAAATCCACATATTGAGGGGAATGCTAGCCTTCTGTTTGACAACAATGGTCACTCATCTGGTCGTTTGTTTGAGCATCTAAATAATGAACCATCCGTTTTGCCAGCCAGGACTCCTTTTCATGAAAATACTGTGTTCTCGTCTCGTCAAGAGACTGGGTGGGAACAGACAATAATGAAAATACTCTGTTCTCGTCTCGTCAAGAGACTGGGTGGGAACAGACAATAATGAAAATACTGTGTAGAGAATGTAAATATCTTCGTTCAAGCTCACCCATCTTAATTTGCACGAAAACCCCCTTTTCACATCCAAATCACGTCCATCACATATCACTTTTAGCCAAAATTGACACCTGTTTTTAAACAAAATTAACATGTAAAAACCTCTAAAAATTGACGCAATCGTTGTTTTAAAACGGGGGCTTACGTGCTAGATAAGATTTGGTGATCGTGAACAAGATATTTACATTCTCTCCAAGGGCATAAAAATTAAGGGTTTACAGTACGTTCTTCTACTTCCAGCACCATTAATAAATCAGAACAAACAACTGGCCTTCCGTCTTGATTAGTTATTTTTACATCTAATGAATTTATAGGTCCATTAATTAGTTCTTTAAATTCACTGTTTTTTCCAACTGAGATTAATCGATAATCGCAAAATCCTGCCCTAGTTGATGGCAAAACCTTTAGAACTGTAGACGGGTAGCCATCAAACAAATTAGTATCTGTTCTTAACTGTTTGTAAATGGACATACAAATTGGTTCACAAGAAA
>CM031604.1:47014041-47079207 GCA_018398815.1 Conus ventricosus | reverse complement strand
CGTTTCAAGATACGTATTGGTTTTAATATATAGTTTTAAAAAATGTTTGTAACAATAACAACTCAAGCCGTCCTTCGTTTTTAGAACATGCTATTGATAACGAATGCGGAGCCAAAATGGTTGCACTTCATGAAATATTTTACAAAGTCGTATGGTTTAATATAAGTGAATCCAGGAAGAATAATAAGATTCAAAAATTGATAATGCAGGAACATTAGTTAGCCAGTTAACAATAGCTGATGGTTATTACGGGTTTTGCTCACTAAAAGAAGCAATGAGTAACTTCGACATTACTCTCAAACTTAACAATGCGAATCTAAAAACAATGTTAACATTCAAGCCTGAAGAAGAAGTAGGTTACTATTTTGATAAAGAACTAGCTAAAATGTTAGGCTTTACAGCTAACAATTATAAATTTAGAGTTACACCAACCCAAACTACTTATGAGGGGGAAAGTCCGCTCGATCTTGCATTACATTCATTACTCTATGTTCATTTGGATGAGCTGAGCACTGATGAAAACTTATATGACGGAAGGCCCTCAACTGTTTTAAGAGCTCTTCCATCAGGGAAAGCTGCATATTGCGATTATGAAATTATACAATTCCCTAATTTACAGTTTAAAAGATTAGTTTGTGGGAGGGTTGGATCATTTAATATAAAAATCAAAGACAAAGCGGGGAAAGTTGTGAAATGTGATAACCTACACATTGTTTTGGAAATAAAATAATAAGTTGTTCTAAAAAATGTCGCGTGGGCCAGAAGAACCAGGAGTTACATTAGCGCCTGTAAGGTGTATAACTTTAGAATTAAAAGACCTTGCAGACGTTGCGGACTTTGAACAAAACGGTGAGATAGGCGCTTTGTATGGTTTTGAGTACACTAAAGATGGTGATTATAAACGCAAAGAGGTTGGCGACAGCAAAAAGTTTCCTAAACTAGAGCAACTGCGCAATGTAGAAGCAAATAATGCTGGCCAGTATGAATATAAAATAGTTCGAAAACCTGACAGCAAATGGCACTTAGAACCATATTTAGAATGGGAAATAAAATTTGAATTCATAAGCCCATTTACATTTTTAACCATCAAAAAAATTTCCGAAAAGCATTCAACTCTGGCCCTTTACATGTAAGTCTTATGCCGGACGACAATAGTCGGAAAGAAATTGAAATAACGCCGTATGGGAAAAAACAGTACATCCTCCACAGAAAAGAAACAGTTGTAAAAAAAGCTTCTACAAAATTACAGTTCTTTCCAAGCAGAAAATTAGGAGACACGTTCACAATGATATTTGAAATTTCTGTCTTTAAAGATGTGGAGAGGGATGGGGTTGTGGGCGTTAGTGACGTCCTTATAAAAGGAATTAATATTAGCTGGCAAAACTTAGACGTTAAACGCCTTAACGTTACCATCGTCGTTCTTCACAATGGTGAGGATATTAAGATCATAACAACAAGCAACAAAATCAATGTTGACTTAAATAGAAACAATCTTACAGAACTAAATTGGATTAATCTTACACATTTAGGCCTCGTAGGGTTTTATTATACTGAACAAGTTTTGACGGAAAGTATGATAAAAATAATAACTGGATTAGATTAAACTCTGTTATAAAACTATGGAGCAGTTAAACTTTATGATAAAATCCCCTCATTGCTCATTGATTTGTGGGCAAACTGGTTGTGGAAAAACAATATTTATCCTCGACCTGTTACAAACAGTTTATCGTTATAATTTTAATCATATTGTGATTTTCTGCCCAACACTTAAATGGAACAAAGCATATCATGATAGAAGGTTTATATGGACAGATGATGACATATATTTAGTTAATCCTAGCAATAAACTGAGTGAGTGTTTAGAACAGTTTTATAGACTGTTTGAAGGAACGCAGACACTATTTATTATAGATGACTGTTCGGCAGAAAGAGACATAGTTAAAAAGAGAAACACTTTGTCGAAACTAGCTTTCAGCAGAAGACATGCTGGGATAAGTGTGTGGATTTTATGCCAAAAATATAACTCAGTTTTAAAAGACTTTAGAGAACAGTTAAAGACTGTAGTGTTATTTCACATGAAAGACAGAGACTCATTTGAAGAATGTTTGCGTGAAAATGATGTTATTGAAAACGATCAGGAAAAACACAGGATTAAGCAAAAATTAAAGTCTGAAAAGTTTAGTAAATTAGTATTGAAAACGGATAACCCTACACAGTATGTTTGTTTGTAGATAATCGTTATTTTTTGGTTATTGACGTCTTACTTGTCAGAGAACAGTAATATGCTGATTCTAGGCCACTTTCGCCCGAAAACTGGTTGAGGGCGAAAGTGGCGTAGAGTCGGCATATTACTGTTCTCTTGAGGCCATGCTGTGGAGGGGATTGGTGGGGGAGATAATTAATCGAAGGGGAAGGAGGGGAGGGAGGTGGAGGGCAAGGGGGAGGTGGAGGGCAAGGGGGATGTTTCGCGCATGGGATGGTTATCATGATCATGATCACCGATCAAAAGTTTGTCAAGTACCTACTCTTTACCCCAAAGACTTTCTCTCGTACTCTGTCAGTTGCATTACCCCCGCGCCACTCATTTTCATGCATAGCTACACAGTGTCGTCCTGTTCGTACCCAGCCCCGGCACCAGCAGTCCACAGACAACATTAAACATCAGGCCTTCTGGAGGCCAAGTGCCTGCTGGTCAGAGGCCTCTGGAATGTGCTGAAAGATGATTGTTTGGTTTCCCTCTTATTTTCATTATGGAGAGAGTGAGTGAGTGAGTGAGAGAGACAGACAGACAGACAGACAGACAGACAGACAGAAACACACACACACACACACACACACACACACACACACACACACACACACACACACACAGAGAGAGAGAGAGAGAGGGTAAATGCTTTAATTGAATTGACCCGGATGTCCGTGTCAATGGGAGCTGAGGAAAGGGTAGAAACAAAACCCAACGTCGAAAAGAAGTGACTGCAACTAAAACGAAAAAAGCACCTCAAGAGATAAACATAAACTCGATCGGTTACGCAATAAGAAGAGAGAGAGAGAGAGAGAGAGAGAGAGAGAGAGAGAGAGAGAGAGAGGAGAGAGAGAGAGAGAGAGATAAGACATAAGACATAAGACATAAATGGTTTATTCGTTTAGCATCTAGGCCTCAACAAATGGCTGAACAATAATATGAATTAGTCAAAGACATTTAAAGAAGAAAATAGAAAAGAAACAATCGTACACTTTACATTACAAAAGAGGCAAACAACATAAACCAGCTAGAACCAAGGACATACAAAGTTATAAATTACACCTCGGTATCCTCGATCATTTTGTCAGTCGTGTTCTTTCCAGCATATCTAGTCGTTCACAGTTGCATCCCTACGTTTAAAAGCTAGGTAAAGAAATATCGCAAACTGTATTTACTGTTTTTGGATTCTTTGAAGACATTAAACAATGTATATCTATATAGTATTTGAGTGGTATGAGATCACGTCGAAGGTCACTGAGGAGCGGGCAACACAAACTAAAATGGATTTCATCTTCTTGGTTATTATTACACATGGGAAAAATTTAAATTCTACATCTCTATAATTTTTGTATCGAATGAGTGCGATTTGATATTACTCACTCCAAACCTGAATTTAACAAGCGCTTGCTTACAAGTCTGTTTGTGTCAATTGCAAAATACAGTTCTTGGGTATGATTCGTTTTGAATGATCTGTACATTGTAAATCTTTCACTTGAACAAATTCGACTGTCCCAATCCTGCCATAACAATCTATCTTCTTTGTCTAAAACAATTAATGAAATGGTCAGTGATTCTACACCTTGATTTTCCCACACATATCCAAATCCAAACTGAAACAAAACTAATCGAATGTTGGTTACCCAGTTCTTTTTACCTTTCTCGTCCAATTAAGTAGCATCTGGTAAGCTTTGTAGGGAGGCGATTTTCATTCATCCGTGTCAATTTGATCCAGTATTTAATTGATCTAGTGTATGCATTCACATAAAATGGGAATCTACCAGTATCTCCATAAATCATCGCATCAGCAGTCCTTTCTGTGACACCTAGAAAGCGTTTAAATGCAAACAAGTGTACTTTTTCTATGTATTTTATACTTTCATCAAGACCCCAAATTTCTGACCCATATAGAAGTACTGGCTGCACTCTAGCATCAAAGAGTTTACAAAAAAATTTCAATAGACTGGATATCATAATTATATAATAATGTCAATATACCAATAACCGCCTTTTTACCCCGTGCAGCTAGGTCGCCACAGGAGGATGAGAGACTCAATTTTGTAGAAAATATAGTCCTAAATATTTGTATGTGTTGACTACTTTCATTTCAGAACCGCCCAAATGCCAGTGTTCGTGCGCCGCAAGAAAACCGCCTTTACGAAAAACAATTATATTACTTTTGTTCATATTAACTTTTATTTCAATTTAGTTGATGATTCATCAAATTATTCAGCTGATTTTGCAACCCTACTTGCGTTTCAGATATTAATATAATATCATCTGCAAATAACAAAATAAAAAGTTCGACAAGATTTAGGTGTTAGTACAGCCCCATGTCTTACCATTGTTAATTATGTCAGCTGCTAATTCATTTATAAACAATGAGAATAAGACAGGACTGCAACATCTCCTTGCTTTACTCCACGCAGGCAGTTTATGTATCTGTCATATATGAACCATTTCTAACCCGCGTCTTTAAGTTAGTATACATGCTTTTCACACAATCAAATAATTTACCTCGAATTCCGTTTTTCGTAGAATAGGCCATACCAATTTCCTTGAAATAGAATCGAATGCTTTCTCGAAATCAATGAATGCGACATATATTTACGTTTTTCGAGACAGTTGTTTCTGAATAACGGCAAACAGTGTAAATATATGATCTATGGTTAGTAGTCTTTTCTAAAACCAGCTAGATGTTCATCTATGATATTATGCATATCAATCCAAACTTGTAGTCTGTGATTTATGATATGGCTATAAAGCTTTCCGCTGATATCTGTAAGCGAGATACCTCTAAAATTGTTGGATTGTCTAAATTAACACTTTTTATGTAATGGCTGTATTAAAGATTCTGACCAGTTTTCTTGATAAATACCTCGATCAAATAGTTCGTTAAACAATTTTTCAAAAACGTTTATAACGACATCTGATGCGCACTTAAAAGTTTCTCCAATTATACCGTCAGGCCCGGGAGATTTTCCTCTTTTCAGATTTTTAATGGCGCTTAATATTTCTTGATTGGAGATTGGTGCATTTAGTACGTAAAAATCATCTTCTGTGTATTCCGGAGTCTTTTTGATTATTTACTTCACCATATCCTCAGTGCAATCCTCGATCTCCAAAAGATCACGAAAATGGTTAAACCATTTATCTGTAGATATACTGTTCAATGACTGTGTACGTTTCGGTGCAAGTTGGTTCACCTTCTTCCAAAATTCTTCTTGATTATCGATCCTATCCAAGAGTTCGGAAAAGACTCTGGTTTTATTTTGTTTCTTTTTCCGCCTACGTAAATTTTTATATTCTCTTCGAGCCTGTACGGTAATTATGCAGATTATCTGATTTCAGCTTTTTTTTTTTCATCATTAGCTGCCCTTGGACATGAGTTATGAAAGATTCTAAGGAGTTTCTTACATTTCGTCTTTCAACAAAACATTCATTATCAAATCAACTGTTTTTTCTGATTACTTATACCAATCCGCTTATTTACAAGCATACATGAAGCAGCGTCCATCATGCAACCATTAAATTCTTTCAGTGCCTTACTTACAACAACTTCAACAAGTCTAGTTGCCAAATCAATCTTTTCTATTATTATATCAGACTCAGAGATCTAAGAAAGATGTCCTTCTTCTGTGGATTTCAAATCAATCTTTTAATGTAACTGTCATTTTCATTTGATATCTCATTATCAAAATCATTTCCATTTGTTACCCACACAGCGAGAATTCAACAGGCATATGACTTGATTCAATTCTATCAGCAACAAAAAGTGTACATGTTGGCAAGAGTGTATGATATAATTCTTCTGATAAAATAAAATAGTCAATAACACTACACCCAAAATCGGATAATATGTATAACGACCTGGAGGTCGCCGTTACAAGCACCATTAAGGATGCAGAGTCCTAAGGTAGAACAAAATGGTTAATAACATTTTACAAACATATTCTCTTGTTTGTCTTCTGACTTCCTTGTCATAAATATTACATCATTTTTTGAATCGATGTGAAAAGGCAGACAACAACTATTAATTTCATAAGAAGTCCGTGCATTCAAATCCCCACATACCATAACATGCATATTCTTATCTATCATCATGTCCGTCAAACATTCTTCCACCTGACTTAACCACAATCAATATTATTAATTTGATAGAACGGACTTCCACTTGGTGGCATATAAGTAACATATCTAACAGATTTTTGTTTAGTCCAAGACATTCTTTGTCAATAATAAAACACAACATATTATCTTACTTACATTTTACTTGACGAACAAATGGAATTTGTAGTTTTAATTAATACAAAAGCACCACCTGATCGTCGACCTTGTTTTGAAAATTTTTGGGCAGGGGCTGGGAAAATGCTGTATGATTTGGAAATGTAAATGCATGGAAGTTATCTACAAAGGTTTCTACTAAAGTTACAAAGTGAAAATTTGAAATATAATGAATAAAGTCTGTTTCATCCAGTTTTGACACAAGACCGTCTACATTCCACGTGACGAAAGTGAATCATTAATCTGTGTTAAAAATACCTCTTCTCTGTTATCCAAGTGATGCACAGAATCAACATCAACACAAGTTCTGGCACCGTGTGTGCGCACTGAATCAACACCAACACAAGTTTTGTCACAGTGTGTGCGCACAGAATCAAAATCAACACAGCTCTGTCACAGTGTGTGCGCACAGAATCAACATCAACACAAAAATCTGTCACAGTGTGTGCGCACAGAATTAACATCAACACAAGTTCTGTCACAGCGTGTGCACACAGAATCAAACCCCTCCAGCCCAGACCCCACGGGATCTCGGTCCTCCCCAATTGACACAATTCCACACACGCTGCTTCACCACAGCATACCCGTCCCCTGGATCCATCCAAGAAAGAATAACGTTCGTCACAAGCTTTCTCCTGGGAGGTAGTAGACTTGTTGATTTCATAATTATGTAAAGTTTTTGTCGGAAGTTTCTCAGCCTTCTGTTGGCCGACACATCATTTTGAGTCTCTTAGGGTGTCGTTCATTTGATCGTAGTAACATCGCTTGCCATCAATCAGGTGGTCGAAAACCATGCTGGCCTTCTTCAGTTTGTCTTCCCTGGCCCTCTTGAGGAACGGCACCAGCTTCTTTCGTACCTCGCGGACTCCTTTAGAGTAGTCTTCGGCGATGAAGATAGTGTTTCCTTCATCCAGATATCTTAATTGTCTCTTGGCTTTTAGTACACGTTCTTTGTCCTTGAAGTTAGTAAATCTCGCCACAATAGGAGCGTTGTCACTTTCCCCAGTCGGTGAGCTCTGTCCAAAGAATGTCATCCGTAATCTTCAACTGGTCTTTGATTACACTTTGTACCAGGGTTTCACAAAACGTCCCAGGTTTCCTTCGACTTCTGCTTTTTAAGGCCAAGAAAATCAGGTTATTTCTCATTTTCAGTTTTCAAAGTTTCATTTCCTCGCGTTGTTTGTCACTTCTTCCTAAGACCGGATACCGCTTCATGAAGATTGTTGAAGTGAGTATTCAGGGTAATCCAGCCGTCGTGACAAGCTCTGGTCCATACTGTAAGAGACTGCAGAACGTCATGGATGGAGGGTTCCCGTATCTGTTGAACTTGTTCTGCCGTCCACAGACAGGGTTTCTGCTTGCTGACTGGAATCCCGTTTTGGCGCATAGTTACTGTTTCTGTCTGCTTCGAGTCTTGACCAGGTTCCTGGGTTCAACTCAACATCGCCAGACCTTTGAAGCCGAGTGGCGATCAAAAGAAGGGCGAGGGACAGGCGCATACTACGAATTTTCACTGTCTTCAAAACACAGCAGTCTACACTGTTGTGCTCGTCTACGCATAAAATTTTGAAAAACGGGCACAAAACCTCCGCAGACGCTCCTGAAATTTAGAGGGCATGCTGGCATGGCTACTCTGCAGTTATTGATTATGAAAATTCTAATGATCGGGGGCAAGAAGACGATTAATTAACAAAAATGACAATCAAATTCAGAGCCGACTTGAAACACGTCTTGCCTGGATCAGTGAGTTCAGTTCAGAGTAGAGAGAGAGAGAGAGAGAGAGAAGAGAGAGAGAGAGAGAGAGAGAGAGAGAGAGAGAGAGAGAGATTCGGATGTTTTATTCATATAGCCTTGGCCCATTATGAAGGGGTGGGTGAACATAATATATCATATGAAACAAATAGAGAGAGAGAGAGAGAGAGAGAGAGAGAAGAGAGAAAAGAGAGAGAGAGAGAGAGAGAGAGAGAGAGAGAGAATTCGGATGTTTTATTCATATAGGCTTGAAGGGGTGGGTGAATATAATGAAGGGGGGGGTGAACATAATAATTATATCATATGAAACAAATACACATGCCTGTGTAACAAATCAAACATAATCAATTTAGAACTTCAAGCGGTAGCTATTCTCGAAATTTGTATGCCTTGTATAGAAACAAGGACTACTTTCGAACAACGTCTGTTGAAGTTGATGACATCAATATAATCAATTTAAACAGGGAAGGTTGTCTATAAAATTTGGGCTGAATAAATTCAGTTTTAATATTCCTTAAGGCTGGACAGCAAAGAACAAAATGGATTTCGTTTTCCTGAGATACTTTACAAAGTGGACACAGCAGATCATTGTCATCAACAGTGGCGTTTGTATCTTAACTTTTGAACTGGCAATTCTGAAATTCCAAATCTGAATTTGGTCATGACATACTTTAATGTCTTCCATTTCTAAAGTTAAATAAGGTTTCAAATCATGAAAATTGCAAACATGCCTATAGAAATCAAACCTGTCACTATTCTGCACGTGATTTGACCATCTTTGCCAACAGCAGTCAATCAATCGTTGACGAAAGCAACGTATGAATTTGCTTAACATTGCCAACACCTTGATTTAACCATGCAAAACCAAAACCATATTCAAAGAGACAAATACGTACTTTACTTTAAACCCCGTTGTTTTTCCCTCTAGCATCGAGATCATATAACATGTTATAAGCTTTGCGTGGTAATCTGTGCTCCTGCATGCACAGTAAACTCAGCCAATAACGGATGCATTTAACTGCTGATATATGTACAGGGGGAATCTGTTAGTCTCTACCATAAATAAGATCATTAGGCGCTCGCCTGTCTACACCCAAAAACGTTTTTAATGCGAACAGGTTACAGAAATTTACAATATATGGCAGCATTGTCTAATCCCCACAATTCAGACCCATATTGTACAATTGGTTGAATTTGACTATCAAACAACTTGATAAAAAACATAAAAAGACGTATTATTGAGGATGTACAGCTTTTTCATGATACTGAGCAGCACATTTTTGCCCTGCTTGTAAGATCTTGCACGCACTACCAAAACTCAGACGTGTAGAGAAAAATATACCCAAATACTTATAAGCATTCACAACAGCATGGGGATGCAATCATAGAACCACCTTTCTCTTGCACTCAAATAACCACCCTTTCGAAATACAATAATGTTACTTTTGGACAAATTAACCTTTAGTTGGAGAGAAGCAGCTGCGCGATGTAGACTGTTCAGTTGAGTCTGTAAACCAATAACAGTCTCTGATATCAAAACCACATCATCAGCTAATAAAAGAATAAATAACTCAAAAGCATCCAAAGTCAGCAGAGCCCCATGTTTTCCATTGTTGATCACTTCATTTGCTAACTCATTGATAAAGAGGGAAAATAGAACAGGACTGCAAGCATCACCTTGCCTAACCCGGGCTGTACAGTTAATGTAATCCCTAACCACCTCATACATGCTTCTGATACATCTTTAAGGTTTACCCTTAATACCATTTTTAATCATGACTGGCCAAAGAAGATTTCTATTGATGGAATCGAATGCATTTTCAAAATCTATAAAAGCAGCAAACAATTTTCGATAATGAGAAAACTGCTTCTGAACAAGAGCCATTAAAGTAAACATGTGGTCAACAGTCGAATACCCTTTTTTGAAACCAGCTTGGTGATTACCAGTTATATTGTTTTCCTCAACCCACTCTTGCAATCTGTTATTTATTATCATTCCAAATATTTTACTGCTTATGATACTAAGGCAGAGAGAGAGAAGAGAGAGAGAGAGAGAGAGAGAGAGAGAGAGAGAGAGAGAGAGAGAAGAGAGAGAGAGAGAAGCTCTGTTCGTGTTTGATCATGGTACCTAATGAAGGGGTATGTGGACGGCATACGATGTGACTGCATTAAATTGACACACAAGGCATTATAGTGGAGCATAAAGCTTCTTACGATATTGCATTTTCCTCAAAACTTAAACGCCTAATACAAGAACACAGAACAACTACGAACAACCACAGGATATATGCACAGCAACAGGCACGGCTGAAACACACGAGGTTGTCTATAATACTTTGGTAGGATAAAAAATTCTTTTATAGAACATACCATTGCACAACTGAAAACAACAAAACAACGCAGTTTATCCTCTTTAGATTTGGTGGGGGGGGGGGGGGGGGGGTGCGTAAAGGACTCAATAAATCAGAATCTGTAGTGATGTAACTAAACCTTGTAGAAACGCACTTCAGATGGCTGTCTAAATTTACCGACAAGTACGGGTTTCCGTTCATGATTACTGCAATATGTTCGGTAAGAAGCAAATATTTCACAAGACAGAATGTGTTCGTTTAAAATTATGCCATCTGCAATTTACCACCCGTTGTATCGTGCATATCCGAACCTATGTTCACAAAGGCAGAGGCGTGCTTTTAAAACCCATTTACTTTTACCGTTAGCATTCAGTAATACACTGTTTTGTGACCTTTACACAGTGGTCTAAAAGCTTCCATTTCTAGTAAATGTAACCAAGAAGGAATACAATTGACAGCAGAGTTAGTATATACGGGTAACAGTTACTTTCACAATAAATTATGGAGCTCTTGAATTTAATCAGAGTACTTTTTCAGGGCAAAATAAATGAATAGATTCACAGTAAAACGCACTGCTGTCCAGTCCCTCTATTTCCAATCCATACTGCATAATAGCTTGTCCCTAACAATAAAAAAAACTTCGAAAACCGTTCACATGAGTTGTTACTAGGTAAATACATTTTTTGCATAATATATAACAAATCATTCTTATCTGTTCCTTGTCTCGTTTAAGATTTCCTTTCATACTAATCAAACCGAGTTAAGGTTATCTGTATTTGCTACTGGCATCCGAATGGTTGTTTGACTATCTTCAAGATCAAAAAGGCTGTTCCAGTCTTGAATAAAAAGTTAATTTGTTTTTGTTTTATTTCTCCAGTTGTCGTTGCTGTAGATGTGTCAAGTATGGGTATAAAGGCAAGCTTGGAGCATCCTTTTTTGGGATAGCTCCTTGTTTTGTCTGTGTGCACTGCTTGTCATTTCTTCTAGCGATTGGGTGTCGAAAGCAGCATTCGTTTGGAGTTATGGGCATGTATTTATTTCATAACGAGAGCAAGAACTACTCTACTTGTTTGTTATTTACTGGTATTTACGTTCCTTGCTGTCACGAGTTTGTCACGAGGCCTATGACGATTGACCCATCTAGGTGGTGGAATTATTCATTTATTTATTGTCGTTGTTGTGTCGTGTATCCGTCCCTTAATGTGGCTTGTGGTGTGTTGCACCTTAATGTAGCTCAGCTCAGGTTAGGTTTGCTTTCTCTCTCTCTCTCTCTAATTCCACTGCCCGTGCAATTCATCCTGCAGGTTCACGGGTGGCTGGTACCTTCGCTTGAACTGGCTGTCTCTACGGCCTCTCACCTGTCTTTTTACCTGCCGCACGTGCCGCATTCCTCTTAGGCTTGAGGTATTCTCACTGTGACGTAGGGTGGCATGTTGCCGCCATCGGTTAGGCAGGTTTTCTCTTGACTCGAGCGGAAGATGTCTCTGGAGCGCCTGCTCCGTTCTGGTTCTCAACCACTTCGTCGAAGGTACGTCGGCCTGTAGGGGAGGGACATCATCTCTTTCCGCATCTGCTCTGGGTCCTCTCGACCGGACAGAGGCAGAGAGTCGCTTGACCCGCCACTCTGGGTCACCCACGGTAGCTGGTAAGCATCAGTTTCGTGGTTCGTTTGTTTTGTTTCGTTTTTGTTGTTAGCCGGCTAATTCTTCTCTTTGCGCAATTTCCTTTGTGTTCAAAATATAAAAGAAATATTGTTTGAGACCACTTTTCTCTGTTAATTCAATCTTTAACCTCGCCATTCTAAATTATATTCAAAGTCTTTCTCCTTTTTACGCATCTGGTGATGCGGTAGTCGTGGGGATGAGGGAGAACCTGGTGATTTAGGGTTGGGACTCACTTGGTCTCGCTCGTCCGCCCCTGTCACAATCACCGGTCTCTTATTCTTCGGCACCGTCTGTTTGTGTGTGCAAGGGGAACGAGTTTTATGTTTGCGAGCGTGCGTACGCATGATTAGTCGTTTGGATGCGTGGTTGGAGAATTGTGTCATTTTGAAATGTTGCTATAAAATGTGGGGATAATTGTGCCATTGAATTATTTGCAAATGTGGTGGCAGTTATAAAGCAATGGTTGCTGTATAGTTCAGTTTCCTAAGAAAGGAAAATGTTGAACGTGAGTGAGGGAAGGATGAAGATATAATTTGCTATTCGTGTGTTTAGCCTGTGAATGTAATCTCTTACCTGCTTCGTGTGAGGAGACCTTTAGCGAACATTCCTCAGTTGGTTTGTTTACTGTGTTATGCTTAGGTCTGTTTGGGCTGGTGCTATTGATGTGTTCGCAAGCCTCCCCTCGCCCATCATGCGAGGGCTGTTAGGATTTAACAGCATATGCCAGACCGTACGACTGCGGGGTTCCAGTGCCCTTCCTTCTTTCCTTCCAGTTCCTTCTGTTTCCTCTCCTCCCGGGGGATTCACCCGAAGCTTGCGCTGTTGGGCCGCGCACTGGTTGAGGAGCACGTGGACTTTGCTGGAGGATCCCGACCCCTGTCCGGACCTTCAGCGACAACGCCTCGTCCCACGGGACGCGTTCTTCATGGTCCTCGACTTCCTACAGCCCGTGAAACCAGTGTGGTTCGCTCTGTGTCGTGCAATTTGGGTGTGTGTGTGTGCAATGGTGTCGCATTGAAAGACACTTCGTTCAAGAACCGACCCGTTTGGGCACCTGATGCGACTCGGTGCTCACAGTGGACTTTGGAGAGGCAGGGATGTGGGGAACCACATGAGCACGGAAAGGAATGTGTGCTGGAAAGGCTTATTTATGATTATGGTTATGTTTGTGCGTTGAAATGCTTTTTGCGACTATGGTATGTCGTGTGTGTTGAAATGCTTAATTGTGTGTATGTCGTGAGTGTGAAATGCTTGATTGTGATGTGCATGTTGTGTTTTGGAATGCTTATTTGTGACTATGGTGTGTTGGTGTGAATAAATGGGGTGTTGTATCGTAATCTTTCTTGTGTGGTCTCTTGCAGGGCGTGGAGTTCAGTCACTCCTCCTTCACTCCCATCTAGACCGATCCTGTCAGGGCAGACCTCTAGGGTTGGTCGTGACATTTGTGGGGCTCGTCCGGGATGGAAGGGTTCTGACTGTCTCCCTCGTTTCGCGGAGTACCTGTCCAGTTCTGTCTGTTTTGTATACGTTTAGTCAGTTTGTCATGTTGTTTGTGGGTGTTGGCTGCGTGACTCTAGCGTGTAGGGAGTCTTGGTGGCCTGAAGGAACATCTGGTGTGACTGGGGAGTCGAGTCGAGACCAAGGGAATCGACCGCGTCCAGACCTCCTTCCGCCGGGTGCCTCACGCAGATAACGCCGTAAGACGTTTCCTTTCTGTTGCCACGCATCTGTCATTACCTGTTTTGTAGTTAACCAGTTTACTTCTTTACCGGGTGGGTTATGGGTACAGGTGGGTGTATCGACGTTAGTGTCACTTTTTTCCTCTCTCCGGATTCCGCTGTTTTTTTTTTTGTTTTTTGTCGGTGAGCCCCACCGCACTGTTGCTCGCGCTGTGGGCGCGGTGTTGCCAGAGTGGGAGCAGCCTGGACATTGTACTTGACGTTTTTTTTTATTTGCTTTTTTCTCAGTCAGTCACCAAGAGACGTGACATATCCGACGGTATTTGTTTCTTCGAGTGGAATTGTCTTTCCCCTTATTTGAGAACCGTAGGATATAGTTGTCATGGCAACGTCCGGTGCTGGTGGTATGGCGACGCGTGCGTCGAAGAAGAAGGGTTTCAAAATGTAGTCCCTACTATTAGTACCAGCACTTCGACACAGTGACTTCTACTTATTCTGGTGCTGTAGCCGATAGTCCACGAGTACTTTCACTACTTTTTCACTAGGGATCTTCCTGCTGAGACCCCCACTGGCACTTCCGCTCGGAAGCGTCAGAGTATAGTGAAGCGACTGTGGGCTTCTGTTGAGTCGCAGAATCCGAAACCTCTCTTCTCCATGCTTCCCCTCGTAAGGAGCATGCCCCGGGGACTTTCCTCATGGAAAGTCGAGACCCAAGGGACGGGCCAAGCGTGTCATCCTCCCGTGTCGGAGTGTAAATCCTGCTCAGGATATCGCCTCTGTCCTGATGTTTTTGGAGTGACAGCGACGAGAGATGAGGCCCTCCGTAGGAAGAGGCTACCCTGCGTAAGGAAGAGGCTGCCAGGCAGAATCCTGCGTAGGAAGAGCTAGATAGGATGGAAGCTCTGCGTAGGGAGGAGGAAACTCGGCGTAGGGAGGAGGCTGCCAGACAGAAAGATCTGCGTAGGAAGAGGCAACGCTGCGTAGGGAAGAGGCTGTCAGACAGGAAGCCCTCCGTAGGAAGAACTAGATAGGATGGAGGCCCTGCGTAGGAAAGATGGAACAACTTCTTTCGCGGACTCCCGCGCTGTTAACCAACAGTGCAAGTGATAGAGTTAGAGGCCCAAAATTAAAGCTTCCAGAGTTCAGACCTAGTGAGGACATTGACATGTTCTTAGAGCATTTTGACAAGGTAGCTAGTTCATACCAATTGTCTGAGGAACAAAAGGCCATGCACCTTTTTTCTGGATTATCTGGGCTGCAAGGGAGTGTGTGCTTACTCTAAATGAAGCGCGTCTTATGCAGACATGCAGTTGGCTCTGCGTAAACGTTTCCACCTTACCCCAGAGACGTACAGGAGAAATTCAGGTCCATGAAAAAGAATAACGACGAGACCTTCGTGCAGTTTGGAGATAGGCTGCGCAAAACGCTAGGTACTGGCGTCAGTTGGCTAAGCTGGAGCTTGAGGATCTGATTCTCATCGAACAGCTTACCAACACTGTGTCCCCAGAGTTGAGATCCGTATAGGCGAGACAGCACCACAGGATTTCGCTGCTGCGATTCATACCGCTGAGGTGTTTGCTGAAGCCCGTAGAGCTTATGGGCATCGCCCAGATACGGACAGGAAGACCCTCACAGGATTTATGGCAATAAGGCGCTGACGACTGCTAGCGGTCGAACAAGGCAGGCAGTTCATCAGGAATCTCAGCACCCCGACTGTGTTTTCTTGTGGTCGTCCCGCCACATTAGGAAAGATTGCCCAAAGCCGCCGGTAGTCATGGGGCTAGTCCTTTCCAGCGTCCTTGTGCCTCGGCTAACGTGGGTCCGTCCCAGCTTCTGGTGGTTCAGAGTGCCCAGTATTTCTTTCTGTTGTTGGTTCTTCCTTGGTCAACTCCATCAGGGATTCGGGAGCATCAACCGCTTTGTGGATAAGGATTTGGTTTCCCCTGAGGCTCAGCGGGGCGCCAGTTATGATGTGTGCGGGTTTGGGGGCTGGTTTTACCTCCACCCGTCCTTCTGTACTCATTCCTATCTCCACCCCCCTACTTCTGTGGCGAAGTATGGGCCATCGGCGGTGGAGCGACTCTGTATTCCCTTCTCATTGGGAATACCATCACCTTTGCAGATGGACGCAGTCAGTCTGTGTCTACGGATCTGCCCGTACAGGCGTGTGTGGGAGTTACCACGCGCGCCAAAGCCAAGAAGCAGGAGCAGGAATTGCGTCCTGTTCTTCAGCCGATCTCTGACGAGGTTCTTGCAAGAGCCGATCCTGCTACCATGGTTCGTCTTCAGGCCAGGGACTTGGATGCCAACGCCTGCGACAACTGGTGGGTCGTCCTGCTCAGTCGGCCCGACACGCTAAGGTGAGCTTCAAGCTCCACAAGGGGATCCTCTTTAGGGTCTTCACTCAGGCAGATAGGTGGCCAAGCAGCTAGTCGTCCCCCAAAGCTTGAGAGAATCTGTTCTCCGGCAGGCCCATGATTCACCCATGGCAGGCCATATGGGCTCAAAGCGGACTCTCGAGCGAGTTAGACAGGACTTCTGGCCAGGATGAACTCACAGGTTAGGCATACTGCCGCAGTTGCGATGTCGCCAACGGACAACGCTTAAGGTCGCTTGACGCGTGTTCCCCTAGGATCAGTGCCACTGGTTGGGGACCATTCAGCAAGGCTGGTGTCGACCTGGTGACCCATAATCCACCATCCGATCGCGGTCGCCGCCACATCTTGGTAGCGGTAGACTCTGCGACTCGATACCCAAGGCTGTCCCGATGCCCTACTGTTGCTGAAGCTCTCTGCAGATTTTGGACGCGCACTGGCGTGCTCAAAAAGAATACGGCCGGAAGTTTGTACTGAGAGCGATCATCATCCTCTCCAGTGCCTGTACCGGATCTGGCCAGTCAGTCGTCGACTCATGAGTTAGGCAGTGAACTGCAGAGTCATTTTCGCCATATCAAGGGTTCCTACAATACGGATGCTGACTATCTCAGCCGAGCTCCGTAGTCAGCACATTGGAGAAATCAGTCAGAGGACACTTCCCCTCAACCAGGGTTATATCCCCTTTTGGTCTCTGTATCAGGTGTAGGGACAGTTTTCACTTCAGTGATGTAACGGTAGTGAATCATCACACTGTCTCGGATTGCTACTTTTATTCTTGGAAGGTTTGCTTAGTTGTTTGATAATGTAGTATATGTATCCCCTGTGTAATTCTATCGTGGAATGTTTGTATTGGATTTATCGTACTCCTGTCGATCACGGAGGGTTGGGTTCGGTCCCATTGTTGTGAATTTGCACATGCGTCAAGGTTCAAAGGAGCACTGTATCTCAGAGAAACAGATGCTTTTAGAAGGGGGTTTGTCACGAGTTTGTCACGAGGCCTATGACGATTGACCCATCTAGGGTGGAATTTATCATTATTTATTGTCGTTGTTGTTGTCGTGTATCCGTCCCTTAATGTGCTTGTGGTGTGTTTGCACCTTAATGTAGCTCAGCTCAGGTTAGGTTTGCTTTCTCTCTCTCTCTCTCTCTCTCTCTAATTCCACTGCCCGTGCAATTCATCCTGCAGGTTCACGGGTGGCTGGTACCTTTCGCTTGAACTGGCTGTCTCTATCGGCCTCTCACCTGTCTTTTTACCTGCCGCACGTGCCGCATTCCTCTAGGCTTGAGGTATTCTCACGTGACGTAGGGTGGCATGTTGGCCGCCATCGGTTTAGCAGGTTTTCTCTTGACTCGAGCGGAAGATGTCCCTGGGAGCACCTGCTCCGGTTCTGGTTCTCAACCACTTCGTCGAAGGTACGGTCGGTGACCTTCATTCCTACAGTCGGCCTGTAGGGGAGGACATCATCTCTTTTCCGCATCTGCTCTGCTGGTCCTCTGACCGGACAGAGGGCAGAGAGTCGCTTGACCCGCCACTTCTGGGTCACCCACGGGTAGCTGGTAAGCATCAGTTTCGTGGTTCGTTTGTTTTGTTTCGTTTTTGTTGTTAGCCGGCTAATTCTTCTCTTTTCGCAATTTCCTTTTGTTTTCAAAATTATAAAGAAATATTGTTTGAGACCACTTTTCTCTGGTTAATCAATCTTTAACCTCGCCATTCTAAATTATATTCAAAGTCTTTCTCCTTTTTACGCATCTGGTGATGCGGTAGTCGGTGGGGAGAGGGAGAACCTGGTGATTTAGGGTTGGGACTCACTTGGTCTCGCTCGTCCGCCCCTGTCACAATCACCGGTCTCTATTCTTCGGCCACCGTCTGTTTTGTGTGTGCAAGGGGAAACGAGTTTATGTTTGCGAGCGTGCGTACGCATGATTAGTCGTTTGGATGCGTGGTGGAGAATTGTGTCATTTTGAAATGTTGCTATAAAATGTGGGGATAATTGTGCCATTGAATTATTTGCAAATGTGGTGGCAGTTATAAAGCAATGGTTGCTGTATTAGTTCAGTTCCTAAGAAAGGAAAATGTTGAACGTGAGTGAGGGAAAGGATGAAGATATAATTTGCTATTCGTGTGTTTAGCCTGTGAATGTAATCTCTTACCTGCTTCGTGTGAGGAGACCTTTAGCGAACATTCCTCAGTTGGTTTGTTTACTGTGTTATGCTTAGGTCTGTGTTGGGCTGGTGCTATTGATGTGTTCGGCAAGCCTCCCTCGCCCATCATGCGAGGGCTGTTAGGATTTAACAGCAATGCCAGACCGTACTGACTGCGGGGTTCCAGTGCCCTTCCTTCTTTCCTTCCAGTTCCTTCCGTTTTCTCTCCTCGCCGGGGGATTCACCCGAAGCTGCGCTGTTGGGGCCGCGCACTGGTTGAGGAGCACGTGGACTTTGCTGGAGGATCCCGACCCCTGTCCGGGACCTTCAGCGACAACGCCTCGTCCCACGGGACGCGTTCTCCACGGTCCTCGGACTTCCTACAGCCCGTGACACCAGTGTGGTTCGCTCTGTGTCGTGCAATTTGGTGTGTGTGGTGTCAATGGTGTCGGCATTGAAAGACACTTCGTTCAAGAACCGACCCGGTTTGGGGCACCTGATGCGACTCGGTGCTCACAGTGGACTTTGGAGGCAGGGGTGGGGGGAACCACATGAAGCACGGAAGGAATGTGTGCTGGAAAGGCTTATTTATGATTATGGTTATGTTGTGTGCGTTGAAATGCTTGTTTGCGACTATGGTAATGTCGTGTGTGTTGAAATGCTTAATTGTGTGTATGTCGTGAGTGTTGAAATGCTTGATTGTGATTGTGCATGTTGTGTGTGTTGGAATGCTTATTTGTGACTATGTGTGTGTTGGTGTGAATAAATGGGGTGTTGTATCGTAATCTTTCTTGTGTGGTCTCTTGCGGGGCGTGTGAGTTCAGTCACTCCCTTCACTCCCATCTAGACCGATCCTGTCAGGGCAGACCTCGAGGGGTCGGTCGTGACACTTGCCTTATTCAAGATTTCCCTTCATACCAATCAAACTGAGGTTATCTGTATTTGTTACTTTCGTCCTTGTGGTTGTTTGACTACATTCAAGATCAAAAAGGGAGTGCCAGTGTTGAATAAAGTTAATTTGTGTTTGTTCATTTCTCCCGTTGTTGTTGTTGTTGTGTAGATGTGTCAGGTGTAGGGTATTTAGGGAAGCTTGGAACATCCTTTCATTAAAATCAGCAAGAAATTGTCCATTAGTAATTGAACACACAGATTTGTGTGGTGAGTAAGGGTCAGGTGTATTTAAAAAAAAAAGAAAGAACAAAACAAAGAGCAAACCCAAATTGGGGACAAATGAAATACTAAGAGCTGGAGGCCCCCATTAAAAGACTCTTACAAAGAAGAAAGAAGATTGGAGGAAAAAAAGGGAAAAATAGGATGAATAGAGAAGACGATTGCCAAATGCTTGTACAAATCAAATGCAGGCACCAGAACGCCATTGTAAACCCTTCTCTTATACCTAGATAAGCACCTTTACGGACAAAGGGATGGACACTGTTATTCATATGTCCATATTGACAGACAGGCAGAGACACGGAGAGAGAAGTCAAAACGACAAAACCACAGACAGTTCAGTTTAAGGGGGTTGTCAGAGCAGAGAGGGAGGATGACAAGGCAAGCGACAAAATCAGAAATAGAGGTAGCCTTAGTAGGGTTGAGAGGGAGGGGTAGGAGGAGGAATAGGGAAGGTTGGAGGCGGAATAGGGAAGGTAGGAGGCAGAATAGAGAAGGTGGAACAACCAAACCAGTAATGCAGATCAGGTCAGACAGAAACAGCGGGGGACTGCCGTATTTTCTGCTTTAACGTCTGTAAAGACCGTTGGTGTTCACGGCTTTTTTATGCCCTTTGTCCAGACCTACCCTTCCTGGTCTGTCCTCACCGTATTGTTCTGCCTTTACGGCCAGCTCACTTGACTTTGTTCTATAGTCTTTTACCCGTGTTTCGTTACAAATGTAACATGCTAATGTTTCTTTCTGTTGAAGTTTGGCGAGTACTTAGAGATTGTTTTTACTGGAATGGCACTGGCTGTCCACTCTGCAGTTGTTTTATAAGATGGTATTGTTATAGATAAATAAATAGATAGATACATAGATAGACAAACAGATAGACAGACTGTTGCATGGGTATGCTTTTCATGATAATTTTATTTATAGTCTAATTGCAATAGTCTGCTTTTATCTGCCTACGTATATCAATGTTTTTTTATGTAGGCCTGTATTACCCTCTCTGCGTCTGTTTAATGTAGTGACAGTCTGGAAGGAGCCATGTGCTGTATTTTTTCTGATACTCGTCTCTTCCACATTCACTCATTCAGTACTAACATTTTTGGTCAGCGTTCTCTTACCTATCAGGCGACGTAGGAACAACCTCTCATATCAACTCAGATACTCTGCCTCTCTGCCCCCTATAAATGAAAATTAAAAACTTTTTTCCAGTGGACGTACCCGTGCTGTTTTCAGGGTACCATACGTGTTTTGATGCATGTGTTTATTCTTCTGATAGTATCTTGCTTTTGAGAAGTGGTATGCTGGGTACAGAGGGAGTGTGAGAGGCCGTGGATGCATGCTGGCACGCGTGGATATGGAGCGAGCTTGTGATCGTACTGCCTGTTGTTATAATTCATCTGGGGTGTAATTTGATGTGTGCACATATTTTTTGTCTTTTTTTTGTGAACGCCAAGGGTTGATTGGGTGTATAAATGTCCTTAGTCATGATGACGATAATGTGTTTGTTCGGCTAGATTATTATGACCTGAAACTGTCCTGTCTGTTCTCTGTCATCCCGTACCCTCTCTTTTATTTATTTTTAGTCTCTTTTTCCAGTTCTGTTCTTTCCCCATGCTTCTGTTTTATCTCCCCTTTTCTGTTTTATCTGTCCACTCTTTTCCAACCTGTATTGCCTCTCTTTTCAGTTCTATCCTGCCGTCTCCGTTCTGTCTTCTGTCTGTCCACTTTACGTACTCGACTCTTTCTCTTTTGTCCACTCTCTTCTGCTCTGTCTCTCCATTCTATTTTCATCTTTCTGACCACTCTTTTTTATTTGCCTTTCTATATTTTTCTGTTGTGTCTGTTCACTCTTTTCCTGACTGTCTCTCAACTCTTTTCTGTTCTGTTTGTCCAACCTTTTCTGTTCTGTCCTGCCCCGCCCGTTCTATGTTCTACCTTTCCGTTCTTTTCTGTCATGTTTGAAACTGTTTTGGCTGTTCTATCCCTCCCGGTGGTTTCTGTTATACGTTGTATTAGATTCTGTCAGTTGCCCCTTGCCTTTCTCCACACCCTCCCTGTACTCTGCCCTGCCCAGTCCTCCCCCTTCCAGCCCTTTGTCTTGCCCTGTCATAGCCTCTTCTGACAGTCTTGTCTCGTGCTGCACTTCCTTTCACCGCGGTGCACTATTGATGACCTGCCAGGCCTAATGTACTGTGCCGTGCATGCCATGCTGTCATTCTGCTGCTGACAGCCGTCTAAGAAGTACTGGTATATGTGTTTCATGTCGGTTGTTTGTGGTATCTGAAGAAAACATTATCTATCAAAACGTCGCTAGTCTGTTTTGCTTTGTATGACAAAGAAGCACCTATCTGACTTTGTTTGCGTGTTTGTTTTGTATTTATGGCTGGGTTGTGCCCTTTTCTCCTTTTCATGCTCTTCTCTCTACTCTGTGCTGTGTGTGATGCCCGATTCTCAATCACTTCTCAATCCAGCACAGCCACTCATCTTGTCCTGCCTCTTGTCCAGTCGGCCAACACCAACTGTGCAAAGCGATAGTTTCCTCATTGTGATCTGATGAGAAATGGGAGAGTCAGACAGTCTTTTCCCCTCACGTTCAGTTCATGAGGGGTCACCCATCAAATGGTTAGAGCATTGATGAACAGCGACGGAGCGACGGTCTTGAGTTTGAACCTCTCGTGGGATCGGGATTTTACGATTGAAAGCTCAGAAAAGTAAAGTAAAGATTGAAAGCTCACCTCATCTCCTCCATTCAGCAGTAACTGTAGCGAAGGTTAAAGCGGTGGTATGAGAGGGTTGGGGTCCTTCTTCCCTAACGCTCTGACGTATCCACTGCGACCCTTCTCTCGCGGCTCATTGCCTAGACGGCCATTTAGCTATGGGACTTTGACCTTTAATTTAAGTTAATCCACATCTGTGACCTTTGACTTAAGTTCATCCACATCTGTTTTTACAGTCTTTGTCTTTTTTGACAAACACAGACTGGAGGCAAAAACTTAATCATTTTGTTATGTGCAAGTATCCTCACCACATAACCAGCTTGCTCAGTCTTCAAGTATATTTTCTATACTTACATTATCCCGTCAACTCATGAAGCTGAAGGCAGAGGTGCATCATTCTTTAACGTGCAACACATCTCAGCTCGCCTCCCATCCCCCCCCCCCAACCCCCTGCACACTCACCTTTCCCTGTAAGACCTCTTCCATCCTGGCATGCCCTCTCCGCCCACTCCTCCACCTCTCCGCCAACCCTCCACCCCATGTTCCAGCCCCGCCCCCTCCTATTCATCACATACACATCTTTACCTACAATTTCGATCTTACGTTACTGTTCCTTCCACCCTGTATCTATAATCATAAAGAAATGCAGAAACCAGCGCTTGTCTTCGAACATGAAATTTGTCATCTCCACTGTCACCGTGACCATGACCCAACGTTCAATGAACATGGTAGGAAGAGTTCGTTTTGAACAAATATTTCGTGAAAATGGACATATCAATTCATGCTTTTCAGTTGGTTATCATTTTCTGCCCCTATGCCACTAACCCTTTTTCATCCACGTGGGAGTGTTGGGGAGGGGACGTGGAAGGGGCCTTTGCTGTCTTTCTAACCTTGCTTTTTTTTTCATCTGATCTTTCTTTCCTCTTGTCCACTGTTTTTTTTTCTGTCTTTAGGTCCCGTCCACCCATTTTTGTTCTTCAAAGTCTTTTCACGTCTCTCTCTCTCTCTCTCTCTCTCTCTCTCTCTCTCTCTCTCTCTCTCTCTCTCTCTCTCTCTCTCTCTCTCTCTGTGTGTCTCTGTTTTTTATGACAATTTGACAGCTATTTTATCTAGCTACAAAGCAGTAAGTCTGTAAACACAATCGTGAAGGGAGCTTGACTTCAGTCCACAGTTTCTTTCCCTAAAGAGCCTTTATGAATTTATTTTTGTGCCACCGCTAATTTTTCAAACCAGTTTTCGTCATCACGAGGTTGAAAAACAGGCGGGATGGCTGGATCCCTTGTGGCACCTTTGACATCACACGAAAGACAACGTGTCCCAGTGTAGAGGACTGTGGGAACAGCTGTGAGGGCCGATGACGTCAGTGAGGCAGACGTCGGACTTCACTCATAACATTTAACTTGGCCTGGAACGCTGAAGGAGGAGAAGAACAAGAACAAGAAGAACAAAAAGAAAAGAAGGGGAAAGAGAAGAAGAAAAAGGACAACAAGAACGAGAAGAAGAGGAATAGGGAGGAGAAGAAGAAGAACAAGAAGAAGAACAAGAAGAAAAGGAAGAAGGAGAAGGAAAGGAAGGGAAAAAATTACAGAAGAAAGAGAAAAGAAAGAAGAAGAAGAGAGACAAAAGGTAAAAGATATGGGAAAGTAAAACAAGAAGAAGAATAAATTAGTTAATGAATCTGTAATGTAAGGAATTAGAATAATTGAAGACCTTTTTCAGTTCTGCTCAACAGATAGTAATAATGATAATTAACAACAACAACAACAACAGTAACAACTACAACAACAATGATAATACGTTACACGTAAATACAAAGAAATGTGAGTCCAAAGATAAAACAGTGAAATGAAATATATAATTTTTGAAAATATTAGTCAAAGAAGAAGAAGAGGAAGAAGATGAAAAGAAAAGAGGGAGAAAAAGGAGGAGGAAGAGGAGGATATGGAGGGAGTTTGCTATTTATTGTTTATTTTTTATTTGTTTTATGTGTTTGTTTGAGACTTGACACATTTGTTTGCAGCTGAACACAGAGATAGTTTTGTGTATCATTGTTTTCTATCAAGTTGAAATGTATTTATTCAGTTGTGTTCATTCCTAATGTACCCAAGTGCAGCCGACTAGACTCTAAATGATCCTCCAACAACCATTCATCCTGCACCCACCTCTACTCTCCTTTCACTACTCTCACCCTTCCGCTGTGTTTTTTTCTCATTAAGCCACCTTTCAGTCTGCCTCCCCCTCCCCTCCATCTCCCTCAGGCCCTGCATTGTTCGGACCATTTATTGTGGCTGGTTATTTTATGCTTTAATGTGTATCTTCCTGGCCCATTTGTCCCTTGCGTGGAAGTCTTAATGTCAAGTGTAGCAGGGCACTTTAAGCAGATTAAGTCGAAAGAAATGCTTTGGCTTCCTCTATTTTTCGCTCTTTTTTGCTATCGTTTCCTATCGCTCAGAGCACGGAAACCTGGCCATGTGTCAATTCTCATGACATTACGTCGCTGGGTTTCCGTAAAGGAAAGAATTCGATGTAACATTTCAGTTTCTTTGACTTTGTTCTTCTGTTTGTCTTCCTTATCTTCTGCCCATCATTACTCCTCTACTCAGGTGCCCTTATCATCCTCCACACACGCAACGAAAAAAGCATCGCTCCTGACTTTGCTAGATCTCAGTGCCGCATTTGACACTATCGACCACAGTGTTCTTTTAAAAAGACTGTCGGTGTCTTTCGGTATCACATACATTGCGTTAGAATGGTTTCAGTCATACCTGACTGGCAGAACACAATCTGTGTCTGTTGGTGGCAAGGTCTCCTCTCCCTTTCCCCTGGACTTTGGTGTGCCCTAAGGCTCTGTTTTGGGCCCCCTTCTCTTCTCTCTGTATATTCAACCTCTAGCTATGGTCATTGAGGAACACGGGATTCCTCATCAGAAATTTGCCGATGACACCCAGCTGCACGACGCTGCTGAGCCTGCTGCATTCCGTCTTTTGGTATCGGAATTTGAACTGTTTCCAATCTGTTAAATCGTGGATGCTTAAAAATAAGCTCAAGCTAAATGATTAAAAAAACTGAGGCTCTGTTGGCAGCACCTCGTTCTGTTTTGGATCGCATTTCTGAAAAATCTATTCAAGCTGGAACCAACAAAATTCCCTTTGAAGACAGTGTGAGGGATCTGGGTGTCCATTTGGATAGTACGCTGTCCATGAATGTCCAGATCGGTCACCTGTGTCGTTCAGCCTATTTGGCTTTGAGAAAGATCGCGTCAATTCGCTCATATCTTACACAGAAAGGGACTGCCCAACTTATCTGTTCCCTCATCATGTCAAAACTCGATTACTGTAACAGCATTCTTGCTGGTCTTCTCACTGTCGATATAAACCGACTTCAACGTATACAAAACAACGCAGCCAGACTTGTTTTCCAAAAGTCCAAAAGAACCCACACTACACCTCTGTTAGTTAGACTACATTGGCTTCCCATTCATGCGCGCATTCAGTATAAACTCGCAAAACTTGCCTTCCGACACTTTGATGAAACATTGCCTGCTTATCTTTCCAACACACTTGTCACTTATCAACCCTATCGCACTCTCCGCTCTAGCAGTGATAAACTTCTCAAGCTTCCCCGCATGAAACTGAAATCCTTTGGCCAACTTCTTTCAGTTATCAAGCCCCCTTGTCTGGAACTCCCTTCACCTCCCAGCTCCGCTCTTCACAGACTCTCTCTGCGTTCAAATCTGGTCTCAAAACGCATCTCTTTCAGAAATCCTTTTGTCTTTCTTCACAACTTACGAGTTAATGCGTGTTTCCCATGCATTCTCCATCCCTTCACCTCTTGTATGTGCACGCGCGCTTCCGCGCCTGAATGCTTATGTGCTTTTACGTGTGTGCGTTCGTGTGTGTGCGTTTACGCGCGTGGGTTTTTGTTGCTTCGTATTGAGTTTGCCCTTTGTGTGTGTGTGTGTGTGTGGGGGGGGGGGGGGGGGGTGTAGGGGGGGGGGGGGGGGGTTCTCCCTTCTGCATGTTTTAAATTGTACTCCGTGCAGTGTTCACGACATTGGAGGCGGGTGGGTGGGGGTGGGGATGGGGGTTGGTTCTTTTCTTCTATTCCCAAATTCTTGTCGAGCGTTGTTCATAAAATGTCATGTGTGTGGGGGGTGGCGGTGGGGGGGGGGGGGGTGGAGTGGGGGGGGATGTGGCTTGTGCATCTGTTTTAGTGCTTGCTTTGTGACCTTTTGTTGTTTTGATGCCTTTTTCTCAATATTGTGCAATGTTTATGGAAACTTTTATTTTTCCTGTATTGTGAAATGCTCTGAGGATGAGTCTTTTTCTCTCATCGGAGAGCGCTATATAAGCTCGATTTATTATTATTATTATTTATATTTTGCCTCGCACTAAGTCTTAAATTTGTGGCTCCCATTTCTTTTCATTGAAATTAGCTATTTATTATTAAATCTACGTTTATGTGAGTACGTCTCATAGAAACTACTTCTGTCTTCGAAAAATAGTTTTAAGCATAACTGTCGAGAAAATGTTACGACCATTGGTTCCCTTTTTGCCACTATCATCGTGCAGCACCTAAGAGTGCAAGTGTATGTGCGCATATGTATGTGAGATGATGTTTAATTGAGATGTGGGTGCGTTAGTTCCCCATGGCATCTGTATACATGCATACCTATGTCACTTTATATTTCTACATGATTAATGTAAATTATGTTCATTCATGTGTGCATGCATATTCGTCGTATTCCTTTGTAATTCTCTGTGATTATAAAACACCAGGCACCAGGTAATACTCTGGCTAGATATATTTTTGTCATTTATTGTCATTGTTATTATTATTATTATTATCATTATTGTTGTTGTTGCTGTTGTTTCAGTCAATGTTGATGTTGATGTTGTTGTGGTCTTCATTATGATCACCATCATTATTATCATCATCACTCGATCACGCTGCTGTCTTGAAATGTTTTCTCAGTTAACAACAAGAAACGGAAAATCTAACTTTCAAATGAGTATAACCTTATTTCAGTAGTGAAAGAGTGGGCTAGTGACAACCTGCTACTGATGGCTCCTTAGGGACTGCGGTCCTGGGGCTTCGATGGGTCAGGCCTGGGTATAACTATATGAGAGAGCTGAAATGGGAGACGTGGGAATGGTACCATACCACCACAGTGGGGACAGGGAAGAGAAGAGAGACTACGAAATGGGGGAGGGCATGAAAGAAGAGACAGCAGAAGTAAAAAGAATTATACCTTTCTGCTGTATCCGGACTTGGATATGAACTTCCAAACTGCAAATAAGCATGATAATAATTTGTTCCTTTAAGAATGTGGCAGATACTACACATTTGTTAGTTGAATAGGTACTACCATAATTTTCTTTAATGAAAACACAGAAGTCTTAAGTTACATTTTAGATTTCAAATTGCATGTATTTTGAAAAAGACACGCTTTGATCATTCGCATGACGCGTCTTCCACCCTTTATTACGAACACGATTACCTGCCACCCTCACCTCACATACCAAACCCCCAAAAAGGGAGAGGGGAGGGAGGACAAAAAACAGAAGCATCCAGGCTTCATGCTCCACGAAAAAGTGACCCTAAGCTAATCCTATGTGATTCAGTTTCAGACCTACTTGCATTTACTCAATATTTGTGTGTTATTCTTGTATCGTTCGTTGTAGTCAGAAAGAAAATTTACCGGTTCAAGTATGTCTCTGTCTTCGTCGTAGACGGGTAGTAATGGTAGTGGTGATATATCTTCAGAAAGAAACTAAATGGCAGACATTTTAAGATCATGCTTTGGGTCAAGATCGTGTCATTTTCTGGACTCACACAGCCCTTCATACCCACTGGAGTGCTTCAAAATTTATGAAGAGGAAAGAATGCAATGGCGGGGAAGGGGAATATAATCCTGTACTCAGCAAGTTATTATCACTTTGAAGTTGTGTTCGGGTGGGTTTTTATTTCATTTGTTTGTTTTGTTTATTTGTTTTTCAGCATTTCTCAATTTGAGTTACAAATACATCTCCGCCAGACAGGGGGTAATTACTTTCTGGATCATTGCAGATCTCAGAGTATAGGAATTGGAACCCAATCCGTTGCGGTTCAAAAGTACTGTGCTGCATAGTTAAGGGTTTTCTGATTTCCTTCGTTGTTTATTTTTTTTTTCAGCTTCCATCGCTTCATCTTTCCAGGGCGATTTCACGTCAAGAGATCAATTTTTATCGTTTACCTCCAAATTGCTAGAGCGTGCTCTTTATCCCGTGTTGTGCGTATTTCACCACATTGCGCTGACGAGATTTCCTCTCAGATACTTCGTGAGCCTGCAATGTTGCAGAAGGGTGAGGTGGGATCGTGTTGTGAAGGGGAATGGTGAGAGGGAGGAGGAGGGGGGGGGGGGAAGATAAGCGACCGGAGCGGCAAAGGAGAAGAGGGAGGTGGGGGTCTGAGAAGATTCAACGCCTGCCTACCTTGCGCTGAAGAGTGAAGAGATCGAAGCTGAGTACCAAATTCGTTCATTTTCGTTGTCTTATTTGTTTGTGTCTTGCCTGAAGAAGACCTAAGAGGTCGAAACGCGTCGTGTTTTGTCTTGTGACTCATTTGTCCACGTTTCTCGTGGCGGTTCGCTAACATTTATTTAAGATTTGTTTATAGATTTCCGCCTGCAGTCGTCTCACTTTGCAACTAGGTCTTTGAAGATGCTTATCGCGTGGGTTTGGTTATCGTGATCACGATCCCCAATAACGAGTTTGCGAGTACCTACCTCCCCACCCCCTCCCGCTCGATATATCTTTCGTACTCTGTCAGTTGCATTACCCCCGCGCCACTCATTTCCATGCATAGCTACACCCAGTATCGTCCTGTTCGTACCCGGCCCCGGCACCAGCAGTCCACAGACAGCATTGAACATCAGGCCGTCTGGAGGCCAATTGCCTGCTGGTCAGAGGCCTCTGGAATGTGCTGTGTCATTTTTTCCCCTCTTACTTTCATCATGGAAAAAACACCTCGTCAAATAAACATAAACTCGCTCGATCACGCGTTAAAGAGAGAGAGAGAGAGAGAGAGAGAGAGAGAGAGAGAGAGAGAGAGAGAGGAGAGAGAGAGGAGAGAGAGAGAGAGAGAGAGAGAGTTTATTCACGTCAGGCCATGGTGTGTGATGAGGAGATATGTGAACAGTATACAATGTTACAAGATCACAAGTAAATAGAACAATTACGAACAACTACGGGTAAGTGCACAGCAACATCATGGATGCCCATCGTGGTCGACGAAGACATCAGTGACTCAGCATGTGTGAGGGCAAGCCAAAGCTGGACACACAGATACGTCCAGACTCTGGGCATGCGACAGCTGTCATTGGGTCAGGTCTCCTCTCTTTGCGGGCTTGGCGCTTCTGGTTCAATTCCTGCAAACGCTTCTCTTCGAAGCTATTTACTCCTTTGTGGATAGCAAGTCGTCAGGCACTGCGGTCTGTGGCAAGTGTTTCCCAGCAATGAAGCGGGATGCCACAGGCTGCCAGTGATACTTTCAGGCAGTCTTTGAAGCGTTTGAGTGGCCGCCCAGTGTTCCTTGTTCCGGCTGCCAGCTCAGAGAAGAAGACCGGTTTTGGAAGTCGCGTGTCGTCCATTCGTACCACATGCCCAACCCACCTCAACTGTACTTTCATGATCAGCGCCTCGATGCCAGGCATCTTTGCTCTGCGAAACACTTTTCTGTTGGAAATCCTGTCCCCCCAGGAGATGCCCATGATCTTACGCAGGCAGCGGAGGTGGATCTGATCCAGGGTCTTCAGTTGTTTCCTGTACAGTGTCCAGGTCTCACAGCCGTAGAGCAGCGAGGTAACAACAACTGCTCTGTAGACTGCCAGCTTGGTACTTAGAGTGATGCCACGCTCTCCCCACACTCTGTTCCAAAGCCAGCCGAAGGGAGCTCCTGCTTTCGCCAGTCTGTTCGACACTTCTTTATCCAAGCCACACGCACAGCAACATGCGCAGTTTAAACTTACAACGTTGTCTATAATACTTTGGTCGGATGAATGACGCTCCACAGCTGAAAACATACTAAAGTTAATCTTCTTTCAAGTTTTGCGTAAGGGACGCAATAAATCAGAATCTATAATGATGCAACTGAAACGGCGAACAAACAGATCAGACAATCCAAGGTAGATTTCGTTGTAATGTACTTCAGATTTCTGTGTACATTTACGGACAAATACGATTTCACTTCATGATTACTGCAATATGTTCTTAAAAAGTAATTCTTTCATGGGGCAAAGTGTGTTCATTCCATTTATGCCATCAACAGTCGACTAAACGTTGATGGAAGATATTTATGATGCTTTTTATACATCCAACATCTTGATTTCGGAACCCATGTTCACTTTGGCATAGGCGTACTTTGGAACCCAGTTGTTCTTGTCGTTAGCATCCAGATAGAAAAATATTTTGTAAGCTGTACATGGTAGTCTAGAGACTTTCATTGGCAATGATTTTAACCAAAAAGGAATCCAACTGACAAAGTTGATAACATTTATGTGGTAAAGGTTAGTTTCACGGTAAATAATTAGGACCTCAAGCATCAAGCTATTTGTTATCGGCAAATCAATGAACAGATTCATTAGGAACTGCAGCTTTGTCCAGTCTCCCTCTCTTCGGTCCACACTGTATAATGGGTTGCACCTGTGACTTAAGTAGCTTCAAAGAACTGCAAGCATGAATAATTACGAAGTGAACACAAGCTTTGCGAAAAAAAAATAACAAGGCATTCTCAGCCCCACTGGCTTTATCTTTACCAGCAACAGCAGAGCTAAGACGAGTGGAAAAGAATATTATTACATGTATGTGCACATTAACCACAGATATGTGAACTCCAGTGACAAACTTTGTATTACACCTAGATAAGCCATCTTTATGGGACACAGTAATCTTACTGTTATCCATATTGATTTCAACTGAAGTTTCAACGCAGCATAATTTAGATTATTTATATATCTGTGTTGACCAGTTACAGTTTCTGAAAACAAAGAGACAGTCAGACAGACAGACAGACGGACGGACGGACGGACGGACGGACGGACGGACAGACAGTAGACATGGCAAGCAACAAAGCCACAAACTGGGATAGCCTTAGAAAGGGTTGAGAGGGAGAGGTGAAGCGAGGTATAGTGAAGGTGGAAAACCCAAGTCAACAACACAGACACAGACCAGAGAGAACCATTGGGTGACTGCCATACTTACTGCTTTAACGTCAGCAAAAAACCGTTGGTGATGACGGCTTTTCTATGCCCTTTGTCCAGACCTACCCTTCCTGGTCTGTCCTCACCGTATTGTTCTGCTTTTACGGCCAGCTTACTTGACTTTGTTTTAGAAAGTCTTTTACACGTGTTTCTCTTGTTACAATTTTGTGACATGCCAGTTTTTTCTGTTGAAGTTGGGCGAGCACTTAGGGAGAGTGTTTCAAATGGAACGAGTACTAGCCACCCTTTCTGCAGTATTATTGGATAAGATGACGTTATGCGCTGTTTTCAGGAGAGCTCTATATGTTTAGATGCCTGTTTTCATTCATTTGATGGTATTTTTTTTGTTTGAGAGGTAGGTGATGGGTGGACAGGGCTTGTGTAAGAGCGAGATTGGTTTGATGGTACGCGTGTTTGAGGAGCGAGCTCGTTACTGTACTGCCTGTTGTCCTAGTTTATTTGGCCTGCGAATTGTTGTGTTCCTGTTTATTGTAAACGCTTATAGCATTCATGCGATTAGGCGTATTAATGACCATAATAATACCAATAATAATAATAATAATTTTGGTCGGCTCAGTTATGCATCTTGAACTAAAACTGTCCTGTCTTTTCTCAGTTATCCTCCCCAACTCTCTCTTTTCTTCCTTCTTTTCTTCACACTCTTGTTTGTCCTGTTTTGCGTTTGTCACAGATTTCTGTTTCTTTTATGCTTTTTGTCCACTCTTTTTCCGCTCTGTCTTTCCTTTCTTTTCTGTCCTATCCTGCCCTGTCAGTTCTGTGCTCTGTCTGTCTACTTTTTTCCGATGTTTTGTCGACTCTCTCTGCTTTCTCTGCTTTTTTATGCTCTGTCTCTCCCCTCTGTCTATCTGATACTCTTTTCAGGTTGTTTCTCCGTTCTTTTCTCTTGTGTCTGTCCACTCTTTTGTTGTGTGTCTTTCCACTTTTTCCTGTTCTACCTATCCTCTATTTTTCTCTTCCTTCGTGCCCTGTCCACTCCATGTTGTGCCAAATCCTCGCTTTTCTGCCATGTTCCATCAACTCTTTCCTGTTTCGGCTGCTCCGTTCCTTCCTGTGGTTTCTATTATAACCTGTCTTAGACTCTGTCGGTTGCCCTCTCGCAGCCGTTTCTGCCTCCTCTTCCTGCCATGACCAGTCCTTTCCGCGTTCCAGCCCTGTCCTAACCTCTTTTGACAGTCTTGTCTCGTGCTGCACTTCCTTTCACCGCGGTGCACTATTGATGACCTGCCAGGCCTAATGTACTGTGCCGTGCAATTCTGTGCTTTGCCCTGCTGTCATTCTGCTGCTGACAGCCGTCCAGTCTAAGAAGTACTGGTATACGTGTTTTCATGTCGGTTGTTTGTGGTATCTGAAGAAGACATTATCTACCAAAACTTCTCTAGTCTGTTTCGTGTTCTATGACAAAAAGGGCTACTTTGTACCTTATGTTGTGTTTTCTTTTGAATTTTAATACAGCTGTACTGTTTTCTGTTTTTCATGCCCTCTCCCCGCCCTGTGAAATTACGTGATACAGCTGCATCCATGCAGCCATCATGTTACCCACACATCGCCTAGCCTACTCCTCTTGCCTTGCCTCCTGTCCAGTCGCTCAACACCAACTGTGCATAGCAATAGTTTCTTCATGGGATCTGAGGGGAATGGGAGAGTCAAAAACAATCTTTTTCCTGCATGTTCAGTTCATGAGTGGTATTCCCATCAAATCTTTGGAACGCTGAGCGGCAGAGCTCATGGTCGTTAGTTTGAACCTCTTTTGGAGTCGGACTTTTTACGGCTGAATATTTATCTCTTCTCACCCACCCAGCAGTACTTGTACCTATATCAGTTCATTGGAGATTAAAATGGTGGAGGGATAGGGTTGGAGTCCTTCATCCCTAACGCTGTGGCGTACACACCGTGAACCTTCACTAACGGATCACTGGGTTGACGATCATATAACTATGGGACGTTAACCTTTGACCTAAGTCCATCTGCATCCTTTCGCAGTCCTCGTCAATTGTGGCAAAAAGATCAGTCTGGAGGAAGAACTATATCATTATGTAACGTACAAGCATTCCCACCACACAGCATGCTCAGTCCTCATGTGTATTATATTTTCTTTTCCTACTCGCATTATCCTGTCAATCTACTACCATGATGACGCGTGGCTTTCCCATCCGTATCTTTTATGACAAGTGCAAAGCCGGAGGCAGAGGTGCATTATTCTTTAATGTGCAACACATCAATTCCAGCCTCTCCCCACTTCCCACTCCCCTTTCCCACCCCTCCCCTTCACCCCGATCTACCACCCCCTGTCCCATTTCCCGCCCTCCCCTATCCAACTCACGCACACACACACACACACACACACACACACACACACACACACACACACACACACACACACACACACACACACCTTTACATATAATTTGTCTTTCACGATACTGTACCTGTCGCCCAGTATCTATGAGCGCAAAAGAAACGTTAAAATACCAGGACTTGTCTTTATACGTTAAATTTTTTATTTCCAGTTTCACCGCGACTGTGACCAACGAGCATCGCACAGAAGGGTTCGTTTTGATTAAAACTATAGTAAAGATGGTCTTAAAAATACCGGTTTCCTTTCGCGTTTCAGTTGGGTTTCATTTCTACCCGTGTGCCACTGCTCTCTTTATTCCAGTGGGAGTGTCGGGGAGGATGGTGGAGGTTTTCTTTTTTCTTTTTTTTTTTTTGCTATGGAATGTATGTCTATCCTCCGAAATGTCTTTACTGTCTTTCTAACATTGTCTTTTTAAAAACAAGATTCAATCCGTCTTTACTCTTGTCCACTTGTCTTTTCTGTCTATAGGTCCCGTTCACCTGTCTGTGCTCTTGAAATTTTATTCACCTCTCTCTCTCTCTCTCTCTCTCGCTCTCTCTCTCTCTCTCTCTCTCTCTCTCTCTCTCTCTCTCTCTCTCTCTCTCTCTCTCTCTTTGTGTGTGTGTGTGTGTGCGTGCGTGCGTGCGTGCGTGCGTGCGTGCGTGCGTGCGTGCGTGCGTGCGTGCGTGCGTGCGCGCGCGCGCGGCGCGCGCGCGCGTGTGTGTGTGTGTGTGTGTGTGTGTGTGTGTGTGCGTGCGTGCGTGCGTGCGTGCGTGCGTGCGTGCGTGCGTGCGTGCGTGCGTGCGTGCGTGTGTGTGTGTGTGTGTGTGTGTTTTCCAGTATACCTTTACAAAGCCTTTCAGAGAAGGGAAACAGCTGTATCTTGAACTATCGAATTTACTTGTATGAATGTGACTTACTGAATTGAACCTACAGATATGCGAATATAATTATTTTCATTTTCGAATTTCCATTTGTGTTCCATGTTAGATGGTAAATAGCTTTCAGTCTTGCATTACTTTAGTTCTCATGCTTGTATTGGGATGACAGTATAATTCACATTTGTATCATATATTCATTGTCATTGTTCACACCCTTCAAATGGGGATTTGGCTTTAAAAAAATAAAATCCTGTTGTTCTGTTCCGTTCTTTCTCTCTCTCTCTCTCTCTCTCTCTCTCTCTCTCTCTCTCTCTCTCTCTCTCTCTCTGTTAATTTATAATATGATAGCTTTTCTGCTGTTATCTAGCAACTAGGCTGTAGGACTCTAGACACTGTCGTGATCGTCATCGAATGCTTGACGTACGTTCAGCTATTTCTTTTCCTCTAAAGAGCCTTTATGAAGGTATTTTTGTGCCACCGCTAATTTTTCAAACCAGTTTTCGTCATCGCGAGGTTGAAAATTCAGGCGGGATGGCTGGATCCCTTGCGGCACCTTTGACATCACACGACGGACAACGTGTCCCAGTGCAGAGGACTGTGGGAACAGCTGTGAGGGCAGGTGACGTCACTGAGGCAGACGTCGAGCTTCACTCATAACACTGGACTACTCATTTAGCTTTGCCCGGAACGCTGAAGAAGAGGAGGAGGAGGAGAGAAAAAGAAGAAGAAGAAGAATGGAAAAGAAAAAAATATATATAAAGGAGAAAAAAGAACAGGAAAAAGAAGAAGAAGGAAAAGAGAACGAGTAAGAGTATGAAGGAGAGCAGGAAGAAGGAGAAAAGAAAAAAAAGGGATTAGGAGAAAGAGGAGTGGAAGATGAAGAAAAAGAGTAGGAGAAAGAAGGAGAAGGAGAAATAAAGGAAGAAAGAAAAACAACACAGAAAGAATGAAAGAAAGACCTAAAGAAAGAAAGAAATAAAGAACGACAGAAAGAAGAAAAGAAAGTTTACGAAAAGGAAGAAAAAGCAGAAAGCAAGAAAAAGAAGAATGGATGGAATCTTTGATGGGTAAAGAATTAGGCTCATTTCAGGTCTTCTACGATTCTACCCACCAAATGTAACTAATCACAATAGTAATGATACTAATGATCATAATGATGATGATGACAATCATGATAATATAACAACAAGAAGAATGATAATAATAATAATGATGATGATGATGATGATGATGATGATGATGATGATGATGATAAGTAGCAATAGTAGTAGTGGTGGTAGTAGTTGTAGTGGTAGTAGTAGGTGGAGGAGTTACAAATAACAAAAAAGGAAACAATGAGTCCAAGGAAAAAAGTAAATTGGCGTAAAGAATCTTAAAGAAGAAGAAAAGGAGGAGGAGGAGGAGGAAGAAGAAGAAGAAGAAGAAAGAAGAAGAAGAAGAAGAAGAAGAAGAAGAAAAAGAAGAGGAGGAGCAGGGGTAGGAGCAGGAGCACGAGGAGAATGACAAGGAGGGGGAGGAGGAGGAGGAGGAGGAAGAACAAGAAGAAAAGAAAAATGTTGGCGCTACGGCCTACTTTCAACAATTTAGTTATCATATGATAACTTTTTGTAGGAACGTGTGTGTGTGTGTGTGTGTGTGTGTGTGTGTGTGTGTGTGTGTGTGTGTGTGTGTGTGTGTGTGCGTGCGTGCGTGTGTGTGTGTGTGAGAGAGAGAGAGAGAGAGAGAGAGAGAGAGAGAGAGAGGAGAGAGAGAGAGAGAGAGAGAGAGAGAGAGGAGAGAGAGAGGAGGGGGCGTGCAACGCTGGTTTGTTTCCCAGATTTTCTCTTAAAGGTCGGCAATGCCATTTTAAAACTGAAAGCTTTGTTTCGTGTGACAGACACATCAAGCTAGAAGCGGAACTGGCTGAGATGAACTGGCGCGTGCGCTGGGACGACATCCTGTTTGGCTCCCCAAGCGGCAAGGGCAAGACACTGCAGCGACAAGGCAGCCGTCTGAGCCTCAACCGGGTACGTGGAGGTTTGGTTGTCGGTGACATGGTGATAAGCAGGCCTATAATTATGTCAGGAGTCTGTACGGGCGGGCGTGTTAGTGCAAGGTCAGGCAGGCATAGTAGTATAAACATACTTGTGACTTACGCGAACGTAGCTTATAGGTGTTTATAAACTCATGCACGCATACACGCAAGCACGCACCTACGCGTGCAAACACAGACACACGCGCACGCAGCCCACGTGCGCGTCGCGCGGCCACACACACACACACCACACACACACACAACACACACACACACACACACACACACACACAGGCTTGCGCGCGCATACGCACGCACACAGGAAAAGAGACAAAGGGGATGGAGTGGGAAGAGAGAGAGAGACAGAGAGAGAGAGAGAGGGGGCGGTTACATCTTTGGAGATACCATTTCACTGTTCTCAACCATTTTTTTAAAAATCCTCATACATTTATTAGATTACTATTCATGTACAGCTTAATATACCTTCCGCTCTTTGCACACAGCGTACACATCAAAAGAACTTTTGTGCTAGGGCTATACGTAAACTCAACAAATCCAAAATTCAAAGCCTTTTTTTAATTTGAATAATTTGAAATGTTCTATTTGATGAGCGACTCTCAGGTCGAGACTGATATGTTTTCCATATTGCAAAAGCAGCCAATCAACCAACCAGCGGTCAAAAACAACAAAAGGCACTCAGGAGAAAGTAGATCCCCGTCATGGCATCCACTAAAAATCAATCAAACTACACCTAAATTCATTGTGGGTTGTATGCGTTCCTAACATAGCTCCCAAACATTCACAGATACATGAAAACTGTTAATCTGATATTTAATTCCTGTCTCAGCTATCGAAGAACGCACAGAATTAAAGATAGATCACAAAACAAATCATAAGTAACGATAAATAGTAAACAAATGATAGAAATTAACAGACGCAACACAACGGTCATAATTATAAAAGTAATTTACCTTCTGAAGACAACACGTTAAAAAGTACGTCTGACAAGACCACACACACACACACACACACACACACACACACACACACACACACACACACACACACACACACACACATACACACACACACACACACACACACACACACACACACACACACACACACACACACAGAGAGAGAGAGAGAGAGAGAGAGAGAGAGAGAGAGAGAGAGAGAGAGACAGACAGACAGACAGACAGACAGACAGACAGACAGAGAGAGAGAGAGAGAGAGAGAGAGAGAGAGAGGAGAGAGAGAGAGAGAGAGGAGAGAAAGGAAGGGTCAAGCATGGTGCATTATGGAAGTTTACATACTTTGGTTTTTGAAGGTCCTGTACAATATCCATTGGCGCTGCGTTAGTCTTTCATTTCTGTTATCCCTAACCCCTCCATTGCTAGTAACGAGTAAAGCCTACTCATTAGCGACCTAAGGACCGGATGGCACAGTCACGTGAGAGGACCACATACCACAGTGCTTCTTAATTTTATTATATATATATATATATATATATATATATATATATATATATATATATTATATATATATATATATAGTTAAAACAAGTTAAAAGAGGAGTCTTAAAACTATCTACAAATTTGTTTCAAGCGTGTGCGCTGTCTCAGGATGGTTTTTGGTTTGCCCACCGCCGATGTTATATAGCGTGTGGGCTCCGTTTGCGGTTGTTTGCCCATGCCGGTTGGCCTGCACGTGTTTTTTGGGGGCTTTCAGGTTTTTGTTTTGGGTGTGTTCACTAACAACGATTTCCATTTATGCCTGCAGTTGTTTACTATTTCTGTTTTGGTGTTTAAAGTTGCTAAGTGTGGTTTGCATAGTATTAACCATTTTTCAGTTAAACATAGGTTGCACCTTTTTGAAACATTGCTGTATGGTGATGCTCTTTTTATGATTTTCCAGGATATATTGTAGCTTGTTTTTGCGTCTTTAGTTTCCAGATGTATTTGCTCAGTTCTGTTTGGTTTTTATATTTTTCTTTATTAAATGACTGTTTGTGGTTTGCATATCTGGGTTTTGAAGTGGTTTCAGTGATCCTATGTATGTTTCTTTTTCATTTTCTGATGTCACAGTAGCCTGGTATACAATGTTGTTGTGAAGACATTTATTGTTTAGTGGGCACTGCTCTTTCTGGTGCAATTGCAAGATTTCCTTTCTTCACCCTTCTTTGCTGTGTTGATTTTCATTTTGTTGGATGCGTCAATTAGGTTTTTGAGATTGTTTTAAGACTCCTCTTTTAATTGTTTTAACTAATGTTGCTCCCAAGGGTTGAGCACTTAAAAAATTGTTTTAGGCATTTTAAATATACTGATCATATATAAAATATATTTTATATTATATATAAAATATATATATATTTATATATATATATATATATATATATATATATATATACATATATTTATATTTATATATATATATTATATATAAAATGCTGAACAATTAAGTAGTGGGGGAAAACAAGTGCAGGTTAACAATTCTTCAGTCGTTATAGTAAGACTTGGCAAAGATTTGAACTTTAAAAAATAAAAAAATAAAAATTGAAGATGAAGAAAATGGGGGAATATATTATAACTATGAGAAGCCTTCACTAGCTGCCTGAGGGAACCATCATAATCTCTCTCGAAGGCACATTTATTTGTATTGCCTGCTCTTTATATATATATATATAATATATATATATATATATATATATATTATATATATATATATATAAATATATAAAATTATATATATATATATATATCTTTTAATGATTTTCCAACATTGATAACAAAAGGAAGAATCAACATAACATCATACAAATGAGTATACTAAATCGGGAATGGGGAGTGGTGGGGGAAACAGAGATATAAACACATTAAAAATCAGACGGTTCCATTCAATAAACTGCGAAGAAAGAATGAAAAGTACAAGTCACCAAACGTACACACATTCAGTATGTCTGGCCAAATAGGGTACGGTGGTTGGTTAGAACTTTTTCGCATGCATAGACATATTTTCTTACATTTCATTAGCTACTTATTTCCATCGACCACTTATTGCTCGTTCTTGTTTTTCCCTCCTTGTCCAACTCATTCCATTAGACACATTAATAAGATTTTCATAGGGATACCATTTCCTATTAAATTCGATGAATTTCATTTCAGAACAATGCATATATTTTCAATCCTATATATTTCATTAAGTTCTCTCAGAAAGTGTTTGACAGTGGAGTTTATTTTGCTTATTCTACATCTGTATATATGACGTTTAGCCCATAAAATAATGTGTTCAAACACATCATAGTTTTTGTGTGTTCATCATTTCCAAATAAAACCAGATCCATATCAAACTCCATTCTGCTGCAATGTTCTCATCTTTCTTTTAACGTTTTTTTTCTCTAGTACCCCCCAGAAGTGTTTTGCAAACTGCCACTGCCACAAGTAGTGTTGAATTGAATCGGTGTCAGCTTTGCAAATGTTGCCATATTTTTCGGAAAACGTTTTGTAATTGAGCAAACGTCCACCTTCATTGATAACATCTTTAACTGGGAATATCTGCTTTGTTATCCAGTTTTTAAAGTTAATGACGCCATTACAAACTCTAAACTGCTCTGCTAACACCTCATTCGAATTTTTTTAAAATACCTGACCTGCGAAACTAACATTCGAAGTGAAAACGTCTTTCCAAAATTCATTGTTTGCTTTACTAAGGAATTTCTAGGTCAGTAGACGTCAAATGAATCTGTTTCTGAGAACACAGCGCTCAATGTTTTTTTGTTTTTTTTCCATTTTAGATTTGTCGTGTATATGTTTTTGAACCAGGTCAGTTTAAGAGCTTGTATATATTTCCTTAGATGTGGGCCTCCTATACCTCTATTTTCAACGGCATGTACTGCGTATTTCCTTTTGATCTTGTCAGTTTTTTCATTGCATATAAATTCAAAACGTGTTTTCTGAAGCTGATTTATTTAATTTTACGGAGGCTATCGTAACAGAATCCATAGGTATATGAGCTTTGAAAGAATCATGGACTTCAGTACTGCAATCCTGCCTAGGGTGTACATGTATGCTTTGACCAAACTTTAAACAATTGTTTGACTTCGATAAATTTACCTGCTGTGTTGATTTCTGTCATTTTTGATAACTCTTCTATGAACTAAATTCCTAGTATTTTATATTTTGGCGGGTTCCATTTCATTTTCATTACGGGCAGATACTCACGTTTTGAGTTCTTCAGTTTTCCTAGCCATACATTTACAGTTTTTTTCATAATTAACTTTTAGTCCTGAAAATTCTTCAAACTCTGTAAGAGTTTTAAACAGATTTTAATTCAAAACCCTATCTCCTTCTAATGTGAAGACTGTGTTGTCTGCAAATCCGCTGATCTTAAGCATCGTTTCGAGTATTTAATGTCCTTTATTCTCTTGTTTTCCCTGATTTTACATGCTAAATTTCTGAACACAAAACAAATAGATATGGTGAAATGGATCCTCATGACGGCACTCTCTTTCTTTTTCAAATTCTTAGATACTTTCCCATTCACAACTACATAGGATCGTACGTTTTTTTTTTAAAATAAAATGTCGAAACCCAGCAGCATATATCTTCCCGAAATCAAAAAGCTTTAAGTATTTTATTCATATATCTTCATTCTACTTGTGAGAATTGAAATTGTACTACCTGACCACGAAATCAATGGAACGAACATAAAGTAATGACAATATACTAGTTCACGTTTCAGGCCTGAAGGTGTTTTTTTATATTTTTTTTTTCATTCCAGCGCTCAGTGCACAGTTCCTGCTCAGGGGACACAATCGCCTGCCTGAATGACGCCACGGCCAGACAACTCTTCACAAAAACCGGTTACTATAAGGTAAGGGGTCCAGTATTATCATCTTTTGTATTATTGCTGTAGCGATCTCGTATTGTTATTGTTGTTACTGTTGTCGTTTCAGTTGTGACAGATGGGTTGGTGGCGATAAAATTCTTGTCAATGTTGTTGATGTTGATTCGTATTTTCTTCTACCACTTGAAATGTGTATATAATTTGTACTATTGTTTGAACGTCTTCAATGATTGTACAAACCAGAATGAATTTATATGGACGCATATGGCTCTGTCTATGTAAATGTTGCCTAATTTCTGGATATTGATAAAACTGCAGAAAAAAGAAAACTTTTGTCGAGTAACATGTATAGTGCATTAACAACAAATTGCAGACCTCACATTATTGTAGGGCCGGTTGATATATGGAAGAGGAGCGAGGAGGACGATTCAGAATGGAACAGGCAGGGTAGGGAGGGGCGGGAAGGTGGAAGCAGAAAACGTAATCTTTTTATTTTAAAAAAAGGAGGGGGGGGGGGCATTGGATGTATGTGATTATAATTGTTCGTGGTACGTGGTATTATAGCCTTTTTAAAATGTTGAGCGGCGGTCGTGCACAACCATGTACTATATATACTATGTTGTTTACTTTAATTTTCTTCCAGTGGTATTGGATTTTGTTAAAGCATATTGCACCATGGCTCTTTGTCAGAAATGAATATTCTAAAAAAACAAGCCCTTCTTGGCAAAGACAAACTGTCGGAGGTACTATAAAAGAAAGATAGAGAGGACAGACTGAGGGAAAGACGACCACATTTCTTTTTTTTTATTTTGGGCTTTGAATAATGCCCTACTGTTATGTCCGGCTGCAGCTCTCTCTCTCTCTCTCTCTCTCTCTCTCTCTCTCTCTCTCTCTCTCTCTCTCTCTCTCTCTCTCTGTGTGTGTGTGTGTGTGTGTGTGTGTGTGTGTGTGTGTGTGTGTGTGTGTGTGTGTAAGTAATACTATTAAACATTTCTAGAAAATCGTAAAGTTTTATTTGAACAAACAAATTACAGAGTGGTCAGATAACTACAAAAACGGAGGAAACGAGGCAGGTTTCAGAGAAGGTGGCAATATAGTCGACCATATCTTCGTGCGCGTGCGTGTGTATGTGACGAGTATAGACCTGGCTACGGGAAACAGCGAGAAGAAAATACATACATACCCTATTTACCAGTTTCCAGAATCGTGTTCCGTCCCTGAAGAATCAACGCAGTGTAAATTAAAGTGATTGCAATGTTTCAATTTCCTTATGCATATCCTTGTTCCTGAAAAAATATCACGGTTTATTCCTGTACTGCGGCATCTACTCCTGTGCTGTTGGATTTCAGTAAAATCTCAACAGAGGATATTTCTGTTCACTTGAACAAAGTGCTTTTATTCAATACAAGAGAGAGAGAGAGAGAGAGAGAGAGAGAGAGAGAGAGAGAGAGGGGGGGGGGCAGACAGAGAGAAAAGAGACAGTGAGAGAGAGAGGCAGACAGACTGATAGAGAGAGAGTCAGAGAGAGAGAAAGAGAGAGAGACAATGAGAGAGAGAGAGAGAGGAGAGAGAGAGAGAGAGAGAGAGAGAGAGAGAGAGAGAGAGAGAGAGAGAGAGAGAATGCAATTCTTTTTAAGCTTCAAACCGCCTGAAATCCTAAAGCAGATCATTGGAATGGGAAGAGACACTCCTACTACATATTTGCAGCGGAAGACACTCTTGAATACGTTTAACTCATAGATGGACATACAGACAGACAGACAGATAGACTGAGTCGAACTAAAATAGACAACAAGGAATGTAAAACAACAGAAAACGCAGTTCCATTTTTCACTTATCACCTTTTTGCGAAAAATTCAACTAAAGCGAAAACGGCAACAAATACCATTTTCTATACCCATACTGACACTAACACGACAGGCTCTGTGGCAAAGACTTAACACTCATACAGAAAAATAAATAAAAAAACACCGCAGTTCATTAATACGAGAGAGGGAGAGAGAGAGAGAGAGAGGGAGAGGGAGAGGGAGGGAGGGAGGGAGGGAGGGAAAGAAACAAGAACAAGAACAGAGGAAGAAGAAGAAGAGAAAGATTAGAAACAACAGGAGGAAACAGAGAGTAAGGAATGGGGAAAGACGAGATAGAAGGTGTAGGCGGAGAAGGAGACGGAAATGGAGAAAAAGAACAAGAAGGTAGAAAAACAAGACCAGCTCTACTTCCTCTGACAATGCTTTTTCCACACAAGCAAAGATGACAGCCATTTCCACACCAACACCTGACACCCCCACGGCAGACGATATGGACATCATGCAGACCCTTGTTCCTGACAGCAAAGGGCAGTTCATTGAGATGAGAGAGAGAGAGAGAGAGAGAGAGGGAGAGAGAGAGAGAGAGGAGGAGAGTGAGAGAGAGAGAGAGAGAGGAGCAAACTCTTTCCCTAACTTTAAGTTGAACACGCGGGGAGAGGGGGGAGAGAGAGAGAGAGAGAGAGAGAGAGAGAGAGAGAGAGAGAAGAGAGTAGAGAGAGGGGAGGAGGAGAGAGAGAGAGAGAGAGAGAGAGAGAGAGAGAGAAGAGAGAGAGAGAGAGAGAGAGATGACCATGAATGAAATGGAACGGCGAAATCATGATATATTGACGATGCACTATATGCTATAGACATACATAGTACATGCCCAACAAGCTTTCGCAGATTGAACTGTGAGAGTAGGAGAAGACAGGTAGCGGGAAAATGGGCAGTGTGATGGAGGGGAGGAAAAAAGACGGTGCAAAGAAGGGCAAAACCAAAACCGAAATAACTGAGTATAACTAACTAATAACTAACTAACTAACAACATGCGTAGTGTGGTCTCGAAATTAGCCGATGTGGTGTAGCGTATATGGACTTGTCTGCATGCAGTGACGCCTCTTTGATGAAACTGAAACTGTAACTGACCAACTAACTAAAAAAAAAAGACACAAAAAATTAAGTAATCAAAGGACTGAAAAGAATATGAAGAGAAGCATGAAACACAAGAAAAGTAATCAAAGTACTGAAAAGAAATATGAAAGAGAAGGCAGCAGAACACAAGAAAAGGAATAAGAAGAAGCATTGTAGGCAGGTGAAGAGAAAAGACAAATTCCTTGTTTCCGGACCAAAAGTCGGACTTTTTCACCCTTTAGTGGTAGAGGGGGGGGGGGGGGGTGAGCGACAGACGACAGTGATTTTCAATAGCACCCCTGACAAGCAGCACAGCATACGGTGTGGACGCAAGACTCCACACAGACCTCACTGCCTACGACAGCAGGAACCCTGACAGTTAATTAAGCGAAATGCGTAGCCCACCGTGCAGCTCTTTCAGAAAGTTTCTGGCAAGAAAATCACAATGGTTGAAAGAAAATCGATACTTTTTTTTCTTGCTTAGACATTTTTTTTGTGCCTGGTATGATTATCCGGCCTCTCTTTGCTTGATGTGCGTGAAAGTGGGCGTGCATGCATTAGGATTGATTCAATATGGACAGTAGAAGGCAGGTTGGACTGGGTGAGATGGGCGGAGTGACGTAGGGGGTGGGGGGTCAGACAATGTAGTACTGCTCCAACACACATCACTGTAAGGCTGTTTAAAACAGTATGGTGCACCTGTCTCTGTATAGAAATATGAATAATGTTTATACATTTTGGAAACGATTTCTTTTAAGTTCAAAATCTCTCTCTCTCTTCTCTCTCCTCTCTCTCTCTCTCTCTCTCTGTGTGTGTGTGTGTGTGTGTTGTGTGTGTGTGTGTGGTGTGTGTGTGTGTGTGTGTGTGTGGTGTGTGTTAATGTGTACATTACATACAGAAAGATAGCTACATAGACAGACAGATAGACAGGCAGATAGATAGATAGGTAGATAGTTAGACAGACAGACAGACAGATAGATGATTGCACATTGTGTCAGAAGAAGTTGAGGATTGGAGATTGACACACATCTTCATCTCGTCAACCAAAAGATGATGAACCCACCTTCTACTCTAGACGCTGGATGACCACGTCAACACCAGATCTAGCGTTCGCCACCAATGACCTGTTTGTCAGAACCAAAAGAACAGTCCTCAACCAGCTTGGAGGAAGTGACCACAAGCCCGTAAAACTCTCTATCAACCTCCACTTGCAGGCTCCTCAAGCAAAGTGTTTTCCCCGCTGGAATTATAAAAAAGGCGGATTGGACTCTCTTCGAGACCCTCACAGACACATACACAAAGCCAATCAACATCGGCAGAAGGACTCAAACAAGATGGTTCAAGACTTCACAAAGGCCGTCTTGAAAGCTGCTACAGAATCCGTCCCAAGAGGAGCACGCAAAAACTACAAGCCCTACTGGACAGAGGAACTTCAGAATCTGGAAGATGCTGTTACGGAAGCCAGGGACCGAGCAGAAAAAGCAGCCATGACTGGAGAACAACATAGCGCTGAAGGAAGTAACTGCCAGATACAAGCTGTCCTGCGCACAAGCTGCAAGGAAAGCTGGCAAGAGAAAACTGAAAGCCTGAATCTCGACAAGGATGGCGGCAAGCTGTGGAAACTGGCTAGAACCCTCAGTAACGAAACAACAAATCAGTCCACAATAACAATACAAGAAAATGGAAATTACCTCTCTGGAAAGAAAGCAGCAAGACCACTTCATAGACGTGTATGAAAACATCAGCAATCGGAAGTCCTCCTGAACATAGAGCTGCAGTGCACAGGGCCCAAGGTGAACTTCATGAGAAAGAGCCCCAAGAGGAAGTCATGACCACAGCTTTCACAGAGAAAGAGCTGGAGGAAGCGTTGCAGAGACTCAACCTGAAGAAGTTCACCTGGGCCAGATGGAATCACCAATGAAATGATTCTGCATCTTGGGATGAAGAGCAAGGCAGTCCTTCTAACAATTTTTAACTCGAGCTGGAAGACAGGATCAGTACCACAGTGTTGGAGGAAGCAGACATGATCCCCATTCACAAAAAGGGAAAGGACAAGTCGAAGGCTGACAGCTACAGACCCATCACCTTACAAGCTGCTTAGGAAAGCTGATGGAGAGACTTGTCAACACAAGGCTTGTCTGGCACCTTGAGGAGCATCAGCTGCTGAGCCCTGAACAGCGGGCTTCTGCCAACACAGATCAACAGAAGACCAGATCATATTCATCACGCAAAGCATTGAGGACGCCTTCAAGAAAAGAAGAACACGCTTGCTGTCTGGATTGACATGGAGAAGGCGTTCGACAAAGTCTGGAAGGACGGACTCAGGCTTAAACTACGGCGATGTGGTGTGTCTGGGAGGATGTACACCTGGATCAGCCAGTACCTACACAACCGCCAAGCCCGAGTAAAGATTCAGGGCCAAAAGAGCAAGAAGAGATGCTGAGACAGGGAGTACCACAAGGAGGAGTCCTTTCGCCAACGCTGTTCCTCATCTTTATAGATGACATTGTCAGAGATCTGCCAAGAGGGGTCAGAGGAGCGATCTACGCAGATGACCTGGTGCTATGGTGCTCCGAAGAGTACACCACTACAGCACGGGTACGCCTCCAAACTGCGCTCAATAAGATCAGCGACTGGACCAAGGAATGGCTTGTCTCTGTCAACTCAAGCAAAACAACCTACACAGTCTTCAGCCTATCCAGCAAGAAGCAAGAGGCCGAAGCTGACTCTGAACAGCCAAAGACTTGCAGAGGAACCCACACCTAACCAACCTGGGAGTGACCTTTGACCGCAGGCTCACTTGGAAACAGCAGATCACCAGATGCTGTAGCAGGGCCAAGCTGAGACTGGCGATCATGAGGAAACTTGCAGGAACGGACTGGGGGGCTGACGAACGATATCCTGAAGAGACTCTATACAGGGAGAGTCCGACCTGTAGTTGAGTACGGGACATCAGCATGGGCATCAGCTGCAAAGTCAAACCTTGACCATCTCAACAAGATACAGAACCAAGCTCAGCGTGTCATAACTGGCGCCATGAGATCCACCCCAATTCTGAAGATGGAGGAGACCACTGGGCTGCAGTCATTGGAGGACAGAAGGGACACAAAGATCCAGGCAGCAAAATTCAAACGCCTTGAAAACCATCCAATGAACGACAGAATGAGCAGACCCACCAAGAGCCGGCTGAAAAGAGGCAGCTTCATCCACGCCTTGAAAGACAGATCCCAGTCTTGATGGAACACGAAGCAAAGCCTATCGCGGCAAATGTCACCCACCCGTCTTGGCAGAGGCAGGTGTTCCCAACAGTCGTTACCAGCATTCCCGGAGTGGAGAAGAGAGGAACACGGTCAGACACCCAAAGGAAAGCCCTGGCCATGAGTACATCTGCAACCAGTACCCCCAGGAAGACTGGACCCATGTCTTTACAGATGGCTCCGCCACAGAAGCAACGAGGGATGGTGGAGCTGGAATCTCCTCCGATACAAGACGGAGATGAAGAAATTGCAATCCCAACAGAAAATACTCCACGAACTTCCGAGCTGAGCGAGAAGCTCTCTGTGAGGCAGCCACAACAGTCTCGCAGAACTCCATAAGAACAACAGACAGGTGGTGGTGTTCTCAGACGCTCTCTCCGTACTCCAAGCCCTCAAGAATTCCCGCTGCAAGAACAGAACCATATTACTTCAGCCTTTGTTGCCCTGAGTGCCAGAGTGGAGAAAGTGGTGATGCAATGGGTACCAGCACACTGTGGTATCAGAGGCAACGAAAAAGCGATATTCTGGCAAAAGATGGTGCACAGAAGGAGCAGGCCAACAACCTGGTGTCATATGATGAAATCAAGACTATCATCAAGGCACAGCAAGGAATAAAGTGGCACCTCCAGCACCCCAAACACAACCCAGAAGACAATACCATTTGCTGGGACGACGGGAACAGGTCAAGATCTTCCGCCTGAGGACTGGACACAATCGCCTGCACCACCACATGCACACAAAATTTGGCATTGGACAGAGTGGAGAGTGCCCTGTGGTGAGGGACTAATGACAACAGACCACATCCTTCAAGACTGTATGACGCATGCAGCATCCAGAAGGAAGTACTGGCCACACCGACAGCAGTGGAAGCCAAGTTGTACGGAACCCTGGAGGAGCTGCGGTTGACGGCATCCTTCATCGAGGACACCGGGCTGCTCATCTAATGGAAGCGAACGAGGAAGAAGAAGACATTGTGTCAGAAGTTCCCCCCCCCCTTTTTTTTTTTGAGGGGTGAGGGGGGGGGGCGTTTTTGTTTTTTGTTCAGGTTTATGGACATCAGCACTCGATTTCGATGAGATCACATTTCCAACGAAACCGAAGTTCCCTTTTGTTTTCTAAGATCTTCCTCAGACAGACAGACAGTCAGATGCACTGAGTGACAGAGATAGAAAAACTGAAATGAGACACTTTGTTTTGTGTGTGTGTGTGTGTGTGTGTGTGTGTGTGTGTGTGTGTGTGTGTGTGTGTGTGTGTGTGTGTGGTGTGTGATGTGTGTGTGGGGGGGGGGGTGAGAGCAAGCAAGTGAGCGATATCTTCATTTGTTGTTGTTGTTCATTCAGTGCTTTACGAATTTAAAATTGTGATATTATAGAACAGATGAATATCTAAATGTCTTTTTTGTGACGACAGAAATTTCCTGTAACTCCAATGTTCGGATACATATAGCTTTGTTAACTGTGATTATTTAGAGATATCCTTACGGTCTATATACGACATACGCTGGGATTCAAATATATGCATGAAGAAATATGAAAACAGGTCCCCGTTTCTTTGGCTTTATAATGTTATGAAGACCAGGCATCTGCCGCGTATTGTTCAAAGCTTCTGTTGTGATGTTGTGTGTTTGTTTTCACTGTATATGGAAAACTGGAATGTTCATTTTCAGGACAGATAGTCCATATAGAATTTTCAGCAGTTTTCAGTGTGTGCCAGCTTTAAATTTCATTTCATATTGGCAGTTTTGTATGCACATTATAATAATTATGGTGGGGGTTTTTTTCTGTAGAGAAATAATCATTAAACCCGACTTCCAGAGTGTAAAAACTGAAGCACGCTCTACTACTGTTTAATCCCTTAGTGTAGAACCATGTTTTCAAAGAGTGTTAGTGCACACACACACACACACACACACCACACACACACACACACACACACACACACGCGCACACACGCACGCACGCACGCACGCACACGCACACACACACACAACACACGCGCGCGCGCGCGCGTACACACACACACACACACACACACACACACACACACACCACACACACACACACACACAAACACACACACACACACATAGTCGCATGCCCGTGATCGCACAAGTACGCACACTTACATACACAGATATACTAGCATAAACAGACGCAAAGGCATGGTGTGTGTGTGGATGTGCACGCACGCGCGTATGTGCGTATGCTCATGCGCATGAATACACGCAAATGCTGTCCTTTGAACCATGTCCATTCTCCACTCACTTCTGAACTCACCGCACAGAAAAAATATGTCTAGAGAAAACAGCAAACAGACTGAGAGACAGACTGACTGACAAAAACACAGAAGGGGAGGGGAAGGAGGTAGGGAGAAAGAGAAGATTGTGACTGACCAGCAGAGAGAGAGACAGAGACAGAGACAGACAGACAGAGTAAAATGTAAGCGATTAGAGATTGTATCACCATGTCCGCCGCCTCAGAGGAGCAGAGTGCCTAACAAGAGGTCATTTTGGTGGAGACCTCTCCATTTGTCTGGAGCGCTCGTAGTTCACACGACAGCAAAGCATTATGCGGTTTTCCCCTTCGCTCTGATCGTGAAGAGCTCTGTACTCCCCAGTGGTAAAGTGGGTCACTGCTGTTCATGGCTGAAAAGTGTTGGGATTTCATTCTTGTGAGAGAAACAGAAAGTTGATGGAGTGTGTGTGTGTGTTGTGTGTGTGTGTGTGTGTGTGTGTGTGTGTGTGTGTGTGTGTGTGTGTGCGTGCGTATGTGTGGATGTATGAAGAGAGAGAGAGAGAGAGAGAGAGAGAGAGAGAGAGAGAGAGAGAGAGGAGAGAGAGAGAGAGAGAGAGAGAAAATCAAATTTGAACGTCGTCAGCTGTGAAGCAAGCAGACTGTCTCGTCAGACGTTGTTTGGTGGAGAGCTCTACTGATCTGGACCTCTGACTATTGACAATTGAATAGAACCTTACGAGATTTTTTTTCTTCTTCATTTTTTTTTCATTTCTTTTTTTTATCTAAACGTAAAAGTGCTCTGTACTATGTCATCGTGAAATGTGTAGCTAGTCATTCAGAGCAGAAAAGTGTGCCTTTCCACCAACTGACTTGTGGGAGACTCAGAAAATTAAACGGATGATGTGTTCATGTGCCCATGCGTGCTTGCGTGCATGTGTGCATGCGTGCGTGGGTGCGTGCACGTGTGTGTGTGTGTGTGTGTGTGTGTGTGTGTGTGTGTGTGTGTGTGTGTGTGTGTGTGTGGAGAGAGAGAGAGAGAGAGAGAGAGAGAGTGGGGGACAGGCAGACAGACAGTCAGATGCACTGAGTGACAGAGGATAGAGAGACTGAAAAGTACATCTTTTTGTGTGTGTATGGGGGTGGGGGGTGAGAGCAAGCAAGTGAGCGAGCGATTAAACAGGAGAAAAGAGGCCGAGATAGAGGGAGGCTAGGGGAGATTTAAAGGTCTACTTTAGAGGTTTTCGATAATTGGTCAGCTTATGCATAAATATTAAATGTTTGATAAATTGGTAAAATAAACATCCGATTCGCCCCGATCACACGAAATCGATCCGCGAAAGTGGGCATTTTCACCTGTAATCAAGAAAACGGGAGGTAATCAACTAAATCTTGGCATGGCTTAACTGCTCTTGGATATGACGTCACATGATTGACAGTGACGGCGACGGAAAGCGATTCTGAGGGTTCTTGCACATCTCGCTCGGAATTTAATTTATCATGTAAAGCAGTGACTGTGATTGCGACAGCCAATGTGACCCCGGGGATGTTTCTGCAAAGCCTTTACCTTATCAGTTTGAACGCTAAGTTCTTTTTACCACGTCAGTTCCAGCTGGACGACGGAAACGAGCTATTCAGTTCCAGCTGGACGCCCGAACACAGTATTCCGAAGGCGTACGGATTTTGGATTAAAGAAAGAAAGGCTGCAGCCCAGGCAGACAGACCAGCGTCAGACTTCATCTGTGCCCTCCGCCACAGGGACTGTCATTCCCGCATCGGACTGGCCAGCCACACCCGTCGCTGTACCAGAATAGACACATAGAGCGCAACTCCATAGTCTTCCGAGACTGAAGGATGCCTACTACTACGGACTTTACCGAAGTCTCGAGGGAGGCTACCGACTGACTTCTTGGTGCGATCACGCGTGGACGGCGAGCGGAGATTCTCCTTCCTCAAGCCTTAATGCGTTTTTCAATTTAACAAGTGTGATCTGTCCATAGATAAGAACAGAATAAACGTGCGACTATCGTACTCATCTGTACGAGCTCACCACTCCGCCTTCAAAGTATACGCGCACAATGCAGACGAAGTTTTTGATCCACTCGAACGGGCTCGGCAATTGTCGGAATAGCTTGTTTCCGTGGTCCAGCTGCAACTGACGTGTGAAGAGAACTTAGCGGCCCGGCCTGTTTGCACGAACCGAATCCACTTCTTTCGAGTATCTGGATCAGATGAAAATGTGTGCAAAGAATATCCGTCTCCTGCAGAGCTGCTGCACTCGCCTACAACACAATATCTGCCACCCCTGGTGACTTTTTAGGCTGTGGGGGATCGCAACTCATGTTGATTTCACTTGGCGTTGCCATGTTGTGTAGGTCGCGACTGACGGCCAGTCCATCAAGTGAGTCACGGTTTTCGGTCTTCCCGCGGGTTTGAACAGGTGTGCAAAAAGTCGTTTTTTATCTATTAAATTCTTCCGGCGATTTTTATTTATTTTTATGAATACCATACTGTAGTTATATGACATGTAGACTGTTTTTAACAAATTATCGAAAATCTCTAAAGTAGACCTTTAAGTGGGTGAGGGAGAAGGCGTATAAAACAAGAAGAGAGACGGCGAGGTACATTATAGAGAAGAGAGAGAAGAGAGGAAGAGAGAGAGAGACAGACAGACAGACAGACAAATACAGACAGAGAAATTAGCGCAAAGAGGGAGAGACACGCACCACACACAAGTAGACCTTGGCCTGTCCATAGACCCCCTCCCCCCCCCTGGGGGGATTTGTGGGTGAATTTTTCTGATACTTTGTTCATTTTGAAATTTTATGGCATATGTTACCCCGCTGTAACCAGGTTATTTAAGGATATACGAGCATTAAACTATAGTCAACCCTACCGATAGCGATTATTCAGGGGGTGGGGTTACTTTAAGTCTCTTAAATCAAATTTCTTCTTAAATATTTATATTAATTTGGTACCAACTAAAGATATTGAAAAGGCTATCTGCTCATGTACAGTTTACAACCATACAAGGTATGCGGAACATGTTATTTACAAACAAAGTCTAAATGTATATGAAAACACGTACGATACAAAAAACAACTTGTCAACGGTTATGACTGTTTCTGAGTACAGATAAAACCTCTCGCCCTATTCATTGCTGATGTCACAGCCATCGTGAAAGACAGCATCAGCCAAGTTGCCAAGCTGAGGTGGTTGCTTCTCTGTGTCAAGGTCTGGATTTTCTTCACAGAGAATGTCCACCAGTTCTCTTGGAAGGATGTCTCCCTCGGTCCACTGGATTCGAAGCCCAGATTTGCCTGCATGCCATCCTTTCCCTCAGGGCTTGTAATGTCAGGATTCTGAATGTGTGCCTTTTTCCAGATGAGGGTCTGGTAGTTTGATCTTTCAGTATGAAGCCTGAGGAAGTTTTGCATGGTGGAAGGAGACTCAGGTCCGTCCCATCACAGCCTGAGAGAGGCCCTGACCTCCTCCAGTCTGGAACTTTTCCAAGCACAGGTCATACCTCAGTTTGTTCACACTTGTGTAGTTCGGTCTACCATAGAGGCAGCAGACAATCGTTCAAATCACCATGGGCATCATTGCCAAGACCGGACTGCCAAGCGTAGCAAACGTGTTGCAGAAACTAGGATCTTTTTGGAATTTCTTCAGAACAGTGACTTTGCCTTTTCTGACAAAGCTGCTTGTGCTGTCACACCCTGAAAAAGCATGCAATCCTAGATTGTAGTGCTTGCCAGCAAACACTTGCTCAATTGACCCACTTGCACAGATAGCAGACTGAATGACTATTTCAGCAAGACCAGTCCCTCTCATCAGTTTGCCAACAGCGCCAAGGAAAGAGCAGATTGTGTGGAAGCTTCCCAGTCTGACAAAGATGTCTTGGAAGAGATTGTTCTGCCACACAAGTTGTATGCTTTCCTCGCTACTGCTAAGTCAAATGTAACCAATGTTATATCTTGCCCCACTTGCTTTGTTGCTGCCTGTGACACTTTGAGGACATGCTGGACTGTGGAATTTTCCGTGATGGATGGGTGGCATGTAGTCAACAGTAGACTTCATCTTTTCTATCCCTTCTTCTCCTGTGAGAGACACCCACCCTCCCCATCCAGGCACCAGTTGATTTCCGTCTTTGGCCTCAAATCTGGGGAAAATCCACCAAAGTCAGCAAGTTTAGCTTTGTACACAGCCTCTGGGTTTGAGAAATGAGTGTCGACAACATTCAACTTGGGTTTGCCTTTTCTTTTGCAAAGCAGGGTGGTACGTTTCTTGGTTCATACTGCACGGAGCATTGCTGGTTTTGAGGAGCAGGGGTAGTTCTGTTTGAGAAGGAACTGTGTCATGCACTGTGTCTCCTGTAACCTCTTGAATAACTATGCCATGAGTGGAGTGGGTGGTGTCAGCTCCTGAAAGGGTTTCTTCGTTGAGGTCAAAGTTATCTCCAGCAGAAATGAATCACCTTGTTCTGCCCCAAACTCACCGTTGAAGGCAGAAAGAAGACTAGCACACTGATGTACAGAGTTGGCCATAGCAGTCTCAAGTCGTTACAACTGTTTTGTATCCAGCAACGTGCCCAAAACGATTCAAGAGACTTAGAACTTCAGAGCTACCAGTAACATGTCTGATAGACATTCCAAGTAGATGTTTGGGCATTTTCCACTTTCCCCCTGTCAAGAGTAGCATATGTCCTGGCCAATGGAGGATGCCAATCTGGTGGTTTTGTTTTGCTCCACAGTACTACTCTTTCCAGATAACAGATTTTGGAGAAAGTCTGTGAGAATAGCTGGAGGATTGACAGCATCAGACTGAAGGTACTCTGCAGATGGAGGCCATGGCATGTCAGGTGCAGCTCTAAAAGCATCCATGATGTGCCGACGAAGGACATATGCAGACCCTCAAGTCGCCTTTCTTCTGAAGCTGCTGACACAAACGCTGTCTCAACTGCTGACCTCTGGCAAGTTCGTCACAATAAACAAGTTCACTGCGATGGTTTGGAGCCCAAAATTTATTCTGAAGCCAAAACGTTTCATTATCTTTTCTTTCAGTTTGTAAGTCTTGTATCTGGGTTGTAGAAGTCAGGGGAATGTTGTTGCATGTATCCACAGTACTTCTCTCTCAGCATGGTCATTCTCTCCACCTGTGCACCTCTGATCAAGGCATTTTCAATGTAGTCACATAGTACTCAAATGCCCCCTCATGTGCCTGTTGCTGCCTCAGCAGATATCTGGCCTGTGGATGTTTCAGCATGCCTGCCTTCAGATCTTACATAGTCTTTCCTGCAAACCCTCATGATGTGAGCTTCACGTGCTACCAGATCTACATCTTGATAATGAGTGAAAATGTCATCTAGCTTGTTTTTGCTGCATCCTTTATGGACTGTTCTGCCGTCTTGGTGACACATTTTACAAGTTTATCAAACATGCAACTCCTTTTGAAGCTTTCTTCTTGAATTTTTTGTTGCAAAAATGCATCTGTCGTTTGGAAGCAATGGGCCTGATGTAGCAACAGCAGTCCTCTTTGGTTTAGATGGTCCTGCAACTTCTTCACTCTCTGTCTCATGTTTCCTTTTCCTGGCAAATTTCACATTGGTAAACCGTGCATAACAGCTTCTGTGTAACCATGGCGAGTTAAGTCCATGTCTTCTGGAATACAATCACAAATCTGATCTAGTCTATGACATGCTACATTTGAAGCACGTCTCAATGGAGAGACTTCTGGATAATTTGTTTACTTTCTTCAGTTAGTGGGTTATAGTCTTCTCTTTTCTGTTGTTTTTGAAATGAATTATACATGTTCTCCCATCTCTTGAACATTTTCTTTTGCATTGGGTGTGCTTTTAAAGTCACTGGTTGTTCATCTACCATGGTGCAAATCTGACTTCACACAGGACGTGTCTCATGGAGAAGATGATGCATTTTTTCATTACAGTGTAGTCAGAGACTGCACACCTGCCCATTCCCAATGACCTGAAACAGACGGTTAAAAACAAATGGATACTTAATGCGGCAAGCGGTTTGCCCAATTCATACACTTTTGGCAAACTTAGTGGTGAAGAACGCAGAACTAAAACTAGCAACGAACTCAAGCAGCGTTTTTTTTTTTTTAAAGGCACGCTCAGCACGGAGTCTGGCCGAAATAACGAGACTCGCGCGCGACGTGGATGGGATGGGCGGAGGTGTGTAGAACTGAGGTGTGCATGAACGCTTTACACACAGAGAGAGAGAGAGAGAAGAGAGAGAGAGAGAGAGAGAAGAGACGAGAAGAGAGAGAGAGAGAGAGAGAGGAGGTGGAGAGGGGTGAGGTGGGTTTACCAAGGACATGCATACATCATGCTGCAGACAGAGATCACAGTAGGCTAAAGCACGCAGTGACATGCATACATGACTGTTTTGCATGTTTGATTTCTTTACAAAGTCAACATTTAGATGTAGCGACAAGAAGAAGAAAATACACATGCGCCTTCGTAAGATAGGTGTGACCAGTGAGAGACACCGATCAGACGCTAACGTATGTTTACAGTACTTACTTTTCATAGATATTCTCTGTATCACAATGATCTAGGCCTAAGTAAACATAAACTGTTTTGTGATACACACTTGTGGAAACACAAACACTAGCAAGAAACGTGGAAAAGTGTCGACTGCTCGACTGCGCTGGAACAGAACAGCGCACAGCTGTGGTTGAGTGGTACGACAGATTTCAGCTGCATGCGATTCGGATGCCCATGCACAAACATCATCACTGTATCTCTTTTTGTAAAATGCCAGCAGAATAGTGTGCAGATATATCGAGAAAAATTGTTTAAGATGCCATTCATGACAAACCTATGAGATATCAGCCAGATTATGTGTGACAAACATAGAGTGAACAACCTACCCCACAATGCTAAATACAAGGGCCAAAGAGGAAAAAATACACTATTAATGCAGCTCTCACTGCCAAAATAACCTGTTTACCAGAGGGTAACATGTCAAATGTTTCTTCCAATATCATAAGCTTTCTAGAAAATTAAGTCAAAAATTCCCCCCAGGGGGGGGGAGGTTTCCACTCCCGCAGACCAAGGTCTAGACCTCGGCCTGTCCATAGACCCCCTCCCCCCCCTGGGGGGGATTTGTGGGTGAATTTTCTGATACTTTGTTCATTTTGAAATTTTATGGCTATGTTACCCCGCTGTAACCAGGTTATTTAAGGATATACGAGCATTAAACTATAGTAACCCTACCGATAGCGATTATTCAGGGGGGGGGGGTTACTTTAAGTCTCTTAAAATCAAATTTCTTCTAAATATTTATATTAAATTTGGTACCAAACTAAAGAATATTGAAAAGGCTATCTGCTCATGTACAGTTTTACAACCATACAAGGTATGCGGAAATGTTATTTACAAACAAAGTCTAAAATGTATATGAAAACACAGTACGATACAAAAAACAACTTGTCAACGGTTATGACATGTTTCTGAGTACGAGATAAAAACCTCTCTCGCCCTATTCATTGCTGATGTCACAGCCATCGTGAAAGACAGCATCAGCCAAGTTGCCAAGCTGAGGTGGTTGCTTCTCTGTGTAAAGGGTCTGGATTTTCTTCACAGAGAATGTCCACCAGTTCTCTTGGAAGGATGTCTCCTCGGTCCACTGGATTCGAAGCCCAGATTTGCCTGCATGCCATCCTTTCCCCTCAGGGCTTGTAATGTCAGGATTCTGAATGTGTGCCTTTTTCCAGATGAGGGTCTGGTAGTTTGATCTTTCAGTATGAAGCCTGAGGGAAGTTTTGCATGGTGGAAGGAGACTCAGGTCCGTCCCATCACAGCCTGAGAGAGGCCCTGACCCTCCTCCAGTCTGGAACTTTTCCAAGCACAGGTCATACCTCAGTTTGTTCACACTTGTGTAGTTCGGTCTACCATAGAGGCAGCAGACAAATCGTTCAACATCACTATGGGCATCATTGCCCAAGACCGGACTGCCAAGCGTAGCAAACGTGTTGCAGAAACTAGGATCTTTTTGGAATTTCTTCAGACAGTGACTTTGCCTTTTCTGACAAAGGCTTGTGCTGTCCCCACCCTGAAAAAGCATGCAATCCTAGGATTGTAGTGCTTGCCAGCAAACACTTGCTCAATTGACCCACTTGCACAGATAGCAGACTGAATGACTATTTCAGCAAGACCATCCCTCTCATCAGTTTGCCAACAGCGCCAAGGAAAGAGCAGATTGTGTGGAAGCTTCCCAGTCTGACAAAGATGTCTTGGAAGAGATTGTTCTGCCACACCAAGTTGTATGCTTTCCTCGCTACTGCTAAGTCAAATGTAACCAATGTTATATCTTGCCCCACTTGCTTTGTTGCTGCCTGTGACACTTTGAGGACATGCTGGACTGTGGAATTTTCCGTGATGGTGGTGGCATGTAGTCAACAGTAGACTTCATCTTTTCTATCCCTTCTTCTCCTGTGAGAGACACCCACCCTCCCCATCCAGGCACCAGTTGATTTCCGTCTTTGGCCTCAAATCTGGAGAAAATCCACCAAAAGTCAGCAAGTTTAGCTTTGTACACAGCCTCTGGGTTTGAGAAATGAGTGTCGACAACATTCAACTTGGGTTCTGCCTTTTCTTTTGCAAAGCAGGGTGGTACGTTTCTTGGTTCATTACTGCACGGAGCATTGCTGGTTTTGAGGAGCGGGGGGTAGTTCTGTTTGAGAAGGAACTGTGTCATGCACTGTGTCTCCTGTAACCTCTTGAATAACTATGGCCATGAGTGGAGTGGGTGGTGTCAGCTCCTGAAGGGTTTCTCGTTGAGGTCAAAGTTATCCCAGCAGAAATGAATCACCTTGTTCTGCCCAAACTCACCGTTGAAGGCAGAAAGAAGACTAGCACACTGATGTACAGAGTTGGCCATAGCAGTCTCAAGTCGTACAACTGTTTTGTATCCAGCAACGTGCCCAAAACGATTCAAGAGACTTAGAACTTCAGAGCTACCAGTAACATGTCTGATAGACATTCCAAGTAGATGTTTGGGCATTTTCCACTTTCCCCCTGTCAAAGAGTAGCATAGTCCTGGCCAATGGAGGATGCCAATCTGGTGGTTTTGTTTTGCTCCACAGTACTACTCTTCCAGATAACAGATTTTGGAGAAAGTCTGTAAAGAATAGCTGGAGGATTGACAGCATCAGACTGAAGGTACTCTGCAGATGGAGGCCATGGCATGTCAGGTGCAGCTCTAAAAGCATCCATGATGTGCCGACGAAGGACATATGCAGACTCCTCAAGTCGCCTTTCTTCTGAAGCTGCTGACACAAACGCTGTCTCCAACTGCCTGACCTCTGGCAAGTTCGTCACAATAAACAAGTTTTACTGCGATGGTTTGGAGCCCCAAAATTTTATTCTGAAGCCAAAACGTTTCATTATCTTTTCTTTCAGTTTGGGAAGTCTTGTATCTTGGGTTGTAGAAGTCAGGGGAATGTTGTTGCATGTATCCACAGTACTTCTCTCTCAGCATGGTCATTCTCTCCACCTGTGCACCTCTGATCAAGGCATTTTCAATGTAGTCACATATGTACTCAAATGCCCCCTCATGTGCCTGTTGCTGCTCAGCAGATATCTGGCCTGTGGATGTTTCAGCATGCCTGCCTTCAGATCTTACATAGTCTTTCCTGCAACCCTCATGATAGTGAGCCTTCACGTGCTACCAGATCTACATCTTGATAATGAGTGAAAATGTCATCTAGCTTAGTTTTTGCTGCATCCTTTATGGGCTGTTCTGCCGTCTTGGTGACACATTTTACAAGTTTATCAAAACATGCAACTCCTTTTGAAGCTTTCTTCTTGAATTTTTTGTTGCAAAAATGCATCTGTCGTTTGGAAGCAATGGGCCTGATGTAGCAACAGCAGTCCCTTTGGTTTAGATGGTCCTGCAACTTCTTCACTCTCTGTCTCATGTTTCCTTTTCCTGGCAAATTTCACATTGGTAAACCGTGCATAACAGCTTCTGTGATAACCATGGGGAGTAAAGTCCATGTCTTCTGGAATACAATCACAAATCTGATCTAGTCTATGACATGCTACATTTGAAGCACGTCTCAAGTGGAGAGACTTCTGGATAATTTGTTTACTTTCTTCAGTTAGTGGGGTTATAGTCTTCTCTTTTCTGTTGTTTTTGAAATGAATTATACATGTTCTCCCATCTCTTGAACATTTTCTTTTGCATTTGGGTGTGCTTTTAAAAGTCACTGGTTGTTCATACCATGGTGCAAATCTGACTTCACACAGGACGTGTCTCATGGAGAAGATGATGCATTTTTCATTACAGTGTAGTCAGAGACTGCACACCTGCCCATTCCCAATGACCTGAAACAAGACGGTTAAAAACAAAAGGATACTATAATGCGCAAAAGCGGTTTGCCCAATTCATACACTTTTGGCAAACTTAGTGGGGAAGAACGCAGAACTAAAACTAGCAACGAACTCAAGCAGCGGTTTTTTTTTTTAAAAGGCACGCTCAGCACGGAGTCTGGCCGAAATAACGAGACTCGCGCGCGACGTGGATGGGATGGGCGGAGGTGTGTAGAACTGAGGTGTGCATGAACGCTTTACACACACACCACACACACAGAGAGAGAGAGAGAGAGAGAGAGAGAGAGAGAGAGAGAGAGAGAGAGACGAAGAGAGAGAGAGAGAGAGAGAGAGAGAGAGGTGGAGATGGGTGAGGTGGGTTTACCAAGGACATGCAAAACATCATGCTGCAGACAGAGATCACAGTAGGCTAAAGCACGCAGTGACATGCATACATGACTGTTTTGCATGTTTGATTTCTTTACAAAGTCAACATTTAGATGTAGCGACAAGAAGAAGAAAATACACATGCGCCTTCGTAAGATAGGTGTGACCAGTGAGAGACACCGATCAACGCTAAAAGTATGTTACAGTACTTACTTTTCATAGATATTCTCTGTATCACAATGATCTAGGCCTAAGTAAACATAAACTGTTTTTTTGATACACACTTGTGGAAACACAAACACTAGCAAGAAACGTGGAAAAGTGTCGACTGCTCGACTGCGCTGGAAACAGAACAGCGCACAGCTGTGGTTGAGTGGTACGAAGATTTCAGCTGCATGCGATTCGGATGCCCATGCACAAACATCATCACAGTATCTCTTTTTGTAAAATCCAGCAGAATAGTGTGCAATATATCGAGAAAAAATTGTTTAAGATGCCATTCATGACAAACCTATGAGATATCAAGCCAGATTATGTGTGACAAACATAGAGTGAACAACACCTACCCCACAATGCAAATACAAGGGCCAAAGAGGAAAAAATACACTATTAATGCAGCTCTCACTGCCAAAATAACCTGTTTACCAGAGGGTAACATGTCAAATGTTTCTTCCAATATCATAAGCTTCTAGAAAATTAAGTCAAAAATTCCCCCCAGGGGGGGGGGGAGGTTTCCACTCCCGCAGACCAAGGTCTAAAGAGGGAGGCTCGACTGTGCAATCCTCAACTCAGAAGACGCAGTCTGCCTCATTAGAAGCCATTTGTGTGGAGAGCGCTATTTGGTTGTTTACAGTCAGTAAAGCCTTCAGTGGATTTTTTTTTCCCTTCGCTCTGAGCGAGAAACAGCTCTGTACTCCCCAGTCGTAAAAAGTGGGTCACTGCAGGAATTCAGGGTTGAAACGTGTTGCCATTTTAATTGATAGGAAGAGAAAGTGTGTGTGTGTGTGTGTGTGTGTGTGTGTGTGTGTGTGTGTGTGTGTTCTGAAAGAGAGAGAGAGAGAGAGAGAGAGAGAGAGTAACATACACAAACAGACATTCATTTTTTCATTTATGCCCGTCGCTCCCGGTGGAGCATAGGCCATCAACGACCCTTCGCCATCGCACTCTGTTCTGGGCTGTTCTGGTCATTCCAGCCCAGTTTGTCCCTTGTTGTTTCAACTCCGCCTTAGTGTCTCGTCTCCAGCTGTTGCGAGGCCGCCTCTCTTTCTCTTTCCCTGCGGGTTCCAGGTCAGGGCTTGGCGTGTGGTGCTGGATGCTGGCTTCCTGAGGGTGTGTCCGATCCAGCCCCACTTCCTTCGCAGTATCTGCTTGGCCACTGGTTCCTGTCCCGCACGCTCCCACAGATCTTCGTTTCGGACCTTGTCCTGCCATCGGATTTTGTAGATGCCCTCAGACAGGTGTTGAAGAATGTCTGAATCTTTTGTTGCATCGTCTGTGTTGTTCGCCACGTCTCGCATCCGTAGAGCAGAATTGATTTCACATTGGAGTTGAAGATGCGGAGTTTGGTTCTTATGCTGATTCCTCCAGATGCCCAGATGTTCTTGAGCATGACGAAAGCTGCTCTTGCCTTGCCGATTCTGGCTGTGACGTCTCGGTCCGTGCCTCCCTTTTGGGTCAACCACGCTTCCCAGGTAGACGAAAGACTCCACCTCCCTGATGGGCTCTCCATCGACTGTGACTGGTGTGTTGGCAGTGGTGTTGATTTTCATCAGCTCGGTCTTCTTCCTGTTAATCTTGAGCCCTGTCCCGCTGATGTGGTCTCCAAGCGAGTGGTCTTGTCCTGCATCTGGCTGTGGCTGTGTGACAGGAGCGCCGGGTCGTCAGCGAAGTCAAGGTCGTCGAGCTGCGTCCAGAGTGTCCACTGTATACCGTTGTTTCTGCCTGTTGTAGTGGTATTCATGATCCAGTCAATGACCAGGAGGAAGAGGAACGGCGACAGCAGGCATCCCTGCCGAACTCCAGTCTTCACCTTGAAACTTCGGACAGGTGGCCGGCGTGGGCAATCCTGCAGTTCATGTCCTGGTATGTGCACCGGATGAGGAGATGATCTTCTCGGGGATTCCGTAATGCCTCAGCAGCTTCCACAGCATCTCTCTGTCCACACTGTCGAAAGCCTTCTCATAATCTATGAAGTTGATGTAAAGGGGGGGTTCCACTCCAGCGACTGCTCCACGATGATGCGCAGGCTGGCGATCTGGTCGGCACATGATTTGTTCTGCCGGAAGCCTGCCTGCTGGTCTCGGAGCTTGGGGTCGACAGCCTCTTTCATTCTCTCCAGTAGAACCCTGTTGAGAACCTTGCCTGCGTTGACAGGAGCATGAACCCTCGTAGTTGCTGCAGTCCCTGAGGTCTCCTTTCTTCGGCAGCTTGATGACGATTCCTTCTTTCCACTGAGCCAGTGGTACCCTCCTCCTCCTTCTCCCAGATCTTGCTGAAGAGGCTGTATAGCATGTTGACAGCTGTCTCTATGTCTGCTTTGATGGCTTCTGCTGGTATCTCGTCCGGCCCTGCAGCCTTCCCATTTTTCAGAGTCATGATGGCCTTCTTGATCTCTGCCTTTGAGGGTTTGTCACAGCTGATGGGCAGGTCTGTCTCTGCAGGTGGGATGTCTGGTGGTGCGTCAGGGGCGGGGCGGTTCAGCAGTTCCCTGAAGTGTTCTGCCCATCGTTTCAGCTGTTCCTCGGCTGATCTGGAATGCTGCTTGTGTGTCCCTGTTCCGGAGCAGTCCCACATTGTACCTTGTACGTGTGTTGTTGGTGTTGGTGAATCTCTTGAGGCGAAGTCTCACTGTTGTTTAAAAGAAGGTGGTGGTCTGATGACACGTCAGCACCTCTCATCACTCGTACATCCCGCCATGATCTCCTGAATTTTTCGGCTAATGCAGATGTGGTCAATCTGGTTCTCCGTGACATGGTTCGGGATCTCCATGTGGCCTTGTGTGGGAAGATGCTTCCTCCTATCACCAGCTGGTTCAGGGCGCACAGGTCTGCAAAACGCTCACCATTCTCGTTCATCTGTCCCAGTCCATGTGTCCCCATGATGTCCTCGTAGCCTGTGTGTGTCCCTTCCGATCTTGGCGTTAAAATCTCCCATCAGTATGGTTATGTCCTTTGCTCCTCTTTTGTCTATCACTGTCTGTAGTTGCTGGTAAAGTCATCTTTCTTCTCTTCTTCCGCATCATTGATGGGAGCATAGCACTGGATGATGTTCCGCTGATGTCATTCTTCTTTGTGGTAAACTTGGCTGTGATGATGCGGGAGTTGACAGGTTCCCATCCGATGAGTGCCCCTTGTGCCTCCGGTGCCAGCATCAGGGCCACACCCTCAGTGTGGGGGCTCCATCCTCTGTGTGTCCTGAGTACAGCAGCTGTTCTCCAGATGAAAGTCTCAGCTGTCCTGATTGTAGCCACCTTGTCTCACTCAGTCCTAGCACTCCGATCTTGTAGTTTTTCATCTCTCTCGCAACTTGGGTGGTTTGTCCTGTTTCAAACATTGTCCTGATTCCATGTGGCTACTTTCGTTGTTGTCCTGGGTGTTAGAAGGGGAGTCGGCCTTGCAGCTTCCTTTCGGCTTTCACTGCACTGCGTCATAAGTCTCCGGATGGAGACCCTTCATTGCCCAGGTGAATGCTTTGGTTCATTGTCGTTGATGCTTCTGTAACTCGTCTTTTTTACAGGCAGGGTTGTTAGCCCTATGCAAACCCCTTTATCCTCGGGGCGAGTGATCCTGCCTTAGTCGCCTCTTACGACATGCATGGCAGGGCAGTGGGTCTATTCTATGCCCAACCCACAGGGCAACACAAACAGACATACAAAAGGAAAAAACATACAAACAGATTGACAGAGAGACTTATAAATGTGTTTTTGTATATGTGTGTGTGTGTGTCTTTCTGTCAGCAAGTCTTTCGACTTGTCTGTCTGTCTATTGTCTGTATTGTGTGTGTCTATGTGAGTCTCTCTCTCTCTCTCTCTCTCTCTCTCTCTCTCTCTCTCTCTCTCTCTCTCTCCTCTCTCTCTCTCTCTCTCTCTCTCTCCCTCCCTCTCCCCCTCTCTCTGTGCGTGTGTGTGTGTGTGTGTGTGTGGTGTGTGTGTGTGTGTGTGGTGTGTGTGCACGCGTGTTAGTAAGACAGTGATAGAGTAATATACACACAAAGAGACATACAGAAGAAAGGCAGATTGATTGACAAAGAAACTTATAACTGTGCGGCGTGCGCGTGTGAGTGTGTGGGGTTGTGTGTGGTGTGTGTGTTGTTGTGTTTTTTTGTGGTA
>CM031604.1:47009176-47013941 GCA_018398815.1 Conus ventricosus | reverse complement strand
ATCATGCGCCTTCGTAGATAGGTGTGCCAGTGAGAGACACCGATCAGACGCAACGTATGTTACAGTACTTACTTTTCATAGATATCTCTGTATCACAATGATCTAGGCCTAAGTAACAAAAAACTGTTTTGGATACACACTTGTGGAAACACAAACACTAGCAAGAAACGTGGAAAAGTGTCGACTGCTCGACTGCGCTGGAACAGAACAGCGCACAGCTGTGGTTGAGTGGTACGACAGATTTCAGCTGCATGCGATTCGGATGCCCATGCACAAACATCATCACTGTATCTCTTTTTGTAAAATGCCAGCAAATAGTGTGCAGATATATCGAGAAAAATTGTTTAAGATGCCATTCATGACAAACCTATGAGATATCAAGCCAGATTAGGGTTGACAAACATAGAGTGAACACACCTACCCCACAATGCTAAATACAAGGCCAAAGAGGAAAAAATACACTATTAATGCAGCTCTCACTCCCAAAAAAACCCTGTTTACCCAGGGGGGTACATGCCCAAATGTTTCTTCCAATCATAAGCTTTCTAGAAAATTAAGTCAAAAATTCCCCCCAGGGGGGGGGGGGAGGTTTCCACTCCCGCAGACCAAGGTCTAAAGAGGGAGGCTCGACTGTGCAATCCTCAACTCAGAAGACGCAGTCTGCCTCATTAGAAGCCATTTGTGTGGAGAGCGCTATTTGGTTGTTTACAGTCAGTAAAGCCTTCAGTGGATTTTTTTTTCCCTTCGCTCTGAGCGAGAAACAGCTCTGTACTCCCCAGTCGTAAAAAGTGGGTCACTGCAGGAATTCAGGGTTAAAACGTGTTGCCATTTAATTGATAGGAAGAGAAAGTGTGTGTGTGTGTGTGTGTGTGTGTGTGTGTTGTGTGTGTGTGTGTTTCTGAAAGAGAGAGAGAGAGAGAAAAAGAGAGAGAGTAACATACACAAACAGACATTCATTTTTTCATTTATGCCCGTCGCTCCGGTGGGCATAGGCCATCAACGCCCCCTTCGCCATCGCACTCTGTTCTGGGCTGTTCTGGTCATCCAGCCCAGTTTGTCCCTTGTTGTTCAACTCCGCCTTAGGGGCTCGTCTCCAGCTGTTGCGAGGCCGGCCTCTCTTTCTCTTTCCCGCGGTTCCAGGTCAGGGCTTGGCGTGTGGGGGCTGGATGCTGGCTTCCTGAGGTGTGTCCGATCCAGCCCCACTTCCTTCGCAGTATCTGCTTGGCCACTGGTTCCTGTCCCGCACCTCCCACAGATCTTCGTTTGGGAAACCTTGTCCTGCCATCGGATTTTGTAGATGCGCCTCAGACAGGTGTTGAAGAATGTCTGAATCTTTTGTTGCATCGCTGTGTTGTTCGCCCGTCTCGCATCCGTAGAGCAGAATTTGATTTCACATTGGGAGTTGAAGATGCGGAGTTTGGTTCTTATGCTGATTCCTCCAGATGCCCAGAGTTCTTGAGCATGACGAAAGCTGCTCTTGGCCTTGCCGATTCTGGCTGTGACGTCTCGGTCCGTGCCTCCCTGTTGGTCAACCACGCTTCCCAGGTAGACGAAAGACTCCACCTCCCTGATGGGCTCTCCATCGACTGTGACTGGTGTGTTGGCAGTGTGTTGATTTTCATCAGCTCGGTCTTCTTCCTGTTAATCTTGAGCCCTGTCCCGGCTGATGGGGTCTCCAAGCGAGTGGTCTTGTCCTGCATCGGCTGTGGCTGTGTGACAGGAGCGCCAGGTCGTCAGCGAAGTCAAGGTCGTCGAGCTGCGTCCAGAGTGTCCATTTGTTTTACCGTTGTTTCTGCCTGTTGTAGGGGTATTCATGATCCAGTCAATGACCAGGAGGAAGAGGAACGGCGACAGCGGGCATCCCTGCCGAACTCCAGTCTTCACCTTGAAACTTTGGGACAGGTGGCCGGCGTGGGCAATCCTGCAGTTCGTCCGGGTATGTGCACCGGATGAGGGAGTGATTTTCTCGGGTTTCCGTAATGCCTCAGCAGCTTCCACAGCATCTCTCTGTCCACACTGTCGAAAGCCTTCTCATAATCTATGAAGTTGATGTAAAGGGGGGAGTTCCATCCAGCGACTGTCCCACGTGATGCGCAGGCTGGCGATCTGGTCGGAAACATGATTTGTTCTCCCGGAAGCCTGCCTGCTGGTCTCGGAGCTTGGGGTCGACAGCCTCTTTCATTCTCTCCAGTAGAACCCTGTTGAGAACCTTGCCTGGCGTTGACAGGAGCATGAACCCTCGGTAGTTGCTGCAGTCCCTGAGGTCTCCTTTCTTCGGCAGCTTGATGACGATTTCCTTCTTTCCACTGAGCCAGTGGAAACCCTCCTCCTCCTTCTCCAGATCTTGCTGAAGAGGTGTATAGCATGTTGACAGCTGTCTCTATGTCGCTTTGATGGCTTCTGCTGGTATCTCGTCCGGCCCTGCAGCCTTCCCATTTTTTTAGAGTCATGATGGCCTTCTTGATCTCTGCCTTTGAGGGTTTGTCACACTGATGGGCAGGTCTGGGCTCTGCAGGGGGATGTCTGGTGGTGCGTCAGGGGCGGGGCGGTTCAGCAGTTCCCTGAAGTGTTCTGCCCATCGTTTCAGCTGTTTCCTTCGGCTGATCTGGGAATGCTGCTTGTGTGTCCCTGTTCCGGAGCAGTCCCAAAATTGTACCTTTTACGGTGTTGTTGGTGTGGTGAATCTCTTTAGGCGAAGTCTCACTGTGTTAAAAGAAGGTGGTGGTCTGATGACACGTCAGCACCTCTCATCACTCGTACATCCGCCATGATCTCCTGAATTTGCGGCAATGCAGATGTGGTCAATCTGGGTTCTCCGTGACATGGTTTGGGGGTCTCCAGTGCCTTGTGTGGGAAGATGCTTCCTCCATCACCAGCTGGTTCAGGGGGCACAGGTCTGCAAACGCTCACCATTCTCGTTCATCTGTCCCAGTCCATGTGTCCCCATGATGTCCTCGTAGCCTGTGTTGTCCCTTTCCGATCTTGGCGTTAAAATCTCCCATCAGTATGGTTATGTCCTTTGCTCCTCTTTTTTCTATCACTGTCTGTAGTTGCTGGTAGAAGTCATCTTTCTTCTCTTCTTCCGCATCATTGATGGGAGCATAGCAAATGGATGATGTTCAGCCTGATGTCATTCTTCTTTGTGGTAAACTTGGCTGTGATGATGCGGGAGTTGACAGGTTTCCCCTCCGATGAGTGCCCCTTGTGCCTCCGGTGCCAGCATCAGGGGCCCCACCCTCATGTGGGGGCTCCATCCTCTGTGTGTCCTGAGTACAGCAGTGTTCTCCAGATGAAAGTCTCTCTGTCCTGATTGTACCACCTTGTCTCACTCAGTCCTAGCACTCCGATCTTGTAGTTTTTCATCTCTCTCGCAACTTGGGTGGTTTGTCCTGTTTTCAAACATTTCCTGATGTTCCATGTGGCTACTTTCGTTGTTGTCCCTGGGTTTTTAGAAGGGGAAGTCGCCTTGCAGCTTCCTTTCGGCTTTCACTGCACTGCGTCATAAATCTCCGGGATGGAGACCCTTCATTGCCCAGGTGAATGCTTTGGTTCATTGTCGTTGATGCTTCGTAACTCGTCTTTTTTTTACAGGCAGGGTTTTTTAGCCCTATGCAAACCCCTTTATTTCCCCGGGGCGAGGTGATCCTGCCTTAGTCGCCTCTTACGACATGCATGGCAGGGCAGTGGGTCTATTCTTATGCCCAACCCACAGGGCAACACAAACAGACATACAAAAGGAAAAAACATACAAACAGATTGACAGAGAGACTTATAAATGTGTTTTTTGTATATGTGTGGGGTGTGGTCTTTCTGTCAGCAAGTCTTTCGACTTGTCTGTCTGTCTATTTGTCTGTATGTGTGTGTGTCTATGTGAGTTCTCTCTCTCTCTCTCCTCTCTCCCTTTATCCCCCTCTCTTCTCTCCCCTCTCTCTCTCCTCTCTCCCCTCTCCTCTCTCTCTCTCTCCCTCCCTCTCCCCCCCTCTCTGTGGCGTGTGTGTGTGTGTGTGTGTGGGGTGTGTGGGTGTGTGTGTGTGTGTGTGCACGCGTGTTAGTAAGACAGAGTGATAGAGTAATATACACACAAAGAGACATACAGAAGAAAGGCAATTGATTGACAAAGAAAAATTATAACTGTGCGTGCGTGCGCGTGTGAGTGTGTGTGTGTGTGTGTGTGTGTTGTGTGTGTTGTGTGTGTGTGTGTGTGTGGTGTTTGTGTGTGTGTGTGTGTGTGTGAGGGGGGTGGAGATTGAGAGTAAGTGAGAGACAACAGACAGAGACAGCAGAAATATAGACAGAGAGACATAGTTGGAGATAGAGAGAGTAGGTAGAGAGACAGAGAGCAAAAGAATTTGAGCGTTGAAAGGCAGGACTATTCACCGTCAGCTTCTCTCAAGCCGACTTGATCTTATTCTTATGTTATTTCGATGGAAAACCCTGTTTGTCCGGATGGCTGGTCGTTCGAATTTCGGCAAAGCCTTACGCAGTTGTTTTTCTTCGCTAACTGGTAACGTGAAAGCGCCGTGCGCCAACTGGTCAAGCCTAAACGACGCTGATACTTCAGTCTACTGCTCTGTCAGGGAAACAGAAAATAGATTGCGCGCGCGTGTGTGTGTATGTGTGTGTGTGTGTGTGTGTGTGTGTGTGTGTGTGTGTGTGTGAGAGAGAGAGAGAGAGAGAGAGAGAGAGAGAGAGAGAGAGAGAGAGAGAGAGAGAGGCTGATTAAGTTACACATATACGTGCGCGCGCGCATGTACACACATGGCAA
>CM031604.1:46981676-47006676 GCA_018398815.1 Conus ventricosus | reverse complement strand
TGGGGGCATTAGAGGAGAGAGAGAGAGAGAAAGAGAGTGAGGGAGAGAGTTTAAAAAAACAAGATGCAAAGCATATAAACGTACTCCCAGTTTATCCTGAATACGCGTGAGATATTCCATAAAGAGGAAAAACGTCTTGGGCTGGTGTAACCGTTAGTAATGGCTATTCTGGTAAACATCAGCTATAGTCTGTAACCTGAAATGAACATACTTACAAATTTTCAGAACGATCGGCCAAGACATTTCTGAGATTTTCCATAAAGAAGAAAACCATTATGGGCCATTAGTAATGGCTATAACGGTAAACTAAAACATCAGGCATCATCCGTGATCCATAATGAACATACCTGCTAATTTTCACAACGATCGGCCAAGTACTTTCTGAGATATTCCATGAAGAAAAACAACCGTTACAGGCCATTACAGCCGTTAGTAACGGCTATAACGGTAAATTAAAACATCTGGCATTATTCGTGACCTACAATGAACATACCTGCTAATGTTCACAAAGATCGGCCAAGTACATTCTGAGATATTCCATGAAGAAGAAAAAGCGTTACAGGCCGTTACAGCCGTTAGTAACAGTATAACGGTAAACTAAAACATCGGACATTATTTGTGACCCATAATGAACATACCTGCTAATTTTCACAAAGATCAGCCAAGTACTTTCTGAGATATTCCATAAAGAAGAAAAAGCGTTACAGGCCGTTACAGCAGTTAGTAACGGCTGCAACGGTAAACTAAAACATCGGGCATCATCCGTGACCCATAATGAATATACCTACAAATTTTCAGCAAGATCGGCCAAGTGCTTTCTGAGATATTCTATAAAGAAGAAAAAGCGTTACAGGCCGTTACAGCCTTTAGTAACGGCTATAATGGTAAACTAAAACATCAGGCATTATTCGTGACCTATAATGAACATACCTACAAATTTTCTGAAAGATCCGCCTAGTACTTTTTGAGATATTCTATAAAGACGAAAAACCGTTACAGGCTGTTACAGCCGTTAGTAACGGCTATAACGGGGTAAACTAAAACATTGGGCATCATCCGAAACCCATAATGAACATACCTGCTAATTTTTCACAACGATCGGCCAAGTACTTTCTGAGATATTCCATGAAGAAGAAAAAGCGGTACAGGCCGTTACAGCCGTTAGTAACGGCTGTAACGGTAAACTAAAACATCGGGCATCATCCTTGACCCATAATGAACATATCTACAAATTTTCAGAAAGATCGGCCAAGTACTTTTTAATATATTATAAAAAAGAAGAAAACTGTTACAGGCTGTTACAGGCTGTTACAGCCGTTAGTAACGTTAGTAGCGGCTGTAACGGGGTAAACTAAAACATCGGGCATCATCCGTTACCCATAATGAACATACCTGCTAATTTTTACAAAGATCGGCCAAGTACTTTCGGAGATATTCCATAAAGAAGAAAAAAGCGTTACAGGCCGTTACAGCCGTTAGTAACGGCTGTAACGGAAACGTCGGGCATCGTCCTTGACCCATAATGAACATACCTACAAATTTTCAGAAAGATCGACGTAGTAGTTTTGTCTGGAGCGAGTGGAACACATTTTGACCACGGACACACAGACAGACAGACACACACACACACACACATACACACACACACACACACACACACACACACACACACACACACACACACACACAAAAGCAATGAGAGACAGAGTGAGGAGGAGGGGGGAGCGAGAGGGAGAAGCAAGGCATGGCATTTAACATTAACATAAGAGGTACACAAAGAGAGAGAGAGAGAGAGAGAGAGAGAGAGAGAGAGAGAGAGAGAGGAGAGAGAGAGAGAGAGAATAAGGTAGTAAGAGAGAGAGAGAGAGAGAGAGAGAGAGAGAGAGAGAGAGAGAGAGAGAGAGAGAATAAGGTAGTAAGAGAGAGAGAGAGAGAGAGAGAGAGAGAGAGAGAGAGAGAGAGAGAGAGAGAGAGAATAAAAACCGAAAACCGAGCTGTTGGACAGCACAGCCGTCAGCTGTGGAGAAGCAGACTGCCTCATTAGACATCATTTAGGTGGAGAGCCCAATTTGTCTGGACAGCTGCTTGTTCACACTTCAACAGTCTTTTGCGGATTGTGTCCTTTGCTCAAAACGTGAAGGAGCTCTGCACAACGTTGTCGTAAAGTGGGTCACTGCAGTCGTTCAGGGCTAAAAGGTGTTGGTATTCCATTCTACTGTCTTGTTAGAGAAACAGAGAGTTGAGTGGAAGAGAAAGCGTGTGTGTGTGTGTGTGTGTGTGTGGGTGTGCGTGTGCGTGTGCGTGTGCGTGTGTGTGTGTGTGTGTGTGTGTGTGCATGCATGCATGCGTGCGTGCGTGTGTGTGTGTGTGTGTGTGTGTGTGTGTGTGTGTGTGTGTGTGTGTGTGTGTGTGTGAAAAATAGACCTGCAAGAGACAAAGCCTGAGAGAGAGAGAGAGAGAGAGAGGAGAGAGAGAGAGAGAGAGAGAGAGAGAGAGAGAGAGAGAGAGAGAGAGAACGAACGAACGAACGAATTTTATTTTCAGAGGGTAGTGGAGTAAACATAACTGCTTTTTTACATCCAGCCGTCCGGGGCCAAAAGAAAAGAAAAGACAGAAAAAAGACACAAATTCTTAAATATAATAATGCCAAATGAAACAAAACTCATGTACAAGAGGGAACACAGACAGAAGGGGTGGGAGATGATGGGGGTGGGGGGGGGGGGGGGCGGGGGGGGGGCATTAGAGGAGAGAGAGAGAGAGAAAGAGAGTGAGGGAGAGAGTTTAAAAAAACAAGATGCAAAGCATATAAACGTACTCCCAGTTTATCCTGAATACGCGTGAGATATTCCATAAAGAGGAAAAAACGTCTTGGGCTGGTGTAACCGTTAGTAATGGCTATTCTGGTAACCATCGGCTATCGTCTGTAACCTGAAATGAACATACTTACAAATTTTCAGAACGATCGGCCAAGACCTTTCTGAGATTTTCCATAAAGATAAAAACCGTTATGGGCCGTTAGTAACGGCTATAACGGTAAACTTAAACATCGGGCATCATCCATGACCCATAATGAACATACCTACAAATTTTCAGAAATATCGGCCACGTACTTTCTGAGATATTCCATAAAGAAGAAAAACAGTTACAGGCTGTTACAGCCATTAGTAACGGCTTTAACGGTAAACTAAAACACCGGGCATCATCCGTAACTCATAATGAAGATACCTGCTAATTTTCACAAAGATCAGCCAAGTACTTTCTGAGATATTCCATAAAGAAGAAAAGCGTTACGGGCCGTTACAGCCGTTAGTAACGGCTTTAACGGTATACTAAAACATCGGGCATCATCTGTAACCCATAGTGAACATACCTGCTAATGTTCACAAAGATCGGCAAAGTACTTTCTGAGATATTCCATAAAGAAAAAACCGTTACAGGCCGTTACAGCCGGTAGTAATGGCTATAACGGTAAACTAAAACATCAGGCATCATCCTTGATCCATAATGAACATACCTGCTAATTTTCACAACGATCGGCCAAGTACTTTCTGAGATATTCCATGAAGAAAAACAACCGTTACAGGCCATTACAGCCGTTAGTAACGGCTATAACGGTAAATTAAAACATCTGGCATTATTCGAGACCTACAATGAACATACCTGCTAATGTTCACAAAGATCGGCCAAGTACATTCTGAGATATTCTATGAAGAAGAAAAAGCGTTACAGGCCGTTACAGCCGTTAGTAACAGTATAACGGTAAACTAAAACATCGGACATTATTTGTGACCCATAATGAACATACCTGCTAATTTTCACAAAGATCAAAAAGCGTTACAGGCCGTTACAGCAGTTAGTAACGGCTGCAAGGTAAACTAAAACATCGGGCATCATCCGTGACCTATAATGAATATACCTACAAATTTTCAGCAAGATCGGCCAAGTGCTTTCTGAGATATTCTATAAAGAAGAAAAAGCGTTACAGGCCGTTACAGCCTTTAACGCTATAATGGTAAACTAAAACATCAGGCATTATTCGTGACCTATAATGAACATACCTACAAATTTTCTGAAAGATCCGCCTAGTACTTTTTGAGATATTCTATAAAGACGAAAAACCGTTACAGGCTGTTACAGCCGTTAGTAACGGCTATAACGGTGTAAACTAAAACATCGGGCATCATCCGAAACCCATAATGAACATACCTGCTAATTTTTCACAAAGATCGGCCAAGTACTTTCTGAGATATTCCATAAAGAAGAAAAAGCGGTACAGGCCGTTACAGCCGTTAGTAACGGCTGTAACGGTAAACTAAACATCCGGCATCATCCTTGACCCATAATGAACATATCTACAAATTTTCAGAAAGATCGGCCAAGTACTTTTTAATATATTCTAAAAAGAAGAAAAACTGTTACAGGCTGTTACAGCCGTTAGTAACGTTAGTAACGGCTGTAACGGGGTGAACTGAAACATCGGGCATCATCCGTTACCCATAATGAACACACCTGCTAATTTTCACAAAGATCGGCCAAGTACTTTCGGAGATATTCCATAAAGAAGAAAAAGCGTTACAGGCCGTTACAGCCGTTAGTAACGGCTGTAACGGAAACGTCGGGCATCGTCCTTGACCCATAATGAACATACCTACAAATTTTCAGAAAGATCGACGTAGTAGTTTTGTCTGGAGCAAGTGGAACACATTTTGACCATGGACACACAGACAGACACACAACACACACACACACACACACACACACACACACACACACACACACACACACACACAACACAAAAGCAATGAGAGACAGAGTGAGGGAGGAGGGGGGAGCGAGAGGGAGAAGCAAGGCATGGCATTTAACATTAACATAAGAGGTACACAAAAGAGAGAGAGAGAGAGAGAGAGAGAGAGAGAGAGAGTGAGAGAGAGAGAGAGGAGAGAGAGAGAGAGAGAGAGAGAGAGAGAGAGAGAGAGAGAGGTTGTGAAGGAGAAGGTATTATATCATTAAATTCCGGTCTTAACCAAAAGAAACAACCATTTATAACTTTTCAATTATATATCTCTGGTATGCATTTTTTGAACGATAATAAACTGTTTTTGTTTTGTAATGTATTCTGGGATTTCATTCCATAATTTCCCTCCTGAATAGATAAGAGATGTCATAAAGAGATCAGTTCTTGGACGAGGGATAAAGATTGTGCTTTTGTTACGAAACACTCGTACGGGAGATTTCTCTCGGAGATAGAATGGTGCAAGGTTGTTCATAATCTTAAACATATAGACAGCTTTATTGAAGATACATTTGAATTCAAAAGGCAAGCTATTTAGTTCTTTATAATCACTTAATTCCAGAGAGGAAGATTTAAGAAGTATAAGTTTGAGAGAGCATCTGTAGAGACTTTCAAGATGCCTTAAGGAGGGTTTACTAGCTAAATCCCAACAGTTTGAAGCATAATCCACATCACTGTGAATATAAGCATGAAAAATATAATTTCCAAGTGTGTTGATCCAAAAAATGTTTGATTCTATTTAGCTGAAAGACTTTTTTCGATATTTGGTTGAATAAAGTCGAAAGCTTATTTGACCAGGATAAATGATTGTCGATAATAAGACCACGTAGTTTGTGAGAACTTACTTCATCTAATACTTTATCGTATATTTTTAATTCCTTTAAATTATCTTTGATATTTTGTCGCTTTTGCCTTGTTGATATCAACATGAATTTAGACTTTTGAGGATGAAGTGCCATATGATTAAGTTCTGTCCATTTTATGAGCATGTCAACGTCATTTTGTAAGTCGGTGCACACTACATCTGCATTTATTCCTTTATTGTGTAGGGCGGTGTCATCAGCGGAAAGTTCACAAGAAGAGGAAATGTAAAGAGGGAGATCGTTAATGTAAATTGTAAATTATAATGATCCTAAGACTGAACCCTGAGGCACACCGAAATTGACTGGCATGAAAGTGGATGATATCATATCTTGAACAACTATTTGCCTTCTGTTTGATAGAAAAGATGAGAGAAGATTGACAGATTTTGGAGTTAAACCATACAAAGTAGGTTTTTCTCAAGAGGAGAGCATGGTTAATAACATCAAAGCCTTTAGCAAAGACCACAAATATCGTTCCTGTGAGAAGATCATTATTGATATTTAAATGCCACTGTTCTACTAGATTGGTAAGAACCGTCTGACATGAATGATTTTCTCTAAATCCGCTTTGATTTGAACGAAATAGTTTATGTGTAACGAAGTGCCCTTGGAGGTTTTGCTTAAGGTGCTTTTCTAAAGGTTTAGACAAATGAGACAGAATGGAAATCGGTCTGTAGTTCCAAGGGTCCTGTGGGTCACCAGATTTTAAAAATGGCAACGCTTTAGCTTCTTAAAATATTGTGGATAATAGCATTTCTGAATACAAAGGTTATAGATATAAGTAAGGCTATCAGAGATAATAGGCGCGGAAATTTTCAAAATTTTGCTATCTTTATTATCTAATCCCGGCTCTCAGATTCCTTCAATGAATTAAGTTCTCTTTCATACCTCGTGTACACTGATAAACTGAAAGTCAAGTCTGGACCCCATTCGTTTAGTATCACAAAATTCTCTTAGTAACAACAGTTCATTATGTTTAGTACAATCAGTTTTAATATTCTTTTCGACTATGGTAGAAAATGTGTTTATTGAAATTATCAGCAGACAGAATTAAAGATGACGGTGCTGCTTGTTTTGACGATTTACCAGGTAATTGATCAATGGCTTTCCAGATCGATTTTGAATCTTTTTTTCGATGAAATAAGGTCGCTAAAATGGTTTTTACGAGCAGACCTTTTCATAGCTGTAACTTTGTTACGCTGTTTCTTAAACTTTGCATCTTTTCCTGTTGACTGTAACAAGTTTTCACGAATTTTAATCGCAGCATTAATTTCATCATTTAAGCACGGTGGTTTTCCATCGGGTTTGACACGTTTGATCTTAGCTGGGACAAGTTTGTCGTAAATAGAGACAAATATGTTATACCTAGCTTCGAGAGCTTTGTCTGGATCAGTCTCCTGAAAAACATTTTAAAAAGTCTGCAATACATAAATCATGAAGAAAATCGTCAGAATTAAAGGATTTATAACTACGGCAAGATATGCAATTGTGGCTACATCTAGGAATTTTTAAACCTTTTGTGGACCAAGTTAAGCATACAGGAAAATGATCACTGAGACCATAAATGGTACGGAAGTTTCTGTATTGTTTGTTGGATTGTTTACATATATATATCAATGAGTTTTCAGACTGTAACGTTATTCTTGTTGGCGTGTCTATCAATTGTGTTAAGGTATATGATTCAAACATTCATTTCCATTTATCATGAGGTTTAAGCAAATCAATGTTTAAGTCACCAAGCAATACAACATCTGTTGAATAATTTGAGACATCTTCCATCATTGCTTCAAATCTATCATACCATTTCACACGCTCATCAAGGTTTCCATATAAAAAGTCTACTAATATCGTTTAGTCCCTTTTAAACGAAACTCTATCGAAATGCATTCAGTATTATGTTTATCAAATGATGGATCAGTTTATAGTTCATTGGGTGATGTACATATCCCAGAAGACCTGTTTCTAGCTTAGATGTAGAGTCTCTCCTAATAAAATTGCAACCTGGAATCCTTACTAAATCACCTGAGACTAAATTTGATAACCCAGATTCAGAGAAACAAAAACAATGAAAACAATTTTTAGCATTGGATAAAATGGAAGGTATATCACATAATTTGTTTAATACATGGCATGCATTTAGATAGCCAATTTTGAATCCTGAGTTGGTTAACCATTCATTACTACTCTCGGTATTGGGATTATTTGCCATTATTTTACAAGGAAAACAAAAAACACTTTACCTTCAACATGTGTACAATGTAAAGCAAAATCAATTTGCAGGGTACCAGGCAATTAGAGAAGCAAATATTACAAGTGAAAAAAAAACAACAACTAATAAACAAACACACACACACACACACACACACACACACACAAAATGTACACCTCTGCAACGTGTAATGACACAGAAAAGAGGTTATCTAAAAAATTAAATGAGCAATAATCTCAAATAGGTAACTGAGTACTAAAGAACGTATCAGCTGAATTTTAGATATATTTAAGTGACAGATCTGAGGGAAAGGCCAAAACAAATGGTAAGGGCACAAACACAAAACACTTATACCTTAAGAAGACGCGAGAAGTGTAAGTGTCCAAATGATCAACGTCCTTCTACAACAGTCCATTTCAAATGTCCCAAGTCCGAGTAATCATTCATTTATGCCCGTCGCTCCCGGTGGAGCATAGGCCATCGATGACCCTTCGCCATCGCACTCTGTTCTGGGCTGTTCTGGTCATTCCAGTCCAGTTTGTCCCTTGTTGTTTCAACTCCACCTCAGTGTCTCGCCTCCAGCTGTTGCGAGGCCAGCCTCTCTTTCTCTTTCCCTGCGGGTTCCAGGTCAGGGCTTGGCGTGTGGTGCTGGATGCCTGAAGGTGTGTCCGATCCAGCCCCACTTCCTTTGCAGTATCTGCTTGGCCACTGGTTCCTGTCCCGCATGCTCCCACAGATCTTCGTTTCGGACCTTGTCCTGCCATCGGATTTTGTAGATGCGCCTCAGACAGGTGTTGAAGAATGTCTGAATCTTTTGTTGCATCGTCTGTTGTTCGCCACGTCTCGCATCCATAGAGCAGAATTGATTTCACATTGGAGTTGAAGATGCGGAGTTTGGTTCTTATGCTGATTCCTCCAGATGCCCAGATGTTCTTGAGCATGACGAAAGCTGCTCTTGCCTTGCCGATTCTGGCTGTGACGTCTCGGTCCGTGCCTCCCTGTTGGTCAACCACTCTTCCCAGGTAGACAAAAGACTCCACCTCCCCGATGGGCTCTCCATCGACTGTGACTGGTGTGTTGGCAGTGGTGTTGATTTTCATCAGCTCGGTCTTCTTCCTGTTAATCTTGAGCCCTGTCCCGGCTGATGTGGTCTCCAAGCGAGTGGTCTTGTCCTGCATCTGGCTGTGGCTGTGTGACAGGAGCGCCAGGTCGTCAGCGAAGTCGAGGTCGTCGAGCTGCGTCCAGAGTGTCCACTGTATACCGTCGTTCCTGCCTGTTGTAGTGGTCTTCATGATCCAGTCAATGACCAGGAGGAAGAGGAACGGCGACAGCAGGCATCCCTGCCGAACTCCAGTCTTCACCTCGAAACTTTCAGACAGCTGGCCGGTGTGGGCAATCCTGCAGTTCATGTCCTGGTAGGTGCACCGGATGAGGGAGATGATCTCAGGGACTCCGTAATGCCTCAGCAGCTTCCACAGCGTCTCTCTGTCCACACTGTCGAAGGCCTTCTCATAATCTATGAAGTTGATGTAGAGGGGGGAGTTCCACTCCAGCGACTGCTCCACGATGATGCGCAGGCTGGCGATCTGGTCAGCACATGATTTCTTCTGCCGGAAGCCTGCCTGCTGGTCTCGGAGCTTGGGGTCGACAGCCTCTTTCATTCTCTCCAGTAGAACCCTGTTGAGAACCTTGCCTGGCGTTGACAGGAGCATGATCCCTCGGTAGTTGCTGCAGTCCCTGAGGTCTTCGAATAATCATACGGCCGAAAATAGGGAAGATTATTGTACTATTTGGTATCAGGTTCTAAGTGCATGAGAATGCAAAGGATAAAGATCGCCTTTACGATGCGACTGTCCTACAGTTAAGTTGTTCACCTCGTCACCATGACGCTACAGGAAGTTACCAAATATAGTTGTTCTAATGGAGTAGCGTCCCTTAGGTCGTCTGCATTTAAGATTGACGACCGTAGTTAACCAATACTACATCTCCCCTTTGAGTTCATTTCAAACCGAACTTATCCCTATCATGGAACACAAATATATCTAGCTACATCAAACCGAACTTATCCCTATCATGGAACACAAATATGTCTAGCTACGGGAGGTGAGTGAGTTTCATCCAGTAGTCAGTCATGTAAGAATCCTATCTTTATGAGATTATTAATCTAGATTTTATATAGCTGGCTGCTTAGTTTAAATTTCGTTTAGGAAGACCTGACACTCTATCCCTTTCCCCAGATATTTTTTGGAAGGAAATATAAATGTCAACTTGAAGATGTCGAGTCTTCACAGTATCTCACAGACTGAGTTTGTTCGGTTTTGACAATTCTTCTGCCATATCTTGAGACTTGTCCTTGACTTGAACTGGAAGGAGTGTCCAATGGAGTTGTCTGCGAGGAGATTGGGTATTGAACTGGGGGTTGCTGTTGTTGCTGGGATGAAGGGCCAGGAGATGTGGATGAAGTAGGCGTGTCTGACCTCAGTCCTGTGCTGCTCAGTGATGGTCTTGTGGTCGTTGGCGTCATTGGTGTGCAGTCCTCTGAAGGGAGACTAATGATCGCTGCTCGGTTCCTTCGGATGACACCTTGGGGTGTGTTGATCAGGTAAGATCTGGGACTGTTGGTTGCAGAGATCACCTCGCATGACGTTGCATGTCTCAAACCCAGACAGCATCACCACCTTTGAGAGCTGAGAGGTCTCTGACAGCGTGACGTCTATCATAGCAGTCACGTTGCTTTTCTTTGTATACGGCTTCCTTTTCTGCTATGATGTCCATGTCAGGACTAGAGGGTGTCAAGTTCGTAGGAAAGATTGGGATTCTTGTCTTCAGTTTTCGGCCCATGAGGAGTTCAGCAGGAGATGAGCCATTTTGAAGAGGGGCTGCCCTATACATAAGAAGGGCCAGGTAAGGATCTTTGTTCTTTTTCATCTGCAGTTTGATGGTTTTCACCGCCCTTTCCGCTTCGCCATTGGCTTGTGGATGTCACATGAGTGAATCCATATGTCTTTGCATATTCTGCAAACTCATGGCTTGCAAACTGTGGGCCATTGTCGGAAATGACCACATCTGGAATTCCCTGAGCAGCAAAGATGCTTTTTACTTGGTTTATAACCGCTGCACTGGTGAGTTTCTCAGGAATTTCACTTCAATCCACCTTGAATAGTAATCGACTATTAGTAGATAGGTTTTTCCATATAGTTCCATAAGGTCCATTCCAAGTCGCGCCCATGGTCGATCAGGGAAAGGTGAAGGTAGGAGTGGTTCTTTCTGTTCTGGCTGGTGGATTTTGCAGATAGAGCATTTCTTGATCATCTCTTCCATGTCTGATGAGATGTAGGGCCACCAGACTGATGAACTGGCCAAAGCACGACACTTGGTAATTCCAAGGTGACTCTCATGGAGACAATTCAGGATGTCTATCCTCATGCATCTGGGACTGACAAAGTCTATTGTCAAACAAGAGGAGATCGTCAACAACCGTGAGATGTTGCCTGTTTAACCAATACTGTTTGAGTATTGGATTTTCTGGAACGTAGACCGGCCATCCATTTGAGACGTATTCTCTGACTTGCTGGAGAAGATCTTCGGCCTTTTGCATGTCACAAATTTCTTGCAGTCTTTTCGTAGTGACTGGTAAGATGTTATAGCCTGCCTGGCGAGGGCTGTTGTCTCATTGAGGAGCTCTGTGTCAGCGGAAGAAGGACTGCTGACAGGTGCTCTGGACAGGGCATCGGCCGTGACCTGGTTTTTGCCTTGAACATGAATGATTTTAGGATTGTAGCGCATAAGTCTCAGCCTAAGCGTAGATACGTGGTGGCATTTTGTACAGTTCTGTCGAGTTCAAGAGCGGGACTAAAGGTTTATGATCGGTTTCGACTGTGAAGTCTAGGCCAAGGACGTAGTCATTTAATCTTTCACACGCCCATTGTGGTAGCCAGTGCCTCTTTCTCGATCACTGCATACCTCTTTTCTGCATCAGTGAGAGATCGTGAGATGTAGCATACTGGCTTCCTGCATCCATCTTCTTGGATTTGGAGTAGGACTGCCCCAATGCCGTTGTTTGAAGCATCAGCAGCGACGATGGTTGGTCTTTGAAGATCATAGTGTGCCAGGATGGGTGGGGATGTGAGAAGTTCTTTCACTTGCTGGAAAGCAGATTGCTGAGGATGATCCATATCCAGGTGTTGTCCTGCGAAAAAGATGACGTGGGGGGGGGGGGGGGGGGGGCGTTGATGCTTGCAAGTTTGGCAATGTATTTTGAAAGTTGATTTACCATTCCCATAAATCTTTGCAGCTCTGTGATGTTGGTTGGCACAGGGAATTTTTGAATGACCTCCACTTTACCTGGATCTGGATATACACCTTTTTCATCAATGATGTGGCCCAAGAGTTTCACAGATTTTCTTGAAAACTCGCATTTCTCATTCAGAGTGAGTCCTGCTTCTTGTAAGCGCTTCATCGCTTCTCTCACAATGTGATCATGAGTTTCTTGATTTTGAGCATGGATGAGAATGTCATCCATATGACAGATGACTCCATCAATATCAATCAGGATTTCTGACATCATTCGTTAAAAAAAATTCTGATGCGGAACTGATGCCAAATGGTAGACGGTTTTGAAACAAAAGCGTCTGAAAGGCGTGATGAAAGTTGTGAGAAGCCTTGAGTCTGGACTGAGTGGAATTTGCCCGAATCCACTCTTGCAGTCAAGTTTTGTGAAGAATTTGCTTTTTCCTAGTTTTGCTAGGCTTTCATCAACAGAAGACATTGGGTAGACATCACGACGGACCGCCCTATTCAACTGAGTGAGGTCTACACAGATTCTAACTGCTCCACTAGGTTTTGGCACTACTACAATGCCTGAGCACCAATGGTTGGTTCATCAACTGGTGAAATGACGTTTTGTCTGACCATTTTTTCAAGTTCCATCTTGACTTTTGGAAGAAGAGAATGGGTTATCTTCCTAGGAGTGAAGATACAGACAGGTGTAGCATTTTCTTCAAGTTTGATTTTATATTCTGTATTGACTTTTCCAAGACCTGAGAAAAGAGCTGGAAATTCTCTTTTGAATTTACAGTCTGGACTAGAGTCGCTGATCTTTGAAGGTTGTGGGTTGCTGGTTGTAGTCTTCACTGAGTCAATACGTTTGACGATTCCTAGTTCAACACAAGCGTTTCTGCTGAGAAAAGAGCAGGGTTGATTTTTGAGAACATAGACCGTCTCTTGTGTGTTTTTGCCACGGTAACTGAGTGTCACTCCAGAGTGCCAAGTGGAGACAAGGTGAGCTTCCTGGACCACGCAGAATTTTCATTGAAGATTGAAAGGATTATCCTTTTAGCCAAGGTTCAGTGCTGTTGATCTTAGAAACGGAGGCTCCAGTGTCTAGTTTGAATTTTGTTGGGTGACCATTAACCTCTATTGTCGCACTCCACATTTCATCAAGGTTCTTTGCAATTGATCCCAAAAAGTATTCTGTATCATTATCCTCTTCAACATAGCAGTTGAGCTCGCTGAACTCCTCCGAAATATCACTGTTTGGATCAACTATTTCATGAACCAGTCTTTTGTTGCCGCTACGGCATACTGCTTTATAATGTCCTCTTTTTTGCACTGGGAGCAAATCGAGTTTCTGGCTGGGCACTACTCTCGGGAGTGGTGTTCTCGACCACAGTATCCACATTTCATAGGTGGATGTGGGGAGCTAGCTAACTGCTAGTTGGATATTTGCGTTAGTATTTCTTGGCAGATAGTTTTTATTTCTTGCTCCTTGTCGAGTAAGTAACTGTATCAAACTGAAGTGCTGGCTTTGTCTCTAAGAAGTGATTGAGATTGTTGTCGGGCTTCAGGTTGGTGACCTTGTTGAACTGCTATAGCAAGAGTTAGATCTGGTTTAGCTTGCAGATTTTCTGACAGTGTGTCGTCCAGTACACCCACAACGATGCGATCACGAATTAAGTCCCCCTTTCAGAGCCCATAGTTGCAGTCTGATGCAATCCTGTATGAAACTGTCTATTGATTCACCAGGCAGTTGTTTTCCTTGCTTGAATCTTGCTCTCTCTACGATGATGTTTTTCCTTGCACCGAAGGTGCTGTCTAGTTTTTCTTTTATTTTTGTTAAGTTTCTCTGGATTCATCAATCTGAAGCACTGTTAACCCCTCTGTCACACGAAGCGCGACTAAGGTGCAACTAAATCTAAAATTAGGATTTTTTAGTCGCAGACTTTGGAACCGGGGACAAACGTCAGACAAAAAGTGCGACAGTGAGCCACAAATCTGCAACTACTCTGCGACCTACAGCCCTCCTTTTTTTTTCCAGCGTGGCGAGCGCTGGCTGGCTTGTTGTGCTACACGCGGTGTGCTTGCGGTCCGCCGTATCCTGTCTATGACGGGCCCCGAGCGATCGCACCTCGTGTGCAGCCTCGTCTAACTAGCTGGGACAAGCCGGACCGGGCCAATACAATTTAGTTGCATCTTTGTGCCGGAGGGGGAGAAAATTTTATCTCGAGATAAATAAAATCTACCGCTGCGACTAGTCTGTGACTGAAAAAACGGAATTTCCCGTTCAGTTTCTGTGACCTGCCGGGACATGCAGGGAGGGCCCAAGACACATCCCAGGCCGTCCTGGCTCGTCTCAAAGGGTGTCCTGGCTAGTCCAAGCCGTGGGCATTGACGACTAGTCGCTGTTGTGATAGAGGGGGTAACAAATCATCCCACTCATCCCCCCACAGCATACAGAAAAAATCGAAACTTGCTCTTGCCTGTTCTTTTTGTGTAGTTGAGTGGCATGGTAGTAAAAGTTCGAAACGTTGAGACCAAATCTTCAGCTTGCGCTGATCCAGCGAACGGTTTGGGAAGAGGAAGATTCACTGTTGATGTTTTATTGGCATCTGCCTGTCTTTCTTGTAGTCCATCCCACCCATGCACCATGTACTATTTGGTATCTGGTTCTAAGTGCATGAGAATGCAAAAGGATAAAAATCGCCTTTACGATACGACTGTCCTACAGTTAAGTTGTTTCACCTCGTCACCATGACGCTACAGGAAGTTACCAAATATTTGTTGTTCTAATGGAAATTTGCGTCCCTTAGGGCGTCTGCATTTAAGATCGACGACCGTAGTTAACAAATTCTACAATTATAACAATATTCAACAGTTACATATTTAATCTTATGACGACCCTAAATGCTAACATTTTGACTAGAATGAACGGGGAGAAATGTACGACTGATAGCACTAAAATAGAAGAAAATTATTATCTGTTCCACATAAATAAATACCAAACAAAGACAAAGCATCATACAATTTTATCAAATCATTATCATCCATTCTACCAGTTGGCAGCAGTTCTTCATTGGTCACGTTGCATCACTAACTGTGATGCCAACGGGCATAACTGCTGCTCACAATACCCAGAGGGTTAAATGGAGGCCAGTTTTGGGTGTCAGCATGACTCTCCTGTGTCAGAGAATTGACAGGTAGAGTTGTTGAACCCAAGGGGAAATGTGTCTGTGTTTGGTCAAAGCCAGATCCTTGAACACTTTGCATAGAGAACGGATAGGACGGGAAATCTGGGGTAAGGAGCGTCGGGGAATCGTGTAACTCGGGCAGAGGAATGGAGGCGGGACAAGTGTCGGATGGTGGGGATACTTGGTGGGGACGCGAATTTTCACCGTTCAGTGTCTGTACTGTAAGCCTCAGCACAGGAATTATCCAAACGATCTGGTGGTGAACTGGGGAGTCAACTCTGGCTGGTTCATGGCTGGTTTGCAATTGGTTGGGACATTAATGGTGGGAAGTCACTTGTTGAGGACATGGGGGGAACACCTGAATTTCTGGAATTCACAATTGTCGATAAGCTGTTTGTGGGGCAGGGCCATAATTTCTAGTGCTGTTCCTCTGTACAGTACGGGGCATGGACCGATCACGGTGGGGACATGGTGTGACTTATTGAAGGGGCCTGTGTTGTTAGCCGGGTCGTTCAACTGTGAACGCCCGGTCTGAAGGAGAACTGTCTTGAAGCCTAGTGCCAGACAGACTGTCCCTTTTGTACTGGGGTGGGTAGCATCTTTATACAGGGCCTGACGGGGGGCACCATTTTAAGTCACAAATGACCCAAAATGGTCAATCATGTCCACATGCATATTTGTACATGTAGTATATAAATGTCTGTTAGAAAGAGCAATGGAGTTATTTAGTCGGTGTCGACCACGGGCCGGAAGAATAGAACTGAAGGCAATATATGCAGAGGGGAAAACGAGTTTTACAGAAACCAATCAGTTCACGCCAATCTTTGACTGCTATGGGTCCAGCCGGACAATCATTCACACTCACATGCACAATTAAAGTGTTCACTTGGTCCTGGATTTCTAAAGTATGTAACCACTGAACAAGTGCACTAATGTCAGACCAGGAACAACATATTCTGAATAACGGGTCACGACGTGTGTCTAGTCTCTTTGGATTAATGTACCTTATTACAGAGTGTCCGATTAACAAGGAAGAACATTTCAAAGGAATAAATATATCTTTTAAAACCTGCTCTGAAGAAAGTTTTTCTTTCACCTCTGTCAGTTGAGGGGCTTCTTGGATACTCTCTAGGTAACTGTTCAGGGGCAGATGGTTCAGATGTGACAGAGTTTGTTTGATGAGAGTCAGGTTTATTGGCATCGGGGTCAAGAAGTACTTCATTCTGACTGAGACGAGCAAGTACATTCACATTTTCTACAGGAGTGTCAGGAATTGGTAGCGTAGGTTGACTACTAGAATGTGTGTCTTCAACAGTTTTTCAGCGGAGAACGTGTAACAGAATCGGGAATGGTTGCATTCACAGTTGTGTGAAGAGTTGTTGGGGTGGGGTGGGGGTCAATTAGATGGGATACACCTTTTTGGGAGTTATCCTCATTGGATGAAGAATGACATGGAACACAACTTAGGGGGTTTTCACACTGTGTGAAGACATGTGTAGTTGAGTGAGATTTTTTCTTTAATTGTTTCAGTTCGGACTGAAGTGAGCCCAAGGAGGATTTTAATGAAAAGTTTTCAAGTAAAATATTCATTGTTGATTCAAACTTTGACATTACACTATGGACCCCTTCGACAGCAAAGTATAAAGACTCTAACTTCCGATCTATATGACATTTCGATTCATTTTTGATAGACACTTTTGAATCCTGAAGTGTGGACACCATGTTGTTTTCATGATCCGAAAGATCAGTAAGAATGGTATCTAAAGTAACTTTAATATTGTCAAGGTCGTTTGTCACTGTTTTGTCAACATGCTTTAAAGGGCAGAGAGTATGTCGACGATAACGTTTTTTCAATGGGAAACGTTTGGGAGTTAATTTATATGGGCTTCCTTTAGAAGAACAGTTCACAAAAGAATGTTGTGTATCTGTGTGACCATTTTGATGAGTGTTACCTTCCTGATGTGTAAGTATGGCTTTTGCTAAAGTTATTTCACCGGAGTCAGACGTAGACTCAACAAAAGAATTAGAAACACCAACTCTAGTTCTGTATCCTCAAAGTCTGGCTTTCCTAGCACCTGAGGAAGAGACCGAAGAGTAGCAGTAGCAGGAGTGTGGTCAATGGAGGGGCTACTTTCACTGCCGCACACATTATCCGGAGCTGACAAGTGGTATGTCTTAAGCATCCTCTGTCATAAAAGTCAGCGTGGGGGGGGGGGGGGGGGGGGGGGGGGGCAGCAGCAACGCACTCTTAAAGGTAGCCAGATCACCATGAACACAGAAGTCATTCACAATGTCTTTCAATGTTTCACACCTCTTCTTTACCCCACTTGACACAGTCAATACCTTGGCATAGTAAAGTTCCAGTGCCTTGCCGGGTAAAGTGAAAAGATATAGTGATTCGTTTCACTTCATCCAAGAAAACGCGGAAAACCGACTTGGCTAAGAAAGATGGCATCGTTTCGCTAATCCATGAAGAAAGATAAAGATAATCGTCCTTGTCATCAAAGTCATTTCTTTCAAAGACAACTGATGTGTCTGTTATTGCTGCGTATCGATAAAACAAGGCATTTCTCCTCGCAGTGAGCTCCTTCTCAGAGCAGGAAAACGTTGGCTGCCGAGTGTCTAACGTGGGCCTTAGTTTGCTCTCAGTGTCAGCAGGGTGGTCTCCATGGCAGGCAGAATGGAAAGGGCAATGACGTGTTGGTCAGTTCATAGCACGTGCTACTCGGACTTGGGACAAAACGTGAATGCGTTACACATTCATGTCGAGGGTTGCAAATAACACCGTCGTGTTACAGGCCAGAAACTTGAAAGGTGGCACACGAAAACACTCGAGCTTTGTTGAGAAAAAAACAACAACAACAACAAAACCCGTGCAAAACGAATCCCATCTTCTTTCCCTTCTCTCTTTTTTTTTTTATATAGACGTTGAGTTACGAGTGAACACATATCTTTTTTGAGTTCTCAACAAATATGTATTGGCAGTTAAAATGTTAATTGTTGATTCTACGAAAAGAATCGAAGCACCAACTTCCTCAGACCTCTCCTGAAGAAGCAAAACTTAGATCCTGAAAATCTTAAGAACTACAGACCTGTCTCTAATCTCCCATTTCTTTCCAAACTGATTGAAAATGTTGTTCTCGCCCAACTGTCTGAACATCTCTCTGTAAACAATCTCTTGTACTCTAACAGTCAGCCTACCGGGCTGGCCATAGCACCGAGACAGCGCTCCTTAAGATAGCAAACGATCTCCTCACAGCTGTTGATGAAAACAAAGTTTCTCTTCTCTCTCTCTTAGATTTGTCTGCTGCTTTTGATACAATAGATCACTCCATTCTTCTCTCAAGACTCAACACTTCTTTTGGTCTTTCTGGTTCTGTCCTTTCCTGGTTCTCTTCATATCTCTCTGATCGCACGCAAACTGTTTCAGTGAAAGGTGTTAAGTCTCCAGCAAGAGCACTTCAGTTTGGTGTTCCTCAGGGATCTGTCTTGGGACCGGTTTTGTTTGTGCTGTACACCCAGCCTCTCTCGGCCATTATCAGCCAACACTCTCTCCTTCACCATAGCTTTTCAGATGACAACCAGCTGTATATCTCTGCCCATATCAGTCAGCTTCATGAAATAATCTCCTCTTCTCAAGCATGCATTACCGATGTTAAATCATGGATGCACAATAACAAGCTACAACTTAACGCAGACAAAACTGAAATAATCCTCATTGCTTCGAAACACACTTTTAGAACTCATTCTCTCCCTAGTTCTATAAATGTTGATGGAAATGAAATAAATCTATCAGTGTCTGTTCGTAACCTCGGCGTTACACTCCACCAAACTCTCTCTTTCAAACAACATATCTCTAATGTGTGCAAGTCCTGCTACCTTGAACTTCGTAGAATGAGCTCAGTTCGCCGCTTCTTACTCAAAATGCTCTGAAGACTCTAATCTGTGCTTTTGTCCTGTCTCGGCTCGACTATTGTAACTCCCTCCTTGCCGATTGTCCCTTAACGCTCATCTCTAAACTTCAAAAAGTTCAGAACAATACCGCCCGTCTGATCTCCCGCTCCTCTAGATCAGATCACATATCACCAATTCTGTCTTCCTTACACTGGCCCCAATTCAGTCTCGCATTGACTTTAGAGTTCTCCTCCTGGTTTTCAAATCACTGAATAATCTGGCTCCCTCCTACCTCTCTGACCTCCTCCATCTCTATGTTCCGTCTCGCAACTTACGCTCATCCACCGATTCTCGTCTGCTTCGGCTTCCCTCCGCTCGCCTGAAAACTTCAGGCCAACGATCTTTCTCTTACCAGGCACCTGCTCTGTGGAATAGTCTCCCTTCTTCATTGCGTAACACGGACTCTTTAGAGACTTTTAAAACCTCCCTAAAGACACATCTTTTCCCTCGGACTGATTAACGATATCCAGTTACCACTGTGCGCGTGTTTGCTGGTGTTGAACGCGCTCCTGTGTCTGTCTGCGTGTGAGAGTCCCCCCCCCCCTCCCCCCCCCCGGCGGTGTATGTGTGTGTGTGTGTGTGTGTGTGTGTGTGTGTGTGTTGTGTGTGTGTGTGTGCGCGCGCTTTGAATTAGAATGATAATTTTTATCATGTTTTTCTGTAATATGCGCTTTGGGCTCTTGCGAGGTAAAGCGCTCTATAAATATCCTTTTACATTACATTACATTACCAACACAGCACCTTTTGAGTCACACAAACAAAACCAGACGGAATGCAAACAACTATGAAGATCACCACACTGCAACACCCACAAAATCACACCGATCGGGAGCACAGCACAAACACGTCCGTGAGAGAGAGAGAGAGAGAGAGGAGAGAGAGAGAGAGAGAGACAGACAGACAGACAGACAGACAGACAGACAGACAGACAGACAGACAGACAGTCAGACAGACAGACAGACAGAAAGAGAGAGAGAGAATCAAATTTGCACATTGAGGGGATGGACAACGAAGAGCTGAGCGGTCTCATCAGACGTCATTTGAGTTGAGAGCTCTTTTTTTTTCAGGACTCCTACGTGTCCACACTTCAACAGAACCTCATGCTGCATGTGCGTGTGTGTGTGTGTGTGTGTGTGTGCGTGCGTGGGTGCGTGCGTGTGTGTGTGCGTGAGTGCGTCCGTGTTTGTGTGTGTTGTTGTTGTTGTTGTTCTTCAATTTAACGTCTTTTCACTAAATGTGATATTAGACAAGGTGTGTGTGTTTGTGTGTGTGTCTTTTTGAGTGTGTGCGTGCAGCGTGCGTACATGTGTGCGTGTGCGTGCAGCGTGCGTAGTGAGTGCGTGCAGCGTGCGTACGTGAGTGCGCGCCCGCGTGCGTGCGTGTTGCGTGTATGTGTGATGGGGAGAAAAGTAAGACTTCGACTGTAAAAAAAAAAAAAGACATCAAAAGTAAAAACAAACAACTGTACAAAATAAGATCATGAAACAGCAATTACAGGATTGAGCCAACTGGGCTTAACATAAGAATTCGTACAAAAATTTAAGAGAGACATAGTATCCTGGAATATGCACTTTGAAACATCCTTTCTAAATTCTGACAAATCGGAATCAAAGTAGGGGCAAAAGTATAGAACGTGTGTTTTTGTACAATTATCAAGGGCGCCGCAAGCACATCGAATATTCTTGACATATTTTGTTCTGAATGCATTTATTTTTAACCGAAATAATAAGGAGAGAAGTTGTTTATTGTGTCTTGGGTATGATCCTATGTTTGTATTATAGTTTACTGGATTTACCGAGGAAGCCCTTTTTAAAAGATTACTTGCTCGAGAGTTCGTACAACAAAGTATAGAAGAGTCGGGTTTGTGTATTCGGGGGAGAACACTTTCATTGTAGTATTCCTCAAATTTTTCAAAAGAGGCTCTTTGTAAGAGAGAATATCCTTCATGTAAGCTCAAGGGAATATGAATAGTAGCCGTATTGTCAGAATTGTTTGCACCTGCTCGAGCAATCCTGTCAGCCCATTCATTTCCGGATATGAAGCAATGGGAAGGAACCCAACAAAAATTAACTGTTATACCTCTTGACATAAGGTTGTGAATAAGTATTTTAATTTCTGATATGATTCCAGCACGAGTTTTTGAATTTGTAGATTCTAAAGCTTGAAGAACTGACTTAGAATATACACAGAAGAGAATACTATAAAAGTCAAATGATAAATCAGTTATGTACTGTACGGCCATTAATATTGCTATAAGTTCGGCTGTAAAAATAGACAGATTAGCCCCAAGATGAAAGGACTTCTCAATTTTTAAAAATGGAATGACAAAGCCACAACCAGCATTATTGTTTAACAGAGACCCATCAGTATAAAGTGACGATAACAATCATTGATATGTGATTTTGCTTCGCAAGCTAGAATATTAATGTTATCAGTTTTAGATATAGTAGTACAGTTATAATCAAATTTTGGTTTGAAGAGCTCCCAGTTTGGTATGGGACTTATGGGGAAAAACGCACAGCAAGCTTTTTATGATTGATACCTGAATTTGTCAACAAGTGAGAAGAATATGTGAGTATCGTTTTAGTGGCTCGAATGTTTTTAGCACGTTTAGGAAAGTCTACATCAGACCTCATATCCAGTTCCGTTTGGTTAGCACTTTGAATAGTTGAGCAGCGAAGAATGTACTTTGCGCAGACTAGTTCACGATGGTCATCAAGAGGTAAGACACCAGCTTCATGGTATGTTCCTACAGCTGAAGCATGAAATGGAACACCAAGGGCTAATCTGAATGCCTTAGAGTCTATACACTGAAGCTTTTTTAATAAGTACTTAGGAGCACTAAAAAAGACCTCCTGTGCATATGACAATTTGGATCTAACTAAAGCAGAAGAAAGATGTATTAAACTTTTTGTTTTCTGGCCCCAACTTTGTTTGCTTATAACTTTGAGCAGATTAAGAGATTTTCTCGCTTGATTTATTATATGTTCTAAGTGAAAATTCCAAGAAAGATTTGACATAAGATGCACACCAAGGAATTTAATCTAAGAAATGTAGCTCAATGCAGAATTATGTACTTTGAAGTTAGGAGTATTGTGAGCAGACCCACCTGCATCAAATAACATCATACGGGAGTTTTCAGCTGACAGGCATAAGCCATTATCAGACATGAAGTTCGCAATGTTGTCTAATTCTTTTTGATATATTCTTCTAATGTAATTAACAGATCTTTTTCATGTGTTCTTTTTTAATGTGGCATTCAACCATAAGCAGATGTCATCCGCATATTGAATTAAGTGAAAGTTTTTTTAAATGTATTTAGGTAAATCATTAGTTAAAATATTAAAGAGAAGAGGGGCGATCACAGAGCCTTGATGGATACCCATATCTAGTAATCTTTTGGATGAATAAGTATTACCAATTCTTGTCTGAATACTTCTCTTGGTCAGGAATGTTTTAACAAATTTATAAATATGACCAGAGAGACCTATAGTTTTTAATTTATATAAAAGCCTATCATGCCAAACTTGATCAAATGCCTTGTTGATATCGAAAAAGGTGGCGAGAACGTTTTGTCTTCTAGCAAACTGATGTTTAATTTGCGTAGTTAGCTTTACAAGATGATCAATAGTAGACCTGCCCTTTCTAAAACCAGCCTGGTTTGCGGGGATAATGCCAGTTTTTTTCACAATAGTATGTCAATCTGTTTAGAACAATTATCTCCATTAGTTTACAGACATGAGATGTAAGAGATAGCTATTTGTGTTTGTGTCATTGATTTTCCATTCTTTAAAACGGGAACAATAATTGAGTCTCTCCATATGGAAGGTATGTTCCCTTCAATCCAACATTTATTAATAATTTCGTGTAGAAGTAAAACAAAATTTTGTGGTATATGTTTTAACATTTCATTAGAAATGGCATCTAAACCAACAGACGTTTTCTTATTAGACAATGAAGAAATAGCAGAGTGTAATTCCTGAAAAGTGATATCAGCATTTAGATAATGATCATTATTTTCGTAGGATCAGCGTACATTTTCTTCGTTAGATTGGTTTTCCCTCATAGCTCTGCATTTGTCTGATAAACTACAGAAGGAGCTGTTTTTTGGAAAACATGTCAGCAAATGATTCTGCTTTTTGATATGCTGAAGGAAATTTTTCGGCACCTAGTATGATAGATATGCAGGTAAATGGATTCCGTTTTTTCATTTCATGGATCTTTTCCCAAATTTTATTGATATCTTTATGTTCACTTATTTCATTAAAACAAAATGATGACCAGTACTCGCGTTTAGCATGTTCAATTACTTTATTCCTTTGATTTTTGGCAGTTCTAACTGGTATGCTCCCTTTTACTCTTTTTACTTTTGCGTACAGTTTAAACGTGCTTTTATTTTTATCAAAAGCGTTTCTGCAAGATTCTGTCCACCACACTTTACCCGTGTGTTTGAGAGATTTTGATTGACTAAGAATCGGAATTGCCTCACCGGCTGCGTGCAGTATTGAGATAGTAAAATGACTGTACATAGATTCTGTGTCAGATTTATCAAAAGAATTGACGTCATATGAAGATAGCACAGATTGAAATTTGGCCCAGTCAGCTCGCTTGTAATCAAACTTTGGGATTTTATCCTTACTGTCATCTTGACTCACTACAAATCCTCTCAGAGAAATAACTATGGGAATATGATCACTCCCTAAAGTGTGTGTGTGTGTGTGTGGTGTGTGTGTGTGTTGTGTGTGTGTGTGTGTGTGTGTGTGTGTGTGTGTGTGTTTGTGAGAAAGAGAGAGAAACAGTGAGAGAGAGAGAGAGAACTCTGAACGCTGAACTCTGAACAATTTAATGAATAGGCCATAGACCCATGTCATTGGGAGTGGTTACAAACAGAATGAATTTGTATCACTGCAGAAACACAAATTATACATTCTGTAATAATGCATACAAACACACCTGTACAATGCACATTTCCACTTCATTACTCATTCGAGTGAACTACCGCGCAGTTTGAAAGCTTTTTCAAGATAGATGCGAGTCGAATTATCTGTGATTTATTCTCAGATGCCAGAAGCATTGTTACAGGGCTGCTCTAAAGGCAGGTGAAGACAGTGCTTCTCTGGGTCCTCCCCAGCACCTTCGGGTGTTTCTTTTTCTTCAGATGCCAGAAGCATTGTTTAGTTTAAACTGCGAAGGCTGGTTATAGTATTTATGATCAAATATCTTTTCTCTTAAATTCTGATACCGCGGACAATGTAAAACAAAGTGACTTCGGTCTCCATCCGCAAAACACGAATGGACATGGCATATCGTTTTCCGTTATATTTTTTCGGAAGCGTAGCTTGTGCACGTTCAGCTGTGAGACACCTAACCGTAACCTAATCAAACTGATTCTTGCTCGCAAATGATTAAGTACAATCAAATAGGGAGATAGAACAATTCACTCTTGAATATTCGATACAACAGGAAACAATCACTTTGTTCCATGTCATGAGACCATTGCGTCTTGTAATCATTAATAACACTGTCTTTTAATGCTCTCAAAAATGCCTTCTCATCCTCAACCCCCTGATTCTCCCAAACCTCGCATATCCGTATTTGTATAAGAAGAAACAAATTGCGGATGCCCATGTATTTTTGTTGTTATTATGAAAATGCAGTAGCATTCTATACGACTTGTGAGGCAAACGATGAATGGTATCTTCAAAATTCTTAACCA
>CM031604.1:46971676-46974176 GCA_018398815.1 Conus ventricosus | reverse complement strand
TAAGACATGTGTAACATTGGGAAATCTGCCTCGTTGCAAGCAGATCTGAACGAAACAGCCATAAACATCAAAGCATGAAGCAAATCTAGAAAGGAAGAAATGCATGAAATCCTGATAAACATCAACACTTAAATGTTGAATACAAACACTCTTCTCGAGATTTTTGAATGTAGGCCTACTCTAATTCAGTTGTGCCGTCTATTTCTCACCGCTGTATAAATGACAAAAGCTTAAGATTTATTACTTTCACAAAATCAAAGTAATCCAAAAACAGTGAATTCCGGATGTTGTAAACCAAGTAAAAAAGACAAGATGCAAAGCATATAAACGTACTCCCAGTTTATCCTGAATACGCGTGATATATTCCATAAAGAGGAAAAACCGTCTTGGGCTGGTGTAACCGTTAGTAATGGCTATTCTGGTAAACATCGGCTATCGTCTGTGACCTAAAATGAACATACTTACAAATTTTCAGAAAGATCGGCCAAGAACTTTCTGAGATTTTCTATAAAGAAGAAAACCATTATGGGCCGTTAGTAACGGCTATAACGGTAAACTTAAACATCGGGCATCATCCGTGACCCATAATGAACATACCTACAAATTTTCAGAAATATCGGTCACGTACTTTCTGAGATATTCCATAAAGAAGAAAAACAGTTACAGGCCGTTACAGCCATTAGTAACGGCTATAACGGTAAACTAAAACACCGGGCATCATCCGTAACCCATAATGAAGACACCTGCTAATTTTCACAAAGATCGGCCAAGTACTTTCGGAGATATTTCTAAAAGGAGAAAAGCGTTACGGGCCGTTACAGCCGTTAGTAACGGCTATAACGGTAAACTAATACATCGGGCATCATCCTTGATCCATAATGAACATACCTGCTAATTTTCACAAAGATCGGCCAAGTACTTTCTGAGATATTCCATGAAGAAAAACAACCGTTACAGACCGTTACAGCCGTTAGTAACGGCTATAACGGTAAACTAAAACATCGGGCATTATTCGTGACCCATAATGAACATACCTGCTTATGTTCACAAAGATCGGCCAAGTACTTTCTAGATATTTCATGAAGAAGAAAAAGCGTTACAGGCCGTTACAGTCGTTAGTAACAGTATAACAGTAAATTAAAACATCGGACATTATTTGTGACCCATAATGAACATACCTACAACTTTTCAGAAAGATCGGCCAAGTGCTTTCTGAGATATTCTATACAGAAGAAAAACCGTTACAGGCCGTCACAGCCGTTAGTAACCGCTATAACGAGGTAAACTAAAACTTCGGGCATCATTCGTGACCCATAATGAACATACCTGCTAATTTTCACAAAGATCAGCCAAGTACTTTCTGAGATATTCCATAAAGAAGAAAAAGCGTTACAGGCCGTTGCAGCCTTTAGTAACGGCTGTAACGGTAAACTAAACATCGGGCATCATCCGTGACCTATAATGAACATACCTACTAATTGTCAGCAAGATCGGCCAAGTGCTTTCTGAGATATTCCATAAAGAATAAAAACCGTTACAGGCCGTTACAGCCGTTAGTAACGGCTGTAACGGTAAACTAAAACATCGGGTATCATCTGTGACCCATAATAAACATAGCTACAAATTTTCAGAAAGATCGGCCTAGTACTTTTTAATATATTCTAAAAAGAAGAAAAACCGTTACCAGGCTGTTACAGCCGTTAGTAACGGCTATAACGGGGTAAATCGGGCATCATCCGTGACCCATAATGAACATACCTGCTAATTTTCAAAAAGATCGGCCGAGTACTTTCGGAGATATTCCATAAAGAAGAAAAAGCGTTACAGGCCGTTACAGCCGTAAGTAACGGCTGTAAAGGTAAACTAAAACGTCGGGCATCATCCTTGACCCATGAACATACCTACTAATGAACATACCTACAAATTTTCAGAAAGATCGACCCAGTAGTTTTGTCTGGAGCGAGTGGAACACATTTTGACCACGGACACACAGACAGACAGACACACAGACACACACACAGACAGCATTTCTTCGTTCCCATTCTAAAGTACTCCCTGTTCTTTAAGAACTGGGAGTACAAAAAGTGAAATTCCCTGCTGCTAGAGTTCCAGTAGGGATAACGGGAGTTATTCTTTTCAATGAAAATTGAATCCCTACCTCCAATTTTTCTGCCACTAGTAATTTCGTCTTTTCTGTCACTCCTTTTGAATTAGCCTTTTTCATTTATTTATGGCAAAATTTTCTACATGCATTTGAATGTCTACGTTGGTTTTGCCCTCTGCCCATCCTCGACTGTGTCTTCTAAGATCTGAGGCGATGGCAGCTTAGTAGAAATGTTTGAGTTCTGTCAACTGGCACACAAGATGTATGGTATGTTGTCTGCCTATTCCATCTATGATTTTTCACATCCTTGGCGAGTGCATTTTGTTTCCTTGACCGCCTCATGTAGTGTGTTTTGGGGATCTTCAAGTGCTCCGAAATATGCTTTCACCTGCTCTT
>CM031604.1:46954176-46966676 GCA_018398815.1 Conus ventricosus | reverse complement strand
TACACGAATCGGAGCTTCGGACACTTATTGAACCACTCACACAGAAATAGTGTTTGTATTACTTTCTCATCTAGCATTTTGACTCCCCCTATTTCAGTCTCACTATTTTTTTTCAAGAGATTTTTTTTTGTTACAGTCTTTTAAAGGTGACAAGAAACGAAAGAGCACGTGTTCAGTTCATACCTTTTCCCCCACAGTTTCTCTTCTGTCACTTTCTCTGTGTAGTTCGTTGCGAGCGTGCGCCTCTCTCTCTCTCTCTCTCTCTCTCTCTCTCTCTCTCTCTCTCTTTCATGTATGGCTCATAGGAAACTGTCCGGTGTTCCTCAAGACGCACATATTTGTGGAAATGAAGCACATAAGTTCAACTCTGACGCATTGAAACTATCATTCTGTGCTTCATTGTGACGCACATAATTTTTTAAGTCGAATTTGCTTGCCTGTTAGTCACATGGTATGAAGCATGGCAAACAACACAAAAGTAAAAAGCTTTTGCTGATTACCGCGTGCACACGCAGTTTCTTAGAATGTGGCTCCAGTAAGCTTACATGCGGCAGACGAAACAATTGTCGAGGTGTACCCTCAAGTGGTTCTGTTAGAGGATCTGCCGCTGGTTACGATGTCAAGACGGCGACGGCGATTAACACCAATCCGACCCCACGTCCCTCGCTTTGACATAAAGTTTGTTGACACGTAGAAAATGACCTTCTGAAATTTTAGTAGTCTAGGCGTTATAATGACCCTAGAATATTTTATTTAGTGGGAACGCTGCTACTTGCTGAGAAAGGGAGAGAGAGTAGAATCCAAGTTAAGTACTTAAGTACGCGCGCACAAAATGAGAAGGCAACTGGAGAGGGTAGGGTAGGGGACGGAGGGAAAAGTGTGAAGGGGAATTTCAGCGCACACAAGAGAAACTCATTAGAAACTCTATGACAACACGGTGGATCGCGAACTAAACGAGGTTTTGTCGACCACTTAAAAAGAGAGCCGGTCAGCTTTCATGATCGTTTCATATTAGGGATCCCTGCTTTGTTTATGGACTTTATCACCCTATCCCCACCCTCTTACAACCACACTCCTCCTCCTTCCCTCTCCTGCACATCAAAGCAGCCCTGAATCATTGATGTCAAAAGAACCCTCACCATGTCACTGGCAAGAGGAAAGAAAGGGAAAAAAAGGCAATCTCTGGCACACGCAGACAAACAGGAAATCATCATACGAATCTGAAAGTTAATGTCTTAGGTCAGAGACATGAATTGTCGAAAGAGTTAAAGGTCAAGGGGTGTAGACATATAGTAATTGTTCTCCCTAGCGGGAGCTTCCCTTAAGGTTAAACGTAAAGGCCGACGTCATCAAAGTCCTCAATTTACGCCGAGCGATTTGCTGTATATACTTGACAGGGCAAATAGAGACTGGGCAAATCAAAGCGAGATGGCAAACCTCCGGCCGATTTTGTTTCGGCCTCTTGTGCGTCTCATCAGACAAGGCATCGCGACTGCGAAACGAGCGCCGTCAATGTTGTTTACGTTTGCGAGTTCCGTGAAGTATTAAAAATAGAGAAGGAAGAGTAAGGAAGAGGGTAGGAATAAGAAAAAATCGGAATACGGAATTTTTTTTTTACAGAGTGCTTGAGTGTTTGCATACGTAGACATAGATGTGTGGTGCAGCATCATTGCGCACACTTAACGCACAGGCCCACATTCACACGCACACACACAAACACACACATACACACACGCATGCAGGCACATACGTGCGCGCTCGCGTACACACACACACACACACACACACACACACACACACACACACACACACACACTCAGCCACTCAGTCACTCACGCACACACACACACACACACACACACACACACACACACACACACACACACACACACACACACACGCTCACACACACACACACACACACACACACACACACACACACACACACACACACACACACGTGCGCGCGCGCGCACACACACACACACACATGCACGCGCGCGCGCACACACAACCTTGTTTCGCTGGATGAGGTTCGCAAGTCTGGAGAATGGCTGCAGTAACTTTTCTTACTTTTTCCTTTTTTCCCTGATTTTCCATACTTTATAATTTAACACATAAACGAATACTTACTTGTAAGTTGATGTTTGTGTGTAGTTTCCTGAGTGTAGGTTTCCGTAAACGGAGGGATATTTGAGATGCGCATGCGCAGTTCCGCCATATTTCAACGCTCAGATCATTAGTGATACTTCAAATAATGATCTGGATCCAAGTCGACTGTCAATAGATGTTTGTGCAACCAAAGTTTTGTAACTCAGTTGACAAAAGCTTAATCTTTTAAAACACTTTCAGCAAACCTCTTTTTTGGGTGGGCAATTTTAGAGAGAAACTGGGAGGGCAAATATCCCTCCGTTTACGGAAACCTACACTCAGGAAACTACACACAAACATCAACTTACAAGTAAGTATTCGTTTGTGTTAAATTTCCTTTCGTGTAGTTTCCGGTAAAACTACGGAATATTTGAGACTTCAACGTTTGGTGTGCACAAACATCCATTTCATAAAATACATACTCTAGTAGACTAGTTTTCACATTGCAACTTTAGCAGTAACATTATAACATAACTCGGTCAAGTCAATATACACAATTTATTCAACAGTATTTGAATCTCTTCCACACTGATCTTCAAATGGTAAATTGTGATGAATATATACTGTTGCAGGCAGTTGAGCCTCATATGTAATTCCACCAAATATACTTTGTGTAGTAAAAAAACAAAGAAACATCTTGTAAAAGGACATCAAAGAAAAAACTGTCCTTAAGAACTTTGTAAAAACTCCATGTTGTGAATTAAAGCAAATAATACTAGCACCTTTGCTTTAAAAACACATTAATTTGTGTCACCCAACAACAAGGTCAAAATATTTCCCAATAATACTGGAACACAAGAACAGAACAGACACAGAGTTTTGCCAAAAATGTGATAATACTGAAACACAATAAATTTGATCACTGTCTGTATTATACATTGAAAAGAAGTGCTTTTGCTTTGGTTGCAACACACACTAATTGTCTTTGGGAAAGTACTTCAGAATTGATGAGCCTTGCGCACACTGTACAGCAGAGTGTGCTTCCAATGGTCTGTTGTAGAACCTGTGAAATGTGGTGGCATTTGACCACCCAGCACTTTTCAGAATGTCAGCCACTGGTACTCCTCCTCTGAGCATGGCAGATGATGCTGCTCCACGAAAACTGTGTGATGCAAAGTTGTAAATTCCTGCATCCCACAAAATACTCCTCAACCAACGTGACACAGAGTCCTTTGTGGCAGGTCCATGAGGGCGTACATAACACAAAAGAAGCTGATTGGTTTTATTGTCTTTTCTAATCTCTTTTGTCCTGGAAATGTATTCTTTTACACATCTTACAACACACATCGTTTCATCCTGAAATTCCTGTAAATGCAGAACACATCTGTTATTTCCTGGTCTTGATTGTTTGAGTTTTTAATAATGTGGACAGTGCATGCGTTTGTTGTAAATTTAATGCAGCTGAGCTTTATCAAATGAATGGTTTGTACTCTATGAGCTGTGGACAACAAAAGCAATGCACATAATTTCATTGTTAACTGCGTTAAAGATAAATTAGGGTTTTCAGCTTGTTTCCTTATATGCTGTAACAGTACAGACACATCCCAAGTATGCGAGTATCTGGGCATAGTAGGCCTAAGTTCAAAAACACCTTTCAGAAATCTGACTATCTTAGGATGGGAACCAATCGACTTATCTGTGTCTGTAATGATTATGGCAGAGAGGGCACTCCTGGCCGTGTTGATCGCACTGTAGCTTAACCCATCTTCAAACAAAACTGTCAAAAATTCAATCACAAGGTGGACAGGTGGACGAAAGGGATCCCAATCCCGTTCAACACAGAAAAATTTCCATTTCTTAATGTAGTGTGTATACTGCTTTTGGGTAGATTCACGCCATGATGCACAGACAATGTTACAAGCTGTTCCAGAAAAGCCTTGTGCCTGCATTGCTTCCCAGATAACACGACTGCAAGAAGTTGAAGTTTTCTGTGTAGAGGATGACCCTCGTCTGAATGACCCAGCTGCAAAACACGTTTTCCTTTTGGGAGTAAAATGGGATGTTGAATAAGAAGCCTGAGCATTTGGGGATACCACACTGCTGTTGGCCAGTGTGGTACGATGACTAGTCCTTCTGCTTGATCCTCTTCCATCTTGCGCAGAGTCCGTTGGATCAGACTGAAAGGTCCATCTGTTCCAATCCACTGTGAAAGCATTTATTGCCATAGCTTCTGGATCTGGTGCCCAAGACAAGAAAGGTTTGATTTGATAATTTAGTCCAAAAGCAAACAAATCAATCTGTGGGAACAGCACTTTCTGTGACAGTTTCTGAAAAATAGTTGGATTAAGCCTCCACTCTGTTCTATCATTAAACTGTCTTGACTTTCTGTCTGCTTCCACATTTTGTTTTCCAGGCAAAAAACTTATCGTTAACTCAACTCCATTGTCCTTACACCAGATCCAGATTCTTTTGGCAATCACATTACAAACTGCTGAATGTGATCCACCCATTTTCCTGATATAGGCAACAGCACATGTGTTGTCACATAGCAATTTTACATGTTGACCTTCTACTTCTTTACTGAAGCTTTTAAGTCCATAGAAGAAAAAGAAACACCGAAGGTGCTGGGGAGGACCCAGAACCTTCGGGTGTTTCTTTTTAAGTCCATACTCTATAGCCAACAATTCAAGGACATTAATGTGAAAAGATTTTTCACTTCTCTTCCATTACAAACTGCCCCCCAACCCCTAACTTTGAGGCATCAGTTGTTATTTCAACAGAGGAAGCTTTAATCTCAAGTGGATAAAAGCTAGCATTAACATTGTTTATCCATCAGTTTAACTCTCCTTCTGCTTCTTGTGAAAGAGAAATAACTGCATCAAAATTTCCTTTGTTCCTCTTGAGTGCTACAGTTTTCAAACTTTCCAACTCTCTGTAATACAATGGTCCCCATTTCACTGCAGGAAAGGCGGCTACCAATTTTTCCTATGACCTGTGCTAACTCCCGGATTGAAAATGAAACCCTGCTCATCAAGTTCTGACATGCTGTTACAATCTTTTTCCTTTTTCCGCAGACAAAATCAGTCATAGATTCTGAATTTAAAAGAAATCCAAGGTATTTTAACTCCTTTGTTGGTGTACGTACAGACTTTTCCTCATGTATGGTAAACCCCAGTTTTTGAAAAATCTCAACTGTTGCTTCAACATTTTGCTTACACTCCTCTTGACTTTGACCTTGCAAATAACAATCATCAATGAATGAAGCTGACAAGAAACCTTGTGATCTTAAATGAGCATAAACTGGTTTCATCAATTTTGTGAAGTAACGAGGACAATTTGCAAGACCATTTGCAAAACAAGTGTATGCATATAGCTGCCCTTTCCATTTAAATTTCAGGTATTTTCTGTGTTCTGGATGAATGGGCACTGAATATGCATGTCTCAAATCAACTGAAGCCATGAAACACCCTTTTTTCATCATATTTGTGGCAGATGATAGATTTTCCATTTTAAAATGCTCATACTGAACTGCCTCATTGAACCTTTTTAAATTGAGTATGAGTCTGTGTAACTGCCATCTGTCTTGGGGATCAAAAATATTGGAGAAATGATTTCTCCTTCTTCATGGCTTGATTTTTCAATCACCTTTAAACTCAGTAATTTTTGGATTTCATTATCTGCTTCTTGCCATAAATTTCCTTGGACTTGATTTGGGGTTGAATTATGACATCGTATTTTTGAAATTTCATCAATAGGAATTTTTGATCCAGTTACCATTGCCAATATAAATTCATCAGATGTCAGTTGCTGCCATTCCTTGACAAATTGTTTCAACCTTCCAGCTTGAAAATCCCTGACTTGTGATTTTTAATACTCACTGACGGGCCAGGTTCAGGAGTACTTAGACTGGTTTGAACTGGTTCATTCGGCCACGTGGTCTCTGGCCTCGACCCTGGTCCCTCTTGGATGGCTGTTGGGAAACTGTACGTGGAACGGGGTTGGGTTCCATCCCCAGTTCCTCCCTCTGCCTGGACTGGGGCGAGGGAATATCCATGATCCGTTTTTTGACCCTGTTTGGGGAAAAAAAACTTTCTGCCTCTGGCAGACATTGACAAAGTCATATCTGTTCTCAGTTTGGAGGTGGAGTCTATCTGAGAGAGCGCCAATTTCAAATCATCCCGAACAACTGATCTGTAATGGGGATCTCATCTGATGTCAATTTTTTGTACTTCTTGTTGATGTTTTGAGATGAGAAAATTTTTGCCCTTCTTTCCATTGAAATATCATGGGCCATCTTCAAATTCAAGCCCATTGCATCTGAAATCTGCTGGACAGTTTGACTATGCTTTTTCCCCTCTGCTGCCAAGGTGTCACAGGCTTTTGCAAGGGCAAATGTAGCTCTCAGTAAACTTTTCTGGATCTTTTGAAAAGTCAGGTCTGCTGTTTTGCTGTTGTAGTCCATGATGGACCACATCTCACTGTTGACTCTTGGGACAACAAGTGACTGGCAGTTTTCTGGCCGTTTGTGGGCTTCCAACGTTTTGATCATTTTGCTCTCATTCATTTTCCCTTTTATCATTGTGGTCAAAATACCTGCCATTTGATCTGAAATTGGGGGGCCAACATCTGATTCTTGCTCATACTCTTGTTTTATCTGCTCCAGAGCAGATTCTTCCTCACTGTCTGACTGAGAAATGAGGCCATCATCATCATCAACTGCATTTTTTGCCAGCAGTTTTTCCATTTGTATGTCTGGATCATCATCATCATCATCAATATTTTTATCATTCCTCTTTTGCCCTTTATGTGTTTTGGCCATGTTGTTCTTTTTCTTCTTTGTTAATTGTTGATTCTTTTTCCCGCCTTTGTCCGCGTCAGACTGCGGGTTTTTTTCCTCTGAGTGCGATCGTTTTCGTTTTCGTTTTCGATCTTCACTCATGGACTTCAAATGTTGAAGTAGCTGTTCATTTTGCTCCTTCAGTCGTTCCCATTCTTCCCTTGGAAACGTAACTGTGCCAGTTTGTTTACTTTGTTTGTCTTCAACACTGGGAGCGTCCCCCAATAGCTGGCATTCGTCTGGTTCCGAGTCAGAACCCACTGACGAACATCGGGACTCGCGATCCAACTCCACCTCCATTATATATTTGATAATTTTCGCCCTGTGGGCGCTTTTTCATCAAATACGAGTAGTCTACAATATATTGTGATTTAAGCCAAAAAGCTTTTAAAATAAAAGGAAAAATATCACCTGATTTAAGAAAGTTTTTCGATTTTTGTGCTTGGGCTTGTATCTTCTGCGTGTTCGTATGGCGGTCAGCAAACGCGGTATATGACGGAACTGCGCATGCGCATCTCAAATATTCCGTAGTTTTACCGGAAACTACACGAAAGGAAATTATATGTTGCTGTGTGTGTGTGTAGGTCTATGAGTGTAAGGGATAGAGAAAAGAGAGTATGTGCGCTTGTGCGCGCGCCTGCTTACACGTATGGCTCTTTATTCTGTAAAAAGTTTCTGTTCTAATGTATTTGTTTTACCACCACAGAAATCGTTTTCAATGGCTCATACCTTGTTTATTTTACTGTTTCTCATAAACAAACATTCCCTGGTTGCATTCATTAATCTATGAATAATAACACTGGTGAACTATGGTTAAATACGGGAAACAGAATAGCTCAGTTGGTAGAGCGCCGGACTCGTGATCCTAGGGTTGCCGGTTCGAATCTCCGCCGGGCCGTTTCGGTACAGGGGTATTTTTCCCACGGAGTTAACATTGGTTTTGACTCCATTTCCCTTCGAATGAGACTGTAAACCGAGGTTCCATGTGTGAACGCACGCATAACATCTTGCACACACGTAAAATCACATCACCAACTTTCGGAAGAGTAGGCCAGTTTGGCCGTTGGTATGGATGGCACGTTACACATAGCATGCACCCTGCGTTAGAAATGGAAAGAGTGAAGGAAGTAAGGAAACTGAGTGAACGAAATTGGACGATATTGACTGGGTGACACTGGAAACGACTGAATAAAGCGCCAGCTGGCAGCTCTTCAGTCGGTACTACCCAGGTAGGCAGCCCGTTGTGTAAACGAGTGTGGATTGTAAAGCACCTAGCGCTTGGTCTCTAGCCGAGTATAGGCGTTATACAAGTATTCATTATTATTATTATTATTGTTATTATTAATATTATTATTCTAAAGACAGAAAAAATGTTTGTCGTCATCTGTCTCATTATGTCATCGCCTTTCTTCTTTTTAAAGCAAACGAATAGATGCGCACTAGTCGATGTGATTGACTTTTTGTAACTTCTTGCGCACTAGCGTTTTCTCAAATAATCGCTGGCTTCCGTGTGTTCTTTTTTTGTTGATTGTTCAGCAAATGAGGATGATCTTTCTCTCGCAGAGTTTGTTCTTTTTGTGCGAAATGTACTTCCTAAAAGTAAAAGTGGGAAGAAACTGCTATATTTGTACAATTGTGTATTGTTTTATGTATTGAAAAATAGCTCTTGTATGATTATAATCATTTTTGTAGTTGTAAAAGGTGTAGTCTAAGTGAGCAAGTTTACATTCTGTTCATCAGGTGGAATGTTGTAGCGGGGGTGAAATCAGAAAACCCTGTGTGCCCGCTCTGTGTGTCAGGGCGAAAAACAGTGAACCATGTCCTGAGGTCATGCAAAGCAGCGCTGACCAAGAAAGGGCACACGCAGAGACACAGCATTAGCACTGCGAGATCGTCTTCAGCATTTGGTCTTATCGAAACGTGTCCATTATGTGAATCCATTGAGGTTCTTTGCCTGTTCGTATGTGCCGGTCAGCATGCTTGCTTGGCAGTCTGTGTGTCTGCGTGGTAATGTGTTGATCTGTCTGGTGGCCAGGACGTTTTGGAGAATGACGAGATCAAACTGGACTGGATGTTTCGCTACTCCATAATGCAGGACATTGTGCGGGTAAGTGCTCTGTTCTTCTGGTTCATATCAACTGCACGTGAAAAGACTGGTGTTTGTGTGCGTATCGATCTATCTGTCTATCTATATCTACCTATGTGTATCTATCAATCTATCTATTTATCTGTGTGTGAGACAGAGAGAGAAAAAACAAGTGCAGACTAATAATTCCTCCATCATTATATTAATATTAATCCACTTGGCAAAGATTCAAAGGGGGGGAATCAGGAAGGTGCGGAGGAGGGGGGGTTAAAGAAAATGAGAATGAACGTCAGGGAAATAGATTATTAATTAGAAAATTAAACTAGACCTAAGCTAGGAGGTTGCAGTTTAACTGAAATTATTACGAGCCTATTGTGGAGGAGGGAGAAGTTCCGCTGAGTATTGCTGCAAACAGTGTTGCTAACAACATGCAGGTTTTCAAAGTCAGTTCTTTCAAAGTCAACTGATTGATTGGAGATAAGTTATCTAAACAATTAAGTACAGTATTTACATCCCAAGTGTCTTTATATTTGGATAAGGAAGACCTGTGTTCAAATGCTCCTTTCACAAGTTTGCAAATAACTGGGTGACTGCCCACTGAAAATCCATTCACTAATGGCAGATAGGCTGACAAAGCACAGCGCGCAGCGTTTATAGCACTGTAGCTTGCTCCAGCGCTAAAAGTTCGGCAAGAAAGTTTGCTGCCTGCACAATGTCCAGCACATCATGTGGGATACTATTTTTGCAGCGTATTACCTCCACTTGGCAATGTAGGTGTTGTACACTGTGCGTGTGTGTGGGCGCCAAGAACTGACGATTAGCGTTGCTGCCTTGTTGGAGCATCCTTCCCTCTGGTACCGCTCCCGAATACTTTGCATACCATCCGTTGAAGGCGGGAAAGAAGGGTGTGGGTTCTCCCTTGCTGCATGGGGAGGGAGAGGATGGTGTCTTGTGTTGGTAGAAGTACTGGGTCTTGTGTCAGCAGCTGTGTTAGCAGAGGCCACCAGACTTGTGTTGGCCAGCAGGGCACCACCACTACCCCCATCGCTCGCTCTCTCTTCACCTTCCCCAACACTGCCGTAATTGTGCTAAAAGAGGGGGAAGGCATAAAAGTCAAGGTTACTCCAAGGGAGAGAAAATGCATCCACTGCATAGGCGCTTGGGTCAGGTCTGTAAGAAACATAGCGCTGCATTTGGTTGTCCAACCTAGAGGCAAAGAGAGCAATGTCAGGATTCATCTGTTATTGTATCAATGCTTTGTGAAGCTCTTCTGTGTTCAGCTTCCATTCTGCATCCAGGTTTATTTTCCTTGATTCCTCATCTGCTGCTGTGTTTTCCTTACCTGGAATGTAAGCAGCACTCGACCACACATGATTGTCAATGCACCAGTTCCATATCATCTGTGTCATCAAATTACATGAATCAGAATGACTTGTAGTGACGAGAGATATGGATGAGTGGTAGGTGGGTCCTCTAGGGGGACTTGGAATAATTTCTCGATGAGAATTATCTTAACATTTCACCTACACCCTCTCTCTTACTAGTGATGGAAGGAGCAACTTTCCGGTACTAGTCATCGAAAGAAATTTTTATTTGTTCCGGGTCTTGTTAAAATACGCACGAGTGGCTCTGAGATAAATTTTTTCTGAGGCCTGTACTCGAGAGACAGAATTGAAGAGAGAAGTTCAAACATTCAACATTTGATTGAACAACAGAGAACTGACACAAGTTAAGTGCAATTTCACACATCAACTTTACTTGCTTACACATAGGTAAGTATTTACATGTCACTTCAATAGGCAAGGTTTTAGTTCTCACTGAACCACAACCATGAGGGGCCCTTCATCACTCCTAATTTACAGGCTTACACTCGGTGCAGCCGCTTAAGTTGGAATACAGTTGGCCTGTCTAAGTTACACCAAATGCATCTGGTTAAGATACATCCACTTCGTTTGCATACACCCAGTGCAGTAGCGAAAGTGGTACTCATAGACAGGTTCTCACCATTTCATCATAAAGTGAGGGTAAGGGTCTGATGGGTTTGAGTCCAGGTGGTTAGCTAACTTAGCTTATATCAGAGAGGGTAGTTGATCTCTCCTGTGGCTGGTGACTGATCCTCCCTTGTAGATCTGTTGTCTGGTGTCACCCCGGTTTAAAGTGCAGCCATGGTGTCTGGCGTTCCCCTGGTTTCTGGCGTAGCCCCAGAGTAGGGTTCAGCTATACTGTGTAGTGTGACCAGGATCCCAGTTCTGCGATAAAGAAACTTGGTCTGTAGGTGAGGATCTGATGGCTGGTTTGTCGAGTGCACACAGTAACCTGTTACTTTCAGAGGAGGAGTGAGACTCGGCCAGCAAAGTTTTCTCTATGGTAGAGTTTCTACTACAACTATCAATCTCCACTTTTGTTTAAAGGCTGCGTTAAGCTTACAAAAGGGTAGGAGACAGTAATACAATGCTACACAGTTTCAGTCAGACAACTCTTCCCTGTTTCTTATGAATTAAATCACATTGACTTGGGCTACACTTAGTCCAAGTACACTTGTGGTGTAGACTTCAAGTCATACACTACAAATCCTTCCAACAATCACCAGTGTTTATAAAATCAGCTTAGCAGTTTTTAATCTAGCACAGGCATACTGTTTTTCTGATCAAAATTTATCATTGAATTAGTGATGTCAGTCTGACATCAGGCTCTGTTTGGTGAATAACATTATAAGCACTTTCAATGTTGTTGATCCACCAATTCAGTTCTCATTTGGCAAGAGGCGACAATGTCGTGTGTCTGTCAAAATTCCCTGCATTCAGCAACAGTGCTGTCTTTTTCTCTTTCTCCAGCTGTCTATAATGAAGTGGCCCATACATCACTGCTGGAAAGGAAACCACTATCATCCCAATCCCTCTCACCACTTCCCTGATACTCACTGTATCTTTATTGACAGCTGCCAGGCAAGACGAAACCATGCCTGCTACTCTCTCAGGTGTTAAAGTTACTGTCATTGACTCAGAGTCAATGATACCTCCAAGATACTGAATGCGACATGTGGGTTCTAGTACTGATTTTGGGGGATGGATGATAAATCCCAGAGACCTCAGAAGTTTCACTGTGTTAAATATATTAGAGGCGCATGACATTCCGTCTCTGCAAGCAAAAGTGAATCATCCAAAAATACTGAGGAAAGATGGCCTTCCCTCTCAAGGTGACAAACACAGGGTTTAACAGCTTGGTGAATTTACGTGGTGCAAGTGCCAGTCCATTAGGCAGACAGTTAAACTGCCAAAGCTGGCTATCCCACTCAAATCTGAGAAATCTCCTGTGTTCCTCATTGACTTATACTGAGTAGTATGCATCCTTCAAGTCAATTGAAGCCATGAAGAAGTTTGGAGTCACTAGTTTTAGTGCAATATGCAAGGTTTCCATTTTGAAGTGATAATAAACGATATCTTTGTTTAGTTTTTAAGTTGAGAATCATTCTATGAGTTCCATCTT
>CM031604.1:46914176-46949176 GCA_018398815.1 Conus ventricosus | reverse complement strand
CGCGCACCAGCTGGCTCCTGCCTGTGTTGCTGATGGCCCCCCATACCATGACATTGCCGCCACCATGCGGAGGTGCCTCGTCGACGCAGTTCTGCTGGTTGCGTTCATTAACCCGGCGGTAAACCCTTCGCCTCCTGTCATGGCGCTGCAGCAGAAACTGTGACTCATCCGAGAACCAGACGTGTCGCCAATGGTTCCTCAGTGTCCAGTGTCTGTGTTGCGTAGCCCATTGCAGTCTGGTCTGTCGATGGCGCCCCGTCATTACGTTGCCACGTAGGGGCCTGTAAGCCCTCAGCCCAGCAGCATGCAGCCTGTTCCGGACAGTCTGGTCGGAGATGCAACGGACACCAGCGCATGCCTGGACAGTGGACGAGGCTGGCAGGAAGCGATTGCGGAGATGTCTGAGCCGTATAAAGCGGTCCTGGGCTGGCGTTGTGATATGAGGTCGGCCTGACCTCGGGGCATCAGCTGATGACCCTGTCCTCTGGAAGCGAGTCCAAAGTCGGCATATGGTACTGGGGGAGACATTCAAAGCATGGGCCACATCAGTTGCACTCTGACCAACTTGCAAACGACCCAGGGCGTTTTCTCTCTCTGCTGGGCTCAAACGTGGCATGCTGTTTTTTGGTACGGTGTGCCTGCCGGTTGCCAAAATGACCCGGCTTTTATACTGCACTATGACCATGGTGTGTGTGTGTTCACCACTGAGTTGGGCATGCTTTGCAGGCGAAACAACAGAAGCACAACCCAATGTTTGCACTGTCGCACCTGGCCCACAACACGCACGTGCACATAGTGACAACCTGAATCAATGTTATACTAGCACGTCGACGTTCAAGACATACATCAGGGGGGGTTTTTGGCGTGTTCTCAACTGTATGGTCCACCCCAGGTGGCAAAATTTCATTTTGCGTTTCTTTTTTTGAACAGTATATATATATATATATATCTTTTGATCTCCCTTGCATCCTTGAATGGATCCTCAAGCATAGGCTCAAAGATTGTCCCTTACATTTTATACTGTTTGCATAATGCTTTTAGTTTTTCAGCAACTTTCTTCCTCTCCACACTTTTGTTTTATTCCATTTACTATCCTTCGCTGGCTGCTTTAGGGGTGCTGTTGGATTCTTTTTTGAACCCTTGGTGGTGAGAACACCACAGAATTTGGACTGTGGTGTGTCTCTATTTGACACCAGGAGCGCAGACACAATCAGCCGTGTCTCCCTGATGAGTCCGATCCAGTGGACGAAATGCCTAGGAGAAAGGCAATACAAATAGATGTGCCTTCGAGAGGGATTACGATGGTTCTCTCAGGCAGCTAGCGAAGGGCTTCACATTATTTATAATGTATTTCCCTCATTTTCTTCATCTTCCTTTTTTTTTCTTTTTTGCTAAAAGTTCAAATCTTTGCCAAGTCATTACTATAATGACTGATGAATTGTTAGTCTGCACTTGTTTTCCCCCACTACTTAATTGTTCAGCATCATGCATTATATATATATATATATATATATATATATATATATATATATATATATATATATATATATATATATATATATATATTATTCAATTATAAACGAAGCTTGCTCTTATGTCTTAGGTTGAAAAAATAGGGGGAGATAAGCATTCATATATGCAGTGGTAGATAATTCTGCCTAACTAACAGTATGTGCTTGAGTGGGTGAATGGGGAATAATAAACGCTTCTCAAAATGAGCCTTCAACAAGCTTATATAGCTCCCACCCTTCCTTCCCCACCCATTGTTCCCTAGCCTCCACCCTTCCTTCTCTAGCCACGACGCTCCTTTCCTTAAACACCACCCTTCTTTCCCTAGCCCCCACGCTTCCTTCCCGACGTTTCCTTTCCTAGCCCCCACCCTTCCTTCCCTAGCCTTTTTCCTTAGTTTCCACCCTTCCTTCCCCACCCTTCCTTTCCTAGCCCCCACCCTTCCTTCCCTAACCCCCACCCTTGCTGCTTTAACCCCAACCCTTCCTTCCCAACCCTTCCTTTCCTAACACCCAACTCTTCCTTCCCTAGCCACCACCCTTCCTTCCTAGATTTCCTTCCCTAGTATCCACCCTTCCTTTACCACCCTTCGTTCCCTAGCCTCCACTCTTCCTTTCCAACCCTTCCTTCCCTAGTTCACACCATTCCTTCCCTAACCTCCACCCTTCCCTATCCCCCACCCTTGTTTCCCTAACCCAAACACTTCCTCCCACCCCCACCCCCTTCCTTCCCTAGCGCCCACCTTTCCTTCCTTAACCCCCAGCCTTCCTCCGCCAACCCCACCCTTCCTTCATCACCCCCTACCCTCTCTTCCCTATCCCCCACCCTTGTTTCCCTAACCCCAATACTTACTCTCCCACCCTTCCTTCCCTAGCCCCCACCCTTCCTTTCCTAACTCCCACCTTCCTTCCCTAGCCTCCACCCTTCCTTCTCTAGCCCCTACCCTTCCTTACCCAGCCCCCACCCTTTCTTCCCTCGCCCCCACCCTTGCTTCCCTAGCCCCAACACTTCCTTCTCCACCTTTCCTTCACTAGCTCCCACCCATCCTTCCCTAACCCCCACCCTTCCTTCCCTAGCCCCAACCTTTTTTCCCTAAACCCCACCTTTCTTTCTCTTACCCCCAACCCTCTTTTCCTAGCCCCCACTCTTCCTTCCCTAGCCTTCCTTCCTTAGTCTCCACCCTTCCTTCCCCACCCTTTGTTCCTTAGCCTACACCCTTCCTTCCCCGCCCTTCCTTCCGTAGCCACGAACCTTCTTTCCCTAAACCCCACCCTTCCTTCCCTAGCCCCCCACATTTTTTTCCCGACCTTTCCTTTCCTACCCCCACCCTTCCTTCCCAAGCCCCCACCCTTCCTTCCCCATCCTTCCTTCCCTAGCCCCCCACACTTCTTTCCCGACCTTTCCTTTCCTACCCCCACCCTTCCTTCCCAAGCCCCCACCCTTCCTTCCCCATCCTTCCTTTCCTAGCCCCCACCCTTCCTTCCCTAACCCTCAACCTTCTCTTCTCTAGCCACCACCCTTCCTTCCCTAGCCTTCCTTCCCTAGTATCCACCCTTCCTTCCCCACCCTTCCTTTCCTAGCGCGCACCCGTCCTGACCCTTCCATCCCAAGCCCCCACCCTTCCTTCCCTAGCCTTTCTTCCCTACTCCCCACTCTTCCTTTTCCACCCTTCCTTCACTAGCCCCACCCATCTTCTCCTAACCCCCAACCCTTCCTTCCCTAGCCCCCACCCTTCCATCCCTAACACGCCACCGTACGTTCCCTAGCCCCCATCCTTCCTTCTCCACCCTTCATTCCCTAGCCTTTCTTCCCTAGTCCTCACCGTTCCTTCCCTAACCCCCACCCTTCCTTCACTAACCACCACCCTTCCTTCCCTGTCCCCATCCTTTCTTCCCTAGCCCCACCCCTCCTTCCCCACCTTTCCTTCCACAACCGTCCTTCACTAACTCCCGTCCTTCCTTCTCTAGCCTTCCTTCTCTAACCCCCACCCCTCCTTCCCTAGCCTTCACCCTTCCTTCTCCATCCCTAGCCCACACCATTCCTTGCCTGACCCCCCCCCTTCCTCCCCTACCCACACCCTTCCTTTCCAGCCCCCACCCTTTCTTCCCTAGCCCACACCCTTCCTTCCCCATCCTTCCTTCCCTAACCCTCACACTTCCTTCCCTTGCCCCCACCCTTCTTTTCCTAGCCCCACCCTTCCTACCCTAACCCCCACACTTCCTCCCATACTCCCACCCTTTTTTCCCCAGCCCCCACCCTTTCTTCCCTAGCCCCCACCCTTCCTTCCCTAACCCCCACCCTTCCTTCCCTAGCTTCCACCCTTCCTTCCATAGCCTTCCTTCCCTAGTCTCCACCATTCGTTCCCTACCCTCCACCCTTCCTTCCCCACCTTCCTTCCCTAGCCCCCACGCTTCCTTCCAGTCTTTTTCTTCCCTAGCCCCCACCCTCCTTTCCTAGCCTTTCTTCCCCAGTCCCCCCGCTTCCTTCCCTACCGTTCCGTCGCCCCCTTTCTCTAGCCTTCCTTCCCTAGCCCCCACCTTCCTTCCCTAGCCCCCACCCTTCCTTCCCCACATCTTCCTTCCCTAGTCCCCATCCTTCCCTCCCTAGCCTACCTTCCCCAGTCCCCATCCTTCCTTTCCCACCCTTCCTTCCCTAGTCACGATCCTCCTTCCTATTATTCCTTCCCTAGCCCCCACCCTTCCTTCCCTAACCTCCCACCCTTTCTTCCCTAGCCCCACCCTTCCTTTCCTAGCCTTCCTTCCCTAGTTCCCACCCTTCCTTCCCTAACACCCCACCCTTCCGTCCCTAATCCCCACACTTCCTTCCCACACTTCTTTCCCTTGTACTCATCCTTCCTTCTCTAGCCTTCCTTCCCTTGTCCCCATCCTTCCTTCCCTAGCCTTCCTTACCTAGTCCCCACTCTTCTTCCCTAACCTTCCTTCCTAGTCCCATCCTTCCTTCCCTATAGTCCCCATCCTTCCTTCCTAGCCTTCCTTCTCGAGTCCCCATCCCTCCTTCCCTAGTCCTCATCCTTTCTTCACCACCCTCCTTCTCTAGTCCCCATCCTTTCTTCACCACCCTTCCTTCTCTAGTCCCCATCCTTTCTTCACCACCCTTCCTTCTCTAGTCCCCATCCTTTCTTCACCACCCTTCCTTCTCTAGTCCCCATCCTTTCTTCTCCACCGTTCCTTCTCTAGTCCCCATCCTTTCTTCTCCACCGTTCCTTTGCTAGTCCCCATCTTTCCTTCTCTAGCCTTCCTTCCCTAGCCCCCACCCTTCCTTCCCTAGCCCCACCCTTCCTTCCCTAGCCCCCACCCTTCCTTACCCATCCTTCCTTCCCTAGTCCCCATCCTTTCCCTAGTCCCCATCCTTCCCTCCCTAGCCTACCTTCCTTAGTCCCCATCCTTCCTTCCTTGGCCTACCTTCGCCAGTCCAATCCATCCTTCCCCATCCTTTCATCCCTAGTCCCCATCCTTCCTTCCTTAGCCTACCTTCCCTAGTCCCCACCCTTCCTTCCCTAGCCTTCTTTCTCAGGGTCCCCATCCTTCCTTCCCTGGCCTTCATTCCGTAGTCTACACCCTTCCTTCCCTAGCCTTCCTTTCGTAGTCCCCATCATTCCTTCCTTAGCCTACCTTCCCTAGTCCCAACCCTTCCTTCCCTAGCCTTCTTTCCCAAGTCCCCACCCTTCCTTCCCTAGCCTTCCTTTCTTAGTCCCCATCATTCCTTCCCCACCCTTCCTTCCCTAGCGCCCACTCTTCCTTCCCTAGTCCCCACCCTTCCTTCCCTATCCTTCTTTCTCTAGTCCCCACCTTCCTTGCCTGTGTCCCCACCCTTCCCTAGTCCCCACCCTTCTTTCCCTAGTCTCCATCCTTCCATCCCCATCCTTCCTTCCCTAGTCCTCACCATTCCTTCCTCAGCCCCTACCCTTCCTTCTCTAGCACACACTCTTCCTTCCCCTCCCTAACCCCCACCGTTCCTTCCCTATACCCCACCCTTCCCTGCCTAACCCCACCCTTTCTTCCCTCGCCTTCCTTCCCTAACCCCCACCGTTCCTTCCCTAACCCCCACCGTTCCTTTCCTAACCCCCACCCTTCCTTCCCTAACCCCCACTGTTCCTTCCCTTGCCTAACCCTACAATTTCTTCCCTAGCCTTCCTTCTCTAACCCCCACCCTTCCTTCCCTAGTCCCCACCCTTCCATCCACACCCTTCCTTACCAACGCCCCACCCTTCCTTCCCCAGAATTTCGTCACTAGTCCCCATCCTTCCATCCATAGCCTTCCTTCCGTTGTCCACATCCTTCCTTCCCCACCCATCCTTCTCTGGCCTTCCTTCCCTAGTCCCTATCCTTCCTTCCCCAGCCCCCACCCTTTCTCCCTAGCCCCACCCTTCATTCCCAAGCCTTCCTTCCCTAGTCCCCATCCTTCCTTCCCCACTAATCCTTCCCTAGTCCCCATCCTTGCTTCCCTAGTCCCCACCCTTCCTTCCTCATTTCCTTCTCTAGCACACACTCTTCCTTCCGCACCCTTCCTTGCCTAACCCCCACCCTTCCTTCCCTTGCCCCCACCCTTCCTTCCCTAAACCCCATCGTTCCTTCCCTATCCCCCACCCTTCCTTCCCTTTCTTCCCTACCCTTCCTTCTCTAACCCTCACCCTTCCTTCCCTACCCCCCACCGTTCCTTCCCTAACCCCCACCCTTCCTTCCCTAACCCCCACCGTTCCTTCGCTAACCCCCACCGTTCCTTCTCTTACCCCCACCCTTCCTTCCCACCCATACTTCACTAAACCCCACCATTCCTTCCCCACCCTTTCTTCCCTAACCCCACCCTTCCTTCCCCATCCTTCCTTCCTCACCCTACCTTCCCCTCCCTTCCTTCCCTACTCCCCACCCTTCCTTCCCTAGCCTTCACTAACCCCCACTCCTCCTTCCCTTACCCCCACTCTTCCTTCCCTAACCCCACCCTTCCTTCCGAAACCCCCACCATTCCGTCCCTAACCCACCCTTCCTTCCTTAACCCCTACTTTTCCTTCCCTAAACCCCACCCTTCCTCCCCTAGCCCCCACTCTTCCTTCCTTTCCTAGCCCCTACCCTTCTTTCCATAGCCCCCACTCTTCCTTCCCTAGCCCCCACTCTTCCTTCCCTAGCCCCTACCCTTCTTTCCTTAGCCCCCACTCTTCCTTCCCTAGCCCCCACTCTTCCTTCCCTAGCCCCTACCCTTCCCTAGCCCGCACTCTTCCTTCCCTAGCCCCCACTCTTCCTTCCCTAGCCCCTACCATTCTTTCCTTAGCCCCCACTCTTCCTTCCCTAGCCCCCACTCTTCCTTCGCTAGCCCCACTCTTCCTTACCTAACCCCTACCCTTCCTTCCCTACCCCCTACCCTTCTTTCCTTAGCCCCCACTCTTCCTTCGCTAGCCCCCACTCTTCCTTCCCTAGCCCGACTCTTCCTTCCCTAGCCCCTACCCTTCTTTCCTTAGCCCCCACTCTTCCTTCGCTAGCTCCCACTCTTCCTTCCCTAGCCCCCACTCTTCCTTCCCTAGCCTTTACCCTTCTTTCCTTAGCCCGCACTCTTCCTTACCTAACCCCCACCCTTCCTTCCCTAGCCCCTACCCTTCTTTCCTTAGCCCCCACTCTTCCTTCCCTAGCGCCCACTCTTCCTTCCCTAGCCCCTACCCTTCTTTCCTTAGCCTCCACTCTTCCTTACCTAACCCCCACCCTTCCTTCCCAAGCCCTACCCTTCTTTCCTTAGCCCCCACTCTTCCTTCCCTAGCGCCCACTGTTCCTTCCCTAGCCCCCACCTTCTTTCCTTAGCCCCCACTCTTCCTTACCTAACCCCCACCCTTCCTTCCCTAGCCATACCCTTCTTTCCTTAGCCCCCACTCTTCCTTCCCTAGCGCCCACTCTTACTTCCCTAGCCCCTACCCTTCTTTCCTTAGCCCCCACTCTTCCTTACCTAACCTCCACCCTTCCGTCCCTAGCCCCTACCCTTCTTTCCTTAGCCCCCACTCTTCCTTCGCTAGCCCCCACTCTTCCTTCCCTAGCCCCTACCCTTCTTTCCTTAGCCCCCATTCTTCCTTCGCTAGCCCCCACTCTTCCTTCCCTAGCCCCCACTCCTCCTTCCCTAGCCCCACTCTTCCTTCCCTAGCCCCTACCTTCTTTCCTTAGACCCCACTCTTCCTTACCTAACCCCCACCTTTCCTTCCCTAGCCCTTACCTTCTTTCTTAGACCCCACTCTTCCTTACCTAACCCCCACCTTTCCTTCCCTAGCCCCTACCCTTCTTTCCTTAGACCCACTCCCTTACCTAACCCCCACCTTTCCTTCCCTAGCCCCTACCCTTCTTTCCTTAGACCCCACTCTTCCTTACCTAACCCCACCTTTCCTTCCCTAGCCCCTACCCTTCTTTCCTTAGACCCCACTCTTCCTTACCTAACCCCCACCTTTCCTCCCAAAAGAATACAATCCTGAGGAGCCAGTCATTCCTTCCTTTTGTCTCCCTCCCCTTCATGATTCCCTTCTCTCTCTCTCTCGCTCTCTCTTTCTCTCTCTCTCTCACACACACACACACACACACACACACACACACACACACACACACACACACACACACACACACATATATATATATATATATATATATATATATATATATATATATATATATATATATATATATATATATATATATATATATATATATATATATATATATACACGAGCGCGCGCATACACACACACACACACACACACACACACACACCACACACACAACACACCACACACGCACGCACGCGCGCGCACTCACACACACACACACACACACACACACACACACACACACACACACACACACACACACACACACACACACACGCCTTTGTCTTTAGCCCAGTCCACACTCCCCCCTCTCCATCCCTCTCTCTCTCTCAAAATATGTGTTCCTGTCGGACGTATTGCCTGAGAAGATTTCAATCTTACAACTGTTACTTTTTTTTTATTGTGCTGACTCTCGTTCAGTATGCTTCTTACAGGTTGTTTAGTTCATGGTCACTTTTTGGTTGTCTCCCACCTAGAATACCTCAGGGACAAAGCGCACCGCTTCTGTACTATCATTTGTTGGTTTTGTTTGTTTGGTAGTGTTGTACAACTACTTTTCGTGTCTGCTTTTACATTTCCGGCTTTGCCGTCATGGCGGATGTACGTGTCACTGCACTTGCTTCGTTCCTTTTGAAAGGGCATGGCCTACCTGCACAGCACTGAGATCCACAGTCACGGCAACCTGAAGAGCACCAACTGTGTGGTGGACAGCCGCTTTGTGGTCAAAATCACATGACTTTGGCCTCCACCACCTGCGACAGCTGTGTCAGGATGAGGCTGAGAAGGAGACTTTTGCCTGGTACCAGCGTAAGTCCCACTTCGTTCTATGGCTGTTAGTGGTGTCGGTGATGGTGTGTGATGGTGATGATGATGATGAGAGGGCGACGGGGTATACACGTGGTGACGGTAATTGTGCCGAAAAAGATTGTGATTGTGACAAATATGTGACTGTGGTCGTGATGATGATGATGACAATCTGACGATTGAACAATGATGATGATGACGATTCAGCGATAGTCATAACATGATGATAACGTAAATGTGGCGGTGGTCATGATGATTATGGCGATGAAGATGTGATGATGGAACGATGACAATGATGATGAAAATTGTAATAGTAAAGCAGATATGACAATGTCATGATGATGATGAAAATGTGATGATTTCATGATGACGGCAACGGTGAATACCGTAATGATGTCAAAGCAGATGCGATGATCAAATTGACGACGATGATCACAGAGACATGGTAATGGTAACAGTGATGAATGGAATGAAGGTGAGAAGGAGGATGACGGAAATAATCGTGAAGACATAATGCTAATGGAGGTAAAAAGGCCGTAATAATGATCATGTTTGTATAGGTGATTATGATGAAGATATGACGATGGTTAAAACGGTGTAAGATAATGATGATCATACAGATCATATGATGGTGGTCGCGAAGCAGTTGATGGGGGTAGGGAGGAGGCAGAAAACGTTGATAGAGACATGGGGTGGTGCAGGTAAGGATGTTCTTTATGGTGATAATAATCATGGTGGTGATGATCAATACCATGATGATGGTCATGGTGAAGTTAATATGATAGGAGGCCTTTGTCGGTGCTCTGAGCATTTCTATTACATTCAGAATGATAAATGGTTCAACCCGTCAACCCGTCATTGCTGTTTTTTGTTTCTTATTGTGTGACTGCTATTTGTCCTCGTCATTCTTCTGTCTCATAGCTACACTCGTTGTTGTTTTTTTAAGTTGAAGAAGCTCCGTTGTGCTCTGCATGTGATGTACCGCTCGCAATAAAACATGTGCTTACAAATTGTTAGGGCTTCAATTCATATTGATTATAACGAGCGACCTCGAGGGCCCATATCAGGACTGGTGTTGGGGCTTGCGCGATGTCTGATATGAACAGCTTACAGCTGACTCCATGAAAACCAAGTTCAAGGATTTTCCACTACATGTGATTTTTTTAACTCCTTTAATTTGATATATTAATTTCATATATATATGTATATATATATATATATATATATATATAAGAAAAGAAAAAGAAACACCCGAAGGTGCTGGGGAGGACCCAGAGAAGCACTGTCTTCACCTGCCTTTAGAGCAGTCCTGTACCACCCTTGGAGGCCTGCGCTGTGTTGACGATGGGTACAGGCACGCGCAGGACACTCCATTAAGATATCAAGGGACATAACTGCTCCTGAACAGAGGTAAATTAGACTACAGGATGCAGCTTATAACAGCCTTAAAGTAGCATCCCCATGGGTGTACCAGCCCGTATTTCATGACTGCAGAGCCCACCGGCGAAAAACATATATATATATATATATAGATATATATATATATATATATATATATATATATATATATATATATATATATATATATATATATATAGTGATGAAAAATATGTAGTCAGCACCGCCCACGGAGTTCATTTTTTAATTCAAGCTTTCGCCAAAAGGCTTCTTCAGGAACCTATGCAACTACATCTTAGCAGCGATGACATCAATACTATTGACGTCATAGTAGACTACATCAATTTTAAAACGACGTCCCATTTTCTTTTTTACTGTAGTTTCACCTTTCACCACACCCTGTACCCATCCCTCACCTCACCCTGCAGAGTCCACCTTCCACAGCACCCTGCAGAGTCCACCTTCCACTGTCTAGTGAAGGGCTTTTCAAATATATATACTCAGACTGTTCCATATCTTTTGATCTCCCTTGCATCCTTGAATGGATCCTCAAGCATAGGCTCAAAGATTGTCCCCTACATAATATACTGTTTGAATAATGCTTTTAGTTTTTCAGCAACTTTTTTCCCCTTCGCTGGCTGCTTTGAGGGTGCTGTTGGATTCTTTTTTGAACCCTTGGTGGTGAGAACATCACAGAATTATGGACTGTGGTGTGTCTCTATTTGACACCAAGAGCACAGACACAATCAGCCGTGTCTCCCTGATGAGTCCGATCCAGCGGACGAAAGGCCTAGGAGCAGGCAGTACAAATAAATGTGCCTTCGAGAGGGGTTACGATGGAACCCTCAGGCAGCTAGTGAAGGGCTTTTCAAATTTATAATATATTCCCCCCATTTTCTTCATCTTCAATTATAAACAAAGCTTGCTCTTATATCTTAGATTGAAGAAATAGGAGGAATGGTGCTCGGTTACATTTCCTTGGAATTTATTATATATATATACACACACACACACACACACACACACACACACACACACACACACACACACACACACACACACACACACATACACACACTTTTTTTCATCTAACCTGAGAGTTAATGGAAGAAAGGTTTTCGAACGATTTTGGCATTGTGTTACAACTTTTAGTGTTGTTGATGTTGGTGTTCTAGACAACTGTGGAATTAACTGACTTTGATGAGGTGACAGCACTGATGTGACCGCGATTACCCAATGCAAAAAGAGTTGGGGGGGGGGGGGGGGGGGATTCTAACCAGCCTTGGTGGAAAAGCAAAAAGTAGCTCAGGACGAAACCATTCAAGTTTGGTGCGGATCCTCTTTAAAAGATGGAGCCGGGAGTCGTTTAGCGAGATTTTGTTCAGCGAGATCTTCCACTGAATATAATCACTGTGAAGTTCTGTTCGCGAACTGATAACAATCTATGAAGTATATATTCTTTATGAAATATTAAAATTTCCAGGGACGTAAACGTTAACACTCCGTGTTTTCTATGCCCAGCTAAACAAAAACCTCATTGGAAGTAACTCATTCAGTCTGTGCCTTATGTTGTTGCCTATTGCAGAAAAAAAATATTCCGCCACTTCCCTCCTACACCCACCCTCCTTTCCTTCCCACTCCAACTCCCTTCCCCTCTCTCTGTCTCTGTCTGTCTGTCTGGCTCTCTCTCTCTCTCTCTCTCTCTCTCTCTCTCTCTCTCTCTCTCTCTCTCTCTCACTCTTTCTCTCGTGGGTGGCCCCTGAGGTACACGAAGTTGAATGACACGTTATTCTTTTAGCACTGTGCCTTTATTTTGTTTTCTTCTAGTTGTAGGCAGTGTTGTGTCTTGACAGTTGGCAGTGGCTGTTGTGAGGGAGTATGCCGTTTGCATCGCTGACATTCAGGTATGTGTGCGGCATATTTGCTCATATATTTGCGGGTTTTATGTTGAAACGGACGAAATGTAAATCCGCCATGAGAATGTCGGTGTTGGTTATGACGTTGCGAATCCACGGTGTCACTCTTGGACTGTTGCTACCTCTGGTTTGCTACGGGCATTTGCTCCAACGGTGTGGTTACGAAGAGCTGAATCCAGGACCTGTCCCTGTTAAGTCTGACAGCGAATGGCAAACCCGTCTAGACAGCGCCAGAAGTACTAGTAAAGACAGTGGCCATGGAACCGGGTTCTGCTCCTGCTGCTACAGCGTTTCCGTCCAATCCACTCTGGAGGATGTTGTGGCTATTTTGAACAATTTAACCAGTAAATTTGATCGAAATATAATGTGTGCAGATCTTCAAGAGGAAATGACTGGTGTAAAGCAGGGAACGAAGCAGACGAATGACAGGTTGAGGGAAGAAAACACGAGACACTGCCAGGAAGAATCTTTGGACAGGAAGTAGTCGACCTGGAAGGGAGGTCGAAGAGGAATAACATCATAATCCACAGTATTTCTCGTAAGGACAATGAGTCCTGGCAACAATATGAAGCGTTGTACACGATATGATTACGGATGACCTGGAACTTTCGGACGATATTCTTTTCGACACGTGTGCATAGCCAGAACTCAAAAGTCGAACTCGCCAATAGTAGCAAGATGCACATTCCTTAAAGGCAAAGATAAAATTTTGCGTGCAAAATAAAAACTGAAAGGAACTGAGTTATTTGTTGGCGAAGACTTTTCTTTTCAAGTTAGGGAGATCAGAAGAAAGCTCGTACCACACCTGAAATCCGCCAGATGACAGGGCATGAAAGTGTCCATGGTTTATGATCACCTTGTGATCAGCAGCAAAGGTTCGGTCTGGATGGCAGTGACAACCTGATAGAAATGAAATGGGATTCAGACCGGCCCGGTCAGTGGAAAATGCCCTGTTATCAGAGCGGGAGAGAGGCGCAGTGTAAGCCATCACCGCACTGAGTGCCTGTTCCAAATTCACATGGGGTCATTTTAACTGGTGCAGTGAACGATGCTGACGTGAAGCAGATAGGCGATGAAAATCCAGTGCAGGTTGTCACTGCCATCGGTGTGGATGAAAACGGGTTAGCATACACCGACACAGTCAGCCAGTGTGTTAAATGTGGATTCTGTTTTTGACTGTTATGTTTTGAGTGATGCCTCTTCGATCACACATAGTGATGTAACGTTATCTGATGTGAAATTTGATAAGCTCGAAGCTCTGTGACGTGAATTAAAGAGAAAGAGAGTTTTAGAGGGAAAATGTGTGATCGTGAGGGATGAGTGTGGTGGTGAAAGTATACATGTTGACGAAGTAAACAACAGGGTGGAGTGTGACAGTGTAGATGGGAAAAAAACAGTGGCGATGACTGTGTATTTTGGAATGGGATCATCAATGTTGATGACTGTGTAAATGAGAAAAGTGACAGTGGTTATGTAATAGCCAATGAAACTTCCACGATTGTTGACTTTCTGATTATAAATGTGTCAAACATCAATAGAAACTCTGCGTCAGTCTATTTCTACGACCAAACCGATTTATCGATTGCTACTGTCCCGAAGACTAAAATTGATTCTGCGACTACGATTGAAACAAGACATGGCGGTGACTGTATGACTAGATATGTAAATAAAACGAAAGTGACTGACTGCATGGATTGCACACACACCTCGTTCAATCGAGGGTAAACGATCATGATGTTGAAAATGTGTGTCGTCTTGTGCAAGATGAGATAAAGAATTTTAGCCGTGTTAGTCAAAATACATGTGGTATAAAAAGTATGAACACATTTGTAAATAGTGTATCATTTATTCATTGGAATATATGTGTATTATTTAAAGAATTAGATTATAGAGATTTTATCCAGTTTATTTCTTCCTTTGATTTTTTGTTTGTTTGGTGAAAACGTTTGCAGTATCGTTTCAGTCAAACCTTCTTCAAGACTATGAATTATTTGTAAAACCAGCTGTAAAATTTACAAGACAGGGACGGGCGTCGGGAGGATTAGTTTGTATGGCACGTAAAAATCTTGTCCCATGTGTGCACCGGGTGGATTGTGACAGTCTGTATACAATGCTATTTAGATTTGATAAAAATGTTTTTGCTCTGATAAGACCGTCTTACTTGTGTGTACATATGTACATCCAGAAAATGCATCTTTCTACACACTGAACGGCTTTGATAATGGTATTGAAATGTTGGAAGAATGTAAACAAGTTGTTGTCCTTCGATGATACAGAGCTACTCTTTTGTGGTGATATGAATGCTAGAACTTTGAATATTTCTCCAGGTATTGTATATGATCATGATCTTTTCACTAATTTCATGACGGTAGACAGCAAATACGATAGATGTTCTCAAGAAAAGGTATTAATTGTATATGTGAAAAAAACGTCTTCGCATGTGCACTGAACAAGGATTGACAATTATGAATGTAGTATGTAATGGCGATCTCGAAGGTCGTTTCACATACATTTCGGGTGTGGGGAGCATTGTGAATGATTATTTTCTAGTGTCTGCAGATTTTTTAAACTAATGTATAAAAAGATGACTCTTAATGTGATGGAAAGATATGATTCTGATAACTTACTCCTGGTATTGCGCATTGAAATGCCAAATGAACTGTCACATACCAATTTTGTCCCTAATGTAAACGATAATCAGTATATTGTTAAATATTGCTGGAATCAAGACTACAGTCAACAATTTTCTTTATGCATGAATTCATCAAATGTTCTAGAAAAGTCAAATGCCGCTGAAAATCTTATTTCTGTGGACGTTAACGAAGCTCTTAACTTGTTTAATACAACTATATAAGAACAAGCTGAAACTATGAAGAAATCTATACCTACAAATAAGAAATTTATACAGAATTGGTTTAATCTAGAATGCAGGATAGCAAAACGTAAACTACGTAGATTATTCAGATTTTTTTTTCTGAAAACAAAGGATTGAAATGATAGAATATTGTTCTGTTTAGCAAGAAAGGAATATAAACATTTAGATAAAAGAAAACAGAAATAACACAATGATCTCCTATTGAACGATCTTTTGTCATCGGTTAATAATCAGCAGTTATTTTGGAAAACTATACACGAGATTTCCAAAAAGAAACTACAACCCGCAAATATTCTGGTGCAGGACTGGTTCTTACATTTTAAAACTTTTTGGGGTAAGGATGTTAAAGAATCCACTGAGACTGACAATGCTATAAATAATGAAGAAATACTTTTGACAGACCAGTATGCAGCGAGGAAATATTATCAGCTATGAAAAAATTAAAGAATGGTATCACTGCCGGCCCTGATGGCCTCATTGGAAAGGGGTTTTTTTTTTTATAGAATTCTGGTACGTCTGTTTAACGATTTTTAGTTAATTGTTTAATTATCTATTTGAAACCGGGGTTTATCCAGAAGATTGGAAAGAATTCATAATATTACTTTTGTTTAAGAAGGGAGAGATAAACGTTGCAAATAATTATATAGGTAATTCTTTGTGTAATGTATGTAGCAAACTCTATAGCTCTGTTGTTAATGATAGCCTATACAAAGGGTTATCTCAGAATAACATAACAGGAGAGCATCAAGCAGGATTTTTAAAAAAGTTTGTTCTGCAACTGATCACATGTTTAGTCAATAAGCTGCAATTAAAAACAATTTGTAAATAACAAGAAGTCGTACGTGGTTTTTTGTGGATTTCAAGAAAGCTTTCGATTTTACGGAAACTGCTGCGGCCTATTTGTTTAAAAAATGGTATTAAAGGTAAATTGTATCATTGCGTGAAAGGTATGTGTAAGGTGGTGAAAGCAAGAATTAGAGTAGGAACAAAATTAGCAGATTTTGTCAAGTGTACGAGAGGGGTCAAGCAAGTTGATGTTTGTCGTAATGTTTTTTTTTTCTGTTCATAAACGAATTAGGTTTGGAGATTATTCAAAATGGTAGTTTTGATCTCTTGGAATTGTTCGTCTTACTTTTTGCTGATGACGTTATTTCATAAAAATGTTTATTGTCTACGACTCTAGTTGGTCTTCAAAGACAACTTAACAGCTTGTATTCAGCTGCTACTAAATTGGAATTAAAAGGTTAATATGAATAGAGCCAATATCATTGTGGTTTCGTAAAGATGGATATTTGGCATTATGGAAATGGATCAATGGAGGTGAATGAATCGTTTAGTCAATGAAATACAGTTGTTGGTTTTTTTTACTACGTGATTAAGTTTCACTTTTGGTGTCATGATATGGTAAACGGTACAGCCAATGAGTGCAGTCCAGCAATACTGCATATTCATATATTATTGAATAGTAGCGCATTTTTCTTTTATCTTTTTTTTTTTTTTTTGTGGAAATTATTTAGTGTCAAGGTGCTCGCCATTTTTACAGTATGGAGCGAAATCTGGGGGGGGGGGTTTTGAGTAAACGTGTTGTAATTGAGCAGTTTGTTTGTCTATTACTAATGATTTTCGATGAAAGACAATCGACACCAAATGATTTAGTTTATGGAGAACTTGGAAGGTATCCGATTTTTGTTAATTCTTTTTTTTTTATGTAATTAAGTATGGTTGTAAATAACCAGAATGGGGAAAACCAAAGATACATTTTAAAGCGTTTAAGCCGTTGGAGATTTGGATTGTATTGGTAAGAAGACATGGACAATGTTCGTCAGTGCTTGATTCCATATGGCCTTTGCATATGTTTGGGACAACCAGGGCGTGGAAAGTTATTTCAGAGATTTTTGGACGTTTTAAACAAAGAATGATTGGGTTGCGGATGGATAAGGACTGGATGACCGTGTCAACAGAGTGAAGATTTGCACAATACATGATTGTTTAAATAAAAGGATGTGATTGAGCCATATATCAAAATAATTATTGAACAGGTATAACTTTTAAGTGTGCATTGACAAAGTCTAGATTTGGTGTTTTTCTGACTTAGCCTGCATTGGTTTAATTATCAGTGCTTTTAACGAACGTCAAGGAATAGATGAAAGGCATCTTTTATTTTGTTGTCCTGCGGTCAGTTTACCTTAGAGTAAATTAGTGAGCATTTTTGTCTTTTGATCTTGTGGTTTTTTAGAGTCAAACTTAGCAACAAGATCTTGAGCCGGTGTCCTCTTTGTCTGTTATGTCGTAAATAAAGCACAAAAGCGAATACGAACAGTATATTCATACAATAGTTTTGTACACTTATATATATATATATGTAAACTGCGTTTTTTCAATATATTTCAGTCAAATCATTTCTGTATTCGTGTTGTATCAAAATCTGAATAAGTCATCGTTATCGTACTCTCTCTCTCTCTCTCTCTCTCTCTCTCTCTCCTCTCTCTCTCTCTTCTCTCTATCTCTCTCTCTCTCTATCACACAACAACACAGAACCACACACACACACACACACCACACACACTCACCTAACACACACAATCACCACACACACACACACACACACACTCACTATTCGGTATTTCACTTGGACCACTTTCTGCCCATGCTGCCTTTCCCACCGAGAGACCTGACCATCTTTTTCGATTGGTTCCCGTGTTCGTCTTCTATCCAGCTGATTGATTTGTTTCTCTCAATTCGCCATTATTGAACCACTCTACAACTGTAGTTTAATTAAACCCTCGTGTTTTCTTTACTTTCCCTGGCTGTGCTTGTGTTGGTTCAAAGTTTAACTGTATTTATCGAGTCTTATTGTATTTTTATTTTATTTTATTATTATAATATTTTCGTTCTCTTTAGCTTTTGAATATCATCTGTATCAATGACTAATCAAATCAAAAAATAGACATTTTACAATGGACTGTCGATCAGATGTACAACCAATATCGTGGACTTTTCAAGAACACATAGAGAATAACTCCTATCAGTGCTGTTTCTTCATCTCACGATATTGTGTCCAAAGATGAAACTTACCACGTCTCGCTCATTACTGCTTCCTCAGTGTATCATCTCTAGACGACGAAACAGGAAAGTGAACTGTTGCCCATCTATATAATGAAAAGCTTATCTTACCATCCAATTTCAACTGCCAGTACATCGACTGCGCCAAAGATCCACTCTGTTGCAGCTTGTGTCAATTTGTTAACTCCATTTAATTTTATTAGATTCTTTTGTTTATCTCCCTAAAGGTGTTTTGTGTACGTATGTAAACAGTGGATGGCTACGCTACCCTGGGTTAACCAAAATGATAATTGGTAGTTAGCCGGTGACTTTAATGAACACGCCCCAATTTTGGGATAGTGGCTGCCTAAGGCTCAGCTCAATCGTCTAGTGGAGAATATTTCAGGACTCGAGCACTCTTTCTTCCTAAATGATGGGAACCATAATGATGGCTGATGTACCAAGCCCAAACGTATCTGCTATTGACCTGTCTTTGATTTTCGCCATCATAGCGACAAGCTGTACTTGACAAGTTCATAATAACTTCATTAGGGTTGCGATCACCTCCCAACTTACATTTCCTTTGAGAGGAATTTACAATTTTGACCGATGTTACTAGGGATAAAAATCCCTAAATTTAATTATTAAAACGAGATGACTGGGATAAATTAAGTCCATTTTAATGTCTTTAATGTTAGCTGCTGGGAACCGGTTATTGAGAAAGTCTATTTTAACTTTTATGAATCGGTCTTGAAAGCCTGCAACGAGGGCAATTCCTTAATATTAGTCTCAGACAACAATCCTAGTAAACTGGTGGAAGGTATGGTGGACGGAATCCTGCACAAAGATGCTTGTTAATAAAAAGAAATCAACGTTCAAAATACACGTCAAAAGAAAAAAAAGTAGTTGACTTACTCCATGAAACGGGCTAAAATGAAAGCTTACTGGATTATAGAGAAAACCAAAAGCTCGAATTATGGTTCATCTAGTTGGTGTAAAGAAAGGTCATATGATACAAAGATTCAAAAAGGTATGGACAACAGATACACAGAAATGAATTATTGGATACATTTACCCGTTATTCCAATCACCGTCGGGCTCATGAACCAATTCCCAACATCAGCTCAAAAAGCTGAACTTTTTTGCTGAGTTTTTTTCTTTGATAAAAATAGCCCTTCTTTAATTAGTATCTCAGAAAAGTGCAGAAACTTTGGAGGGAAGGACCGGTCAATGATCCATATCTATTCTGACCAGAAGAAAACAACGAACATTATTTAAATGCAGAAATAGTTAGAAGAATTAAGAATTTGCTATATTTCATTGCAATCTAAAGAAAACTTCAGTTGGTTTAGACGCGTTCTCAACATTTCTTAAGAACTTCAATCAATTTTAAACATTTTGTATTGCATTATGAAAAAAATGTTGGATAGGATGGGAAGAATCGACTGTTTGGAAGATTCTGTCATCGTGCCCATTCTCAAGCAGGGCAAACCTAACTCTGATATTAATAGGTTATCGTCTATCGTATCTGTCTCTATACTGGCTAAACTAATGGAAAAAAGTGTATTAAATGACTTAATTATCATTCAGAAAAAAAGCGGGACATCAATTCCTACTGCTCAGGCTGGGTTTAGAAAAGGCAGATTCGCTGTTGAACACCTTGTATAAGCTTACAACTCAGAGATAAACGTCAATTTTGCCGAGGAAAAACTTACTTTGCATTTTTTCGATTTCAAAAAGGCGTTATGTTCAACGTCTGGATGAGAGACTTTGATATAAACCTTTAAAATTATTAGGTCTCTCTGGTAACATTTATGCTTACTTCAATGACTTTCTGGCTAACAGAACCCAATTCAAACAAAAATAGGAAATACTTTTTAGAAAGTATTTTTGGAGATGGGCATCCCTCAGGGTTCTGTAATGCCCCTTTGCTTTTTAATATCCTAAGCACGCATCTCAACAAAAGTATTTCTAAAAATTCCAGTTTGTTAATACGTGATGGATGTATGTATATGGATGAATGTTACTTTTAAAATGTAAACCACAACTTAAGGTCAATTACAGAAATGAAAAAATTTATTATCAAAGAGACTTAGACCAGTATTGCTAGGTTTATGTTTGTGAATGGGTTTCTGTCTGTCTGATGAGAATTCTCATATGATGCTTTTTGACGCTGGTGGTATTTTCATGATCTCCCTATTTTTAAGATGGTTGACACTGTACTTACTTTACACATCTATTTACATTAAGTTGTTAGGTGTACATCTTACTTCAAAATTATCATGGAACACAAATAATGAATTATCCTAAACTCAGGAAAGGACAAGCTCTTATTATTCTTAAAGTTGTGTGCTACCAGAGTTGGCGGACAGGATACGTGCAGTTACATTCATTTATCAAATTCTCTGTCTAGGACAAGTATTTCCTTATGGTCACAGGTAAGTATATTTTTCAGTCCTTAAGTTATCTATTTAAAAAAAGTTACCAAGCACAGATTGCAAGGCATCAGAATAGCCCTGGGCAGTTCCCATTACGCGTCCATTTTTAGGGGACATATCATGAAGCTGGCGTTTTGCCCCTGGTGACTTATCGAAAATTAGCTTTGTGCCCAATACATTCTAAGATGTTCTACTGTTCAGAACTGCAAATTGAGGATGAACCTGGACATGCGATCTGATTTAGATTTTCCCAAAACGCGCACAAAAACAAATACGATCACATAAAAAACATCCTTACGTTCTCCTCAAACCTGTTGAAATCTGCCAAATTGGATCAACATAAACTAGTTGCCCCACGTTTATCCCTGAGTCCCATCGAATTGGGAACTCATCCCGGCAAGGTTTGCTTATAAATACACTGATTTGCAAATGAATATTAATATAACGTATTAGAGTTGCTATGGCCAAGTCCATAACTTGTCGATATTACTCCTATTCACTAAATGTTTATACGAGGTTCCCTATGTAAATGGCTATGCAGGTTCCAGGCTTTGTTATTCCTTGCCTTGAAAAGCAGATAAATTTTTCATATTGGAAAGGGGTTGTCAGTCTTCGGCTCGAAACTGATAGCAATTCTTATGGCTCTGCATCTATACTATGACATGCCACAGTGTTTTTCTAAGATTAATTTTTTGCGTTGTTTCCAAATTGTTCTCTTCAAGCATGGAATTATCTGCTGTACAATCGCGCGAGTTATCATCAGAACCTAAAAAGTTCTGATCCATTCCGCTTACTCTAGAGGGATAACTGTGACTTTTGATGGATTCCGTCACACTATGGGATTGTATGAATATGAATGGGCAGTCAGAACTGCCGTATGGGATCAAAAATTCTGAACCCTTCTGTTCTGTATCAATATCCTTGGAAGTCTTCAAGAGCTATGGATCTTAAAATGAGTCTCTTTTGGTTCTTTTTATAACTGTAAAAGAATCAAGTACTCTTTAAAATACATGCACAAGGTTCTTCTGTTCAAGGAATCGAAATCTACTCGTCCATCTAACTCGTTCATTCAATTTAGTAAACGGTATACAAAGACGGATGTACATGTACACAAATTTGGGAAACTTGGAATCTTCTTTTATAGGCTTAAAGTTAAGCTCTTTGTAACTAATAAATTCCACAGAAATGTACAATGTGCTTGTGGAGCAGTCGCATGTTTCAATACTCTGCATTTCCTATTTTTAACTTCATACCTCTCTCAACTTCCGGACAAAAAGTTTCCCATTGCATTTTCACAGATCTTCACGGCCTTTTTTTCATTTATAATTCGCTGTTGTTAAGCACCAGTTGGCTCGTTTGTTATAGATATGTCCAGGTGTTGTTTTTTTTGTTTTTTTTTTGCTTCTGTCATTTATCTTTTAAGTTGTTACATTTAGAACAATATTTTCTTTTAATTGTCCAAGTCGCAAGCACACACACAGAAGCGCGCGCGCACACACACACACGCACGCACGCACGCACTGCCACACACACAGCACACATTCGTACGTAGTGCCATACTTGCATTTTGCAATACACTTTCCATTTTTCTCATCCACTCTTATGCATATTTTGTCTAATATCTTTTAAGTGAACAGACGTTAAATTGATGATCTAATAACAACACACACACACACACACACACACACACACACACCACACAACACACACACCACACACACACGCCACCTCCAAAATCCACCATTTTTTTATCCTCCATTCTATGATGCTGTCGACGACCTTGTAAGATGTTTGTTAGTGCGTTGGACTTGTGTTCGTTTTGATGTGTCAAAATGACAAACGCGGAGATTGCCTCTCGCCCATCGCCATGGAGACAGTAATATGCTAGCTGTGACAGCCTTAACCTTTGATCTTACGCTGTTTCACGATTTTTAGAAGGTAGTTGGCTTTGTTTGAAAACAAATCGCTGTTAAATTTCTCTATGTTTTTTTTTTTCCCCCCCCCTCCATTTTTCTGTCTGTCTGTTCTGTTGTCTGTCTGTCTGTCTGTCTGTCTGTCTGTCTGTCAGTCTGTCTCTCTCTCTCTCTCTGTATCTCTCTCTCTCTCTCTCTCTCTCCTCTCTCTCGCTCTCCTCTTCTGTGACCGTTTTGCCATTCACACAATCGAGCCACTCACTGTCGTACTCGCCAGTCTTCCTTTTATCCTTCCTCTCTCTCTCACTCTCTCTCTCTCTCCTCTCTCTCTCTCTCTCTGAACAAACTGATTCACACAACACACACACAAACACACACACACACACACACACACACACACACACACACACAACACCACCACGTACCCCACGTACACGCACACACCAATTGAATTACAAACAATTATATCCTTATCTTCATTAAATGATGACGACTAGGTGAAGAAGAAGAAGAAGAGAAGAAGAAAGAATGAATGAATCTTTAATGGGTTGAGAATTAGGTATTGAAGGCTTTTTACATTTATGCCCAAACAATACCTACAATTTAAAAAGATGGTAACTCGATTTATAAATAACATCAATATTCGTTTTCATGCTTATATATTTATATATATATCTCTGTCTCTCTCTCTCTCTCTCGCTCTTCTCTCTGTCTCTCTCTCTTCCTCTTCTCTCTCTCTCACTCCAGTCCTCACTCTCTCTCTCTCTCTTTCTACTCTCTTTTCTTTCTCATCCTCTATCTCACATTATCTCTCTCTCACACACACACACACACCACACACACACACACAACACCACCACACACAACACACAACACACACACAACATCTCAAGCAACTGGCATCGTTTATCAGCATTACACTTTTTTTATCAGGTACGTATTGTTAGTCAGGTAATGTCTACGATAGGTCAGTCATGAGTATCAAAAAGTAGTAACTTTACTTCATTTGTGAAAGCTGATTTATTTGCGGAAATATTTCTGTGTTTTGCTGGAAGTTTGTTCCATTCTTTACAGCACGTAAGCGAGGAAAAGAAACTTGTTTTTGAATATATCTAAATTAGCTTTAGGAATAATGAATCTGAGCGAATATGATGGTGTTGTAAATGTACTATTGATTTAAATAATCTGAGACATTGCGTCATGAACCAATTTTGTTGCTTAAGAATTCAGTGTGTGAATGTTATTAACATGGTGAAGAGGCAGTTTTATTGTACCTAAATACATCACGATAGAAGGGATGGATTGTTCTGACAGATATGGTCAATCTTAATGGCTCGTTTTTGCAATGATACAAAGTTGGTTTTTTAAAATAGATGGCGACATTTACCCTAGATTATAGAGCAGAAGTCTAATCGGATGAACAAAAAGCAAAATAATTACATTTGTCGTGGAATGTTCGATGAGAAAGTGTTTTATCTGTGACAGCTGGAAACCAAACACGGCGACTTGTTTGATTAGTTTAGGGGATCTGATCGGTGCCAGGAAGATTTTCATCCCGATGACGATGCCTAATATTTTGTGCTTTGCAACTTGTTTTTTGTTTTATCTTTGTACTTATTTTAATTTTGCTTCTTTTTTGGGACTTGTCTTTTTTGACGTGCACATATTAACTTAGACTCGGTTTTATGAGGATGAACAAGCATGTCATTTGAATCACACCAGTCTTCCACTGTTTTCATGCTTGCATTTAAATGATAATTAAATTTCATCGATTGCTATGACTTCGAGTATTGTAAGTTGTATCTTCAGCGAACAAATCACACACTGCATTAGAATTGCTAATAAAGGGAGATCATTTATGTCGTGGGAGAACAAAAGGGCACTAAGATGTTTCCCATGTGGCACGCTCTTGGACAACTGTCTTTAGAAGAGATAACACCTCGTGAAAAAACTGATTGCGTACGGTTCAACAATTAGATCTAAAAAATGATTCTCGTATTGTTGTCGACGCCGTTAACATAAGCTTTTTTAGCAGAATATTGTGTTTAATTATATCAAAAGCCTTTGTTAAATCAATAATATCACTACACCTACTGCTTCCTGTTGTTTGATATCTTTTAGCCCAAATTTGTGATCCGAACAAAGGTTTCACATTGAAATGTAGGTTCCATATCTCCTGGATGATTGATATACAACAGATTATGTTTCTCATTAAAAGATGATAGTTGTGTTGGATCTGACGTTTAATGGTTTTGAGAAGGACGATAGCAGCGAAAATTGGTCCTTGTAGTCTATTTGGATCATTCTAAATCCTTTTTGTGCAGAGGGTAATTTTTGCATGTTTAATTGCATTCTGGAAGTAATGTTTAGATTAACAATAGATAATGAGGTATGTAAGAGAAATCTAACAATATATGGTTTACAGATTAGTTTTAATATCTTGGGGACTAATTCATCAAAGCTGTTTGAACTTTTATTTTTCAAAGTTGTAGATATAAAAACACTTATTATCAGATATTAGGGAATAGAAAACTTGGTGTTTTTTTTTGCATCACAATATTTCTGTAAATTGCGCAGTAGTTTTTAAATGCTAGTGTTTATCTTCCTATGTTTTGATTGTTAACAATATTGCCAAACATATTGGATCTCTTAGTGTTTTACTGTATTGGAACTTTCCTGTCTTGATGAACTCGGTCCGTAAGTTTATTAATAGCTTTCCAAATAGGGAGGCTCGTTGTTTAATTTTGGAACATCTTTCTGAAAGAATCAATTTTGACTTTATATTTTCTTGTACTTACACAATATGTTGCGTTTTATAGTAATACTCCTTAGTCAGAGCCCTACACTTTTTAAAAAAGATAATCATCCCTTCTCGTCCTTGGCATTCAGAATATCCTGAGTGAGCAGGACAGGCAGGTTATCTGATTTTGACTCGCTCTGGATCATAGGGATGTGTTTGTCGACAATTTCAGGAAAGGTTCTCGTCAAATGGAAGGGTTTCATCTGGATCGGGAGTAGCTATAGATGATTGCAAAAGGCGAGGAATGAGATCAGATTGAAAGCGTTGTAAGTTGAAGTTTTTTGAATGGAACGAAATGTGGTTACCACAAATGACTTTGCCTTTGGAACTCTTAAAACCCTTTCTGTTCCAAGTTACGACAAACCGCATTGTGGTCACTTGCACCAGTAGGCGGTACACTTATTCTGCACAGTGCAGCAATGTTCGACGAATATATGTGGTCTAAAAGGGTAAGTAGATTTGAATGTACTCTAGTCGGTATAAAGAAATTGCATTGATAATGATTATATGGATTTAGCAATGTTGGACAATTGGGAACAAAGACTGAAACAGTTCTATATTGAAATCTCCATTAATAGTTTTTTCTGTTTTCAAAAAGCCATACTGTGTCCATCATCTCACAAATAAATCGTTATACCAGCTAGACTTTATTTTTGGATGTATGTATACAAATCCGACTAGAAATTGACGTATTGTTTACTTTTCGATCTGAATTTTCAAGCCACGTTATTTTCAATTATTTTTTGTGACAAAGATCATTACGAATTTTGTCAGGAAATCTTTTTGGACGTAGACAGCAATACCCTGTTTCAAGAATATATTTTTCAGGATTTCTCCTGACTATTGAGTTATCATGGGAATGGATATTGAATTTGTCCCCAACGCGGTGTTTGTCATGCCTCTGAAAATTCCAAAGACATGGAAAGGTTTATGATTATTATGAATGATTTTTGATACGTCAGACATTTTGTTTATTGAGTGACAATATGTAGGTGACCTAATGCGCAGACGTCATTGCGACGGTCCCAGTTGATACATTAACATGGTTGAATTAGTGAAAGGAGGGAAGCAGGTACCTGGAGGTAGACAGAATGAAACACGTGAAATAGAGAGGGGATACGGAAATGATCAGTTCTGAATCATTATAGTTCAAAATAAGTGCATTGGTCATCTCATGGCTCACATACGGACCACTCAAGTTACTAGGGAAGTCCTGTTGATTGCTTAATGAGTGGGAAATAACATTGAATCGAACCCTCTTCTTAATAGAGAAATTAATTTGGGGGGGGTTTCTGAGTGGAAAGCAGTTGCTGAGTAACAGAGAAGGCAGGCTGGAAAACGGGTTGGAATGTCGGGAATAGGTCAACATTCATTTTGGTGGCAAGATTGAGCAAGAATGATTTTCTTGTCTAAATTGTGACTGTCGTTTCTTCTGTTTGATGGACCGCAAATAGATGTTTGTAGGCCGCCCTTACGGCGAGGGAGGTGAACGTCTGTTGAAACACACGGTGTGCGGCGGCTACTAAGGGGTCGTCATGTGAGCGGCAGCTGGCGGTAGTTGGGCTAGGGGACGCTGCATGGTACACACTGTGAGCGGGCCGGCACCGTAGTTCACAATTGCGGCGCCTGCAGGGGGTTTAGTTACGGTTGAGCGGCCGCAATGCAGGGGTAAAAGTTCACGGCTGTGTGCGGCGGCCTGCAGGGTAAGTTACGATGAGCGGCGCTGCATGTGGTATTTAAAAAGTTACGGTTGAGCCGGCGCATGCAGGGGTTCGGATCGGTGAGCGGCGCCTGCAGGGTTAAAAGTTACGGTGTGCGGCCCCTGCTGGGTGTTTGTTCGGTGTGAGAAGCGGCGCCTGCAGGTAAAAGTTACGGTGAGCGGCGCCTGCAGGGTAGTTACGGTGAGCGGCGCACTGCCAGGGTGGTTATGGTACGGTTTAAGCGGCGCATGCGGGGTAGTATACGGTGAGCGGTTTCCTGCAGGGGTGGTTATGAGTGTGTGCAGTGTTGCAGGGTAGTTACGGTGAGCGGCCGCCGGCAGGTAGTTTTTACAGTGAGCGGCGCTGCAGGGTAGTTACCGGTTTGTTTGGAGGCAGCAATGGTAGTCATGGTTAAGAGGAGGCTGTAGGGTAGTCATGGTTGGCAGGTTGCAGGGTAGTTATGACGATTCGGAATGGGCTGCAGGGTATTCAGGATGGGGCGGGTTGCTTGAATAGTAGAATGAGGGGCGCGATGCCTGATCGGTCAGGATGAGGGGCAGTGCATAGTAATCATGGTGAATTGAGGAGGCAGGATGATAGGGTGAGCGGACGTTTAGTGGGTGGGTCTTGACAGGGTACGGTTGATGGGATTTCACTGTAAGACACGGTTTGTGGGAATGAAGCGATGATGGAAGATGGTGGTACGAGCTGAGTTTGAGTGCGATAGCTCCATTGTAAGCACCTGGAAAGGTGGAAAGAAGTTGTGTTTTAATTGTCATGCTGAAATTTCTGTGATTTCTGAAAGCTGATGACTTTCCGAGGTTGCATGTGCTTTTGAGAACGAGGCTCTCTAATGAATGTATTATCCAGCAGTGTTTTGAGGTCCAGAAACATATTGTGCAGTTCGGTTTGTTTAAGTGAATATGGTCATGTTAGATGTTCCGTTTGAGGCGGGGTATGAATGATGGGAAAATGATCAATGAGAGGGTTTACGGCGTTTGACACAGCAGACGATTTTTGTTAGAAGGAAGAATTGTGTTTTGAGGTTATGATCATCGATCGCTGGGAACTTATGGAACTCATGGTATACAAGCTTCGGTGTAAAGCACGTCGATCACTGGACAGAAGAGTGTCCATGTATCTTCTGTAACGGCCACTGACGGACAATGTTTACACCACATGAATGGATAACATAGTGAACTTTTTTGTCTTCTTTTAAACGTATCAAGCCGTGCAAAAGATCAGAAATTGTTAAACCCAGGTACAAAATTTTATTCTGAAAGTTACCTGGGGTTGTCATTAGTTCTGGGGTTTATGTATCTGATCAGTGAGTCCCCCCAAGCAGCAGCTTGTTGCCTTGTGCAGGATTGAGAGGGTTGACAAAATGTCTGAAGGTGATTCTTTCTGTTTGACGGCTTTATGAGGTGATCCAGATGGGACTAAGGACATATCATCTGTTTACGGTTTATGAATTTGTTTCTGTTCTTCACGATTTGGAAAGGGATTTACTGGGAGAAGCGGTTTCTTAATCTTTTTGTCAATGCAAAAAAGATTTGAAACAGGAATAGAAATATCCTCCACAGTATCTTGGGTGGTATGTTTGTCTGTGTGGAACTGAAGATGTGGGAGTGTGTTGGCTTTTCATAGTGTCGGAGGTTCCAAAATGTCAGTGGTCAGTAGTGTTTTCATTGTTTATTTTCATTGTTAAGCAATTGACATGTTCTTTCTAGGACGATATCTGTTGTTGCAAAAGCTTGAATGTTAGCATTTGTATGTCCAGAAGTATTACTCATAGGCAAGGACAGAACACGGGGCTTAGAAACACTCTGGGGAGACAATACCTCACAGGTCGAGAAGATACTGATTTGGGGGAAGCCAGAGGGCATGGTGTAGATAATGGTGTGATACTTTAGTGGGACAGTGGATGGCAATGGTGTGAGGTCAATTGGTGTGGATGACAAAGGTGTGGTTCAATGGTGTGGATGACATGGTATGGTATCTACAATTGAGTATTTCAGTGTGGATGACAAATGGTAGTGGTCAATGGATGTGAGGACAATGGAAAGGAGGACAATGATGAGGGAAAATGGACATGGAGGACAATGATAGAGGGAACAATGGAAATGGAGGGCAATGATGTGAGGACAATGGAATGGGAGGACAATGATGAGGAGGACAATGATGAGAGGACAATGGAATGGAGGACAATGATGAGGAGGAACATTGGAATGCGAGGACAACGATGAGGAGGACAATGGAATGGAGGGACATTGATGAGGAGGACATTGGAATGGAGGGACAATGATGTGAGAGGACAATGGAATGGGGACAATGGTGTTGACAAGGTGTGGGAGACAAAGGTAGTGGATAAGGGTGTGGAGGAGGGAGTGTGGGAGTTTAATATCTAAAGATCGTGGAGGAAGAGGAACAGAGCTGATGGCCTGGATAGAGGCCTCTCGACCGCGTGCTGATCGTAGAGGGCCTCAACCATCTCTTTCAGTAATATCTGAAATTTCTTCCCTTACCCACTGCATACAACTTTTCACCCTGTATCATAACTGTGAACTGGAATGTACACAGTTATTTTCAGTTTTTGTTCATTTTTGAAAAAAAATGAGTCTTTTTGTGAGCGCAAGCTCCTCACTTCCGGGGGGAAGGCAAATAGGACATTGAGGAGTGGATTTCATCATCAAGATTTTAAATGCAAAATCATTTTTTCCCACTGTGTCATGGGTCTTGCCAGATAACATAGAAACCTGGGATGTCTTGGACCTGGCTGTGGTAGCGAAGAGTAAGGTCCTCCGCACAGACCAGGCTCCCCGTCTACCCCGTATACTCGTAAAAGTTACTTGCCGGGTTGATCGAGCGTTTTCTTTATCCTATGTACCGGCCGATAATCCCTTTACAAAGTCACCCTTTGTTGACTTAGTCATAGTTAAACAGAAAGATAATAAGAACTGTTGACTCTGATGCTAGCTAAAACTAATAAATGAGCAAGTTAAGTCTGTGTTTTAGTCAGATGCACACTATCGAATAGTAGTCATACGATGACGGAAAATATGTCTTGGTGCGGCGTGTTGAATAAACAAATGATATATATATAAACTGTTGACTGACTCATCAAATGAGCAAACTGACTCGTGACAAAACAGGACTCCTACGTGCATACATAACATCGAATGCTTGCTATTCTATTTCAGCTGTGTTCTTAAACATCGTTGGTCAGACGTCTGAGTCCAGAGTTCTCCTCAGCGATCAAAACTTCAAAAACGCTGCGAGAGAATTCTCATAAAGACAAAATTCGAGGAACCCCCGTCCACCGACGCAAAATCCATACTGCAGGGACACGCAGAAAAAACTCAGTTCACAAAAAAGTTAGATGCATTTTTACAGTGATAAAAAATGCATAAAAAACCAGGTAGCTGAGCAATTTAAGGGCCCAGTCCTCGCTGTCTGTTGTCTGTGTCAGCATCTTAAGAAGATGTTACCGGATGGTGTGCGGTTGAGTGTTTAGTTGTTGACTTTCGCTCTCAAAAGGTTTGGATGAGTGTTAATAAATTATTCTCTTATACACACCACACTACGTACATGGATAGCCAGGCAACACACGAGTTAGATTCTTTTCTTGATATTTATGCTGCCTGAACCATCAAAACATACATCATGTGAATTGGTACAAATTAATACATGTCACTACACAGATATAGATCAGATATCATCAATACTAGGAACTTCAATCATAGATATATTATTACCATATCGGATATCACTCACAGATCTCGCGGCGCCGACCGTGTCTTTCACAAATATTAAAATAACGTATTCTGTATCACAGTATCCAAGCCACAGTCACAGCATTTAAAATAAAGACCGAAGAAGGTTAACCAACGTCCCACACGGTAAACACAGCGTTCACAAAACACAGCGATGAAAGGATAGAAAAGCGAAAACAGGGTCTAACACAGCAAGACATATATTACGTCGTATATCGGAGAAGAACCGCAAAATTACAAGGCACAAACAATCAACAGAAGAAAGAAACGTAGATCATAAAGCTCAGCAATCCACAGATGAAGAACTTGAAGATTCATACGACAGTTAAACATTGAAGAAGAACCACGATTCATAATAACACAGCAATATCACAGATGAAGAACGCAGATTCATAGCACATTAAACCATAGTAAGAACGGCAGAATACAAAGTACAGCACTCAATATGAATCCCCGGTGAAAACATTTCACCAAAGTCCCATGGAACACAATAAAACTTCATTCGAAGGCACGGGCGAAGAATAAGAAGAAGAGAAAGAAGAAGAAGAAGGAAGAGTTGGAGGTGGAACGGTTACAAACACTTTGAGGAAAGAGGGAAAAGAGGGTCGAAGTGATAGATCATAATTATTCATGGTGATTATAACTTAACGGCAAATCAGAAGCACACTTGAAATGATGCATAAATTACCTAAACACACAAAACGAAAACACCGAACTTAGTATCTTACGGTGTGTTAATAATGAAAAAAGACGACGACGAAGATAACGACAGCTGAAGAGTAACGATGATTACAGGTCATAATCAAAAATGAAAAAAACGTAAGACCTTATTTCTAAAGGCAAACTGTGGACGGCGCCTGTAACTGCTGCGGGATGAACGTCACGTCGGGGAAGGCACACCTAAGGGTGACGTGTAAGCTTCGGAATCATTTGCAAGAGATTGTCTACGCAACGGGGTATTCCATATTCAGATGTGGACTACACGCGCAAGGTAAGATACTGTGGGGGAGAAGGGTGGGTGGGGTGGGTGGGTCGGAGAGTAGGAAAGGGGGAGTCTGGGATCATTGAATTTGTTTTTCCAGAGTCTGTGCCTTTTGTGAAGAAAATGTTTTCTGGCGTTTCTTAACTATGAGGATTAGAGGGAGGGGGAAGGAATTAGACGGACATGAAGATCTCTTTGCTATTTATCTATTCTTTAGTTTTTCTTTCCGTCTCTTTTATCTGGGCGAGTTGTGTGTTGTGCCTCTGGTGTCTGTGTGTAGTGTGTGTGTGTGTGTGGGTGTGTGTGTGTGTGTGTGTGTGTGTGTGTTTGTGGCTGTAGTGCTGTGTGTGTGTTGTGTGGTGTGTTGCGTTGTCTCTATGTGTGTGTGAGCGCGTTGCGTGCGTGCGCGTGTGCGTGTGTAGGGGCGCGCGCGCTCGTGGTCTATTCAGATGTGCCATTCTGTCCACCTCTCTTTCTCTCTCTCTCTCTCTTCTCCTCTCTCTCTCTCTCTATCTCTCTATCTCTCTCTCTTCTCTATCTCTCTCTCTCTCTGTCTGTGTTTGTGTGTGTGGAGGAGGTGAGCATTTGAAGTGATTTGTACGCCGGGGAAATGCTTGTCCGTGTGTGTGTGTTGTGTGTATGTGTGTGTGTGCGTGCGTTGTGTGTGTGCTGTGTGTGTGTGTGCGCGCGCGGGCGTTGTGTGTATGTGTGTGTGGTGTATGTGTGTTGTGTTGTGTATGTGTTTGTGTGTGTGCTTTTGCGCGCGTTCAACTTGCTGCGTATGTGTGTGTGGGGATTTTCAGCTTTACGTAAGTGTGTGTGTGTTGTGTGTTGTAGTGTGTGTGTGTGTGTGTATGTGTGTGTGTGTGTGTGCGTGTGCTTTTTGTGTGTGTGTGTGTGTCGAGTGGGTGTGTGTGGGAGTGTGTGTGTGTGTTTGAAGCCCGTAGCGCTGCGAACATGTGCTTTCGTTTCTTTTTTTTTTTGCCGGAATGTTACATTATCCTTTATGTGGACCTAGCCTTGTCTAACTAGGTAATATTTATGATAATCATGTTTCGTCGTTATAAGCTTGTTTCTTGTTTTCCTTGTCGTGTACCTTTTATATGTTCTTTTTGGATATTGTTATTTTACGGGTTTTTGTTCTTGAGGGCATGGTGTAAAAAACCTGTAAGCTTATCCATTTTACCCTCATTAAAAGTATTCGTATTCGAAATTCTCTCTCTCTCTCCTCTCTCCCCCTCTCTCTTCTCTCTCTCTCTCTCTCTCTCTCTCTCTCTCTCTCTTCCCTTCGGACTTCCTGGTGTTCTTTGTTTCTTTACTTTCTTATTCCGAGTTCTCGTTGCTGCTCTCGTTGGGGGAGAGAAGTCAAGTTGCTTCATTGTTGCTTTCTTCAGTCCTGAACCCCACATGGGGAGTGGCTTTCAGGGCTGTATTTTCTTTTGGGGTTTTTTTTTTCCTTGGTCCTTTTTCACTTCTTTTCTTTCTTTTTCTTTGGTCTGTTCTTTTCTTTTTCTTAATCCATACTTGCATTGAGTTTCTTGAGGCTTCTTCCGTTTCTTTGGCTTCTTCAGTTCTTCTTCTTCTTCTTTTTCTTCTTCTTCTTCTGCTTTTCCTCGTTTGTACTCCGTCTTATAGAACAGGGAGTACTTTAGAATGGAACGAAAGAAATGCTGTCTGTGGGTCTGTTCCGTCCGTCCGTCCGTGGTCAAAAAGTGTTTCCCCCTCGTCCAGACAAAACTATTTGGCCGATCTTTCTGAAATTTGTAGGTATGTTCATTATGGGTAAATTTTGATGCCCGATTTTTTAGTTTCCCGTTTATAGCTTTTAAATAAGGGCTGTAACGGCCTGTAACGGTTTTTCTTCTTTATAGAATATCTCCGAAAGTACTTTTTCCGATCTTTCTAAAATTAGCAGGGATGTTATTATGGGTCACGGATGATGCCCGATGTTTTTAGTTTTTCCCCCCTTATAAACCGTTACTAAAGGCTGTAACGGCCTGTAACGGTTTTTCTTCTTTATGGAAATCTCAAAACGTACTTGGCCGATCTTTTTGAAATTTGTAGGTATGTTTATTATGGGTCACGAAATGCCCGATATTTTTTGTTTACCGTTATAGCGTTACAAAAGGGTGTAACGGCCTGTAACGGGTTTTCTTCTTAGGATATCTCCGAAAGTAAATTGGCCGATCTTTCTGAAAATTAGCAGGTATGTTTATTATGGATCCATGATGATGCCCGATGTTTTAGTTTACCCCCGTTATAACCGTTACTAACGGCTGTAAAAGGCCTGTAACGGTTTCCTTTTATGGATATCTCACAAAGTACGTGGCCGACTTTCTGAAAATTGTAAAGTATGTTTCATTATGGGTCACGAATAATCCCCCATGTTTTAGTTTACCGTTATATCCGTTAACTTAAAGGCTGTAACGGGCCCGTAAGGTTTTTCTTCTCTCTCCGAAATACTTTGGCCGATCTTTGTGAAAATTAGCAGGTATGTCATTATGGTCACGGATGATCCCAATTTTCAGTTTACCCCGTATAGCCAATTAATAACGGCTGTAACGGGCCTGTATGGTTTTTTTCTCAAAAGTACTTTTCCATCTTTGAAATTAGCAGATTTCATTATGGGTTACGAATAATGCCCGATGTTTTAGTTTAAAAACCCTTAAACCGTTACTAACGGCGTGACGGCCTGTAAATGGTTTTTCTTCTTCATGGAATAATCTTAGAAAAGTTCTGGCCCTCTTTGTGAAAATAGCAGTATGGTCCACTGTCCCCTCTTGCATACCCGCATTCAGAAAAGCATTTACTCCATACCCACACCAATCTTTCCAATCACCCAAAAGGAGCATAGAATTTTTTCTCTCCCCTCTCCTTAGGAAACCTTTCTAAGCCAACCACAACTGTAAAAGATTTCCAATACTCTCCCACCTGAGAGACAAATAATCGCACACTGTATTCTCCCACACGAGAGACAAACAATCTCACCAGTATCTCTCTTTACACTGGAGAAAAAAGTCTTCACAATTATCTCTCTTTACCCGAAGTAAAACAGTCTGTTTGCTTTAAAGCCCTTTGGGCCTTTACATTCCTTTAACCAAAATTCGGAACCGGGGATAACCTCCGTAATCCTGGGACTCCCCTCAGTAAAAGCTTCCCGCTTCTCAATTCCTGTCTTCTTTGAGAAAAATTTCTGCCCCAATTTTGTCCGGAGATACGAGGTTTTTTCTCCCCTCTCCGTGCGTACTTTTTCCCGGT
>CM031604.1:46893987-46914076 GCA_018398815.1 Conus ventricosus | reverse complement strand
TGAATGTCTGACATGAGTGTGACTGCCATATGTCTGACTGATGTGACTGCCATAGTCCTGACATGAGTGTGTGACTGCAATTCTGACAGTGTGACCCAATGTCTGACATGAGTGTGTGACTGCCAAATTCTGACATGATGTGACTGCCAAGTCACAGAGTGTGACTGCCATATGCTGACATGATGTGACTGTCCATATGTCCTGACATGAGGGGTTGTGAACTGCCATATGTCTGACATGATGTGTGACTGCCATAGTCTGACATGAGTGTGACTGCATATGTCTGACATGGTGGACTGCCATATGTCTGAACCTGACTGTGTGACTGCACATGTCTGACATGATGTGTGACTGTCATATCTGACATGAGTGTGACTGCCATATGTCTGACATGAGTGTGACTGCCATATGTCTGACATGATGTGACTGCCATATGTCTGACATGAGTGTGACTGCCACAAGTCTGACTGAGTGTGTCACTGCCAATGTCTGACATGAGTGTGACTGCATATGTCTGACATAGTGTGACTGCCATATGTCTGACATGAGTGTGACTGCCATAGTCTGACATGAGTGTGTGACTGCCATATGTCTGACATGAGTGTGTGACTGCCACATGTCTGACATGAGTGTGTGACCGCCAAATGTCTGAAGGAAATACGCAAATCAAGAGCTTAGCCGTCTGATTAGAGAGACAAAAGCTTTCTAGGCTCTTCCAGGTTTTTTTAATTTTATATATAATCGGTTTGTGTACCGTGCATGTGTGTGTGTGCCGGTGTAGAATGTTGAAAACCTTACAACAATCCCCTAGATATAGCTTCTAGTTTGTCAACAGGTATGTGTGTATGCATGCGCAGGTGTGTGTGGTGTGTGTGTGTGTGTGCGCGTGCGTGCGTGCGTGCGTGCGTGCGTGCGTGCGTGTGTGTGTGTGTGTGTGTGTGTGTGTGTGTGTGTGTGTGTTGTGTGTGTGTGTGTGCACCGCGCGCGCACGTTTGTGTGTGTGTGTGCGCGCGCGCGCGCGTGTGTGTGTGTGTGTGTGTGTGTGTGTGTGTGTGTGTGTGTTGTGTGCGCGCGCGAGCGTGTGTGTGTGTGTGCGCGCCCGCGCGTTCGCTCGTGTGTAGTACGTATCTATTTGTATGCATAGGTGGGTTTGTGGTAGTCTGATTTATGCAGGTGGTGTTTGGCAGCCATATGGCTTGACACACTGAGACTATTCTTTTGATGACATCATCAGTACCACAGTGAAGCACCATTGGAAAGGCCAAGAGCCAAAACGTCGAAATTAAAATGTGTTGGTAGGCTTCCTTTGTCTGATTAACTCCCTCCCTCCCTCCTTCCCCCCTCCTTCCCCTCCTCTCTCGCTCTCTCTCTCTCTCTCTCTCTCTGCCTCTCTCTTTCTCTCTTTATCTGTGTGTGTGTGTGTGTGTGTGTGTGTGTGTGTGTGTGTGTTGTGTGTGTGTGTGTGTGTGTGTGTGTGAGTGAGTGAGTGTGTGTGTGTGTGTGTGTGTGTGTGTGTTTGGTGTGTGTGTGTGTGTGTTGTGTGTCTGTGTGTGTGTGTGTGTGTGTGTGTGTGTGTGAGATAGTAAGAAAAAACTTTAGGTTCATTTAAATTCGGTCGTTCACTCTTTGAAAGACTTGACAAAGCAACAGGAAATTAGTTTCACTGCCAGAAACTGGATGCTCTTTTCAGTATCATAGCCAGGCTTCTAGAAGATGAACAATATTCACGGTCGCATGAAAGCTCCACACCTGGAGGAAACCATTGTTTTAGCCTGGCCTATACAGATGTTTTGGGAATTGTAGCTCTCTTCAGTAGGCATAACAACTGCAAGTGTGTGTTGGGCCTCTAGGACTAACATTAACATACCGTTAAGTCTGCAACACAGTTCTGTTTGATGTTCCTTCCTTATTGTCTATAATATGTAAAATATAACGAAACAAAAGAAACAATTGATCTACTTGCGCTCTCTTCCTCTCTCGCTCTCACATACAGAGAGAGAGAGAGAGAGAGAGAGAGAGAGAGAGAGAGAAGAGAGAGAGAGAGAGAGAGAGAGTGAGAGAAAGAGAGAGAGAGACATATACCACACAGTGTGCACACAGTGCACAGACACACACACACACACACACACACACACACACACACACACACACACACACTTAAATGTGAAATTCTGTAAACGTCTTCTTGGTTTACACTCAAAAGCAATTAATTTACCGACTCTAAGTGAACAATGAAGATTTCCAATTGGATTCACATAGCTTATCGAACCATTGGCTTTTGGCGGCTGCATATTTTAGATAAGTCGGAAGAAACATATTTAAAAAGTGTATACAACGACATGATGAATAAAGACAAGATAATTCAATATCCATGGCTCTTGTTTATCAAAAACATTCTTTACAGTTTAGGATTAAACCATTTTTTGTTGAACCAGTCAACACTGAGTAAGCATAGACTGAAATTCACTATACATTCACTATACAACAACAATTGAAAGCCAGGTATATTGAATTTTGGGCAAAGGAAAAGACAAATACAGCCGTTTAGAGTTTTACAATGTCATCAAACCATCTGAATATCATATGAACATTACTTTTTGACTGATATGGACAGTACGAAAAAACAAGCACTATGTAAATTGCGTGTTAGCTCGCATGACTTCAATGTTGAGAAAGGTCGTTATGCAGGTATGCCACAAAATCAAAAGACTTTGTATAGCATGTAATGAAATAGAAGACGAATCTCATCTTTTAGATAATTGTAGAATACTTTATGACTTAAGAACAAAACTAAAGATACAAGTAGAACAGATGCAAGATCTAACAGATGACCCAGGAAAAAGAATATTGTGTGCCAACGACTTCAAACCAAGTACTCTATTAAACTCCAGGGAGCACCAAAAAAAATAGCCAGCTTTGTTTTTGAGGCATTCAAAGCCAGGCAAAAATGATAATCGAAGCAAATTGTTGTTGTTGTCGTTGTTGTTGTTGTTTTGTGCCAAATATCTTTCAAAGGTGACGGCAATGAAGAATTGTTCTTGTTCACACACACACACACACACACACACACACACACACACACACACACACACACACACACACACCCGCGCGCGCGCGCGCGCGCGCGTTTGCAAAACCATGTACGCACATTCATTTCACATAAAGTCAACCAATTAAGCCTCAGACAAGATTACCAACTCAACTGTGTGAGAAAGCAAAAGTCCATTGACCTTTCCATGTCCTTGACATTCGCCAGACACCACACCGTGCGATGAATGGCCTTTGAAACATTCCGTCCATTAATGTCGTCCTCACCCACGTGTTCTCCACAGTCGGCTTGTCTGTCCAGCAGTTTAAGTTCGGATCATGACGTACGGTGACTCCGATGTCTGCTATGTCCTTGTCCATTGCGATGAGCAGACTGAAAGGAACTCATTGGAGAACGGATGCAGACCTGTTCCTGGACATGTCCTGAGGGATGAGGATAAGGTGGCCTCATACACTTATGTCTGACTTTCATGGATCAGTGTGTTCAGGTCATGCTATTCCTGCTGTTGCTTGGACTTTAGACCAGATTAGTGCCTTGTTGAGAAAGTACATTTTTGCTGCTTTCCAAACTGTTTCTCAATTTGTCATTTGTGCTTACTTGTATTTATAGAAAACAACAACAAAACTTTCTTTCCTCTGCTTAGGGGAATTGTTAAAGTAATCGAAAATCACCTACTAATCCGGGTCTCGCCCCTACTCCCTTAACACCATAATGTTAAATGCAATGTTTTTGTTCGTTTCAGTTTTTTCCCACACTGTCAACTTTTGCAAAAACCGCTTTCATGACAGAAATTTACTCACATACGCACACCCCAACTCCAAATCACAAGGCCGACTACCGATTTTTTTTCTTCCCCCCTCCCCTTTCGGAAAACATTTTCTAAATCCATCAACAATTTTATAACAGATTTAAACATGTACTTCTTTCCACTGAGAGGCAAACAAAAACTCACTAAAGACTTCAAAAGTCAGGGCCTTCACACAACATTTCCCAAAAATCCAGCCGGGAAAATAAATATTCTCACTTCCTGATGCTATTTGCCTGCACCCAATTACGACTCGCCTCATCCTTTCAGATTCCCTGTCTCTCCAGACATCATTCGCCCCCTCGATTTCTCCGTCCTGGAGATATGACTTTCCGACTCCCTCCCCATCTTCTTGTCCTGGAGGAATGAGTTCCAATCCTCTCCTCGTCTTTTCCTGTCCCTGAGAATGACAGTCCCGCTCCTCTCCCTGGACCTTTTTCTGGCTGCCTCCCGGTTGTTCCCCACACCAGGGCCTTTCTTCAACCACCTAAACGGTAAAAGTGAAGGTGAAGGCAAAGGGGTAAAAGGTAAAGGGGCTGAACACAATAAGGTTCGTGTAAGTAACCTTCTTAATTCAACATATAAAATTCTTTCTTTCTTTCTTTAAGTTTCCCCGTACTTTCCCCAACTATCAAACGCTCACCTTGTAAATACTGGTCGCACGAGGCCCAAGTCCTGACAGGTCGATCTCTAGCCATCGCTGGATTGAAAAACGATTTTTCCCCCCTCCCCTAGGAGTCATACTCAGGTTCAAACACATGCCCACACCTTACAGCCCTTGTTAAACTACCTCTGGCACTTCACCCAATGACCACGTTGTTTCTGTTACCGAGCAAAACTCAAATTTTGGGGACGCGCCGCTACACGTCAAGCCAACCGAATATTCTTCCTTTCATATGCAGGGGGAAAGATTCATATCACTACACATGTGAGGGAAACGTCACTGCCTTGATGTGAGGCTAAGTCACTAAACCCCCATCCATGGTAAAAAAAATTTTTCCAGAAAATTTTTTTAAAGGATATACAACTTCACTTAAACCATCTTCAGCCATGATCTCAAAATGTGTAACCATCAAAACATGATTCCCCAAAATTTAATATAAACGTATAGAATCAATCACATGATCCCCATAAATAGCAATTTCAAACTTTCCAGTCTTTCTAAAAAAAAAAAATTCTATAATTGATCACCATACTTCACAAAATACATTTCACACAATTACTTTGATAAAACAATTAGGGAAAATTAAAAAATTCAATTTACAAATGTGTTCATAAAATTAAGAGGGGTGAAGCCCTAATTTTCCCTTGTTCTTTGTCTCACATAATATGTTTCAAAACCCCATAAAATGAGAATATTTCCAAGTTAAATGTTTCTCAATAGAAAATGAACAAAATAAAACATATTAAACATATTTTTTTTCCCACATGTAAAGTTATAGTCCATGAAAAGTCACAGGGCTTTCCAGTTGACAGTGACAAATAAAACAATTGTTTGTCTCATTCCACAATCAAAACATGTAATACATTTCTTAAAGGTTTATTGCTCATCACACATACAAAAAATTTTCATCTTCACAAGCAAGTTAACAAAATATACGATGTTTTTCATTGTTACGAAAAAATAAAGCAAAGAATAGTTATGTAATACATAAAATATCAAGTATTTTTGCTTGTAAAACATATAGTCACTTCAACAAGCAATTATGCATAAATACCACTTATTTAACATCAATAGCTAAAATGCACTTCAAATTGATCACACCTTTAACATTATGAAGACAAAAACAGAATAGTCTTCCCTTAAAAGACAGTTACTTTTGTTCCATGAATATTCATACACTGCAAAAAAATCTCCATGACATTTTGTTTTCCCAGGCAGGGGTTCAAGGGTTAAAACAAATTCATGCAATGCCAAAGACCATCTTAATAATCTGCTGTTTTTTATCTTTGACAAATTCAAGAACTTTCAGTGCCCAAATGCCCAGTCTGTAACTGAAACTTTCTTCCAGTCAAGAACTGGTGAACCTTCAATGCCCATACTACCCAAGCACCTCTCTCAAAGTGGAGATTTACCTGTGTTTTTTGAGAACCTTACTGCGTATGCACTGGTGTAACAAAGCACTTTTTCGGAACAAAAAACCCCTCCCATTCCTTTGGAATCGGCATCAGTTCTCAAAAAATCTTCTGAAGAGGGAGGGTAACAAAAACAGGAATGATTTTGAGGTTTCGAACACACTCCAAGCCTTCTGGCACTCATCGCCCACAAAAATACTTTTGTTTCGTCCCTTCGTCATTCAGTCCAAGGGCCGTCAACGCAAAGTGGGGTACATATCGTCTATGAAAACAACAATCCGATGATGACCTGATCCGTTCTTTGTAGTGGGTTTAAGTAAAATAAATCTTTTCCCTTTTTTCCCTCGGGCATCATTTTCCACTAAATAGTGTCCCCAAAAAAACTCGAGATTTTTGAAAACCGCACAATTTTGTGGTCTTGCAGTCAACCCCAACACCTTTTGAGTCTGAAAAAACAGCTCGAAAGTAGAAAGGAGGTCACTCCATGATTTTGCAGCCAACAAAAATTCGTCAAAAAACTGACTGCACCACTTTCATGGAGTTTCAGGGCTCGCATATTCTGCAAAAAAGCTGGGCATTTTTTTGCAAACCAAATGGCATTTGGGTCCATTGGAAAAGACCAAAGTTTTTGAAATTGCTGTCTTTCCTTGTCACTTCAGCCTTGGGAATCGCCAGTACTTGGTCAAGTCTACTTTCCCCAAATGTTCCTTTAAAAGACTGCACAAAATTCTCAATTCTGGATGGCTCGCATCGAAACGGGTTTTTTCTTATTTAATTTCCTGTATCGTTTGCAAAAAACGCACCAAATCCATCGGGTTTGTCCACCAATCCCAACTGGTGAGCGTACAAATTAGAAGGTTCTATGACCTTAAATCAGATTCTTTGATTTCTCTTCGACAACCTCTCTTTTTGCAAATGGGGGGGTATGGTCTGGTTCGCACTGGTATTTCAGTAGTTAACTGAATACTATGGGTTCAATACCATAACTGTACCGGGGTATTGTCAACCGTCTGAAAGTCTTTCAAAATTTCTTGAGCGTTCGTTTGACTTGAAGAAAAATATTCGACAAAATTCACATCACAATTAAGGTTTCCCCTTTGAAAACAGAAAAAGGGGTACAACATCATCTGCACAAAATAGAGTTAACACTCTCATTTGCTTTTCCACAACCTTTGATTGTCCCGTACTCACTTTGTACAAATTCATCACTGATAAGCCCTGTCATTTTGCCCATTAGTTTCTGACTCAGACTTTCCACTCAATGACTGTGAAGGGCAACATTTGTACGTTCACATACTTCTTAAACTGTTCACAGATAAATACCTCTCATGTGCCTTTTGATCTTATAATTAACTGCAGAAATTTTTCCGACCACCTAAAGGACCCTTCCACATAACACAAAGCTTGTTATTTCATCAGAGAGTTACAAGGACTTTATCCCCACATAAAGAACTACCTTGGTTTTCATATCACAAAGATTGTATACATCTGTTTTTCTATAAACTGACTTTGACCCAGCTCACATGCATTCCTTAAAACCCGATTATAGTCATAAACGAATGGTAAACAGTTTTACTTTTCGGGAAATGTCCTCTTTTTTCGTCCTTGTGTCATCTATACCCAAGGACCCTTGGTGATGTCCAAAAAAGCTCGAATGCGAGAATCCCAGGTTTCGTTCGGCATTTCCTGTATGCAAACAAGCGTATGAAACGATCCCTTTCAGGGTTCTTCCTTGCAACTTCTCAACTGACTTTAACGTTCCTTTTAAACGTTAAAACCATCCCATTCGATTGGGGTTTGATGGCGGGGTTTGAAGAAAGAGATTGACAACACCCTGAAATTTCCCCTTAGGGAATCGGAATGAATTGGTTCCACAATCCGAGAGAATTTCGTCGGGAAGCCTCCACTCTGGAAAAAATCGCAAGTAGGGCTTTCAGCGCAAAACACTGATCAATTTTCTTCAGGGGAATCGCTTCTGATACCTTGTCGCTGTATCCACAAGTTAGATATAGCGATATCCCAAGAAGACATGTAAAGCCCAACAAGATCAATAGCCCCCCTTCCGAAATGGACGGAAATGAAGGCATTTTTGTCAAAGGTGCACAGGGGACGCGACCTTTCAGAATGTCTTTGGCAGATGTCACATGAACGGCAGTATTTTGTTACTTCCTTTTGACACCTGCCAATAAAAAGAAACAAGAACCTCTTTGATGTTCTTTGATCCCACAGTGACCAGCGAACAATGCATCATGAGCCTATGTACACTGTCTCTCTAAGTGGCTTTGGAACGACAACTTGTTTGTTTTCCTTCCAGGTACACACCCGTAGAGAATGTCAGATTCCGTATGTACGTTGGTTTGTCCGTTAGTTTGTCCGTTACAGTTGTTTAGCAGCAGAAAGTATTGTCGTCAGCGTCTCGTCTTTTCCTGCATTTCTTTTAGATCATCTGGGGGGAAACTGGAGTTCATCCGTTTTGAGACTTTTAGCGGGTTTGTAGCCTTTTTCCCCCTCTACGATGTTTGATCTGGTACTCACAAGACAAGGAACAAACGATCCCAGCACCACCATGTACTGTAGCGGACACCTGGCAAATTGCCCAAGATCAAGTCGCAACGGGTTACAATGACACAGGGGGTAAGAAATCCGGATAGTACGGTGTATCGACCGAATTTTCGCCAGCGGAAACGTTTCAATCTTGCCTCCAAACGACCTAACTTTGGGGCATGTGAGATACTGGTTTGAAGCACGAAAGATTTCCGTACCCACGGTTGGTGCACCCAGTGTCTCGCAAAACCAAACTGCATCCATTGATGGCTCCGTTTCTAACACCAGTCCATCAACAGCTTGATGGGTGCCAAAACAAGGCCTTCTTCACAATCTGGGACTAATGCGGGTTGAATCTTTGGTTTAAAAGGCAATTTTCCTCAAATGGGAAATTGCCATCACAAAGAAACATCGCATTGGGCTGACGGCAGCGACTGATTTTGTGAAACTTGTTCTGTCCACGAACTGGCCCAAAAGGCTACGTTGGTCGTTGTCCCACGACCATCGGGAAAGTTTTGAGGAGTAAAAGGGTCTTTCGGCCGTGAGTACTGGTACTGACGAAGTCACCGAACGGAAGATTCCGTCCGTCCTAGGATACGCTATCCCGGGGCTCAGAAAGCCACGATTTCCTTCTGTAAATTCCCTGTCCGAAGGGAGTCATGACCCCATGAGACCAAAGATTGAAATTCTCCTTTCCTAGCACGCCCTTTTCTGGGGGAGCGATACAATACTGATCACCATCTGACACATTTTCCTCACGCTTTAAATTGCCTTCTTTAAGGAAAGTGCCGATCTTGTACGCTCTGAAAAGTGTTCTCTAAGAAGGAACTCGCAGTGATTAAAAGTTTTTTTCTTTTGATAAACGATCCATCGTCTAAACAATACTCGTACGAAATTTGAAACGACGAAACGATTCTCCTTTTTCAGGCGCACAGAAAGGAAACGTTTTGTGAAAACGATGCCAACATTTAAATTTTTGAGGATTCTTCTTTCAACGATCCCAAGTTAAATTTGTTCGCCGCTTGTTACATGTCAACGCCTAACCCTTAACAACACGCATATACATTCCACTTTTCCTTGCCAAACAAACGTTCGTGACTTTCAAAGCGGAAAAGAAAAACTATCTTGTCATCTTTTTTCCTCCCAAAGGGTAACTTGAATATAGCCGCTTTTGGTTGAGGCGCGCTTGCGGAACCGACTGGTGAGCCGGTGGAGGTTCTCTCCGAGCCTGTAAATCTTTTAAAATTTTAGCATCAGTCCCCTAGTTCTAACTGCCTCAACTTAAATTGACGTTCTTTATCTTCAGCTTCCCTCGTAGTCTTTTTTCTTCAATTTCACTTCCCTCTGTAGTCTTTTTCTTCCAACTTCAATTTCCCTCTGTAGTCTATTTTCTTTAGCTTCAGCTTCCCTCTTAATCTTTTTTCTCAAATTTTAGCTTCCCTCTGTAGTCTATTTTCTTCAGCTTCATCTTCCCTCTGTAGTCTATTTTCTTCTCTCTCTCTTAGCCTGTCTGCCCTATCTGTGCATTGTTGCACATAGTTAGTAAGTTTTTCTCCATCAAAACCCAAGGTTCCGCTTGTTGACATATTTATCAAAATCATCCATAATGAATCGTCAACAGATATAAACAAAAAAAATTTCTAAGTATGAATAAAAATAAGGCGATATATGATGCGCTGTTTTATTTCACAAAAAATGTAAATTTTAGTATATACAAATAAAGAATTCAATTCCGGTGTAAACAGAAAACAGCTTACTAAAACAGGGTAGATATTAAATCCAAGGAATGTATTTTCCAAAAGTAATTTGCAAACTGCTATCAATTTGGAATTTTAAAAAAAAAAAAGAAGTTCAATGCAAATCTTTTTTCCTAAAAAAGGAAAAACACAATAAAGTTTTCTGAAAATAAAATTTTTTATAAAGTTTTAGTTCTTAAATGTTCTTGTTGTCAGTCTTTCTTTCTTACTTAATTTCAAATGAATTACAAAACAAATGTACCGCCTTATACAAAAAATGAATAAATTTACAAAACAAATGGAAGCACAAACAATTAAAAAGAGGGGAAGAAACACAAACTAGCGGAAATCCTACCTAAAAGATGAAAATGTAGAAAGAAAACTAGATAGGAGCTATTGAGGGGAAAAGGTTTAAGAGTTTTGAAAAAGGGGGGGGAAAGGAAATGAAAGGATACACAGGACCGGAAAAGTGCGAAGAAATCAAAACACAAACGAAGCCCTCAACAGCACCCTAGTGTCACGTCTCCCGTGAAACTGGAGACGGAAAAACAATCACGCACAAAAATACCACTACAGTAATAATACAAAATACTAAACAATCAATCAATAAATTTCATTCACCCAAACGCAAAAAAATCTCGCAACACACAGAAAAAAAAAAATAATCAAAAGATAAAGATTTTTATTTGGGCTGAGCGTAATCAACTCCACCACCTACACTATTTTTCGGGGACGGAGGTGAACTGATCCCACACTCTAGGGGGAAGGAAAAATCAAAATGAACAATAGGAAAGGGAAAGAAATAGATATTACGAGAAGGGGAAAGGGCTACCGGGCTCCCCAACGCCATGCCCCCCTGCTAAACGCAGGAAGAGGGGGGGCTAAACCCGTCCTGAGGAGGGGACAAAAAATCTAATACTCTAGGGGAAGGACAGCGACTCCTCAACGCGCCTGCCCCCTGCTGCAAGTACAGCAGAGGAGGTTGAGGGATCGGTCCTAAAGGGGAAAGGGTCAAAAGGAAATCTACCAAAAAAAAACCTTAACGAGGTAAGCAACCAAAAGAAATCTCAACCACCTTAAACACACATAAAATAGAACAAAAAAAATTGCAATATTATACGCAATAAATAATTAAACTTTCTTCTTTTTTTTTTCCTTCCCTCAAACCCTTGAGGGGACAAATAGAAATCTTTCCTTTTTTTCTTCCTCAAACCCTTGAGGGGACAAAAAGAAATCTTTTTTTTTTTTTAAAACCCCAAGGCACAATAGAAATCCTTTCCCTGAAGGTAACAAAATAAAATCTTTCTTCTTTTTTTTTTCTAGGGGAAACAAAACAAAGGGAGACTACGTCGGTGAAACTGGAGTCGGGGTCACCACTGTCACACGTCACTTTTGCACACGCGCATTCATGACAGCATTTTCTCCATACCACACGCAATCTTTCCAATCAACCAAAAGGCGCACTACCGAATGTTTTTTTCTTCTCCCCCTCCCTTCGGAAAACACTTTACTAAATCACATCAAACAATTTATAAACAGATTTTATACATGTAGCTCTCTTTCCACTGAGAGGCAAACTAACTCACTCAAGACTTCATAAAGTCACGGCCTTCACACAACATGGCCCACAAAATCCAGACCAGAAAATAAATGATTCCTCACTCCTTGATGCTATGCCTGCATCCGAATTACGACCTCCCCCATCCTTTCAGGATTTCCCCGTCCCCTCTCAACATCATCTCGCCCCCTCGATTTCTCCCCGTCCTGGAGATATGACTTCCACCCTCTCCCTCGACTCTTCTTGTCACTGGAGAGATAGTTCCAACTCCTCTCCCTCGTCTTCTCCTGTCCCTGAGAGAAAGACGAGTTCCCCCCACTCCTCCCCTGGAGTTTCCCTTTTTCCTGGGCTGCCTACCGGTGTTTCCCACACCAATGGCCATCTTCAACCACCTCACGGTGAAAGGTGAAGGGGGAAGGGTAAAAGGTGAAGGCTGAAACACAAATAAGGTTTGTGTAAATACCTTCTTAATTCAACATATGAATTCTTTCTTTCTCTTTTCTTTAAGTTTTCCCTGTAGCTTTCCCCAACTATCTATCGCCACCTGGTAATGACTGTCAGCAGCGAGGACCAAAGTCTGACAGTTCGAGTCTCTAGCCATCTGCGGTTAAAACTTATTCTTCCTCCCTCCTCCTAGTGAGTGCTTTCCATGTTCAAAACACATGACCAGCACCTTACCACCCTTGTTAAACTATCTCTCCGTGGTCCTTTCACCCAATGACCACGTTTGTTTCTTACCGATCATACTCACAATTATTTGGGGACGCCCGCTACACTAGTCAAGCCCCACGAATATTCTTCCTTTTCAGTAGTGGCATGGGAAATGATTCATATCACTAACTACATGTGATGAGCGTCACATGCCTTGATGTGAGGCTACGCCCACATGAAGTTTTATTTTGTTGTTTTGATTTACATAGAAAAAAATGACACAGGAAAATCTTCTTCCAAATGATTGGAAAGTACTCTGAACACATTAAAATCTCTGGCACGGTTTTGCTTTCATGTCGTATGAGGATTGAAGAGTTTTTTGGGCTCTTCATTTTGTAAATGCACTAATAGAATAAGCCGACAATCTTTGGAGTGAAGAAACAAACATAACTTCAAAGCAGTAAAACAAATCTTTCTTTGAAACATCGTTTTCTTACACTGTCTTCCCCAAGGAAAAAAAGTGCAATGTAAGAAAATCAAAGGTCAAATTTTGACCGAAGTAAAATTGTTTGAGATATTGAAATGCACGAGGTTCTTGATTCACCATTGATTTTGGATTTCAGACCATGGCAAATATTTTTCAGCTGCAGTATACTTTTCACACACACCCATCTACATTGCTCCCTCTCTCTCTCCTCATCTTCCCCCTCTTCTCTCTCTCCCCTCTCTCCCTCACTCCTCCCCTCTCTCTCTCGCTCTCTCTCAGACATAATATTCCCTAAAAGGAATCAAAATCAAAAGAAATCAGATTGATGAATAATCACCAAGGCCATCAAAAGTCTCGGGTAATATTGTGGATGGTAACAAAAACGAATATCATCCGAAATTGAGTTTGCACAGTTCTAATCTATTGACTGTCTTTGATGAATGAGAGAGAGAGAAGAGAAAAGGGGAGAGAGAGAGAGAGAAGAGAGAGAGAAGAGAGAGAAGAGAAGGAAACAAACAGCTGACAGACTAGATGATGGGACAGAATGAAAGGAGAATTGGACCCCCTTCGGGCGATTTGTTTTGTCTGTGTGAGAAAGTGATTGGCCATTTAGTAATATTGTTTTGAAAGTAAACAGCGTGACAGTTCTCCATCGCAGTTTTTTTTTATAAGGGGGCTGCCATTGTCTGCTGAACTATGCGGGGTTTGTTTCAATAAATGAAAAAGGTAAGATCATTTTTTCTTCCTGGCAACCCCCCCCCCCCCCCCCCCCCCCCCCCCCCCCCACCCCCCCCCCCCCCCCCCCCCCCCCCCCCCCCCCCCCCCCCCCCCCCCCCCCCCCCCCCCCCCCCCCCTCTTGGTTTGTTCTTCGCTTCTCTGTTTGATTGCCTTTCTCTATTTCTCTTCCCTACCTTCATTCTCCATTTTCCATTTCCTTCTCTTCTCTATCTCTCTCTCTCTCTCTCTCATCTCTCTCTCTCTCTCTTCTCTATCTGTTGCCTTTTTGTCTTTGTGTCTGTCTGTGTGTTCTGTCATCCGGCTCTGTCTTACTGTCGTCGCTGTTCTGTCTCTGTCTGTCTGTCTGTTCTGTCTGTCTGTCTGTCTCTCTCTCTCTCTCGCTCTCTCTCTCTTCCCTCTCTCTCTCGCTCTCTTCATCTCTATCTCTCTCTTCTACTCTCTCTCTCTCTCTCTCTCTCTCTCATCTCTCCTTTCTCATCACGCGCATTTCATTTTTCCTACAATCTGTCTTAACAGTGCAGTTCAATGTCAAATCCAACCCCTGTCCCTAGACATACCAATGCAGACACATTGCAAAGTCACTGTCCATTGAACATACCAATGCAGACACAATGCACGTCACCTGTCCCTGGACATACCAATGCAGACACATGATTACATGCACGTCACCCTGTCTCTAGACATACCAATGCAGTCACAATGCTCGTCAAACCTGTCTCTAGAAATACCAATGCAAACACAATGCACGTCACCTGTCCCTAGACATTACCAAGCATGACACTATGCCACGTCACCATGTATTCCTAGAACATCCCTTGACTGTCAAAAATGCTGTTCACCTGGCTATTGACATACCAAATGCAGAAACAATGCTCGTCACCTGTCTTAGCATACCAATGCTGAAACATTGCTCGTCCAACTGTCTCAGACATAACCAAATGCAGACACAATGCACGTCTCCTGTCTATGTCTAATTGCAATTGCAGACACATTGACGTCACCTGTCTCTAGACTTTTCCAATGCAGAAACTATGCACGTAATCTGTCTCAGTCATACCACTATGCTGACACAATGCACGTCACCAGTAAGGTAGACTTAGCACAATGCAGACATAATGCACGTCACCAGTCCGGGAGGACATAGGCATGCAGGACACTATGTACGTAACTATTCCCTACACCATACCAGATGTGCAGACACTTATGCACGTCACCTGTCTCTACACCTACAGTGCAGACACAATGAGTCACCTGTCTCTAGACATCCTGTGCAGACACATGCACGTCTCCGTCTCTAGACATACAGTGCAGACACACAAGGAATGTAACCTGGCCCTAGACATTACCAGGTGCAGTACACATTGCTCGTCACCTGTCTCTTGACATACAGTGCTGACACAAGCATGTCACCTGTTTATACATACCTATTGCAGTCACAATGCTACGTCACAGTCCCTACACATTACCAATGCAGACAACATATGCACGGTCACCAGTCCTTAGACATTCCATTGCAGACTAAATGCACCGTCACCTGTTTTCTAGACATACCAATGAGACACAATGCACGCCACCAGTCCGGAGACATACCAATGATGACACAATGCAATCGTCACATGTCTCTAGACATACCAATGAAGACTCATTGCACGTCACCTGTATCTAGACATAGCAATTGCAGACACAATGCCGTCACCTGTTCCCTGAAATACCATTGCCAGATCACAATGCACGGTACAGTTAACCTGTCACTAGACATAACAAAGCAGATAAATGCACAGGTACAGTTCACTGTCACTCAGACATACAATGCAGCACAATGCACTGGTAAGTTTACTTGTCCCTTACACCATACAAAGTGAAGAATCAATGCTTGGTATGTGTTCACTACCCAAATATATGTCAGTGGCGATATGCTGCATAGTCTGACATAATAACATACAGCTCTGTGAGACAGTTCTGCACCAAAATGTGCACTGCTCAGGGCTGAATGTTCCCCAAACAACGGCTGCTTTTTCTTTGGCCGTTGACGGATCTCCAAGCCTAGAGGAAAACTGAATTGTATTATCATAGGAGCTCAGAATGCAGTCATAGTTTAAAACCAGAACAGAAGACATAGCTCTTTGTCGTTTGTTATGGTTTACTGAACTTAATGATAGGAGAACAAATTGAATTGAATTTTGAGGCTGTTCTTGCCCATTCTCATGCGGGAAATCGATTCGATATTTACCCTTATCTCCATGCATTTTCTCTTGCGCTGATACCACTTCCAAGGGCCACTGTTCTTTGACTTGCATATCTAAAGATTCAGGTGGGGGGCCTGTTTTATCTTCAAGGACACGATAATCTTAATGTCGTGATGCAAAGAGGGATTTTTGAGTTTATGGCACTAAAAATTTTTGCGTCTCAAGTGCAGGATGATTGGGAAAGGAATTAGGATAAGAATATGACAGGTTGCAAGGGTAAGAGAGTTTTGATTCGAGTGAAAACATTGAGCATGTACAGGTGCTTTGGTTGCATGTTTTAGTTGTGCTGGGTGGTTGGTTTTTGTCCAGACCTCAACTGACGAGAAACCGGATAGGAAAGGGGAAATGAATAAAGAGGGGAGGGGAAGGACTTAGAGTTGGAGAAGGGCGATGGGAATGGGCGGGGCAAGGACCACAAGAAGGGATATGTTGGAGAGTTCTGTCCCAGTTGTTGGTGAGAGACGGGTTTTTACATATGGGGGGGGGGGGGGGGGGGGGGGGGAAGGGGGGATGTGGAGATTTCTGTCCATGTTGTTGGAGAGTCGGGTTTTCTACATAGGGGGGGAGGGGGTGATGTAGGGATTTCTGTAACAGTTGTTGGGAGACGGGTTTTTACCTGGGGGGGGGGGGGGGGGGGTGGGGGGTGATGTTGGGTTTTCGGTCCAGTTGTTAGAGAGCGGGTTTTCTTCTTGTGTTTGCAGGACGTAACTCGATTGAGAGGTGTTCTGGATGTTTAAAAGTAGTGACAGAAAGGCAGACTAATGGAATTTATGGTATCTACAGTTCATACATCTCGCGTGATGTCTGTTTGTCAGATGTCTACTTCCCAGAAGGAATGTGATGGTCAATGGGTGTGACAGTATGATTCGTCAGAGACTAATTTCGTGCCAGAACTCTGGGAGGGGGCATATCTTTTAGTGCACGAATTGTCTTTCTGTGTGACTTATCTGTAATGCCGCAACTAGATAGCACACGATATGTATAATTCATAAAATTGTGTGTGTGTGTGTGTGTGTGTGTGTGTGTGTGTGTTTGTGTGTGTGTGTGTGTGTGTGTGTGTGTGTGTGTGTGTGGGTGCGTGCGTGCGTGCTGTGCGTGCGTGCGTGCGTGGCGGCGTGCGTGCGTGCGTGCGTGTGTGTGTGTGTGTTGTGTGTGTGTGTGTGTGTGAGTGTGTGTGTTGTGTGTGCGTGGCAGCGCACGCGCGCCACACTATGTCATGGGAGGATAACTCACACCACACATAAGTATGGCAAGGTCACCAGCCATAATTATATTTGGCTCTCCAAATTGCAAAAAAAAATGATATACATGCTGTGATGTGTGCCATTACCTGTGAAATCACTGGTGGAGTTGATCGGCTCCTTTGTTGTCCTGTGTAATTATTGCTTTGTTATCTTATCAATGGTTGGGACATGACAATTATCGAACGATTAAATGATGTTCAATATCGTCGTGGTAAGATGGATGATGATGATGATGTATGTTGGTGATGGATGATGATGATGTGTTGTGAGAGAGTGAGGAGAGAGAGAGAGGGATGGAGAGGAGAGAGAGAGAGAGGGGAGACAGAGTGAGGAGAGAGTGTGAGAGAAGAGAGAGAGAGTATTCATCTTCATGCAACCTTCTCGGGATGACTGTTTGTGTGATTTTGTCTTCTACTAGTGTTTACCTTAAAAGCGTTCCTTATTTGTTTCAGTATTCTTTCTTGTCAGTTTTGGAATATTATTATTATCATTATTATGAAATACTTATTTAGCGCCGGTCCTCGGCTAGAGACCAAGCTCTAGCGCTTTCATCGCATTCACGTTTACACACGGCTGCCGACCTGGATAGAGGCCCGACTGAAGAGCTGCCTGCTGTCTTCTAGCGTCGTATTCCTGTGTTTCATTCAGTACTATATGTTCACATTACTTATTTCATTCTTTCTATTTTTCACGAGGGTGCATGCATGTGTAATTGTGTAATCCATTCCAACGGCCAAACTGTGCTTCTCTTCCAGAAGTTGGTGATGGATTTTTACGCCCCCCCCTGTGTGCAAGATGTTATGCGTGAGTTATACACCGGAAAACCTGTTTAATTTTAGAACGGATATTGTGATATATTTTCATTCTCTTTTAATATCATTGATTAACGGTATTCATAAACTTCGTGGTATATTTAACGTTGTAACTTCTCGACATATTACACTTGATTTAGTGATATTTTTTAAACGGACGTTTAAAAAAACCGTACCAAAATCATTATATGAGTCGTTGTCCGAAATGCAGAAAGGGGCACGGAAATAGGGATTGATCTTTCATTCTTTTTTTTCTGTCCAACCTCTGCGCTACCTCAGACGCAGTGCACCACGCCGCTCATTCCGACACCCCGTCCACAGCCACAGCCACAGCCGGTCGGCCCGCGGCAGCCCGGCGCCGGCAATCCACAGGGAGCAGTCAATGTCAAGTCGTCAAGAGGCAACCCACCGGAGGAGACACTGCACTGCTGCAAGTCACTTCGGTGGTGTTGATCTTTCTTGTTATCTTTCCTCACATTAATCACCCTCCATCTTCTCTCTTTTCCGGACAAACTATTCTCATGAAAGCAATGAGCATCAATGGATATCAAATCTTAACGATGTTTACCCACAGTAGACGTGGCCCGTCTTGGATAAGTACGGCGGCTGGGGAGCAAGAATGGACATCAGCAGAAACCAAGTGTTTGGATGTTTGCGCATTTTAGTCCATTGACATCTTGGACGAGCATGGTGACAGGGAGCAAACAACGAGCTGATTGACGGAGACACGACGATTTGACAGAAGGAAAGGGGAATTTCGCTCACCATGGGGACGTGTTTACTTTCTCTGTCTGGAAGAATGAGCGAACACTGTACTGTGTGGTGATTAACGTGGAACTGCGTGACCAATTCCTTACTGTGGATTTGATCGCGTCTGCCAGTGTCCGCTGAGTCAGTGCTAGATTGTTTTGTGATCATAAATGGTATGATTATAAACAAATTAATCATCGTCATCGTGATCATCACTTATCAAAAACCCTACCGGACTCATTCGATCTTGGGTTGGTTTTTTTTTTTGTCTGACTTCTTTCTCTGTTTTTGTCCATACCTCCGCCCCTCCCAATCACATTACTTCCAATCTGAGTTTTCTGTCTGTGACTCAGTTCTTCTCTGTGTCTTTGCTCTGTGTCTGTCTGTCTGTCTGTCTGTCTGTTACTCTTTTTCCATCCCTCCCTCTCTCTCTGTCGCTTTCTCTTTCTCTTTCTCTCTCGCACACGCACACACACACACACACACACACACACACACCAACACACACAACACACACACACACTCACACACACACACACACACACACACACACACACACACACACACACACACACACACACACACACACGCACGCACGCACGCACGCACGCACGCACGCACACACACACACACACACACACACACACACACACCCGCGGCATCTTACCTCTTCTTTCCAGCTTAACACACTCACCCCAACCCTTCAACACCAGTAAGAACATGAAGCATGACTGCGTTCACCTTCCCGCTACATGACATTGGCCATACTTGCGCCGTCTGTAGAATAACTGTGCTAAAATCACAGTCTATGAGGCTGTTCTGTACAGAATGGTTCCTATTGAGAATCAAATGTGATTGCATGTCCTACAAACGTCATCTTTGGGCATTTCCAGGGCCCCTTTGGGAGTTGAGATGCATATTGACAGAAAGCATAGACAGCAGCCCTGCACACAGTCTCGACCAGAAAACAAACTCCGCGGCCTTTCTTGAGCGTCTGTGTGCTCACTCACCTTAATGAAATGAAGAAAAGACTGAGTTGTGTGGCTCTTCACGCTCTATTCTCATATTGGCCTCCCATCGATTTTTTTCCTCCACATCCATGCATTTTCTTTTCCATGTCCATGCTTTTTGTATGTCTTTTATTGAAGGCAACCGTATCGGAAGATTCCAGGCGGGGGTCTTTTCTTTGAAGGACACAATACACAGATTCAGTTCAAGGAAGATGTTTATTTATCACCACAAAACACCATATGTGATTATCACCACAATAAACTATGCATCAGAAATTTAAGCGAATGGATGCATACCCCTTTGAAGCAGAATTGCACAGGACTCGATGGAAGCTAGCTTTCAATTGGTGTTGTTTCTTCGTTCTCTTCGTTTCTGTGGTCGT
>CM031604.1:46881487-46888987 GCA_018398815.1 Conus ventricosus | reverse complement strand
GGTCCTTTCGTATATTTTATGTAGATTTAGTAACAGGTAAACGATTAACTCACTTAAAAGTAACCTCATAAGAATGAGAAAATAAATGTAAGACACAATAAGTACTTACTTATTGGACTCTTTGATAAAGAAAGAAAGAATTCATAGGTTAATACTGGTGATTCAAAAATATTTCTAATTGTATATGTAAAAAGCATGGGTATGATTTGTTTGATAGTAGCACATGAGATAATATGATCAACTGGGATGCTCTGTCCACAAACACATGAGGCATTTTTACTAAATTTTGTTGTAAAAGCATCGACTTTCCACCTATACATAAGGGTCGATAACTTTCTGCCGATGTGGTAATGTGTTTTAAAGTTTGCAATATTAAAATCTGTGTAAATAAACTTTTTATGAGACTTTTTAAAAGAATTCTGGAAATGGTTCCAAGCAAATGATTCCACTATACTATATTGTTCTTGAACTGAAAGTGGAAAATTCATTCTGAGAGACTCTGAACTACATTTTGCACCGTGTTTTGCAGCTCTGTCTACTTTGTCGTTATAATAAAACGAACAGTGTGATGGTATCCAGCAGAAAGTAATTTTCGTGCCTTGTATAGAAAGAGCATGAATCAAATTGCTAATTTCAATTATCATTTCCGGTCTATTCTGCAGTTTTAATGATTTCAGTGCCTGAAGCACAGACTTTGAATCAACACAAAAAAGTACTTGAAATATAGATCGTGGAAAATTTAGAAGATAGTTTAACGCCATTAATATTGCAGTAAGTTCCGCAGTAAAAACTGATTTATTTTTACCAGTGAAAAACATTTCTCTACTTTAAAATCAGGTATCAAATAAGCAGAGCCCGCATTTTTCTGAATTAATGACCCATATGTGTATACCTTTAAATGATTTGGATACTTCTCTTCAATATGAGATTTAACAGTGCTCGCCACTATATTCATATTGTCCTTCTTTTTTAAATCAGTGTGATCATTGATCACACTGGGCCGTTTGAAGTTCCCAGGGAAGGACGGCCTAGCAGATATAAACTTTTCGTCAACAGTTATTCCTGTGGCTTGCCTAAGCTCAGATGTGTACGTTGCCAAAGTAATCTGGGAGGATATTGTTTTTGCACGTGAAGGAAAGTCGATATCTGATCTAATTTTAATCTCATTTTTCACATCATTCTTAACTGGAAGGCTTCTTATCACACATTTTGTGGCAGCCACTTCTCTCTGTTCATCTAATGGTAAAATTTGAGCTTCATTATATGTTCGGAGATAAGATGCATGGGTAGGAAGACCCACTGCAAGTTTGAGCGCTTTGCATTCTACACTTTGAAGCTTCTTTAATAGATATTTTGGTGCACTAAAAAACACTTCCTGTGCGTATGTTAATTTTGATCTTATTAGACATTTACATAGATAAATTAGAGTGGACGTGTCTTGTCCCGATCTCTGTGTACTCACAATTTTGAGAAAATTTGGGTGTGTGTGTGTGTGTGTGTGTGTGTGTGTGTGTGTGTGTGTGTGTGTGTGTGTGTGTGTGTGTGTGTGTGTGTATGTGAACTTTAAAACTAGAAAGTGTAGAAAATAAGTGAAGGCACATCAACTATAAAACCCTTGAAAGATTTGAAAGAGTGAAATAAATTCTGGTAGAAAAGAAATTACCTACCCTAAACACACAGAAACAGACAGACAGACAGACAGACAGACAGACACACACACACACACACACACACACACACACACACACACACACACACACACACACATACACACACACACACACACACACACACACACACACACACACACACACACAAGCACACACACACACCACACACACACACACACACACACACACACACACACACACACACACACTCACACACACACACACACACAAGCACACGCACACACACACACACTCACACACACACACACACACACACACACACACACACACACACACACACACACACACACATATACACACACACACACACGCGCTCGCGCGCGTGCGCGCGCGCGCGTGCGCGTATGCACGCACTTACATACATACAAACACACACTCACACACACACACACACACACACACACACACACACACACACACACACACACACACACACACACACACACACACACGCACGCACGCACGCACGCACGCACGCACGCACGCGCACGAACGCGCACGCACGCACACACGCAGACACACACACACGTACGCACGCACACACGCACGCACACACGCACGCACGCACGCACACACACACACACACACACACACACACACCACACACACACACACACACACACACACACACGCGCGCGCGCGCGCGCGCGCGTACACAGCTACACCCACTTGTGCACAATCAAGTGCGTACATCAATTTTCGCATAAAGCCAACGATTCAAAGCTGGGAAAAGCTTACCAACTCGATTGTGTGAGAAAGCAAAAGTCCATTGACCTTTTCGTTTCCTTCTTGACAGTCGCCAGACACCACACCGTGCGATGAATGGCCTTTGAAACATTCCGTCCATTAATGTCCTCCTCACCCACGTGTTCTCCACAGTCGGCTTGTCTATCCAGCAGTTTAAGTTTGGATCATGACGTACGGTGACTCTGATGTCTGCTATGTCCTTATCCTGCACACTAACCACAATGGAAGACAGGGCATCATCAAACTGAAGGACCTGCAGAGCTGTATGTAGACATGCCATGCAGGGTGAGGACTGGGGACCCACATAACTCCATTTCTGACGTTCACGAATCAGTGTGTTGAAATCATGCCATTTCTGCTATTGCCTAGGGTTTAGACTAAGTTAGTGCCTTGTGTGTTCAGGAAGGAGATCTTTTTCTGCTTTCCATTCTGTTCGTCAGTCTGTCAGTGCCTTTGTCAATGCTTTTATCTAAAGATTATAAAGCAGTGATCCTTTCCTACCCTGCATTAATTTTATGCACGTTATATAAGTGTAAAAGTATTCAGCTTCAGTGATGTCAGTCTTTTGGCCCACGTACTATAATACAATATCAATAATTTAGTGGTTTTGAATTGTTTAGTTTATTTTCTTGTTTCGGTTTATGATTGGACAAAAAAATCACACCGAACAATCTTTTCAAATGTTGTTGAAAATAAAAATACTTCGAACATACTAAAATCTCTGATTTGGTTTTGCTTAAATGCTTAGGTAAAAAACGATGTGTTTTGGCCTCTTTCATTTTGCTAAAATACTGAAATTTGGTAAGCAAACCGTCTCTGGGGTGATGAAATTAACTTTAAATGCAATAAACGTTGTTGTAAAAAGTTGCACAGTTCTGGACACCCCCATTCATTGGGAAATAATGCAATATAAGATAATCTCAGTCAATTCTGATAAGGTCTCAATTGATTTAGATACTCAAATGCACACGGTTCTTCTTTGGCTGAAACCATTTTGGTCTTCAGACCGTGGTTAAGATTTGTTTTTAGCTGCAGTAGACCTTTCACGTATATATGTACACTCGTCCACCAACTGGTCCCCCCTCTGTCTGCCTGACTGTCTGTCTGTCTGTCTGTCTTTGTCTGTCTGTCTGTCTATCTGTCTGTCTATCTGTCTGTCTGTCAGTCTGTCTGTCTCTCTCTGACACACTATTCTCACGAAAGAATTGAATCAATAGAAACCAAATTCTACGATGCCTGCATTGGTGGTCGACAGTTTTGAATAAGTATTACGGATGGAGAACGAGAACAAACATCATCAGAAATTAAGTTTGCGCAATTTTAGTCTACTGACGGTCTTTGGCAAGAATGGCGGTAGAGAGTAAGCAAAGAGCTAGCTGACTGAGGAAACTAGATGGTGGGACAGAATGACAGGAGAATTCTACACACCATTTTTGCTGCGTTTGATTTCTCCGCCTGGGAAAGTGGTTGACATAATATTGTTATGAAAATGGAACCGCGTAGCGAGTTCCACGTCGCACATGTCGCTGCTGGCTGTCTGTGTGGGCTAAACCTTTGCCGGGGTCGACTATAATAAAAGTACTTTTGGGCAATCTTTCTTTCAAACAAACTTCCTCCCTCGATGTTGGTTTCTCTTTCACTCCCTGTCTGATAACCTTTTGTCTGTTTTCTCTCCCCTTCCTCCCTCCATTCTTTTCATCTCTCTCTCCCCCCCTCTCTCTCTGTGTGTCTTTGTTGGTCTCTCTCTTTGTGACTTTGTTGGTCTCTATCTATCTATCTATCTATCTATCTATCTATCTATCTATCTATCTATCTATCTATCTATCTATCCATCTGCCTATCTATCTCTCTGTCTGTCTGTTTGTCTATCTATTTATCTATCTTTATCTATCCACCCATCCATCTCTCTCTCTCTCTCTCTCTCTCTCTCTCTCTCTCTCTCTCTCTCTCTCTCTCTCTCTCTCTCTCTCTCTCTCTGTCTGTCGTCTATCTGTCTGTTTATCTATGTATCTATGTATCCATGTATCTATCTATGTATCTATCTATACTATCTATCCATCTATCTATCTATCATCTATCTATGTATCTATCTATCTATCTATCTATCTACTATCTATCTATCTATCTATCTATCTATCTGTCTGTCTGTCTGTCTGTCTGTCTGTCTTTCTGTCTGTCTGTTTCTTTCTCTTTCCTTCTCTCTCGGTCTCTATGTCTCAGTCTCTGTCTCTGTCTCTCTGTCTCCCTGTCTCTCTGTCTCTGTCTCCGTCTCTCTCTCTCTGTCTCTCTGTCTCTCTGTCTCTCTCTCTCTCTCTCTCTCTCTCTCTCTCTCTCTCTCTCTCTCTCTCTCTTGCTCCTCGCAGAGATTGCATGCCTCCTCCCACTGTCTGCCAGTCCAATCTCAATGTCGTATCCAACGCCAGTCCTTCTGCCCTTCATGTCAACAAAATGCCTGGAGCTTTGCCAATATATGACAGCGGCATTACTGGCCTAGTCTGCATAAATACACAGTATGGGAGACTGTTCTGCTCCAAAATGCTCGTACTTAGGGTTGAATCTTCTTGCATTTCCGCTGCATCTCCGGGGCCTACGTTACGATCTCCTGAGCCTGGTGGAAACTGAACTGTATTGGGGGCCGGAATAGCTCAGCTCATAGAGCGCCGGACTCGTAATCCTGGTGATACTGGGGTTGTAGGTTCGAATCTCCAACGGGCCGTCTCGTTACAGGGGGATTTTTCCTTTGGAGGTAACATTGGGTTTGATTCACTTCCCAGAGAGTTATTCCAAATAAGACTATAAACATAGGTTTCATGTGTGTGTGCACGCATGACACCTTGCACACACGTAGAATCACATTACCAACTTTCAAATGTGCAGGCCAGTTTGGTCATTGGTATGGAGAACACAGTACACATAGCACGCGCCGAAAAACGAACACACCGAGTGACTGACAGACTGAATCACGGGCAAAGACTAAAAGCCAGCAGGCAGCTCTTCAGTTGGCTCTACCTAGGTAGTCAGCCCGTTGTGTAAACGGGAGTGTGGATTGTAAAGCGCTCAGAGCACTTGTCTCTAACTGAAGATCGGCTCCATCTAAGTCCTTTTATTCAGCTATCATAATGATGATGATCATCATAATCATCTCCTCATCCTCATCCTCATCCTCATCCCCATCCTCATATCATCTCATCATCATCATCATCATCATCATCATCATCATCATCACACCACCACCACCACCACCACCATCATCATCATCATCATCATCATCAGCAGCAGCAGCAGCAGCAGCAGCAGCAGCAGCAGGAGCATCATCATCATCATCATCATCATCATCATCATCATCATCATCATCATCATCATCATTATCATAAAATTGTGTTTATACTCTTAAACCTGACTCTATTTTTATCGTGTACACGGCTACTTGTCTTAATGAAAATGAGAAAAAACAAATGTATTGAATTCTGAGGCCATTTATAGTCCATTCTCATGGTGACGTCAGTTCGATATTTACCCTCCACCAACATTCATTTTCCTTCCACTGCTATGCTTCCAAATGCGTCTCAATTGTAGACGTTCCATATCTGAAGATTCATAGAGGGTGCCTTTTTCTCCAGAACACGATAATGGAATTTCATTCAAAGAGGATTTTGAGTTGTCACAGTAAAGGTCGTGCGACACAAATGTAGGTGGATGGATGCACAAGAGAAACAAAGGAATAAGACAGGGCACGATCAAAGAGCTTTCCAATTCATCCGTCAATACAAACAACAGCAGGGCACGATCAAAGAGCTTTCCAATTCATCCGTCAATACAAACAACAATGAGTAATCTAGTGGCAGTTTCTTTTTCTTTTCTTCTCTTTTTCTTTTCTGGTTGTTTGGTTTTGTCCGGGCCCTCAGTTGACAGGAAGGCTGGAAAGGCAAAGGGAAAAGAGGGGGTGGGGGGGAGGAATCAGTTGACAGGACAGCTGGAAAGGCAGAGGGAAAGAGAGGGAGGGAAGGGGTCAGAGTTGAGGGAGAAGGCAAGGAAGGAAGAGAGCACAGAGTGTCGATGTGTAAGGTTTCTGTCACTGTCCAGAAGGAAGGAAGAGAGCACAGAGTGTCGATGTGTAAGGTTTCTGTCACTGTCCAGAAGGAAGAAGAGAGCACAGAGTGTCGATGTGTAAGGTTTCTGTCACTGTCCAGAAGGAAGGAAGAGAGCACAGAGTGTCGATGTGTAAGGTTTCTGTCACTGTCCAGAAGGAAGGAAGAGAGCACAGAGTGTCGATGTGTAAGGTTTCTGTCACTGTCCAGAAGGAAGGAAGAGAGCACAGAGTGTCGATGTGTAAGGTTTCTGTCACTGTCCAGAAGGAAGGAAGAGAGCACAGAGTGTCCATGTGTAAGGTTTCTGTCACTGTCCAGAAGGAAGGAAGAGAGCACAGAGTGTCGATGTGTAAGGTTTCTGTCACTGTCCAGAAGGAAGGAAGAGAGCACAGAGTGTCGATGTGTAAGGTTTCTGTCACTGTCCAGAAGGAAAGAAGAGAGCACAGAGTGTCGATGTGCAAGGTTTCTGTCACTGTCCAGAAGGAAGGAAGAGAGCACAGAGTGTCGATGTGTAAGGTTTCTGTCACTGTCCAGAAGGAAGGAAGAGAGCACAGAGTGTCGATGTGTAAGGTTTCTGTCACTGTCCAGAAGGAAAGAGAGCACAGAGTGTCGATGTGCAAGGTTTCTGTCACTGTCCAGAAGGAAGGAAGAGAGCACAGAGTGTCGATGTGTAAGGTTTCTGTCACTGTCCAGAAGGAAGGAAGAGAGCACAGAGTGTCGATGTGTAAGGTTTCTGTCACTATCCAGAAGGAAGGAAGAGAGCACAGAGTGTCGATGTGTAAGGTTTCTGTCACTATCCAGAAGGAAGGAAGAGAGCACAGAGTGTCGATGTGTAAGGTTTCTGTCACTGTCCAGAAGGAAGGAAGAGAGCACAGAGTGTCGATGTGTAAGGTTTCTGTCACTATCCAGAAGGAAGGAAGAGAGCACAGAGTGTCCATGTGTAAGGTTTCTGTCACTGTCCAGAAGGAAGGAAG
>CM031604.1:46873987-46876487 GCA_018398815.1 Conus ventricosus | reverse complement strand
TAACCATACTTATTTTTAGATGACACAAAAGAGAAACCGGGAGAGCGTCACACACGCTTTCGAACGGTATATAACACGAAGGGGTTCTGTAAGGGTTGCGTTAAGTTTTAGGCGAGTGAAATGGGTCATTTTGCGTTAAAAGAAGTTCATTTTGATTCGAGGTTAGGCTTTTAAATCTCAATTTTAACTAATGTATTGGTTTTTTGGAGCAAATGGATAGTGCCACGTGAAAGTTTAGGGTGTAAGGAACACATTTCTGCAAAAAAGTCAAAATGCCCCAGGTAGACCCTCACCAGCTATTTTCAGCTGTAGCCGTGAAGTAGGCCGCGCGAGTTAAGACTGGTTTCGTGGTGGCGGGTCACATTTTATATAGGTGTGTATATATAAAGGATACTTTCCAGTTTCCGCATAAACCATTTTGTTAGAAGAATGTAAGGGAACACTTAAGAAACGCTTGATTGCAAATGCATGGACACTTTCTATTTCGTTGTTGACCGGCACCCCCCACACCTCTGCTGCATATGTTAATATGGGTGTTATCTGAGTGTCGAAAAGTTTCCAGAAAAGCGATGGTTCAACTAAATCTAATTTTCTCAATGTTCTAAGAATTTCGATCACCCCTCTCTTTCCTTTTCTACACATTTCTGTCAAACCTGCATTAAGACTGAGCTTGGTTGTGAATATCAGACCGAGGTATTTATAACTGTTTGTGACTTTTACTTCTGTGTTACCGTACCACCATTTTTCGTGTCTAGAAAGATGACCCCCCATTCTACAAATCATAATATTTGTTTTTTCCAGATTAACAGCTAATTGCAACCGATCTGCTTCTTCTTTTAATGCTGACAACTGGTTTTGTAAACCAATTACGTATCAGAAAGCAAAACAACATCATCTGCAAACAACATCAGGAAAATTTCAACAGCATCTGGTATCATTTGAATACCGTGTCTGCCTCGCTTGTTGATCTCTATCGCGAATTTGTTAATGAAAAATGAGAAAAGCTGGGGGCTTAGTAAGCATCCTGCTTTACACCACGCGGACAGTCAAAGTAATCTGATAATTTACCCTTATCACGTACGCAAGCCACTACAGATTCGTACACTCCTCTAAGTGCCTTATACATTTCCCGTTAATGCCATTATTTCTCAGAATATTCCAAGAATGTTCCTGTTCACTGAATCGAAGGTTTTTCTAAAGTCAACAAAGGCTACATATAATTTAGCATTTCGGAGTAGATACTTCTGGACAAGTGCGTATAAAGTAAAGATGTGATCTATCGTGCTATAGCCTTTCCTAAAACCTGCTTGTTCTTCTATTATTGTTTCTTTGGTTTCTGCCCATTTAGTCAGTCGTTTGCTTAAAATATTTATGTATATTTTACTTATGACGTTTGTTAAAGCCACCCCTCTATAGTTGTCTGGGTTATTTGTGTCTCCATTTTTATGAATTGGTATGATTATAGATTTAGACCATTCTCTGGGGAACATTCCACTGTCAAAAATAACATTGAATAATTCAACCAGAAAGTCCACTACCACTGCGCTTGAATGTTTAAACAAGTTACCTATAACTTTGTCCGGACCAGGACTTTTTCCACTTTTCAGGTTTTTTATTCCATTTACGACCTCTTGTTTAGTGATTGGATCATTAAAGAGTGGCTCTTCGTTTCCCCCCTCCGCTAGCTCCTCGTGTTCAGTAACTTCATGTACATGTGTACTTTCGAAGTCACTGAAAACACTGGAGAAATAGTCGTACCACTGTTAGCTGCTGATCTTACCATGCCTTTCCTGGTAACAGTTCTTATTGTTGGCCAGAAAAGTTTTGGATCGTGGATTGAGTCTTTAAGCTTCTTAATTTTCGTTTCATTAGACAACCTCTTTTCTCTCTTTTCAATTGACCATACTCTTTCCTTTCTTTTATGTAAGCTTCTTTTTGCAGTGCTTTGTATTCAGGTAATTTTGCTCTCCGAAAAGATCTCAGAAGTCGTAAGACAGTCCTTTTCTTCTGTTCGCACTCAAAGTCAAACCAATCATTGCACCGTTTTTTCTTTCTCCCAACACTCCTAACCATGGACGCTGCAGCCCCATACATTGCACTTACTAAAATGTCGGTCGCACTGTTAACATCCGTGGCAAGAATCAGTCGTGCTGTATTTAAACACTCTTTAGATTCATCAGATTCCATTTCCTCTTTGTACAACCCACAATACTCTTCAGACCACACTACCTTTTTCTTCTATGTGTTCAGACTGCGGTAACTGGGGGACACAACCTTCACTCAAACAATTTCTCCAGGACAATTCGACTGGTAGATGCCAAGAGTATAAACTCTCCCCAACTTGTAAATTACACATGTCCGATAACTCTTCTGAAACAATAAAATAGTCGATAACACTGTTTCCCTGGGGTGACACAAACGTAAATTCACCATTCTGATCATTGGCACAAGACCCATTAATAATACTCAAATCAAAATTAATAAGAAACAAAAATCCAAC
>CM031604.1:46861487-46868987 GCA_018398815.1 Conus ventricosus | reverse complement strand
TTATTCTAGGCAGGCAACTAGTTTAATTTTACCTGACATGGATCAAGCTTGCAATGTTCCATTACCACCTCCAACACCAACAGAATTGTGGACCGAAGAAGAAAAGAATGTACTTGAAGAGAACGGGCTATTTCATGAAGAAATGGCAAACATTGCTGAGAAGGCAAAAACAGTAGGCCCAATGAAACTACCAAAAAGGCCAAAACGAAAGATGGAAGATTTATTTAAAGAAAAACAAGGAAGAAAGAAACAGAGGGCGGAGCTTGATTCTCCAACAGATTTGCACAATTATCTTGTTGCAAATGAAGCTGACACCAGTACTGGCATATCAAGAAAAGCCTTTTTAGATTCTGTTCTTTTTGACCACTCAGCGGGCGAAAATGAAATTATAGAAAAAACTGCAAAAAGGGATTAGAAATCTAAAAAGACAGAACGCCCAAACAATAATGTTTCATATTCAGTTTGGTTGGTTTCTGATTTTGTGCAAAAACTGGCAGGAGAAAGAAAGAAAAGAAGGAAGAATGAAAGAAACGTGGGCACAATGGTATAAAGAAAAAACAGGATATTCAGATGTTCACGTACGCAAGCTACGTACTCTTGCAAAAGTACTTCAACCATTTCCTCAGTTTTACAATATTGGTCTGCCAGTTAATTTCATCATGAATAAACTGAAGCAAATTGAAAACATGCTACAGATTGAAGAATACAGAAACTACTGGTCAAAAGTTCCAAATATCCCGGTTGAACCTCAACTGTCACAGCCCTAGTCATACAATGTTTGTTTGTGTGGCGTTTTAGCAACAGTGCGCGCGACTGTAAGACCACTGCAGGCCTACCACTGACGTGGCTCTAAATATAGTACCGTTCATGCATGAACGGTCGGGCTTGTTTAGAGGCAGGGTTGTGTGGCGTTTTAGCAACAGTGCGCGCGACTGTAAGACCACTGCAGGCCTACCACTGACGTGGCTCTAAATATAGTACCGTTCATGCATGAACGGTACTATATTTAGAGCTGACTGCCTTGAATTTCCACCTAGCTACCCCCGCGGAGATGTCTTCTTGTTTACGGGTAATATGAGAAAGGTAAATGACGGGGGGCAAATCCTCTAATTGCTGGTGCTGGTGGTAAGAACTTGTACACAGGCATGGAAATACGGAGCTAGGCTGACACATGATTACTTAATTTGTGCTGTGGGGCTTTACGCCTTGGTAGGTGTGCAATAAGGATTCCCGCCTGAGGCAAAACAAATCTAGACATGTTTCTTACATTCACCAACCATAAGCTAAGATTTAATCACGTGATAGAGTGATCGCAAGAGTAGAATTAGCGAAACCTGAAACTCCTGCCTGCGTAGAGGAGTAGCTGAGCCAGAGCATTGCTTGTAACACAGAAGTAAAAAAACGTAGGTCGCGCAACCGCCTATAGCGCTCAAATAGGTCAACTAGTATTGGAACACTGCTGATTCACTGACATTCACTGCCTGTCTTCACTGCTTCAACGCCCTGCTTCAACTTTTTTTGGCTGCCTTCGGGCGGCCACAGAGTGTACTTTATTCAACTGTCTTGTTTATTAAATCAAGCTTTTGATAAATGCACTTGGTGGCTGCTTTGAACTTGCAACAAAAGAGCCAATGAATCACAAAAACGCAAGCACCGTCTTGCACCAAGTGGTGTTACACATGACAAATAATAAAGCTCTGTGTACACCACACACACTCCCACCCCCAAGTCACCCCAAGTTCTTAATTAAGTTTTTAATTAAGTCACCCCAAGTTCTTAATTAAGTTTTGAATTAAGTTACTTCAAGTTCTTAATAAGTTCTTGATTAAGTTTTTAATTAAGTTCTTGATCAAGTTCTTAATAAGTTCTTGATTAAGTCATCCTTTAAGTACAACCAAGTTCGTATTCAAGTTATCTTATAATTATCAAAAAAATACAATCTATGTTTTTATCTTAAATAGCAGATGCCTAATATAGTACACACACGCCTCAAAAAACGCGTCATCGTTGAGGATGTCTTGCTCAGCGTTCTCTGCATAGATCTTAATGAAATTCTTACATCCTAAGCAACCGCATTGATTACAATTCTGGTCTATGGAAATGTCTTTTATAGACTCCATGTCTTTATTTATTGACTTTATCATTTTATAATACGCCATGATCTATTTTTATTAAAAAAATTTAAAATTAAGTTCTTAAAATATTATTGCATTATAAATGGATCAAAATGATCTTTTGTTGTTGACGGTTCTGGCGTGCTGTTGTTTTCTGTATTTAGTGGTTCAGATTTTTTTGATTGCTTTTGTTTTGGCTGCCATTCTTTATATATTTTATAACAGTAATAACCGCCCCCAGCAGCAGCAAGGGCGCCAAAAATGGCAACAGTTTTAAGTTCAATATTCCATGAAGACTTTGGCGCTGTAGGTCTTGAATCACATGAAGTTTTTATAGCTGGCATTGAATCAACTTGTTCTGGCGTTGGCGGTGTTATGTTTTCATTATGAGTTATATTCTGTAACATTAATTTTTTTTGTCTGTTCCACTCTGCTAATTTTCTTCCTGCTTCAACACGCCCAGGATTTTTAATGGTCTCCACCTGATTCAGCGTTTTCTGCTGATTTTCTGGCTTGGTTACTTTCTCCACCTGATTCAGTGTTTTCTGATTCTGCTGATTTTCCAGCTCGGTCATTTTGAAGGGAAATAAAATCTATATGATTAAAAGTTATTAATCCCATGATTAATGGCGATAACAATGTTCCAAATCTGTAGTATAGATCACATCCTAGAGACTCTAATGACTTTGTTAAAACTGGATCTTGCATTAAATCATACGTAAGATCTTGTTCAGAATCAATGGGAGCAAATCTACTGACTAGTTTAGTGTACAAACTAAGAACCGTTTGCCCCACACTTTTCACCATTCTAGACCCCAGCTGCGCTTCATACCTGTTATGATACTTTAAAATGTCTTGCGGCGACATCTGTTGAATCTGTTCTATGCTGAATTCAGTTCCGAGGAACTGTTTTGTTTTTTCCACATGCTGCCAAAGAATACAGCCTTTCCTTTTTGGGCATAATAGCTTGGTCATCAACTTGGTCATTCATAAGTTCAGGCAGGTTTAGGCCGCCTTGTAGCTGTAGTAGATCATCACTGTTCATGTTTTTTAATAATTATAATTATTTTATTTTATAAAAATGAGCACCGAAAAAACTGTTACCAACCTTGTATACCATTCTGCTGTTATTGGAGGCCTAAGTGTAGGATACTCAATGCTTGGTAAAAGCCTGTTAAGAATTAAACCAGCAGATCTTGGCAAACTAGACTTTGAGGATTCAGCAAAGCTGATTGCTATTGTTGCAGCTTCGTTTGCTACGAAAGATTTTCTAGTTAAGCAAGGAATAATTCCAGACAATATAAATATGTAAGAAAAAAATACATTTATAAAAAATGGCTTCACTCGCAATAATGATAGGCGGCGCTGTGGTGAATGCGCTTGCTTTTAGCGGAAGTAATTTCGCATTTAGTAAACTGGGGAATGACGGCGAGAGAAAAAGACATAACAAAGCTATGGAGCAACTAGCAGCTGCACAAGACGCCTATGAAAGGCAGAGACTTGAGCAGTTAGATTTTATTAATGACACACTGAAAAGACAGGGGCATGCAGCTTACACATTTAAAAATGTTGATCAAGCAATAAAACAATATTATCTTGTAACAGGCAAACCAATCGAGACATTGCCCCCACCAAAATTCAGTGACTTTTATCAACCATCAGAAAAACAAAAGATGCAAGAAATCGGGTTTATTGTCGTTGGTATGACCGTTGTGTATTTTGTTGCACATAATATTGGCTGAATAAAAAATGAACAAAATCTATTATTCACCCAAAGGATATTGGAAGGGTATCACAGCAATACAAAAGCTAAGCCAAGCGGCAGGAGTCAGTGAACAAACAGCAAAAGAATGGTTATCTAAACAAGCGATTTGGCAAATTTATTTACCTGCACCTAGACGAATACAGAGACCACACTTTGTCAATACAATACCAAACGACACCCATCAAATGGATCTTCTATATTTACCCTCTGATAGGATTAGACGAAAAAGATTTAAGTACGCACTCACAGTCATTGACATAGCTTCAAGATACAAAGATGCAGAACCATTAAACACAAAAGAGTGCTTCTGCTGTTGCTGTTGCTATACAGCTGATATATCAACGAGGCCCGCTAACTTATCCCCGCATGATTCAAGTCGACGATGGAAAAGAATTTAAAGGCCAAGTGAATCAATTATTGTTAAAACACAGAGTTACTATTAGAAGAGGCATTCCGGGAGTTCACAGATCACAGGCTTTAGTTGAAACTTAACAAACAGTTAGCCGAAAGACTTTTCTCCTACCAGTATCACAGAGCTGATTGACAATTCTCGCAACACAGAATGGGTTAGAAGACTGCCCTCAGTTTTGCGCGCAAGGGAATAATGAAGAATTTAAAGGCTAAAACCAGTACAAGCAATCAAAAGAAAAACAATAAATGTTGTTGAAGGAGAGTCTTCATCCGGCAAACTATTACCATTTGGATTGAAAGTAAGGTACCTTTATTTACCGGGGGAAGCAGAAGGGGACCTCGCATCGGGGCAACTGATCCGGTTTGGAGTGTTGATCCATATGAAAAAAAAAAGAATTGTAAAAATGAATCCGCCCTGGTATTATTTACGAGAAAACTGACACAACAAAACAACCAGCTCCTCAAAGATCTTTTGTGAAAGGAAAAACTGCAGATAATCCCACCAGACACAGTTCCCCTTTAATTAATTTACGGTTCTATAATGACCATATGCATATGAAAACTCTGGATTAACAACACACGTTTTGTGTTTGTTCTATCTAATGACTTCTTTGTTACAAACTGTTGTGTTGATCTCATGTAGATTAGATCGCAGTTTTACGTTGTCATGATGGAAAGTCTTATTGCCAAACAATGCTTCTTTGTAGTTGTCATGTGATAGTTTGACTGCACAACGCTGCGAGATATTCCCTTTGCTTTCTTAATGATTTTCTCCTGGCTCGAAATACTGTACATTTTTGACCTTAACCCCACATACTCCTTGATCACTTTCCAGATAATTCATCCTTCATCTTTCCTAAAACCTTCTTATTAACGGATGAATGCAAAGGCGAGTCTTTAGGATAATCGGATGTATCATACCATCCTGCATGCCCTTTAGCCACTTCGGTTTCCATGTCTTTATAGATGTCTTCAGTAGGGATATCTATAACAAAACTGTCTGTATCTGTGTAAAGTACTCTGGACTCAGATACGAGGGCTTAAAGTAGTCATAAAGAAATTCTAACATCAAAAGCTTTGATAATTCTAAAACAGTAAACCCAATAAATACAGGTTTGTCCAATTTGACTTTCTTTTTTTTTCATCATTATGCCAAAAAGGTGATCATGGAATCTTCTAAAGTCCTGATAATTTGGTTTAGAGTCAGCTTAATTGCTTCGTTCTCTTTGGTGACTAATCGACATCTTTGCGCTTGTGCGGATTCTCCATAGTCTTTCCAAAACAGCTGTTGTTCATCAGCTTAAAAAAGTCTTTTTCTGAAGCATCTGTGGATTTAGTTCTGAGATCAGTGTTCTTCATGATGTATGGTTTCATGAACTGTTCTTGATCAAAAGCAATTATGCGATGAACAGCTGTCAACTTCAACCCATGTCTTAAATAAAATTGTAGAAGTCTGTAATGACAGACATAATTTTTTTTGCCACGAAGATTAGGCACAAGTTTAGGCGGCTCTCTTCGATTCATCTTTAGACTTTCTGCTGCCAATGGATAGTCATTATGCAGGTCATGGAGTTCCTGAGGATTATTCTAAGTCAACTTCTAGAATGAAACCACGCTGCTGATCAGGCGTTAAACTGCCCAACCACTTTAATGCCTTTTGAATATTATTCGGATCGCCGCCTGTGTACATTTTAAAGTTGCTAATGGAAGTGATTGCGCCATTGCCCATCCATACAGATTGTTTGCATCTAAATACATGAGATAGTTAGACTTTTTACTCGGATCATAGTCGTCCAAGTATTTGTTGTTTGCTTTACAGTAATGATGCGACGCCATACTAATTCCTCACGCAACCCGTTTTCAATCATCTGAATCATTGGTAGGTCAGACAATAAATCAATCTGTACTCCAGTAAACTTTAAGAAAGCATCCCAACTCATCCCGGGCGCAGAATATAAATGCGCAGGATCCAAACTGTAATGTTTCATGCAGGTCTTTCTATAATTTTCAAAGACGTCCGCCAACAAACATACATCTGCCATTAAATAGGAGTCATGATAGTCTCCCATCGTTTTACAATCTAACTTTTGCCAAGCATCTTGAGCATGCTGGTAATCGGAGTCGCTGATGTCCTTTCCTCTAAGACTAGAAAAGAACGCGCCTTTAGGTGGAAGTGTATCTTCGTCAAACCTTTCCCAACTGTTCATGTATTCATAAGGGTAAACACCCTTTCTAACAAGAGTTGAGTCAAAATATTTTTCCGTTATTGGGCAGGACTTTAAGGACATAGCCAGTGACTCTAATGAGCCCATCATGTGCTGCATAGAGTCGTAGAAAGACATGTTATTTAAAGTGAAACACATGTACTTTTCTGATGACTGTGCAATGCATGCTACCCTGAAGGCGCTGGTTACTGCTTGCATTATAAGGTGAGAGTCATAACCTCGCAAGTTGTGAAAGAATACAGGCAGCTTCCATGTCTTTGGATCAAACTTTAGTTGAAGATTGCATTTACTGTGCGCTGCACCTCTAAACTTCCCACTAATGTGATCATGGTCTCTTACTGTGGGGTTTACACTCTTGGGCGTTAGCTCTAAACCGCAAATCCAACAATGCGTGGCTGAGTCATACTGTTGTTGGTCTTCAGGCGCCATTATGATTTCAGATAAATTCAGATTATTAGAACAGGCGTTACGCACTTGCTGCATGCGTTTTAAGAATGTTTCTGCAGCATCTGGTCCTCTATATAATTCTGGCTCTGAATAAAACGCCATCCGACTAACAATAATGAAGGCAAATGAACAAATCTGATGATTACTCATTAAGACTGTTTTTCGAAGTTTTTGTGGTGCTGGCCCTTCATAAGGAACAATAAGCGACTCGAAGTCTGCGTAACTAGTATGGACTTGTTTGCAGCCGTTTCCAGTTCTTAAAACTACTTTAGATCCTGGCGGGGGCTAGTTAGTTCGTCTTAATCTTACAGAACTTTACATGTTTTATATGTTCAAGCGCGTCTTGAGCGGTTGGAATTCTTGTTAAAACATTTTCTACAGAATTCTTGTTTATGTTCATGTTTTGAAGTATGCGCTAATAATCTGCTCATTGTTCGTATCAATGTTAATGGGGCAGCCCTGCTGGCGAAAACATAGGAGTAAGTCCACAGACTTTGGCTGGTTCGCCTATTGTTGGACGTCTGACACTTAATGGCCC
>CM031604.1:46844094-46854952 GCA_018398815.1 Conus ventricosus | reverse complement strand
ACATGTAAAGATGACACGGAATGATGAAAATGCTAGTTTGTTTCAAGATATGTTATGTAGTGTAGAAACTCAAGCAAAGCTAGATAGTGCATATATTTGTTAGATGTGGATGTAAATCGAGCGCTGAACATGTTCAATGCATGCATAAAAGAAAGTGCTGTCTGTATGAAAAGATGTATATCTTTGGATAGCAGTAAAACATCGACTGATTGGTATGATAAAGAATGTGATACTAGTAAAAGAAATGCAAGGCGATTATTACGAATAAGTCGTCGCACTTTAAAAATAGAAGATAGGGACGCTTATACATTATAGGTGATCATCAAGCAGGCTTTAAAAAAGGATATTCGACTATTGATCATATGTTTACATTGCTTGCACTTGTACAAAAGCAGTTTTCTTATAACAGAAAATTATATGTAGCTTTCATAGACTTCGAAAAAGCTTTTGATTCGATAAATAGAAATCTTCTGTGGCCAGTCTTCCATAACATCGGTATTAGAGGTAAACTGTATAAGTGTATTAGAAGTATGTATGATAGAGTAAAAACCAGGGTCCGCTGTGGATCGACACTTACAGATTATATCAACTGTTCAAAAGGAGTGAAACAGGGCGATGCATGCAGTCCCATTTTGTTTTCTTTGTTTATTAACGAGTTAGCAATTGAAGTAATTAATAGTGGTAAACATGGTGCTTCACTTTCGCTTGATGCTTTTGAATTGTTTATCCTTTTGTTGGCTGATGATGTTATTTTGATGTCAGAAACTGTTATAGGTTTACAAATACAACTTAATAGTTTACACCGTGCTGCTAGATATCTGCAGTTAACAGTGAATATGGATAAAAGCAATATTATAGTATTCCGTAAAGGTGGATATTTAAGTGCTCGAGAAAGATGGTTGTATGACGGTAATCTTATGCCAGTTGTCAATGCCTATAGATATTCGGGTATTTTATTCTCAACTCGTTTGAGTTTTGTTGGTGCATGCAAAGACCTGTCAAGTAAGGTTAAAAATGTTTTGATTTGTATCATGAAAAAGTTACATGTTGTTAATAATTCATCTTTTACATTATTTATCAAACTTTTTGATACCCAGGTTCAGCCAATCGTACAATATGGCTCTGAGTTATGGGGATTAGATAAAGCGGCTACTTTCTGTGACTCGGTCCATGTTTTCGCATTGGAGAAGTTTCTAGGAGTTGATAGACGTACTCCAAATGATCTTATTATGGCTAAACTGATCGATTTCCTATTTAAATTGTCTCTGCCGTTAAATGTATCCGATACAGGCTAAAATTACTTTACATGGATGATACCAGAATACCTCGTAAAGCGTATAATTTGTTGTATGATTTAGATACTAAAGGTAAAAGTAACTGGGTGACAAAAGTGCGACTCTGTTTATTTGAAAATGGATTTGGATTCGTCTGGTTGAACCAAGGAGTCGAGAATATAAAGACTTTTTACAATTTTTTTGCCAGCGACTAGTGGACTGGAGATGGCAGAAATGGCCTGACCTATTCATGATAGTGATAGGATTGATTTTTATAGGAATTTTTCATATGTTCATAACTTGAAAACTTATTTGAACATAGATATAGATAGACATATAAAGCATGTAACAGCAAAATTTAGAATAGACATATCAGAATTAGCTTGTCATTATCTTAGATATCGAACGCATAATGTTTGGATTTGATGTGTCCTTTATGTAGAGTCACAGGAAACAAATACATTTTGTTCTATGCTGTCCAGCTCTCAGAAACATCAGAGAAAAGTACATCAAGCCTAAATATTATAGACAGCCATCTTTGTTTAAATTAAACCTACTTCTTTCTGTCTTCCACTTCTGCTTTAGTTGCTAAACAATTTTCATTGTTTCTGTACAAAGCCTTTAAATTGAGAGAAGGTTTTTCTTCTTGAACATGCGACAAAGATTTGCGTTCTGTTTCATTATGTATTATAATTGTTTATATTTATTGTGCTGTGTATGTTCACACACCCTTTCGTTAGGGGACATGGCCTATTACGAATACATTATCTGAATCTGAATCTGAATCTGAATCTCTCTCTCTCTCTCTCTCTCTCTCTCTCTCTCTCTCTCTCTCCTCTCTCTCTCTCTCTCTCTCTCTCTGTCTCTCTCTCTCTCATACACACACACACACACACACACACACACACACACACACACACACACACACACACACACACACACACACACACACACACAAGCACATACACATACACACGTCAGGCAGACTGTCAACGACATACACAGGCACAAAGGACGGAGAGAGAGAGAGAGAGAGAGAGAGAGAGAGAGAGAGAGAGAGAGAGAGAGAGAGAGAGATAGAGAGAGAGAGAGAGAGACAGAGACAGAGACAGAGACAGAGACAGAGAGAGAAAGAGACAGAGAGAGCGAGAGTAATGAAGCGTGCAAAGACACTGGCACACACACTCACACAGGCTTTCCTTATACTTGCCTGTTATGCAGCTGGATCCAGACCACCCAGATAAACAGGTACAAGCACCGTAAGATCCACACGTTCCTGGCTGACATCCCTCACTGCACTTCAGACACCAACCTACACTTTGTAGTGATCCTCAGGACACACTGAAACATCACAGGCTGCTCGCTGTATCAGACAATCCTCCTCCAACATATCCACACATTCAGATCGTAAAACCAGACTCATCATCTTCTTTTCTGAATACACTCAAACGGTATTTTATTTTTGTATCTATCCCTCTCCTTCTACCCACCTTGCCCCCCCCCCCCCCCCCCCCCTCCTCTTCTCTTTCTTCCCTTCTTCCTTTTTCTCCTATCCCCCCTTTCACACCCCCTCAACCCCTCCCTACCACCTCCCCCTTTCCCTCTCGCTTCCTTCCCTCCTCTGTGTTGGTTCCTTTTCAGTTGTCTCCCAGTTGGGCTCCTTCTTCCTGTGCGTTCCTTCTCTTGACATTCCTTCTTACTTCCTGTCTCTCTACTTTTATCTGGTCGCCCCCCTTAGTAGGGCCCTTCTACGGAACCTCTCCAGGCTTCTCTTCCTCCTTCTCCCCTTAGCACTTTTCTCAGGCATCTCTCTTTTAGGGCCCTTATACGGGTCCTCTCTTTACGTCTCTTCCTACTCCCCCCCACCCCTCCGCCCGCCCTTTTTTGTTTGTCATTGGGAGTATTGTTAGCGCCTCTTATGACCTCATATCTATCTTTTGAGTTAATGCTCTCATTTTTGCCTTTTTCTGTTGCGCCACCATAGCACCACCTACCTCCCTATTCTATACCGAGATGTCTTAATGTATGCCTTGTTTGTACATTTACTCATTTACTCTCCATTGTAACACACCCCCCCCCCTTTTTTTCCACCTTTATTATATGTGTGTGTTTGTGTGGTTGTGTGCGTGCGTATGGGCGTGTGTATGTGTGTGTGTGTGTGCGTGTGTGTTCGTGCGCGCGCGCGTACTTGTATGTGTGTGTGTGTGTGTGTGTGTGTGTGTGTTGTGTGTGTGTGTGTGTGTGTGTGCCCGCGCGCAAGAGCTTTTCGTGTGTTGGGGGGGGGGGGGGGGGGGGAGGGGGGGGGGGGGCGAAGCCCTGCAGCTCTTAGCTGCGTCTGGCTAGTCTTGTTTCGCGTTGTTTTTTTCTCGGGGTTCTCCCGTTTTCCCTCTCACCCTTGGTGCTTGGGTAGGGCAACCTACCCTAGGGTCAGACTTGGGTCGGGTGCTTTAGGCGGCTGACTCCCCCCCCCCCCCCCCCCCCCCCCTCCTCTCTTGTCATTCACAATGCTTCCTTGTGCACATTGTATTCTATTTATTGTGTTTCCTCTTGTTCATTTCATTCATATGCAACACACCCACTACATACAATCACAACCTCCCCCTTCTCTCACTCTCCTTCCCCTCCCCATCGTCTTCTCTCTCTCATTCTCCACTGTTCCTCTTCTTCCATTCTCTCCCCCCCCCCCCCCCCCCCCCCCCCCTCTCTCTCTCTCTCTCTCTCTCTCTCTCTCTCTCTCTCTCCCCCCCCCCCCCCTTTTTCCTCCCCCTCTCTTAACTCTACACTCTTTCCACGTACCCTATTCCTCGAACTCTACTCACCCTCTCTACCACTGTCCCTCTGTCAACTTCATTCACCACTTTGGCTTCACAAGGGGAGTACTGCGCATGTTAATGTCTGTACTGTTGTTGTTGTTTTTTGTCGCCGAGGAAGGCATATTGCTAAGCACCGTCAACATTTGGATATGTTTCTTCTAAACAAGTGGATGCTACACACGCGCACGCGCGCACACACACACACGCACGCACGCACGCACGCATGCACGCACGCACGCACGCACGCACGCACACACACTGCCGACAAAGCTGGATCTTGAACCTCTCAAGCCTTGCGGTAGAAGACAGAACCGAAATTTTTCAAAAGATGAAGTTCCTTTTGACCAAGATCAAAGACATGTGTTCGTTTTGTGATGCCGCGAAGTTAAGAAGTAAAAAGGTCACATAGTTCAATAAGGTCGAAGCGGTTAAATAGCTAATAACGCAAATTTCTCAAATATCATTGTCATAATTATTTCTCTTTCTTCGTCATACACTATTTAGGCCTATTAATAATGAGCAGTCCAAAAGCTGCAACTTCTAATAAGTATACTATAATGCCATAGAACTACTACACAACATTTTTCTTTTTTTCTTCTTTTTTGTTTCTTCTCTAAAATAAGATCCAAATACGAAATTCGGAGACATTTGAGGTAGAAGGAAAGGAGTATTAAGAGTTAGGTGTAGCATGTAATGAATTAGGATATCCATAATATAAGAGTGCGGCTGTATACACGATTTCGTGTCTCTCGTTGTCTTCCCATGACTATCCATATGTCTTCCCATGATTATCCGTATTGACATTCACATAGACCTGTTACCCTATTATGTAATATTATGGAGATAATTATATGATTTGTTACCTCGGCTTTGACCTCCTCTCTGCCACATCCATCTCTGACCTATCATACCTCCTTCAACGGTTTGTGTCCCTCCTGTATCTCTGACCTATCATACCTCCTTCAACGGTTTGTGTCCCTCCTGTACTGTAAGGGAGTGCATGAGTAAGGAAATGTATGTGTGTGAGTTTGTGTGCGTGTGTGGCCACGCATGCGTGTGTACATGCATGTGTGCATAGTCTCTCTCTCCCCTCTCTCTCTCTCTCCCTCTCTCTCTCTCTCTCTCTCTCTCTCTCTCCTCTCTCTCTCTCTCTCCTCTCTCTTACCACACACACACACACACACACACACACACACACACACACACACACACACACACACACACACACACCAGACACACACACACACACACACACACACACACACAACACACACACACACACACACACACACACACACACACACACACACACACACACACATAAACGCGCATGCGCGGGCATACACAAACAAACTCAAACACGCACATACACTTCTACAAAGAGATTATTGTGTAACTGGCAGGGTTTGTGGGAAGAAGTCTTAAAGGGGTTCTATTCAATTGTCTAGGGGAAAGAGTATCGTCCCACGAGAAGATGAGTGGGTGGGGTATGTAAAGTGATAGCGGACACGGGGGTATCCTAGGAGAGAGAGAGAGAGAGAGAGAGAGAGAGAGGAGAGGAAGAGAGAGAGAGAGAGAGAGAGAGAGAGAGAGAGAGAGAGAGAGACAAGGAGGGAGAGAGAGAGCGAGAAAAAGGAGAGAGAGAATGAGAGAGAGAGGGAGGGAGAGAGAGAGAGAAGAGAGAGAGAAGAGAGAGAGGAGAAGAGGAGAGAGAGAGGGAGAGAGAGAGAGAGAGGAGAGAGAGAGAGAGAGAGAGAGATTGCGTGATTATGGACAAATGAATCACAAATATATTTGAGCATGAATGCAGTTGTTTCAGGGTCAACCACACACACACACACACACACACACTCCCCACCCACCACACCACCACCCCCACACAACACACCACACACACACACACACACACACACACAACACACACACACACACCACACACACACCACCACACCCGTCGTGCTCTCTCTCCACATACTCGCGACACATACTTGCACGTCCAGAGAGAGAGAGAGAGAGAGAGAGAGAGGAGAAGAGAGAGAGAAGAGAGAGAGAGAGAGAGAGAGAGAGAGAGAGGAGAGAGAGAGAGAGGGGGGGGCGGGAAAGGCAGAGACCAACTGACAGTTTGATGGACAGAGTGAAACTAAAGAGAGTCAAACAGATAGAGGGAGGGCGATACATAGAGAGAATGAGCGAGATAAACAAATAGAGACAGAAAGATAGACCGACAGTCAAGCAGACACAAATAAAATCATAGACAGAAAGACAATGGGGCAACTGATACGTAAAACCATGAGAGAGGGAGGTGGGGGTAGAGTTGGGGCAGAGACCGAACATGTCTTCGACGTCGTTTTTTTTTACGGGAAATGCTGTCTCAGAGCGACAACTTTTCTACGGCAGCATTTTTTTTACATGAAATGCTGTCGCTGCGACATGATTTTTTTTTAAGCAACGATACGATTTTATGGACATTTCTCGTAAAATCCTGTCGCGCGACCAATTTTTATGAAATTAAGTCGCTCAGCGATAATTTTTCATGAACCAGCTGCAGTATTTCCCGGGAAATACTGTCGCTGCGACACGATTTTATGAGCGACAGTATTATATACGACACCGGCACACAGGCCCAGTCCTTGGTCATCGCACTCTCTGACAAAGGTTGCATTCAGCTAGGTCAGAATTGCCTCACGATCAGCCGTATCAGCCAGTCCAGGAAAGGAATTCTGAACAATCCACTCAGTTTACTGACACCACAAGCAAGAAAGACTTTTGCTGATGAGCAAGCGGGTGTCCGAGTTGCAAGAGCACCACCCAAAAATCTGGAAACCCAGAAACACCCACAGCACCAGCAACATCTACATCATGTTGTCACGGACTTTAAAAGAAACGTTTGACAGAGTCTGGCATTCAGCCTTATGGGCGACCCTGAGCAAGCACAGTGCGAGTGGGAACCTTGTCAGGGTCAAAGGGCAACTTCATGAAAGCGCCACCAGTGGAGTCCTGTACAATGACAGCCTAAGGCGGATCATTCTGTGAAAGTGTTGGCGTCAGACAGGGCTGTGTGCTCTCTCCCATCCTCTTCAACGTCCTACTGGAAACAGCGAGCATTTGAGGCAGGACAACCGCCGTCTTCATCTTTGCTGGACAAAGTGGATAGCTCGGTTGTATAGAAAGAGATTTTACCCGACTGGCAAAACGCCTGCAGAAACATCCGGGCATATAGCATGAAAATGAGTAGAGAAAATAGCAAACTGATGACAAACAACACAAACTTCATCGAAAGAGACATCACAAGATATGCCAAAAAGTGGAGACAGCAAGCTGCTTCAAGTACCTGGCTGCAGTGGTGACAGGTGAAAGGTCAGGACCAGAAGCCCTCTCTAGAACTGCTCAAGCATCAACAGCGCTACCAGAGCTCAAGACCATCTGGATCAACAGTAACGTCTCTCGCAGTTCCTAAATGATATCAATCTTTCCCTGTGTGAAACGTCCACCCTGATAACGAATTGACAGAAAAGAATGGAGGCATTTGAAATGATTAACCGCAAGATCCTGGGCATCTCCTACAGAGAGCATGTGTACGGAAGAAGAGGCGTTTAAAATGACTCCTACCGCAAGATCCTAAGCATCTCCTACACAGACCGTGTGTGCAGAAGAAGAGGCATTTCAAACGACTACTACCACAAGATCCTGAGCATCTCCTATACAGACCATGTTTGCAGAAGAAGAGCATTTGAAATGACTTCTACCACAAGATCCTGGGCATCTCCAACACAGACTATGTGGGCAGAAGAAGAGGCATTTGAAATGACTTCTACCACAAGATCCTGGGCATCTCCAACACAGACCATGTGGGCAGAAGAAGAGGCAGCCATTGGCCTCTCTGGAGACCTGCTGACAACAGTCAAGACACGGAAACCGACATGGTGCGACATCATCTGTCGATCACATGACCCTGCGAACGTTATTTGGGAAGGCAGTGCATCAGGAAGCAGGAGAGGGCGGATGGAGAAAGACAAAGAAAGAGGTGGTGGAACGAACATTATTTGGAAAGGCAGTGTATCAGGAAACAGGAGAGGTCAGATGGAGAAAGACCATGAAAGAAGTTCTTAAACAAACATCCAGGAGTGAACAGGTCTGGCCTCAGGCGATTTCCAGAGAGCGGCAGGGAATAGACGGGGATGGAGAAGCATTGTAGATTCCGTTCATTCTCCTATGACACTGGGCTTTAGAGATTGGTGATAATTACGATGATAACTCTTGGAATAGAACAATAAAGTTGCCGGTCACGATAAGTTAGTAGAAGGTACTACACGGATATAAAGATAAAGTTTCAGGTCTTAGTAAATTTCGTAATGGTACTCTCGGCATATAACAAGAAAATTTCAAGTCTTTGTATATTTAGTAAAGGGTACTCTACAGGCGTAACGACGAAGGTTTTGCTGTCTAAGTTAGTGTAGTGGTGGGTGTTCCGGGGAAGTAATGGCACAGGTACCAGTCTCAGTGACTTTAGAACAGACCACTCTATGGCTGCAGTGCAGGTTAGAACCCAAACCCAAATCCTGTTGTTTATAGCCCAGCCAACGACTGAGGCCCTGTTAGGGCTGTGACTCCATTAAAACCAGAACTAACCTTTTCCTTGTCGCACGCTGTCAGAGATAATTGAGAAGCTAGAATTCAGGGGGTCTGAGGCCCTGTTAGGGCGGTGACTCCATTAACACCAGAACTAACCTTTGCACTTGTCGCACGCTGTCAGAGAAAATTCAGAAGTTAAGATTTTAGTTGTCCTGTTCGCCATGAAGGAAGGAATGTCTGTTGGGGGTTGGGTGGAGAAAGACATGAGGAGCTGGAGAAAGAAGGGAGGGAAGAAGGTAAAAGGGAAAGGTTTGGGGAGACGAGGGGGGTGTAACCCATTTTGCCTTTTTATCTTGCCTTTTGCCTTTTGACATAAACACCTAAATAGACCCAGCTACACGGAACCATTCATCACCGTGACCTAGTTCAAGAGCATACAACTTGGGAAAACAAACAGAACAGACAGACAACTATCCAAGGCACCAACAGGAGAGGACAGTAGTCAGTAAGAGGATAGGAAATCAGTCACTCAGACAGTTGTCAGTAACAGGATATGAAATCAGTCACTCGGACAGTAGTCAGTAACAGGATATGAAATCAGTCACTCAGACAGTTGTCAGTAACAGGATATGAAATCAGTCACTCAGACAGTAGTCAGTAACAGGATATGACATCAGTCACTCAGACAGTTGTCAGTAACAGGATATGAAATCAGTCACTCAGACAGTTGTCAGTAACAGGATATGAAATCAGTCACTCAGACAGTAGTCAGTAACAGGATATGAAATCAGTCACTCAGACAGTTGTCAGTAACAGGATATGAAATCAGTCACTCAGACAGTTGTCAGTAACAGGATATGAAATCAGTCACTCAGACAGTAGTCAGTAACAGGATATGAAATCAGTCACCCAGACAGTAGTCAGTAACAGAATATGAAATCAGTCACTCAGACAGTAGTCAGTAACAGGATATGAAATCAGTCACTCAGACAGTAGTCAGTAACAGGATATGAAATCAGTCACTCAGACAGTTGTCAGTAAGAGGATATGAAATCAGTCACTTAGACAGTAGTCAGTAACAGGATATGAAATCAGTCACTCAGACAGTAGTCAGTAACAGGATATGAAATCAGTCACTCACACAGTTGTCAGTAACAGAATATGAAATCAGTCACTCAGACAGTAGTCAGTAACAGGATTTGAAATCAGTCACTCAGACAGTAGTCAGTAACAGAATATGAAATCAGTCACTCAGACAGGAGTCAGTAACAGGATTTGAAATCAGTCACTCAGACAGTAGTCAGTAACAGAATATGAAATCAGTCACCCACACAGTTGTCGTTAACAGGATATGAAATCAGTCACTCAGACAGTTGTCAGTAACAGCATAGGAAATCAGTCACTCAGACAGTAGTCAGTAACAGGATGTGAAATCAGTCACTCAGACATATGGAAGGGTGGGGAAACGCATGAAGCACGGTTTCAACTTTAACTTTTAGCAGCATGGCTTCCACAGAAATGTCATGGCGATATAAGAAGACTACAGAGCCAGTGGTGACAGCATGACTGCCACAGAAATGTCATGGCGATATAAGAAGACTACAGAACCAGTGGGGAAGGATGACTGCCACAGAAATGTCATGGCGATAGAAGAAGACTACAGAGCCAGTGGGGACAGCATGACTGCCAAAGAAATGTCATGGCGATAGAAGAAGACAACAGAGCCAGTGGGGACCACGTACCGTCACACTTCTGCTGTCATTCCCGCCGACACCACAGCTGCCGTCAATGTGGTTACACTTCCGTCCTTGCAATCCAGTGCTGCATGATTCACTGCAGTCTTCACCATACCGACCGTACCCGCATTCTGCAATCAGATCAGTTGCATTATAGGGAAATCATTACAGCAATGGTTTAAAAGACACACTGTCACAACTGTTAACCAAAATACCATCAGAAATCATCACAAAAAACAGTCAGAAGTCAGTAAACGAAACCATTGTCAGAAAACATTGAATAGAAACACTGTCAGAAATCACTCACGAATAGTTAAACAGAAATGTTGAAAAAAAAAAAAACGTCAGAGGAATGAAACTGCCAGACATCTTCCGGTAAAACAGTCTCAAAAAATGTTACAAAGAAGCACTCTTAGGACTCGTAATACAGAAGTACTTTTTGACGTTGCGAAACACAAACACT
>CM031604.1:46821579-46838994 GCA_018398815.1 Conus ventricosus | reverse complement strand
CACTCCTCTCTCTCTCTCTCTACTCTGCCTTCTCTCTCTCTCTCATGGTGTTATTCTCCTGGCACGTTGTTCTCTCTCAGTTTATACAGGGATGGAGACAAAGGATTCCCCTTCGGGCCATGCCTTTGTCCATGCTTTTTCTCAAACCCCTAGTTCACAAGTACCCTGAATTCTCCATTCGCTACATTCTCCCACACATCAGCATTTACACACATCCCTACCTAATTGATTGGCAAACAAACACTTAGCACCAGATGGACATCGAAATTTCCCGCCGACTTCGGGGGTCACTTAACACAGTAATTATCTTAAAGAGGGCTACGACAACCTCCACACGCATTCAACCAGCCTGACAATAGAACCAACACAGTGACCCATGGCAATACCATCCGAACGAATCCAAGACTCCTGCTCTTCACTGACTGTTTACAAAAGAACCTCAGCTACTAATAGTGTCCAGCGCTCATAGTGGTTACATCCCTTCCCCCTTTCGCTATAGGGCAGGTCCCAACTCTCCACTACCTTAGGTGCCATCTGTCGTCTGACCACTTCGTCCTCCTTGACACAGTTCGGCTGTGTGTGATGGGTAAGGGTTATGCTATTCTTTTTGTCCCTGGTTAAGGCGTATTACCTATTTGTATACATATTACCTATCGACATTTGCCTACCCTACAAATAACCACCCGGACTTCGCACCGGATTTTACCACCCGACTGTTAACCACATGTCATCTGCCACCCTAGGACATCTGCCTACAGATTTTTCCCACCGGACTGCTTACTGATCATAAGGACATCTGCCACCCTAGGACTATCTGCCACCCGGATTTTTACCACCCAGACTGTTCCGATCATAGGTACATCTGCCACCTAGGACATCTGCACCCTGATTTTTACCCACGCTGCTTCCGACAATAGGACATCTGCCATCCTAGTACATCTGCCACCCTAGTCATCTGCCACCCTGGACTGTACTGAACGCATGGACACTGCCACTCTAGAATCTTGCCACCCTAGGTAATCTGCCTCCCGGACTGTTACCGACTAGGACATTCTGCCACCCTTTGACTATCTGCATCCGATCTTTTTTACCACCCGACTGTTACCGACATTGACTATCTGCCACCCGGGCCTTTCCACTAGGTTTTCCGATGAAAGATCCGACACCTGTCTTAATCACTTGCCAGCGTTTAATCATCCTTAATGGCTACTGATTATTCACCGAGTCATCATCAGCAAACTTTCAAGACCATGGGGTACTAATGAATCTTCATCTGGACGTATTGCAAATCTGTTCTTAAACTCGTTGAAAATTCACTACGTTAGATGACATAAATTTTCAAACTGGTTTATTTGTAAGACTACATCCTGTAACCTTTGACGACTTTACTGTAAAGCCGGCCATCATACTGAAATGAAACGGTCCTGTAAAACTGGCAGTTTTCATAAAGTCATGATGCTTACTGTAATCGAGCCTTGTAAAGCCAATAGCCTATTGTGAATAAAAAGGCCGCTAAGTGTAGGTCCAACCACCAAAATATTGTCTTGTTTTCATATAACAGGACCTTTGTGTCACTGGATGAGGGGTAACACTTTCGATCCCTTACGGATGATCCATGTAATTCAATTACCGCCAAAGACACCAGGATCATGCTACCAAACAAAACAGCTTTTGGCATAAGATCAATGTCTTTGTCTAAAGTACTCTTTATTTTAAATTCTACATGATGGCTTTTTACTAAGGGACGGCATAATTCAATTACCGGTACTTGAATATACAATGGTCACCCTGGAATCACATTGGGTCAGTGTACTAATTACTAACCTGAATCAACACAGAAAATACTTAAATAATTATTTACGACCTAACCCATCGCATACACGTGACTGAAATCAAAGGACGGTTGACCTGTCACCAATTCGGGCTGCAGTACCTGAGTAATCACTTAACCTGGAATCATCACAGCCAAAAAAAAACCCATCGCACACCTGTGACTGAAATAAAGCGTACGGTGACCTGGTCACCAATTTGCTTGCAGTTACTAATTTACCTATCCAATGTCTTATTAGAACTGTTATTTCAAATCAGGTACAGTGCATTGTCACAATGGCGTACTTGCCACTTTGGTTCTTCGTGCACCACGCTTCAGTAGCACTAATAGTAGAAGTCATTCTGACATAAAATGTCTGCTTTGCCAAACACTAAAGGCACCATTATTTACCTTGAGCAGTAAATATTGACAAAGTGACTATTTCTTTAGTGGTTCTTCCACTCCTAAATTAATCATGAATACGTACTGTAAAGTTGTACCTTACCAGCTTAGTTGGTCCTACCGCGGATCCTTGTGTCATTATGTCCTCCTTGCTGTCTATCGGCTGTACTGGATTGCCTGTCAATCGACTATCTGGAAGTTAGAGGCACGCCTTGATTACGTCCTGTCACACGTATCGTGTACGCTGCCGTGCTCTGAAATTCTATCGTCCCAGCCATTGTAAGTCGCAGGGCCACATCGTTAAGAACTTTACTGTAAATTGGCAAAATTAAACTGTTCCATTAATTGGGCAGTCAGCTTGTGCTTGGTCAGAGTGTTCTTAAGAATACTAACACAGACTACACTAACACAACAATGTATGGCATCATCTGTCAGCTTCCAATGATCAGATACATACAGGCCTTAGCCTTTCGATTTTTTCATGGCTATGATCAAGTTTAAAATTGTGTGCTATTCTCTAAGGAATGCATAATATCTCGGTTGGATAGTCTTCCACAATGTTCCTTATTTCGCTGCTGGACGTCTCGGTAACAGTCCTCTCTGAGAGGATTTTGTCCAGCCTTTTAGGCTATTTCACACGCGTAAGGATTTCTTTTAAATTTAGATTACATCAAGTTTTGATATTTTTTCCAAATTTCTTTTAGATTGATAAACCCGATTTAACAATGTGCGACGATTGCCCACCTTCGATCGTTGTTATTTGTTCTGGCAGGTTTTGGAGTGTGCTTCATGCATGTTCACATTTCAATTGCAAACAGTGGATTCCTTTCGACCGTTGCCTTGTTCATTCTTCCCAAATTTGTTCGTGGCTCAAAGTATTGGAGAATAGTGCAGCATTGAGCAGGTAAACTGGGTGCTCTCGAAAGATTGGATAACATCATCAGAGGCACATATGCTAAGGCAGGAATCATTCTAAGTTGAAGAGCGAATTCAGCGTCTTGCCTGGTAGGCCATTTGCTAGCCCATGAGCCTGATTCTGAAATGAAAGGTTAACATGAGAGGCGCCCTTTTTGTCATGGGTGGGGGGCATATGGGACCGCAATTTTAAAGGCCTCAATCATCATATTGTATAAACAGTTTTAAAAGCAAGCCAACAGGTCGTTAACACAGTATGGGGTTATTTTGCGAAAAAGTTTGCCGATTTTTTTTAATTAATAAAATACGCGTTTTTTTACCTTTTCGAACTTCGCGCATGCACATAAAACCGTGACGTAGCTAGATGTTCCACATTTTGATATTTTTTTTGTTAAGGATCAAACAAAAATGTGCACATACTTTTCTAACCTCTCTCTCCTCCCCCCCCTCTCTCCCTCTCTCCCACCCCCCCTCTCTCTCCCCCCTCCCCCCTCCTCTCTCCCCCTCTCTCCTCTCCTCTCCTCCCCCTTCCCACCCACCCCCCCCTCCTACCCCCCTTTTCTCCCTCCCACTCTCCCGCCCCACTCTCTCTCCCTCACTCTCTTTCCGCACTTTCTTATCTCCTCCCTCTCACATTCTCTCATACTCCGTTCCCTCAATCGGTTACCCCCACCCCCATCTCCCCCCACCCCCACCCCCCCATCTTCTTCAATACACATGAAAATCAAATGACATTTATTATTTATATGGAACATTTCGCCATAATACTAGGTCGTCCGCGTAAAGGATCAGTTCGATTTATCCAATTCACCTTCGAGATGTCAGCAACATAACATTAAATACGTCCGGGGCGAGTTATACTGCCCTGAGGCACCCCCATATCCAAAACGTGCTCTTCTGACATGGCGGCACCAACTTTCACGCGTACCTGACGGCGCCTTGTGAGAGCAATTATCGCATTATTTCATTGGACCATTAATTCCCCAGGTTTGAAGTTTAAAATACAATTTATTAACCATACATTTTCATAGGCAGGGCTTCACGTCAAAAAAGGTAGCTATTGTTTGGTGTCCTTTGAAGACCCTTTTTTAATATGTGAAATAAGGCTACTAAATGGTCCGTGCACCCACGGCCCTTTTTGAAACCAGTATACATGTAATCCAAAAACTGAAGCATCGACAATCACTTGATTACTTTTCAATGTCTGGTTCAGACTGTACTCTACACATTTTATTCATCTGAAAAGAAAAAAAAATGACCATTTTCTAAGACTCGACCATTGGCCTACATACCTGACGATACACGTTTGGGGTGAGATGAAGAAGCAGCCCTTTACTTCTATACCGGGAAGACGTTGACGAGTGCATTCAGTGCCGCTCCCCTCAAGTCTATCAGTGCTTCCTCTGGATGGAGTTCCCTTTCCCAGCAAGACCGAAACTTCTCGAAGGACATGTTCATATGTATCCTGCCTTTTGTTGGTCAACAACACAAAGACGCCGGGGAAAACTCGTCCATTTTCAGAAAGACTATGTAGCGTGTAGAGCTGGAAAACTGATCGGGGGACAGTCTTAAATGTGCCATCTGCAAACCAAAACTGCGACGCCAATAAGCTCTGCTGGCCATCATCGCTCATGAAGATGAGGATCCTCTCTGCGTTTCCTTACCATTGTCATACCTCAAGAAAAGACCACATCTGGTGGTAACCTTTGGGTTTCTGGGGAATTACTTGGCGGCAGCATTCTGGGGTACTGGCAGTCGATTCCCAGCATGTTTTCTATTGCGACGGATATTTCGACGAACGGTTTTCAACAGCAACCATTCTCCCACTCGCTGCGTCTGACATATTACGCACACCTTCTGTTATGATTTGCTGTGGCGTTTCCTCCGTATCTTTTTTTCTTGTGTCATGTTTGCCCGAGTGGCTAACATTTCATTTCTTGTTGCATCTGCAGCGTGAGTGTGCTCATTGATTTGATCGAGTAATCTGTTGCCCTGCAGATGCAGTTTCGCTTTGCAGTTTGTTCTCCTCCTTAGTTCACATTCCCATGATTCTTTCCCATCTACAAATCTTTGAAACTTTACATAGCAGAATCCTTCATAAAAGAAGTTTTCTGCCGCTCTGGTTTGTTTGCGATGAACCCATAGTTTTTGGAAATGCATTCAGCAAACTAAAACAAAGTACCCAGATTCTTGGAATCACTGTGTGGTCAGACGTGAGTTGTCTAACGAAAGCGCCGGCTTAACCCATTTTTATAATTATAATTGTGAGGAATGGTTTGGGAAAAAAATTTAAACCAAACCAAAAAATTTAATTGAAGCTACCATTAAATGTAAGAAATATATATGTTACTTGGTGGGAAAAATTTTTAAACGCTTATTTATATAAAAATTACAATTATAAATGGGTTGAGCGAAGAAAGCGTCTGGTCTATGTTCCAAGAATCTGAGCATCATTTCTGGGGAAATTTTGTGAAGGGCAGGGGACTGCTGTTTCATCGAAAACCCCGATTTTTCGAAACACTGACATGGAAATGTGTGAGAGAACGAGAGCCTCATTTCTTGGAATCAGCGCGACAGAAAAGGCGTGAGGGGGGGGGGGGGGGGGGGGGGGGGGGGGGGGGGGGGGGGGGGGGGGTGGAATGCAGCTTTAAACAAAACATCAAAATGTTTTGGTGGATGTTTTTTGGTAGAGGTACCCAAAGGAGACGTTTGTTGCTTTATTGATGGTACTCTGTTTCCCGATATTCTGAGGTTGGCTTTTTAAAATTTTAAAAGATACTGAATAAAAAAACACAAAAAAAAGACATTAAAACCCTTTTAACCCTTTCGAAGATCCATTTCATGCATCTGAATATCTCCCCTCTATCTTTATCTCTCCTTCCTTCCAGACCCCCTCCCCTCCCCTTTTCTCCCCCGCATTACACACACACAGGGCAGCGCATACATTCGTGCACACAGACGATTTCGGTTTTGTTGAGAAGAATGAAAAAAAAAAAGAAAAGAAGAAAAAGAAAAAGAAAGAAAGAAAGAAAAGAAAGAAAGAAAAAGAAAGAAAGAAAAGAAAGAGAAATAAATTTAAAAAAAAAAAAGAAAGAAAGAACAAGAAGAGAAAGAAAGAAAAGAAAGAAAGAAAGAAAGACAAAGAAAGAAAGACAGAGAAAGAAAGAAAAAACAAAGAAAGAAAGAACAGAGAAAGAAAGACAGACAGAGAAAGAAAGGAAGAAAAAAAGACAGAGAAATATGTGGGTGGGGGGGGGGGGGGGGGGGGGGGATGCAGCTTCAAACAAAACATCACTGTCATGAAAATGTTTGCAAGAATTCATTTCAAAATTTCATGGGAAAAGTTCATAAAATTTGCCAAAAATCCCACATGGCCAAAAATCTGGGGGTAAACATCCAGAAGGCAACTGTCCGGGTGGCAAACATCCAGGCGGCAAATGCCTGGGGTGGCACATGTCTATGTTGGCAAAAGTCCGGGGGCAAACATCCAGGCAGCAAATGTCCTGGGTGGCACATGTCCTATGTTGGCAAAAGTCCGGGTGGGTAAACATCCGGGTGGCAAATGTCCTGGGGTGGTACATGTCCCATGTTGGCAAAAGTCCGGTGGGGAAACATCCGGGGGGCAAATGTCCTGGGGTGGCACATGTCCTATGTTGGCAAAAGTCCGGGTGGTAAACATCCGGGTGGCAAATGTCCTGGGGTGGTACATGTCCTATGTTGGCAAACGTCCGGGTGGTAAACTCCGGGTGGCAAATGTCCTGGGGGGGCACATGTCCTATGTTGGCCCAAAAATCCGGGTGGTAAACTCCGGTGGCAAATGTCCTGGGGTGGCACATGTCCTTTGTTGGCAAAAGTCCGGGTGGTAAACATCCGGTGGGAAATGTCCTGGGGTGGAAAAAATCCGATGGCATAAGCCGGGTGGCAAATGTCCAGGTGGCAAATGTCCTAGAGCCCCAAGGACAGTGACAATGACAAATTTAAATACAAGCAGGACAGTGACAATGACATTAACTACAAGCAGGACAGTGACAAAGAAAATTAACTACAAGCAGGACAGTGGACATGACATAAACTACAAGGAGGGACAATGACGATTAAAAGTGACTTTCAAGGAGGACAGTGACGAGTACAGTAAAATACAAGGAGGACAGTGACGATTACAGTAACTAAAAGGAGACAGTGACGAGTACAGTAACTACAAGGAGGACAGTGACCATTACAGTAACTACAAGGAGGACAGTGACGAGTACAGTAACTAAAAGGAGGACAGTGACGATTACAGTAACTACAAGGAGGACAGTGGCGATTGCATTAACAGAAAGGAGGTCAGTGATGATAACAGTAACTTTCAATGAGGACAGTGATGATTACAGTAAATTCAAGGACAGTGACGATTGCATTAACAGAAAGGAGGACTGTGACGATTACAGTAACTACAAGGACAAGGGCGATTTCAGTAACTAAAAAGGACAGTGATGTCAAGGAGCGTGAAACCTCTCACAAAAAGGGATTAAACGCTTCGAGGCAAAGGGACGTTGTAGTGGCCTGTAATCGTCACTGTCCTCCTTGTAGTTACTGTAATCGTCACGTCCTCCTTGTAGTTACTGTAATCGTCACTGTCCTCCTTGTAGTTTATGTCTTGTCACTGTCCTCATTGTAGTCACTGTAATCGTCACTGTCCTTATATATAATTATAGTTACTGTAATCGTCACTGTCCTCCATGTAGTTACTGGGAATCGCCACTATTCATCCTGTAGTTACGGTAATCGCCACTGTCCCCTTGTAGTCATTGTAATCGTCACTGTCCTAACATGTAGTCACTGTAATCATCACTGTACTTGTTTTTACTGTAATCTGCACTGTCCTTGTAGTTACTGTAATCGTCACTGTTCTTGTAGTTACTGTAATTGTCACTGTCCTTTTGGTTTTCTGGGGACCGTCACTTTCCTTGTAGTTACTGTAATCGTCACTGTCGTTGTTGTTACTGTAATCGTCACTGTCCTTGTAGTTACTGCAATTGTCACTGTCGTTGTATTTACTGTGACCGTCACTGTCCTTGTAGTAACTGTAATCGTCACTGTCCTTGTTTTTTCTGTAATCGTCACTGTCCTTGTAGTTACTGTAATCGTCACTGTCCTTTTTGTTACTGTAATCGGACTGTCCTTGTAGTTACTTTAACCCTCACTGTCCTTGTGGTCACTGTAAACGTCCTGTCCTTGTTGTTACTGTAATCATCCACTGTCCTCCTTGTAGTTACTGTAATCGTCACTGTCCTTGTAGTTACTGTTTCGTCTCTGTCCTCCTTGTAGGTACTTTTAATCGTCACTGTCCTCCTTGTAGTTACTGTATTTGCACTGTCCTTGTAGTTACTGTAGTCGTCACTGTCCTCCTTTAGTCACTGTAGTCTTCACTGTCCTTGTAGTTATTGTAATCGTCACTGTCCTCATTGTAGTTACTGTAATCGTCACTGTCGTCCTTTTAGTTACTGTAATCGTCACTGTCCTTGAGTAGTTACTGAATCCTCACTGTCCTTGTAGTTAATGTAATCGTCACTGTCCTCCTTGTAGTTACTGTAATCGTCACTGTCCCTTTTAGTTTTCTCTAATCGCCAGATCTTTCCCTTTTAGTTACTGTAATCTTCACTGTACTCCATTGTAGTTACTATAAATCGTCACTGTCGTCCTTGTTGTACTGTAATCGTCACTGTCCCTCCTTGTACTCACTGGGAATCGTCCCCTGTCCTACTTGTAGTCACTGTAATCGTCACTGTACCTGTAGTTACTGTAATGGTCACTGGGCCTTGTAGTTACTGTAATTTTAACTATCTTTGTATTTACTGTGACCGTCACTGTCCTTGTAGTTTCTGTAATCGTCACTGTCCTTGTAGTTTACTGTAATCGTCACTGTCATTGTAGTTACTGTAATCGTCACTGTCCTTTTTGTTACTGTAATCGTCAATGTCCTTGTATTACTGTAACCGTCACTGTCCTTGTAGTCACTGTAATGTCACTGTCCTTGTTGTTACTGTAATCGGGCACTGTCCTCCTTGTATTCCTGTAATCGTCACTGTCCTTGTAGTTACAGTAATCGTCACTGTCATCCTTGTAGTTACTGTATCGTCACTGGGCCACCCGTAGTTACTGTAAATCGCCACTGTCCCTCCTTGTTGTTACTGTAATCGTCACTGTCCTTGTAGTCACTGTAATCGTCATGTCCCCTTGTTAGTTACTGTAATCGTCACTGTCCCTTGTAGTTGCTGTTGTCATCACTGTCCGCCTTGAAGCTGCTGTTATGTCATTGTTGTCTTCCTTGTCCAACTGCACCTTCTTAGCTGGCCACAAATCAAACAATTAAAAAATAGACATTGGTTTCTGTGCAATGGTGTGTCACCCTGCAGCTGATTTTAACTTATAACATTTTACTTTTGTTGTGTTTCTGTTTAAGGCGGCTTCTGGTGGCGGTTTTATTCAACAACTTCCAAAATGTACTTGTTCATTGATTTCTTAACAATGTGTCTGTTTAACGCGTGTAACAGTGTTTCTTTTTAATGTTTTCAGATGTATTTTTGTTTTGCAGCTTTTGACAGTGTTTATGTTTTACAATTTCTGAGATTGTTTCTGTTTAAATTAACGCTGTCTGGCGTTTATTTTGAGTTATGGTTTTTGAAAGTCTTCGTTTTCAATTTACTCTTACAATGCGTTTGTGAAACAACGTCTGACAGTATTTGTTTCAAAACTTCTGATTGTGTTTCTGTTAAATGTTACCTGGCCGTAATATTGTTTTATGGCTTCTAAACTCTTCATGCTCAACAACTTCTAATGATGCCTTTGTTTGACAGTGTTTCTGTTTTGCAACTTCAAAAAGTACTATTTTTCGAGTCCTAAAAGTGCTTCTTTCAAACATATTTTGAGACTTTTTTTCCGGAAGATGTCTGGCAGTTTCTGTTCTGTGATTTGCTTGCAAAATTTCTGTTCAATTATTCGTGATGGTAATTTCTGACAGTGTTTCTGTTTAAGGTTTTCATACAATTATTTCGTTTACTGACTTCTGACTGTTTTTTATGATGATTTCTGATGGTATTTTGAGTACAACTTGTGACAGTGTGTCTTTTAAACGATTGCTGGAAGTATTTCCCTATAATGCAGCTGATCTGCTTGCAGAATGCTGGGACAGATGGTATGGTAAAGACTGCAAAGAATCGTGCGCCACTAGATGTAAAGCTGGAACGTGTAACCACATCAACGGCAGCTGTGAGTGTCGTGGGGATGGACAGGCCAGAAGTGTGATGGTACGTGGTCCCCACTGGCTCTGTAGTCTACCTTATATTGCCATGACATTTCTGTGGCAGCCATGCTACTACAAGTCAAAGTTGGAACCGTGCTTCATCCGTTTCCCCACCCTTCCATATGTCTGAGTGACTGATTTCCTATCCAGTTACTGACAACTGTCTGAGTGACTGATTTCCTATCCTGTTACTGACAACTGCCTGAGTGACTGATTTCATATCCTGTGACTGACTACTGTCTGAGTGACCGATTTCATATCCTGTTACTGACAACTGTCTGAGTGACTGATTTCATATCTTGTTACTGACCACTGGCCTCTCCTGTTGGTGGCTGAAATAGTTGTCTGTCTGTTCTGTATGTTTTTCCCAAGTTGTATGCTCTTGAAAAAGGTCACTGTAAGGAGCGGTGTCATGTAGCTGGGTGTATGTATGTGTTTATGTCTCTGTCGGTCGATGAAAAACACTGGCAAACCGTTTAATTCTGGAGCGGATCTGATAAATAATTGATTTCGCTAAAGTTAGGAGATTTCTGTTCTGTGTATAAAAACAAGAAATATAAACTTGATACTTACTATCCACTGATATTTTCTCACTTTAAAATCTTTCATTTTGGCATGAAAAATTAAAAACGCGACATGAGTGTTAAAACCAAATAACGATGGAAAGATAAAAAGGGTCACAACCCCCTCATCTTCCCAAACCTTTCCCTTTTACCTCCTTCCCTCCCTTCTTTCTACAATTCCCCTTTTCCTTTTCCACCAAACACCCAACAGCCCTGTCTTTTTTCAGGGCAAAAAGGGGACAACTAAAATTTTAATTTTCTAAATTTATCTCTGACAGCTTTGCAAGGAAAAAGGGTTTTGGTTTCGGGTTTTTAATGGAGCCCACACCCCTACAGGGCCTCAGACCCATAAATTTCTAGTTCTCAATTTTTCTCTGACAGCGTAAAAACAAGGAAAGGGTTTTTTTGGGGGTTTTTTAATGGGTCACAGCCCTAACGGGGCCCCCGCCCCATGAATTCTCCCTTTCCAAAATTATCTCTGACAGCGTTGACAAGGAAAAAGGGTTATTTTGGTTTTTTAAGGGAGTCACAGCCCAAACCCGGCCTCGGGACAACAAAAATTTTCCTAGTTCTCAATTACCCCAACAGCATGTGACAGGGGAAAAGGTTAGTGCGGGGGTTTTAAAATGGAGTCACACCCTAACGGGGGGCCTCAGTGGGGGCCCTGGGCAATAAAAAAACAGGATTTGGGTTTGGGTTCTGTCCTTCACTGCAGTCCTAGAGTGGTCTGTTCTAAGCCCACGGAGACTTTTTTCCCTGTACCTTTAACTTCCCAACATCCGCCACTACACTCAATGTATAGTCTATAGCCGTGTGTCTAACTTTTGGACTCCGGGACCCCCCTGATCTGTGATCTACTACTGGGATCGGGGCGGCACACCCGAATTTCCCCGGACCGTTGGCCATGGACACGAAAAGTATTTGATGGGGGGTCAGAAGCGTTTTTTAATCATTCTCATTTAATCTGGGTAAATACCAAAAAAAAAACCCTAACAAAATGAATTTGAAAACCCTTTCTTTGGGACGGGAAGCTTTCAGATCTGTATAAAGATTTTAAAAGGGGTTTCCAAAAGATAAAGCAAAATTTTTTTGGGATGGACCACTGTACCACTGGGCAAAAAACAAAAGTCCGGGGGGGATGGGGACTTGGATTAAAAGTCCGGGGGGATCGGAACAGGGATTTTTTGTAGGGGGTTTCGAAAAATTCAAAAAACTAAAACTGGAAAAAGGGGGAAAAAATGATCCAATCAGGTTAAAAAAAATTTTGAAGCTTTCATAAAACCAAAAAAAAAACGGGCGCATAGAAAGACAAAAACCTTTGGGAAACAAAAAAAAACAACGAGCAGACGAATCTTTCGAAAATTTTCGGGAAAAAGATCTACGCTTGATTCGAAGACTCTGACTACCCCGATCCCGAGACATTTTTTTTTTGACGTTTTTCATCGATGGGGGGGGTTAAAAAAGGGAAAAAAAAGGTGCAAAAAAAAAGACTGCTAGACTAGGAAAAACCCCTAACATTGGAAAAAAAGCAATCAGAGGGGACAGAAATTTCAAACTCTCTCAGAAACAGTTTCGGTAATCTTTAAAGGGGAAGAACCCCCATCGTTTCTGTCATCGACACCACATTTCGATGACAAAACCCAACCCCAAAGCCAAAAAAGCATATCAAAAAGAAAATTTTAACGCCCGTTAAAAAAAAAGCCAAAGACCCAACCCCACAAAAACCCCCCGGGGCAAACCACACTTTCAAAACCATTGCATGAGATGTGGAAAAAGAGAGGGATCATTCTAGGAGGGGAGGAAATGCCCCGCTTTTTGGAACAACTTGTTCCTCTGTTCAAAGCCAAACCTTTGGGGAAAGCGTTTTTCCCTAAAAAAAAAAGAAAGAAAAAAAAAGAACGTCCACACAGTTGAAAAAAAAATCGTTCTGAATCTGATTCAGAGCTAATTTTTCCTTTCATATACATCAACCCCCCGAAAATAATCCCCCCTACACCCAAGGGGGAAACCCCCCCCAAAATTTACTTGGAAAAAACCACCCATTTTAAAAATTGAAAACAGGTGAAAGTGCAACACCATGAATCTGAAAGACCCCATCACGACAACACATGAATCTGAAAGATTTCCCCACGTTTTACAACACCATGAATCTGAAAGACTTCCAGCGCTTAAACCCCCCAAAGAATTTAAAGACTTCCAGGTTGAAAAACACCATAAATCTGAAAGACCCCAGCGTTTGACAACACCTTTGAATTGAAAATTTTTTCCAGCACAACAAACCCAAAAGTGCCCTTTCCCAGTTAAAAAACTTTTTCTTCTTTCCCAAACCAAACCATCAAAATTTTCCCCGGGGGGGCCCTCGTCCAAACCACCCCAAATGCAAAACAAAACACTGAAGGGAAATTTGAATAAACATAGAAAAAAGGAAAAGTCTTTTCGGGACAAACGCAAAACCTTGGCCCTTTTTGCTCGTCTAGCAACAGTCCCTTGAACAGCTAAAAAAACACCGGGACGGTGAATAAACTCAAAGTTTTGGTCTAAATTTTCCAAAAATCAGAAACCCAAAAAGGTACACCCCCAAAGGGGAATATCTCCCAAGCAAAAAACCAGGAGCAAAAGGAAAAATTTCCCAACTAAAACCGGGGGGAGCAAAAGGAATATTCTACCAAGCTAAAACCAGGACCCAAAGGGAATATTCCCCAAGCTAAAACCGGGAGCAAAAGGAATTTTTCAAACCAAAGCAAAAAAAGAGAGAAAAAGGGGAATATTTAACCAAGAAAAAACCAGGAGCAAAAGGAATATTCTACCAAAAAAAACCGGGAGAAAAAGGGGAATATTCACCAAGATAAAACCAGAGCAAAAGGAATATTTCCCCAAGCTAAAACCAGGGGGAAAAAGGGAAAATTCTCCCAAGGGAAAAAAAACCGGGGAAGAAAAAGGGAAATTTTCTCCCAAAGCAAAAAACCAGGAGCAAAAAGGAGTATTTCCAAACCCCCCGACGTCAGCCATTTAACATGACCAGCAGATAAAGCCCAAATGCCAGAAAAATTTATGTAAAACAATCATGACAAACGGCCAGTAACATGACGCCCCAACAGAAAATTGAAAAACTGCCGGGAAAAAAGGGACCCCAACAGTTTTTTGCCCAAACTCCAGAAACATGACGTCAACAGCTTTGACAAACTGCCAGAAACCATGACGAAACAGATAAATTGACAAACTAAAAAAAAGGGAAAAAAAGGGCCGGCCACATAAAAAAAAGAAGAAAAACCCTCCAGAGGGGACGCTCCATGAGGGTGTCATTTGCTCGAAAAAGGGGGGGCCAAAATTGCATCGCCCCGCGAGATCTAAACCCAATTTAAATTTCCAAAAGGAAAACAACCAAAGCGTCCCATTAAAGGTTATATTCCCCGATATTCCTGAGCAAAGGTGTTAAAATTTGGGCGCGAAATCTGGGTTCCTTCAAATCAAATTTAAAAGCAGCCTCTTTTTTCTGACCACTTCAACACTTAAACGGGGCCGATACAGCGGGCGGGGTCCATCCCCTTTCGGCATCACAGTGCACCAGAAGTTTTCCCAGAGAATTATGGATGAGTTTCCGGGAAAGGGAAATCTAGGACTTATTCCCCTTTGATGAAAATTTTTGTGGGCCGGTCGAATAATCATCATCATGATGAAATCTTAAAAACAGCATAGACAAAGCCACAATTACAACCTGAAGTTAAAACACAAAAAAAATTTCATTTCCCGGAAAAAATCCAGTGTTCTTATCTTGGAATCCCCCTAAACATCATAAGGGGGGGATCGCAGACCCCAAAAAAAGGTTTGAAAGCTATAAAAACCCAAGGGCAAAAACCACAAAAAAAAGGATGATGTAAAAAACGTTTCCCGGGGTTTTCAAACCCCCTTCCCGGGGAAAAATTTAAATCCCAAACCCTCAGCGAAAGGAAGCCCCGATTGAGAGAACTTTTTAAAAGAAAATGTACGGTTTTCGCGGGCAAAACCTCAAGGGGAAGCTTTTTATAAACAAAAAGCCCCTGTGCTGAAAACCCTCCATTTGGGGGCCTTCTGCAACCCCAAAGAGTTTCAGTGGAAATTCAGTTTAAACCCCACCAGCAGGGCCGGGGACCCCGTTCAAACTACAGATAAAAAAAAAACCCAAATACCAAACACATCAAGATCTCTTTACAAAAATGAAAAAGGATCGCACAACGGGAAAACAAAAATGTTTCCCCATTGTAGTTGCCTGCCCAAAATTCTATGTTACATTCTGGGGTCCAAAAACCCAAACTAAGCAAATCTTCAAAAAAACCCTTTACTCTCGCCCCCATGAATTACAAAAAATTTTTGTGAACCTTCAGGGGTTTACGATTAGAGCAGGAAAACACATGAATCTTCCGACGCCCTCTCCATGCATTTTTTTTCCAAAAATCAACCCCGGGAAAATTCCCCCAATTACACCCACAGAAGCAGAGATTCCCTTGCGGGTAAATTTGAAGAAAAATATGAAGAAACAAAAAAAAAACTCGGGAAACAGGCCTTTAAAAAAAAAACATTATTCAAAGGGGCCCGGGGGGCCCCACGATGAAATAAACCCAACACCAGGGGTAAAGCCCTTTTTGGGGGACACGTGGGGAACCCCACGTGTCGGATGGGGTTCAAACAAAGGAAAATGCCCCTTTATTGATACCCCCCCAGCTTCAGGGACACATTTTAAAAAACTCATTCATGAATCACAAAATGGAATTAAAAAAATGAAAAACATTGAGGAAAGAATTTAATTATTTGGGCCACTTTGAACCCCAAAATTTTGAAAAACGGGGAAAATTTGGGCCCCAAAATGGCTACATTCCAAAAAAAAACACGCAAATTTTTAAATTCCCACAAGAATTTCCTGACTACCCAAATTTTTGCGGGAAGGGGTCAACGGATTTTTTTCATTTTTGGAAGGGAAAAAAAAAAAACTACCTCATCCTTTGTTAAATTCTACTCCAAATTATCTAAATAGATGAACGGAAGAACCTGACTATTTATTTTGGGTGCCCTAGACAAAAAAAAAAAAACAAAAACAGTTCAGGTCTGGGTTTTCCTGAAAAAATTCAGAAGCGCCAAGGGATCCATTTCACCAGAAAGGCAAATTTAAAACACTGTTCTGCTGCGAATAGGGATAGAACAAAAACAAGTCTACCCCCTATTTTCCACAGCTAAAAATGGAGAAGCAAACATGGCTTTCCCGACAGAAAAACGACTGTGGCGAAAGAAATGACAAAAATCTGGGTCTGCAGAACAAGCCTTTCGAAGGGGTCAGTCTCTTTTCCAGCACAGCCCATGGGTGGGGCCCTCGCCCCAGGAAAAACTACCAAGGTGTCACAACCTCCTAAATCCCCCCAGTTTTAAAAATAAAAAAGCACCCAAAGGAAAAAGTCTTGACAAATTGAAAGAAAAAAAAAACCCTCTTCCCTGACAAACCCTATCTGAAAAATCACGTCCGTTTCCTACCAGGGGATAAGTTCGTATGACCCCCTACCAGGAACCAAAAAATGGCAACCCGCTGTTTTGGGTGAATCCAAAAGGCCAAATCCAGGATCGTTCATAGTACAATCAAGAGAACAGCAAAACAGGGAAAAACAGAAAAAAGTGAGAACTTCAACACGTTTAGCAAAAACTGACACTTTGAGACACATGGATTTTTGAAGAGGGGCACAAGCAAAATCCACCTACAGCCATTTCCCCCAATACACAAAAAAAACAGACCTAAAAAACTCAACCCACAGCCAAATTCCCCCAATACACAAGACAGACCCTCAAAACCAACCTACACCCCTTCCCACCAAAACACAAGACAGACCCACAAAACCCCGGAGGGGCCCCGGGGCGTGCGGCCCCTGAAAGAAGCATCTTTTTAAAAAAAAACCAAAATTGCACTGAGTAGTTTGTTATTGTTATTGTTAACAGGTTTTTTTCGGTTTTAGTTTTTAAAATTTTCTATTAAAAAAAAAAATTTAAAAAAACCAATGAAAATGAAAAAAGAAATAAAAGAGAGAAGATGTTTATAAGTCATAGCCGGTGTGTAACCTTGACTCTGACCCTTTTCCCGGGCCGTTATCTACAACCGGGGTTTCCCGGCGGCACATTTCGCAGTTCTTGGAAAGTTGGCTCATGGGGAAAGTAAATACGTTAGTTTCCCCTAAAAAAGACAAAAAAACCTTCGTCCTTACACCTGTAGGTTTCCCCCTTTTCTAAATATACAAAGACTTTAAATTTTCCCTTTCTTTGGCCCGGGGAACCTTACAAAAAAAATTTTTAAAACCCAAACTTTTTTTTGTTAACCGTTTTAGTACCTTTTACTACCTATCAAGGGCCGGGAACTTTTTGGGCCCGTATTCCCAAAAGTTATCATCATAATTTGCCCCAAACTCTAAAGCCTTGGGGGATTGGGA
>CM031604.1:46809457-46815579 GCA_018398815.1 Conus ventricosus | reverse complement strand
AATCCACAGTTCAAGATAAAGAAGCACCAGGAAACGTCTTGACAAACTGAAAGAAAAACAAAACTTCTACCATGACAGACCATATCTGAACAATCACGTACCGTTCCTACCAGGAGATGAGTTCGTATGACTCCCCTACCAGGAACCAAAGAATGGCAACCTGCTGTTGTGATGAATCAGGCCAAACTCAGGATCGTTCATAGTACAATCAGAACAGCAATACAGACCAACAGAAAACAGTGAGAACTTCAACACGTTCAGCAAATACTGACACTAGAGTTCACAGTGAGATTGGTGATGAGGACACAAGCACATCCACCTACAGCCATTCCCGCAATACACAAGACAGACCCTACAAAACTCGAGTGGCCGGGACGTGCGTGCCCCTGAAAGACTGCATCTTTGAAAGAAAACCAAAATTGCACTGAGTAGTTACTTATATGTTATTGTTAACAGGTTTTTTTCTAGTTGAGTTTCAAGTTTTCTATTAAAAAAAATTAAAAAAACAATGATATGAAAAGAAATATAAGAGAGAAGATGTAATGTATAGTCTATGACCCGTGTGTGTAACCTTGACTCCTGACCCTCCTGACCTGTGATCTACAACTCGGGTCGAGGCGGCACATACGCAGTTCTCTGGACTGTTGGCTCATGGATACGTAAGTACGTTAGATAGACTAACAAAGACAACAAAACCTTCGTCCTTAACACCTGTAGAGTACCCTTTACTAAATATACAAAGACTTGAAATTTTCTTGTCGTATACCGAGAGTAACCTTACAAAATGTTTTAAGACCTAAAACTTTATCTGTATATCCGTGTAGTACCTTCTACTAACTTATCATGACCGGCAACTTTATGGTTGTATTCCAAGAGTTATCATCTTAATTATCACCAATCTCTAAAGCCTAGGGTCATTGGAGAATGAACTGAATCTACAATGCATCTCCATCCTCGTCTATTCCCTGTCGCTCTCTGGAAATCGCCTGAGGCCAGACCTGTCCACTCCTGGATGTTTGTTCAACCACCTCTTTCTTCGTCTTTGTCCATCCGCCCTCCCCTCTTTCCTGGTACACTGCCTTGCCAAATAACGTTCGTTCAACCACCTCTTTCCTCGTCTTTGTCCGTCCGCCTCCCCTCTTTCCTGGTACACTGCCTTGCCAAATAATGTTTGCAGGGTCATGTGATCGACAGATGTTGTCGTACCATGTCGGTTTCCGTGTCTTGCCTGTTGTCAGCAGGTCTCCAGAGAGGCCAATGGCTGCCTCCATTCTGCTGCCCACACAGTCTGTGTAGGAGATGCTGAGGATCTTGTGGTAGAAGTCATTTCAAATGCCTCTTCTTCTGCCCAGTCTGTGTAGGAGATGCTGAGGATCTTGTGGTAGAAGTCATTTCAAACGCCTCTTCTTCTGTACACACAGTCTGTGTAGGCGATGCTGAGGATCTTGTGGTAGAAGTCATTTCAAACGCCTCTTCTTCTGCACACACAGTCTGTGTAGGAGATGCTTAGGATCTTGCGGTAGAAGTCATTTCAAACGCCTCTTCTTCTGCACACACAGTCTGTGTAGGAGATGCTTAGGATCTTGCGGTAGAAGTCTTTTTAAATGCCTCTTCCGCACACACGGTCTGTGTAGGAGACGATTAGGATCTTAAAGAAGAAGTCATTTCAAATGCCTCTTCTTCTGCACACAGTGTCTGTGTAAGAGATGCCTAGGATCTTGTGGTAGTAGTCATTTCAAATGTCTCGATTCTTCTCTATCAATTCGTTTTCAGCGTGAACGTTACCACAGGGAGAGACTGACATCATTTAGGAACTGAGAGAGACGTTACTGTTGATCCAGATGGTCTTGAGCTCTGGTAGCGCTGTTGATGCTTGAGCAGTTCTAGAGAGGGATTCTGGTCCTGACCTTTCACCTGTCACCACTGCAGCCAGGTACTTGAAGCAGCTTGCTGTCTCCAGGTTTTAACAAGTTCGTTTGGTGTCCCTTTCGATGACGTTTGTGTTGTTTGTCATCAGTTTTGGTATTTGCTCCACTCCTTGTTTTGCTATACACTTCGGATGTTTCTGCAGGAGATTTACCAGTCGGGTAAAATCTCCTTCTATACAACCACGTTATCAACTTTGTCCAGCAAAGGTGAAGACGGCGGTTGTCCTGCCTCAAATGCTTACTGTTTCCAGAAAGATGCTGAAGAGGATGGGAGAGAGCACACAGCCCTGTCTGACGCCAACACTTTCACAGAATGATCCGCCTTAGGCTGTCATTGTACAGGACTCCACTGGTGGTGCTTTCATGAAGTTGCTCTGTGACCCTGACAAGGTTCCCACTCGCACTGTGCTTGCTCAGGGTCGCCCATAAGGCTTAATGCCAGACTCTGTCAAACGTTTCTTTTAAAGTCTGTGACAACATGATGTAGATGTTGCTGGTGCTGTGGTTGTTTCTGGGTTTCCAGATTTTTCTGGTGGTCCTCTTACAACTCGGACACCCGCTTGCTCATCAGCAAAATTCTTTCTTGCTTGTGGTGTCAGTTAACTGAGTCGAATGTTCAGAATTCCTTATATATTCCGATACGGCTGATCGTGCGGCACTTCTAACATAGCTGAATGCTACCTTTGTCAGAGAGTGCGATGATCAAGGGCCTGTGGTGCAGGCCATTCTTCTGTCTACCAGATCTCCTTATAAATAACTTTCAGGACCTTGACAGCTTCTTCTCCCCCGGCCTGCTTCAGCTCTGCTAAAAATCATGTAACGTTAGTATTTCATCCCTTGAGGACTTTCTTCTCCCCGGCCTGCTTCAGCTCTGCTAAAAATCATGTAACGTTAGTATTTCATCCTTTGAGGACTTCCTACTCCCCGGCCTGCTTCAGCTCTAATAAAAAATCATGTAACGTTAGTATTTCATCCCTTGAGGACTTCCTACTTAACTTACTAAGACATGCAACTTTAGTGTGTATCCCTTTCATTCCATCCTGTAAACTGACAAAGACCTGTAACTTTAGTGTGTATCCCTTTCATTCCATCCTGTAAACTGAAAAAGACCTGTAACTTTATTGTTTTATCCCGTAAGTACGCTCTACTCAGTTTACTGAGACCTGCAACTGTATGTACATGCCTTAAATACCCTCTGGTAAACTTATTGACACCTGTAACTTTATCGTTTTATCCCGTGACTGCACTGTATTCAGTTTGCTACGACCCGTGACGTTATCGTCACATCCCTGTATGTTCCTTTTTTAAACTTATTTTATACTTAGATCTGTAACGTTAGTGTACATCTTTACCAAAACTAAACAGTCCCACCCCCAGCCCCTCTTCATCCCCACCCGCAATATACCCCCAATATACCTTCCCTCTTTATCAGTCTGCTCGCATTTCTTCTGCCCCTCCTCCCCCCCCCCCCTCACACACACACACACACACACACACACACACACACCACGCACGCACGCACGCACGCACGCACGCACGCACGCACGCACGCACGCACGCACGCACGCACGCACTCACCACACACACACACACACACACACACACACACACACACACACACACACACACACACACACACACACACACACACACACACACACACACACACACACACACACACACAATATGTGGATGATATCTGTATATGGATGAAAGTTACTTTAAAACGTCACACACCAGTTAGATCAATCAACTATATTAAAAAGGTATCAAAATGAACCAGATGAAATCAGTAAGTACATGACTGAAAATGGATTGTCCCTTTCAGCTGAAAAATCGCATATGGTTCTGTTCAATACTGGTCATGATCCTAATCCTCTGCCTTCATTTAAGATATATGGATTGTGCCTTGAATATAAAAAAAAGTTTTAAAAATTTTAGGAGTAAAATTTAACTTCTAAATTGGGCTGGAATTATCACATACAAACTATTATAACAAAAACTAAGAAAACTTTAAATTTCTTGAAAATGGTGAGTCAACAATCATGGGGTAAAGACAGTAAAGGATTAACACGTTTAGCTACTGCGCTTGTATGATAAAAATTATCCTATGCCCAGGAGACATTTTTACAGCCCCAAATTGTTTAATTAAAAAATTGCAGAGTATAGATAGTAAAGCTTACAAGATAGCTCTTGGTGTCCCGGTTCATACATTAGCTTTAAGAACTTATATGGAGATCGGAATATTGCCCTTTGAAGAAAATATTAAACTTGCATGTGCAAAATATATGTTAAGAAGTCATACACTACAAAATCTTAATACCAGTGAAAATGAATTAAAATCAGAAATAAATTTTCCTAACAGGGCACAAAACTGGGATCGATAGCCTCAAACACATCTGACTTATTTACAAAAACAGGCACTGCACTTCAAAACGTAGCTCCTCGGGTGTCTTTTAGCACTATCCCGGAATGAGAACTTAGTAGAGCAAATTATGACGGAGACTATACAAGTTTAAGAAAAAGTGATGGACCTTTGCTGCCAACGTATGTTAAGTCACATATAAATGAAACTTATATAAATCACCTTAAAATCTATACAGATGGTTCTGTACTAGACAATCATTTGTCTGGTTCAGCATTCATAATTCCATCCTTAAAAATAGAGAAAGGTTACCACCTTGATAAGAATATTTCCATATTTACTGCGGAACTTGTTGCCATTATTATAGCAGTAAACTTTCTTCTTGATTTTCGATTTCCTGCATTTCAAATACTACTTTGTGTTGATTCAAAATCATTCCTACAAGCCCCTACAATTTTCGAATACAAGTGTGAGAGCAGAACTCATATCAGAAGTTTTACCACGTAATTCATTTTTTTTTTTTTTTTTTTTTTGCATTTACGTGGTTCTTATGTCGATTTTTGTTGGGTTCCATCACACTGTAGATTATCTGCGAATGAAAGGGTAGACCAATTAGCCAAAAAGGCTGCTATCACTGAGACTGATTTAACAAAGATGTGCATTCCTTTATCCCTACATGAGATTTTATAATCTTTTAATAAACGTATCCTGGAACTCTATTTAAATAAGCGAAAAGGCACCAAGAACAAAAAAGGATATTATTTAACAAGATATCAGACAAGCAAACAGGTATCAAGAATCTCTACCAAGAGTGGATTTTAAAAAGTTTGATTTTTAGACTGAGGCTTGATGCCTTTAAAACCAAATTTTGTAAACATGTGACTTGCATTTGTGGCCAGCAAAATCACTTCGTTCCATCTACTTTTTTGTGCGATAGAACGAAACCCTATTTACCTGCTTGGTTGTTGAACACTGAACCGTCGATGGCAGTCTTTGAAGACGTCATCTCTAATGAATCAAACATGTTTGAAGTTGTTCAAGGACTGATTAAAAGCCCAATTGACATTTACTTTAACGTCTATGTTATTTTCCACATCTTCGTGTTAGTTGCTTGCTTAGTGTTTCTTTTAAAGTTTTGGATTCAGTTATGTGGTGTTTTTTTTTGTGTGTGTTTGTTTGTTTTTCTTTGTTTTTTGTGGTGTGTTTTATTATTATTATTATTATTATTATTATTATTTTTATTATTATTATTATTATTATTATTTATTATATCTAGGTCTAATTGCATTATGCATACCTACGTACGCCCAAAATCAGCACCAACCGTCGCATGCATACACCCAAAAACACCACATGCACATACACATAACACTTGCATACTGTCTAAGATCACTGTTAGTGGATAGACGTTAAATTAAAGAACAAACGAAAACACACACACCACACACACACACACACACACACACACACACACACACACACACACACACACACACACACACACACACACACACATGATGAACACGGCAGCCAGAGTTATCTCCAGCTATCCCCTGATATGAGCGAAAAAGTAGAATCAAACGCGAGATTATATACTCTGGGGGTGCTGTTGGATTCTTTTTTGAACCCTTGGCGGTGAGAACACCACAGAATTATGGACTGTGGTGTGTCTCTATTTGACACCAAGAGCACAGACACAATCAGCCGTGTCTCCCTGATGAGTCCGATCCAGCGGACGAAAGGCCTAGGAGCAGGCAATACAAATAAATGTGCCTTCAAGAGAGATTATGATGGTTCCCTCAGGCAGCTAGTGAAGGGCTTCTCATAGT
>CM031604.1:46796957-46804457 GCA_018398815.1 Conus ventricosus | reverse complement strand
GTGTTTGGTGGAATAATAGGGTGTTGTATTGTAATCTTTCTTGTGTGGTCTCTTGCGGGGCGTGTGAGGTCATCATTCCCTTCACTCCCATATAGACCGATCCTGTCAGGGCAGACCTCCAGGTCGGTCGTGACATTTGTGGGGGGGCTCGTCCGGATGTGAAGGGCTCTGACTGTCTTCTCTCGTTTCGCGGAGTACCTGTTCAGTCCTGTCTGTTTTGTTATGTTTAGTCAGTTTGTCGTGTTTGTTTTGGGTGTTGGCTGGTGACTCTAGCGTGAAGAGAGTCTTTGGTGGCCTGAAAGAACATCTGGTGTGACTGTGGGGGATCGAGTGAGACGAAGGGGAATCGACCGCGTCCAGACCTCCTCTTTTTCCGCGGGTGCCTCACGCAGTACGGCCGTAGGACTTGCCCTCTGTTGCCGCCTCTAGTCTGCCATTCCTGTTTTGTAGTTAACTCAGTTTTTCTTTACGTGTTATTGAGTACAGGGGGTTGTATCGACGTTAGTGTCGTTTTTTTTTTCTCTTTCTCCGGATTCCGTCAGTCATTGTTTGTTTTGTCGTGAGCCCACCGCACTGTTGCTCGTGCTGTGGAGCGCGGTGTTGCCAGAGTGGACAGCCGTGACATTTCCTCTTTATTGTCGGTGAGCCCCACCACACTGTTGCTTGTGCTGTGGAGCGCGTGTTGCCAGAGTGGGAGCAGCCGTGACATTTCCTCTTTATTGTCGGTGAGCCCCACCGCACTGCTGCTCGTGTTGTGGAGCGCGTGTTGCCAGAGTGGGAGCAGCCTGGACATTTCCCCCTTATTGTTGGTGAGCCCCACCGCACTGTTTGCTCGTGTTGTGGAGTGCGGTGTTGCCAGAGTGGGAGCAGCCGTAACATATCCGTGCAATATCTGTTTTTTAAGTGGAATTGTCTTTCCCTGTATTTGAGAACCATAGGATATTGTTGTCATGGCAACGTCCGTGCTGGTGGTATGGCGACGCGTGCGTCGAAGAAGAAAGGTATTCAAAATATAGTCCCTACTATTGTACCAGTACTTCGACTACGATGACCTCTACTTATTCCAGTGCTGTAGCCGATAGTCCAGTGAGTACTTTCACTACTTCTTCGCTAGGGAATCTTCCTGCTGAGACCCCCGACTGGCACTTCCGCTCGGAAGCGTCAGAGTATAGCGAAGCAACTGTGGGCTCTGTTGAGTCGCAGAAACCGAAACCCTCTCTTCTCCATGCTTCCCCTCGTAAGGAGTACGCCCGGGGAGACTTTCCTCATGGGAAAGTCGAGACCCAAGGGACGGGTCAAACGGGTCATCCTCCCGTTCGGGAGTGGTGAATCCTGCTCAGGATATCACCATCTGTCCTGATGTTTTTTGGAGTGACAGCGACAAGAGGAGGCTGCCAGGCAGGAAGCCTTGCGTAGGGAAGAGGCTACGCTGCGTAGGAAGAGGCTGTCAGACAGGAAAGCCCTCCGTAGGAAGAGCTAGATAGGATGGAGGCTCTGCGCAGAGAGGAGACTGCAGACAGGAGGCTCTGCGCAGAGAGGAGACTGCTAGACAGAAGCTCTGCGTAGGAAAGAGGCTGCTCTCCGTCGGGAAGAGTTGGATCAGCGTAGGGAGGAGGAAACTCGGCGTAGGGAAGAGGCTGTCAGGCAGGAGGCTCTGCGTAGGAAGAGATAGAACACTTCTTCGCGGCCTCCCGCATCTGTAAATCAGGGTTGATCGACAGGCAAGTGATAGAGTTAGAGGCCCAAAATTAAAGCTTCCAGAGTTCAGACCTAGTGTGAGACATTGATATGTCTTAGAGCATTTTGGACAAGGTAGCTACTTCATACCAATTGTCTGAGGATCAAAAGGCCATGCACCTTTTTTCTGGATTATCAGTGCTGCATGGAGTGTGTGCTTACTCTAAATGAAGGCGCGTCTTATGCAGACATGCAGTTGGCTCTGCGTAAGCGTTTCCACCTTACTCCAGAGACGTACAGAGAAAGTTCAGGTCCATGAAAAAGAATAACGACGAGACCTTCATGCAGTTTGAGATAGGCTGCGCAAAACGCTAGGGTACTGGCGTCAGTTGGCTAAGCTGGAACTTGAGGATCTGATTCTCATCGAACAGCTTACCAACACCGTGTCCCCAGAGTTGAGGATCCGTATAGGCGAGACAGCACCACAGGATTTCGCGGCTGCGATTCAACAGCTGAGGTGTTTGCTGAAGCCCGTAGAGCTTATGGCATCGCCCAGATACGGACAGGAAGACCCCACAGGATTTAGTGGCAATAAGGCGCCGACGACTGCTAGCGGGTCGACAAGGCAGGCAGTTCATCGGGACCTCAGCACCCCGACTGTGTTTTCTTTGTGGTCGTCCCGGCCACATTAGGAAAGATTGCCCTAAAGCCGCCGGTAGTCATGGGCTAGTCCTTCCCAGCGTCCTCGTGCCTCGGCTAACGTGGGGTCCATCCCAGCTTCTGGTGGTACAGAGTGTCCAGTGTTTCTTTCTGTTGTTGGTTCTTCCTTGGTCGACACCATCTGGGATTCGGGGCATCAACGCTCTTTGTGGACAAGGATTTGGTTTCCCCTGAGGCTCAGCGGGGCGCTAGTTATGATGTGTGCGGTTGGAGCTGGTTTTACCTCCACCCGTCCTTCTGTACTCATTCCTATCTCCACCCCCTTCTTCTGTGGCGAAGTATGGGCCATCGCGGTGGAGCGACCTCTGTATTCCCTTCTCATAGGCAATACCATCACCTTCGCAACGGACGCAGTCAGTCTGTGTCTACGGATCTGCCCGTACAGGCGTGTGTGGAGTTACCACGCGCGCCAAAGCCAAGAAGCAGGAGCAGGAATTGCGTCCTGTTCTACAGCCGATCTCTGACGAGTTCTGGCCAGGATTGATCCTGCTACCATGGTCCGTCTCAAGCCAGGGACTTGGATGTCCAACGCCTATGACAACTGGTGGATCGTCCCACTCAGTCCTGCCCGACATGCTAAGGTGAGCTTTGAGCTCCACAAGGGATCCTCTTTAGGGTTTTAACTCAGGCAGATCGGGGCCAAGCAGCTAGTCGTCCCCCAAAGCTTGAGAGAATCTGTTCTCCGGCAGGCCCATGATTCACCCATGGCAGGCCATATGGGCTCAAAGCGGACTCTCGAGCGAGTTAGACAGGACTTCTTCTGGCCAGGGATGAACTCACAGGTTAGGCATACTGCTGCAATTGCGATGTCTGCCAACGGACAACGCCTAAGGGTCGCTTGAAGCGTGTTCCCCTAGGGTCAGTGCCACTGGTTGGGGAGCCATTCAGCAAGGTTGGTGTCGACCTGGTGGGACCTATTAATCCACCATCCGATCGCGGTCACCGCTACACTTTAGTGGTAGACTATGCGACTCGATACCCAGAGGCTGTCCCGCCTAGGACTATCGATGCCCCTACTGTTGCTGATGCTCTCCGGCAATTTGGACGCGCACTGGTGTGCCCAAGAAGAAGTACGGCCGGAAGTTTGTACTGGAGAGCGATCATCATCCTCTCCCAGTGCCTGGACCGGATCCAGCCGGTCAGTCGTCGACCCATGGGTTAGGCAGTGGAACTGCAGAGTCACTTTTCGCCATATCAAGAGTTCCAGCAATATGGATGCTGACTATCTCAGCCGAGCTCCGTAGTCAGCACATTGGAGAAATCGGTCAGAGGGACACTTCCCCTCAACCAGGGTTATATCCCCTTTTTGGTCTCTGTATCAGGTGTAGTGACAGTTTTCACTTCAGTGATGTTAACGGTAGTAAATCACACTGGTTCGGATTGCTACTTTCATTGTCTGAAGGTTTGTTATAAATGTAGTACTATGTTTTTCCTGTATAATTCTATCGTGGAATGTTTGTATTGGATTTATCGTACTCTGTCGATCACAGAGGGTTGGGTTCGTCCCATTGTTGTGAATTTGCACATGCGTCAAGGTTCAAAGGAGCACTGTATCTCAGAAACAGATGCTTTTAGAAGGGGGTTTGTCACGAGTTTGTCACAGGCCTATGACGATTGACCCATCTAGGGGTGGAATTATTCATTTATTTATTGTCGTTGTTGTGTCGTGTATCCGTCCCTTAATGTGGCTTGTGGTGTGGTTGCACCGTAATGTAGTTCAGCTCAGGTTAGTTTACTTTCTCTCTCTCTCTCTCTAATTTCACTGCCCGTCAATTCATCCTGCAGGTTCACGGGTGGCTGGCATTTTTTTCTTGTACGGCTGTCTCTATCGGCCTCTCACCTGTCTTTTTACCTGCCGCACGTCAAATTCCTCTTAGGCTTGAGGTATTCTCACTGTGACGTAGGGTGGCATGTTGGCTGCCATCGTTTAGGCAGTTTTCTCTTCACTCGAGCGGAAGATGTCCCTGGGAGCGCCCGCTCCGGTTTTGGTCCTATACCACTTCGTCGAAGGTACGGTCGGTACCTTCATTCCTGCAGTCGGCCTGTAGGGAGGGACGTCATCTCTTTTCCGCATCTGCTCTGCTGGTCCTCTCGACTGGACAGAGGGCAGAGAGTCGCTGACCCGCCACTTCTGGGTCACCCACGGGTAGCTGGTAAGCATCAGTTTCGTGTTTGTTTGTTGTGTTTCTTTTGTAGCGGCTAATTCTTCTCTTTTGCGCAATTTCCTTTTGATTCCAAAATTATAAAAGAAATATTGTTCGAGACCACTTTTTTCTGGTTAACTCAATCTTTAACCTGGCCATTCTAAATTATATCCAAAATTCTTTCTCCTTTTTATGCATCTGGTGATCGTAGTCGGTGGGGATGGAGAGAACCTGGTGATTCAGGGTTGGTACTTGCTTGGTCTCGTTCGTCCGCCCCGGTCACATCGCCGGACTCTTTTCTTCAGCCACCGTCTGTTTGTATGTGCGAGGAGAACGAGTTTTATGTTTGCGAGCGTGCGTACGCATGATTAGTCGTTTGGATGCGTGGTTGGAGAATTGTGTCGTTTCGAAATGTGGCTATAAAATGTGGTGATAGTTGTGCCATTGAATTATTATTTGCAAATGTGGTGGCAGTTATAAAGCGATGGTTGCTGTATTAGTTCAGTTCCAAAGAAAGGAAAATGTTGAACGTGAATGAGGGAAGGATGAATATACATTTTCTATCCATTGTTTAGCCTGTGAATGTAATCTCTTACCTGCTTCGTGTGAGAAACCTTTTGCGAACATTCCTCAGTTGGTTTACTGTGTATGCTCAGGTCTGTGTTGAGCTGGTGCTATAATGTATTCAGCAAACCTCCCCTCGCCCATCATGCGAGTGGCTGTTAGATTTAACAGCATGTGTCAGACCGTACTGACTGCGGGTTCCAGTACCCTTTCTTCTTTCCTCCCAGTTCCGTTTTCCCTCCTCCCGGGGCTTCACCCGGAGCTTGCACTGTTGGGACCGCGCACTGGTTGGGGCCGCGCACTGTGGAGAAGCACGTGGACTTTGCTGGACGGTCCTAACCCCTGTCCGGGACCTCCAGCGACAAGGCCTCGTCCCACGGGATGCGTTCTCCACCGTCCTCGCACTTCATACAGCCCATGTGACCAGTGTGGTTAGCTCTGTGGCGTGCGATTTGGGTGTGTGTTGTGTGTGCCAGTGGTGTCGCATCGAAGAACACTCCGTTCAAGAACCGACCCGGTTTGGGCACCTGATGCGACAGGGTGCTCCCAGTGGACTTTGGAGAGGCAGGGGTGTGGGGAACTACATGAGACTCGGAAAGGGATGGTGCTGGAATGCTTAATTGTGTGTATGTCGTATGTGTTGAAATGCTTGATTGTGATTGTGCATGTGGTATGTGTTGGAAATGCTTAATTGTGTGTATGTCGTGTGTGTTGAAATGCTTGATTGTGATGTGCATGTTGTGTGTGTTGGAATGCTTATTTGTGACTATGTGTGTTGGTGTGAATAAATGGTGTTGTATTGTAATCTTTCTTGTGTGGTCTCTTGCGGGTCGTGTGAGGTCAGTCATTCCTTCACTCCCATCTAGACCGATCCTGTCAGGGCAGACCTCCAGGGGTCGGTCGTGACGGGATAACAAAGGGAAATCATATAATAATATCGTACATAAGATGAATAAAGTTAATCGATACCATCGTTAATCGTGAAAAGAGGGGGAAGGGATAGGACAGGTCGAGGAGTGGGGTAGGGATCGGGTGGGATGAGGTGGGGGTTGGAGGAGGGATGACGAAAAGTAGCATGTTCATAAGTCTGCAAAAATGGATCATTAAACATCATATTGTCACGGTCGCTAAGCCGGACGGCCCTACCACCCCTACCCACACCTATTACACACTAGAGCAGACAACACAGCACACTAACACAACTTTACAATCACGCGCACCTCTTTATTCTTTATTTCACACACCCAAACATACCATGGCGCCACCACTCACGTCCATCTACAACCACACACCGGTATCCCACTTCTTCACTGACCCACCCTACCCTACTACGATCCTGAGAACCCTAACCTATACTAAAACACCAGTTGCGGTATATCACTGCGACCTAGGGACGCAGAGATAGCCCGCACACGTGGTGGCTAACTAATAGGACAAGAATAAACCCAAGGGACTCTAAACTTAAACTGCTACCACCCTCACCCTCCCCAGGACCCACCCTTCTCTTTTGACCCGGGACCACTATCGCACTGGTCACTGCGTCCCTAAGGGAGGCAACGACAAATACCCTACACTGTGCTGGCCACTACGTCCCAAAAGGAGGCAGTAGCTAACACCCCTACCCTACTGCCTAACGCTACACCCCTTCTACAACACCCATGGGACAACCTATCCCGGCCCGGAAAGCTCCAGTCCTTGGCACTGTCCGGGGACCCTCACAGACTGACTCCTCCACGGATGACCCCGCTCCTCAGCGCTGTCCGTGGACCCTCGCAGGCTGACTCCTCCACGGATGACCCCGCTCCTCAGCGCTGTCCGTGGACCCTCGCAGGCTGACTCCTCCACGGATGACTCCACTCCCCAGCGCTGTCCGTGGCCTCACAGGCTGACTCCTCCACGGATGACTCTGCTCCTCAGCGCTGCCCGTGGCCTCACAGGCTGACTCCTCCACGGATGACTCCGCTCCTCAGCGCTGTCCGTGGCCTCACGCAGACTGACACCCCGAAGACTACACCCCGGCGCCGACCGTGACTCCTCACGGTCTGACTCCTCCCCTGCGCTGGGCACGACACCTGGCGCACCCACACACCAGACGCCCTCTCGACGAGTCCGGGCTCGAAGGACACCTCCTCCTCTGAAGGCCCCGCCGGACACTGAGGGTGAGGGAAGGTCTGGTGCAGCGCCCTCTCACAGGACGCCGAACAGGGCAGAGCAACAGGTGGCGGAGAACTCCAGGAAGAACCCCGGCAGCAGGAGGAGAGCTGCACCACAGACGGCAGCCGGCCCTTCCCCGGTAAAGCAACAGGCAACGGGAAACTGCCGCTCACCGCCGGCACGCGGCAGCAGACGCGGTGGTCTGGCCCCCCTCGACGGACGGACACTGCTGACACAACTG
>CM031604.1:46785764-46795957 GCA_018398815.1 Conus ventricosus | reverse complement strand
TCACCATGTCTAATAAAATTGTAGAAGTCGAAATGACAGACATAATTTTTTTGCCCGAAGATTGGGCACAAGTTTAGGGGCTCCTTGGATCCATTTTTAGACTTCTGCTGCTAATGGATAGTCATTATGAGGTCATGGAGTTCATGAGGATATTCTAAGTCAACTTTAGAATAAAGGGCCGCGCTGCTGATCAGGCGTTAAATGCCCAACCATTAATGTTTTTGAATATTTTTCGTACCTGTGTACATCTTGAAGTTACGTAATGGAAGTGATTGCGCCATTGCCAACCATACAGATTGTTTGCTCTAATACATAAGATAGTTAGACCTTTTACTTGGATCATAATCGTCCAAGTTATTTGTTGTTTGCTTTACAGTAATGATGCAAACGCATACTAATTCCCCAGCAATCCGTTTTAAATCTCTGAATCATTGGTAAATCGACAATAAATCAACCCTGTACCCCAGTAAACTTTAAGAAAGCGTCCCAACTCATCCCGGGCGCAGAATGTAATGCGGGGGATCCAAGCTATAATGTTTCATGCAGGTCTTTCTGAAAATTTTCAAAGACGTCTGCCAACAAACATACATCAGCCATTAAGTAGGAGTCATGATAGTTCCCATCGTTTTACACTCTAATTCTGCCACGCATCTGAGCATGTTGGTAACCAGAATCACTAATGCCCTTTTCCCTCTGGGGACTAGAAAGAACGCGCCTTTAGGGGGAAGTGTGTCTTCATCAAACCTTTCCCAATGTTCATTATTCATAAGGGTAAAACCCTTTCTAACAAGAGTTGAGTAAAAATATTTTTCCGTTATTGGGCAGGACTTTAAGGACATAGCAGTGCCTCTAATGAGCTCCATCATGTGTTGCATAGAGTCGTAGAAAGACATGTTATTTAAAGTGAAACACATGAAATTTTCTGTTGACTGTGCAATCCCATGACACCCTGAAGGCATCGCCCACTGCTTTCATTATAAGGTGAGAGTCGTAACCCCGCAAGTTATGAAAGAATAAGGCAGCTTCCCCGTCTTAGGATTTAAATTTAGTTGAAGATTGCATTTGTTATGCGCCGCTCCTCTGAACTTTCCGCTAATGTGATTATGGTCTCTTACTGTTGGATTCTCTGCGTCTGATGAGAGACCTAAACCGCAAAAACCAACAATGTGGGCTGAGTCATATGTTGTTTGGGTTTTAGGTGTCATTATGATTTCAGATAAATTTAGATTATTAGAACAGTCATTGCGCACTTGCTGATGCGTTCTAAGAAGTATTTTGCAGCATTGGCCCTCTATATATTCTGGCTCTGAATGAACGCCATCGACCTGACAACGTGAAAGCAATATGAAAAATTTGATGATTACTCATTAAGGCTGTTTTTCGAGTTTTTGTGGCTGCTGGCCCTTCTTAAGGATCAATGAGTGATCAAAGTCTGCGTAAACAACATATGGTGATTTTTGATCCGTTTCCAGTTTTAGAATAAACTTAGATCCAGGTGGAGGTGTTTTTAGTTACGTATTACAGTCTAAGAACTTTTACAATGTTTCTTGTGTTGCTGCGGCTTGAACAGATGGATTCTTTGTTAAACATTTTCTTACAGAATTCTTGTTTGCCATGTTCTTTCTGAGTATGCTTCATTTGTCTATACTCATCGTGCGTATTCAATGGTGTAGGCGGTAGCCCGAGGTGAATACTTCAAGTAGTAAGTCAACATGATTTTTGTTGGTTCGCCTATTGTTGGACTGTTCTAGGGACTACTTTATTGGCACCAAAATTTGTTTCTCATCCCATGTGTATACATGAAAGTTATTGGTGTGTTTTGTTTGCTTCATAAAACGATCAAGTGGTCTACACTAACAGGAAAGGACACCCACTAAAGTTAAGATCATTGATGTAAGGGTGATATAGTTTGACACTCTCTCTGCGTTTTTGCGGGCGTGTGTGATGCAGCCTTGCGAGAAGAACACACCACATGAAAACATTTGTTTGTCTGCATTCTTTAGTTTTAGAATTCTGCTCTTTTCGCTTTACCATAACTTCGAGGTAGTGGGAATGTAAGCCTTACCAACAATCGGCGCATACTTAGACTGTTTTAATCTGTCTCTAGCCGGACTTTGCCCTTGACCAACCAGAGCCTCTTATTTGGCTTCTTCCTGCGGCAGCGTCAACTGTTGGCAAGCAGTTCGTCTGCACAACCGGGTGTTAAGTCATTACACAAGAAAGAATAGTGCTGTTGTTTAGTCGTGACCAGATTCTAGATTTTTCTTCATTTTTTGTTACAGAGTCGATTAAAACAGTATACATTAATTTAACTGGGGGTCTAGTGTTAGTTTACTTGGAACTTGAGAAATGCATGAAACATACGCTTTGTGTACGTTTGTGGATTAATGCTCTAAATCAATATCATTCAGTGCTCTTGATAAACGCTCTCTCTCGAGCTTTTCAAAAACTTCGTTCTTGCCTTCATTATATCTTAGCCATGTTGAGTTTCTTTCTAACTCAAAATATTTATTTAAATTAAAAAAAAAATAATTAATCAGAACAATATCGACGGTCTTTTTGTGTGTGGACTCATAAACTAAAGTATAACACCCTTTGGTGTTGTTACTGTGAGCTGTGTAGAGCAGAGTTTAAGTCTCCGTTTACCTTTTTTTAAGCAATCCTTTTTTATTGCTCGGGTCTGGTGTTGAGAAAAAGTTGTCCTCGCTTTCTTTGAAGATCAATCTTTTGTCTTTTGTAGTATCAAAATCAGCCTGTAAACGATTAAATTCTTCATCCGTGTGTTGAGTCAATAGCGCTTTATTTATTGTCGTTTAAACGAGCTAAGTTTAGCTGTTATTAGTTGTACATAGCTGTGTGTTTTGGAGTTAGTTTTTAATTGTTGCCAGCGACTTAAGCTAATGAACACAGGCCGAGAGCTAAGACAACCTCCTAGAGGTAAAGCCGCTGGGTGCGGCCTATGCCCGTTGCTAGAGGACCAACCACTCGTTCTGCTGATAGAGCACTTATAGTGATGCTCCAGATTAACATAGGTAGCTGCATTAATGGCAGCAGAATACCTTCGTTTGGTTTTGCTGTATTTTGAAAGGTCTTGCTCTAGTTTTTGTGGCTTTGTGTAATGTTGGTTAATCATGGAAGGTTTTTATGTTGGGGCTTTCTACTATCTCTTCTCTTGCGCGGCTGTAGGCCACCTTTGCCCCCCTGTAACTGAATGACATGCTTTTTTAAAATAAAAAATATTTAGTATCTACATTTTCTAATTGTTATTTACAATATTCAGCTGCGCATAAATCATAAAAACCCCAAATGTACATTAAGCGGTTTATCGGCTTCTTCTTCTTTATCAATTTGAATGTTTATGACGTTCCTCTTACAGTTCTCCGCTTCCATGCAATGATTATCCTCTGTAGACCGTAGGTCAATCCATAAACCCGTATTCGTTGTTAAATAATCATCAAGTCTTAAAACATTGTGAAGGTGCAGTCTTTGACACAAAGGTCTATGTTGGATTTCTACTCATCCGCCTCCAAACAGTTTTTTATTTCATCAAAATGCTGATAGGTTTAAGCCCGATAGCGTTGATTTGGTTTAGGGACTTACCCTCCAATCGAAATTGCACTTTCGTTATTTTAGGATTTATTAAAAAACTTTTCACTTGCTCTTTGAACGGTTCGTCATCTTCCACACAGCAATTAAAATACCTTTAGCGATCTTTGCCTGCGACGCTTAAAACTAAAATTCCTTATAGTGTCTGCCTGCTTCTGGGATATGTTGTATGATGAATCACTCTGTCGTAATATATTGGGAATGTGATCATATTGGTGCGCAATTAAGCTTGCTAAATTGGGTTGCTAACAACATCAACTCTAACGAGATGTCAAGAAATGCTTTGTTTCTTTGCTTCGGTGTCTGATGTTATGATAAACTAAGTTTGTATCATTAAAAGTTAGTTCATTAGACAATCTGTCTTTTAATGCTCCTTGAAAGTATGGGGCATGCGCTTTTAACAACTCAATTAAGGAATGGAAAAGCGATTTCTATACGCAAACTTTGACGGCTACATCCTTTTTGCGTCTTTAGTATCTCCAGCGCCTATCTATGTTTTAGTGCTTCTTCATTTTTCGATTCTTGGAAAACGCAAGGATTCAGCCCTTCATTCCGGTTAGCCATAGATCGAATAGGTTAAAAATATGTCTGCATTGGTAAAGAAAATATTTCTTGCCCTCAAGTTTTATAGAAATTTTATTAACAATTGCCCGCCCCAGATTCTGTACAACTGGTCTGTTGGGTTCTGTTGTTGAAACGAGTTCTATTTTGAAAGTAAGACGCGCAGAGCTGGCACAATCATTCATACTGCTCTAGGTCTGGAATTGACAGTAAGAATTATGATCTGCATCAATAGTAGATGGATTATTTGGAACAATAATATTCGTTTATTTTCCCTTCAGCCATGGGCTCTTTCAGTTTTCTATGGGGTCACGATCGAGCCCATATGTTTGTTGTAGGATTTTTATGAAGCAAAATAAAAGTTAAATTATTTAAAAACATGGCAGGAATTGAAGGCGAGAGATTATGATGTTTTTGATCTTGAGACGTACTTGAGTGAAATTTCCCTTGGACACAAGCATCGCTCAATGCGTCAATGCGGCATGAATTAACAGGAAAAGTAGGTTTAAAATCACTTGTACCAAAGTTTAGGTCAAGAACTCCCGTATTTATAGGCCCAAAATGATTTTGAATTAAAGATGATCATTTGTTTGTGAGGAGCGACAAGGACAACTTGTTCAGGCTTACAACTAAAAAAGACCCATCAAAGTTTTTAGCCGTGGGTTCCAATTAGAAATAAGACCTCAAGTGTGAAAGATCAAAATCGCCTTGCTTGTTAGTGCCAAAAATTAAGGGCGGAGGGCGTTTTCTAAACTTCCAAAACACACTGCAGAACTTCCAACAGATAACCAAATGCAAAACTTGGAATTAATGAAATTAATCAATCAGCAGGCGAATTAATAAATTCAATAGAAGCAGAAACCAGTTGAACCCCCCCTAGAGAAAAACAGCGTTTAAGGGGACTATACCGACTCACCGCTACCCATGCGAGAACTAACGGCCCTTGATCATTGCTTTAAGACCATCAGAGGGCGAATTAACAAAACAATTTAGCAAAAACAAGGTGAAACTAGATGGGCATATAAAGAGAAAAAGGAAAAACTCGTTGAGGCTGGATGGACGCCAAAACTTAGGGCTGATAAAAAGAAGAATAGCCCAAAGACCTAAAAGATCTTGAACAAGGAAAGATGCAAGACTAGAAAGTGGACAACTACTAACGGGACCATTTACGAACCAAGTGAATGATAAGAGAAATCTAATCGGAAAAATTTTATATGAAGACACAACGCTAGCAGAACGATAAAAACGCTGTGTGGAGGAGCAAAGGGCGTCAAGTAGCAAGCGTTATAACGGCCTTAGGGATTGCAATAAGGTACAATGGTGATGGCTATTTCAGGCCGGGCGGTGGAGGCCCAAAGAATAGTGCCTCCGCCCGCAATCACCTCCACCTGATAAAATCATGGGTAAAAAAAAAGCCTTGATCATCTTGCGTGTTTATTAAAAAAAATAGCCCAGTAAAGCTTCTATAGGAACTCTTTACCTGGCATATTGGGGGATTGTCAGCTGGCTTTTGTTACTGAAAGCAAAGTAGTTGGCTTTATGGCCGAGCACTTATGGGCATTGTTTCGTAATAGTTGGGTTACTATTTAGTAAGTTAAAGACCAAGTTCATCCTATGCAGTTATCCAGGAACAAAGCGTGTCTTTTCATTTTCATGGTAATCGCGAAACAGTGCCCGCGAAGCTTTGCTGAGTCTTCATGACTTTGGGTGGTTGGGACTTCGGGGATTAGATGACATAATCTTGGTTTTGGTGTTCTTTTATTGTTTGTATATTACTGGCCCAGAATGTATGTCGTTTTTCCCAACTTTGTTCATTGCTGCTTATCGAATTTCATTATTATAGTTTATTATTGATACCTATCTGAGTCTGAGGTCAGGAAGGCAGCATGTATAACAGTGCAACAGCAAAGTTACTTTCGATCTTGCATATTTAAAACATGTGGTACCTTTGATACTTGAAGGTAAATTCAACTGTAGAAATAATGGCGTCCTCTAATTTGCTAAGTATTGTTTTTGCGCTGTCATAGCCAGTAAAAGAAGGATCATGTTATGCGTGATCTTGCCTTGTGCTTGGACCCTAGCAAACACCTTAACGTAAGTACGAATAAGAGGTCGTTTATTCGTTCTATTCCAGCCTAGTTAAGGCCCTTAGAAGTGTCTAAGATAAATGTTGTCCATGCTGTTTTATGCTCTTGCTCTATGGACCAGGGCGAACAATTTTGAAAGGGGGTTTCAAGACATATTTATACTTTCTGTGCGTGCCCAAAATAAGGGGTGCCTAGGCCATGATCAAGATCCAACTTTTGTCTAAAGTCTGTCTTGATGTTAATATTGAATTTCGTTACAGATCCTTTCAAAAGCCTTCTGTCTATTCTGTTGCTGAAGGATAAACGATTTGTCATTCGGTAATGGTGTCTTGCAGTTCAGTCAAAATACGTCTAAAGGTGTAATAGAAATAAATCTGTACACTGACCTCACCAAAGGATCAGGTGAGTTAAATGATCAGCATACGACACTCCACACCCAGTTGATGCACAAAACAAAAGCAAAGTTTAACTGGTTCTGATAAAACTGCAACGGATGACTAAACACGCTTTCTGGTTGTGCTCGTTTCAAAAGGGGGGGTTAAGATATCTGCTTAATGGAGTACCACCTTTTTATGAAAAGAGCAGTCTGGGTCAAAAGAAATGTCGAGGGTGCCAGTTGTTATATTTTTTAAAATTGTAGTGCGCCCCACAGAATATTTTGCATTAGTATATTTGAATGCACTCATTTTAATTTGTTTTAAAAAATGTTTGTAACAATAACAACTCAAGACAGTCCTTTCGTTTTTAGAACATGCTATTGATAACAATTGCGCGGCCAAAACGGTCGCGCTCCATGAAATATTTTTACAAAGTCGAAGGGTTTAATATAAGCGAAACCAAGGGGAATAATAAGATTACAAAAGTTGGGGGGCTCAAAGCTAACCATTAACAATACCTGATGGTTATTACGGGTTTTGCTCACTAAAAGAAGCAATGAGTAAATTCGCATTACTCTCAAACTTAACAATGCAAATCTAAAAACAATATTAACATTCGAACCTGAAAAAGCAGATTACTTTTTGATAAAGAGCTAGCTAAAATGTTAGGCTTTAAAGTTGACACTCAGGCCACTAAAAGATTTGTTGTTGCGCCAAACGAAACTACTTTTAAGGGGAAAATCCGCTCGATCTTGCATTATATTCATTACTTTATGTTCATTTGGGATGAGCTGAGCACTGATGAAAACTTATATGATGGAAGGCCCTCAAATGTTTTAAGAGCTTTACCGGCGGGGAAAGCTGCATATTGCGATTATGAAATTATACAATTCCCTAATTTACAGTTTAAAAGATTAGTTTGTGGAGGGTTGGGTCATTTAATATAAAAATTGCAGACAAAGCAGGGAAAGTTTGAAATGCAATAACCTACACATTGTTTTGGAAATAAAATAATAAACTGTACTAAAAATGTCGCGTGGGCCAGAAGAACCAGGAGTTACATTAGCGCCTGTAAGGTGTATAACTTTAGATTAAAAGACCTTGCAGATGTTGCGGACTTTGAACAGAACGTGTAGATAGGCGCTTTGTATGGTTTTGAGTACACTAAAGATGGTGATTAAAACGCAAAGAGGTTGGCGACAGCAAAAAGTTTCCTAAACTAAACAACTGCGCAATCTAGAAGCAAATATGTTGGCCAGTATGAATATAAAATAGTTCGAAAACCTGACCTCAAATGGCACTTAGAACCATATTTAGAATGGGAAATAAAATTTGAATTCATAAGCCCATTTACATTTTTTAACCATCAAAAATATTTCAGAAAAGCATTCAACTCAGGTCCTTTACATGTAAGTCTTATGCCGGACGACAATAGTCGGAAAGAAATTGAAATAACGCCGTATGGGAAAAAGCAGTACATCCTCCACAGAAAAGAAACGGTTTTTAAAAAAAGCTTCTACAAAATTACAGTTCTTTCCAAGCAGAAAATTAGGAGACACGTTCACAATGATATTTGAAATTTCTGTCTTTAAAGATGTGGAGAGGGATGGGTTGTGGCGTTAGTGATGACCTTATAAAAGGAATTAATATTAGCTGGCAAAACTTAGACGTTAAACGCCTTAACGTTGTTGTCGTCGTTCTTCACAATGGTGAGATATTAAGGTTATAACAACAAGCAACAAAATCAATGTTGACTTAAATAGAAACAATCTTACAGAACTGAATTGGATTAATCTTACACATTTAGGCCTCGTAGGGTTTTATTATACTGAACAAGTTTTTGACGGAGAGTATGATAAAAATAATAACTGGATTAGATTAAATTCTGTTATAAAACTATGGAGCAGTTAAACTTTATGATAAAAACTCCTCATTGCTCATTGATTTGTGGGCAGACTGGTTGTGGAAAAACAATATTTATCCTCGACCTGTTACAAACAGTTTATCGTTATAATTTTAATCATATTGTGGTTTTTCTGTCCAACACTTAAATGGAACAAAGCATATCATAATAGAAGGTTTATATGGACAGATGATGACATATATTTAGTTAATCCTAGCAATAAACTGAGTGAGTGTTTAGAACAGTTTTATAGACTGTTGAAGGAACGCAGACACTATTTATTATAGATGACTGTTCGGCAGAAAGAGACATAGTTAAAAAGAGAAACACTTTGTCGAAACTAGCTTTCAGCGGAAGACATGCTGGATAAGTGTGTGGATTTTATGCCAGAAATATAACTCGGTTTTAAAAGACTTTAGAGAACAGTTAAAGACTGTAGTTTTATTTCACATGAAAGACAGAGACTCATTTGAAGAATGTTTGCGCGAAAAATGATGTTATTGAAAATGACCAGGAAAAACATAGGATTAAACAAAAACTGAAATCTGAAAAGTTTAGTAAATTAGTATTAAAAACGGATAACCCTGCACATATGTTTGTTTGTAGATAAATCGTTATTTTTTGGTTATTGGCGTCTTACTTGTCAGAGAACAGTAATATGCTGATTCTAGGCCACTTTCGCCCAAAAACTGGTTGAGGGTGAAAGTGGCTTAGAGTCGGCATATTACTGTTCTCTGGCTTCGTCGCAGAGCCAGCAAGCAGAAAAAGATACACCCGAAGGTGAGGTGGGTACAGGGAAGTACTGTCCTCAACTGCTGAACAAACCAGCTGGGAGCAATTCTGCGCCACCTTTGGAAGCCTGCGACATGGCCACATAGAGTACAGACACGCACGGGGCATTTCATGAAGACGTCAAGGGACATTGTTGCTCCCTGGCAGATGCTAATGTGCAATGGCCACTGAATGGGACACGACAGAACCTCCATGGGAGTGTTCTCATTGGTGTACCAGCCCATAATTCATGACTGAAAACTGCCGTGTGCATCCCACAGCCTCACTCACTGCTATTCTGCTGGTCCTGTCCAAGACATGCAGAAGACCATTCACCAAGCCGTTATGATGACAATAATTTGCTTCGTCGCAGACCTAGCACAAGTAAGAGACCCCCCTCCACAAGGCGTCACCAAGTCCATCCAGCAACAGCTCCCATGACCTTGCCGACTCTGACAACTGTTACGCAAACCTGTCACTGGCGAACATCTGGAAGGATAACGACTAACGACACCATGAGAGCAAAGCGTGAAGGTCCACAGAATTTGAGTTTTTATGATAAGCAATGAGGATGAGGACAATGAAGATGCTGTAAAGCTCCACTCTGTGTCTGCTCAAAGCTTCCTTTCCAAATAGAAGCTGGTGTCAGCCAGGCCCGAGGTCCCACTCTGTGTCTGCTCAAAGCTTCCTTTCCAAACAGAACTTGGTGTCAACGGCCACTCTGTGTCTGCTCAAAGCTTCCTTTCCAATAGAACCTGGTGTCAACGGCCACTCTGTCTCTGCTCAAAGCTTCCTTTCCAAATAGAAGCTGGTGTCAACTGCCACTCTGTGTCTGCTCAAAGCTTCCTTTCCAAACAGAACCTGGTGTCAGCCAGGCCCGAGGGTACA
>CM031604.1:46775764-46783264 GCA_018398815.1 Conus ventricosus | reverse complement strand
ATGTCTGTGTCTGTCTGTGTCTGTGTCTGTGTGTACATGCGTGCGCACGTGTGTGCGCGCCTATTCAAATCCATTTTTCCGTGTATCAGAACATGTTGAATAAGTGTTGAGACATCTGGTACTACCCAACACTTGTTACGAAACTAAACGACGTATCAGAGTGATATGTTTCTTTTGTTTGTAATTCACTTTGCTTGCTTTGCTTCAGGATTGAAAAATATCAGATCTTATCACTTCCGTCACACACAGGCCCCGTTATGAAGTTCTTTGCACATAAGAACATTTCATTTTCAAACAAAAAAATACTATGTTCCATCAACCGCAACTGGATGTTTATACATACAAATGATTCCATGACTGTTGCTAGCTTTTGGCGATTGTGGAAGCAAGCCATGCTCAACAAGCAATGCCACGGAAAAGGAATGTACCTACCTAAACGGTAGTGTACAAAGAGTATTTTACGAAGAAATCCACCACTAACACAGTGATAAAAATGAATGAAGGTGACAGCTGTAGCCCTCAACGGACAAATGTCTGAAAAGAACTGTCTGGAATCTGATGCAAGTCTCTGTAAGAAATCGTGTGTGAGCACAAGGGCGACATTGTGAGTATTAGCATACATGAATGTGTATTTGAAAAAGAAACACCCAAAGGTGCTGGGGAGGACCCAGAGAAGCACTGTTTTCACCTGCCTTTTGAGCAGTCCTGTACCACCCTTGGAGGCCTGTGCTGTGTTGACGATGGGTACAGGCACGCGCAGGACACTCCATTAAGATATCAAGGGACATAACTGCTCCTGAACAGAGGTAAATCAGACTACAGGATGCAACTCATAACAGCCTTAAAATAGTATCCCCATGGGTGTACCAGCCCGTATTTTATGACTGCAGAGCCCACCGGCAAAAGACACCACCCTCCAGCTGCCGAGCACACCCCACAGACCCAACCATCCCTGCCCACGGACAGATGAAGACAGTGCCACTCCAGACACAGCCAAGCTTTCGCCATACGGTCTTATGTGCGTGTCCTCAAGAGAGAACCCAAGTTGTAGTCTTTCCCACTGTCAACAGGACTTTCCCTGTGGTCAGTGGGTCTTTCCTCACCGTCACTGGACCTTTCTCCAGGTCAGCCTAGTTAAGGCACAGAAGAAAAAAGGAGACGAAGTCAGCGAAAAAAACATTTCTGGAAAACTAATAGAAGAACGCTGCTGTATTAGTATAAATGACATGCATACATTGTATGTGATAATCATCGTTGAGAATCATCCCAAGAGCACCAAATAAAAAAAAATGTTTCTTTATGGAAGCAACGCAGCTGATCATATCACTAAAGATGAAATTCATGTGACATTAACTGTGGTAGTTGATTGCTCACCTCACACTCTGTTCACTTGCAAGACCATTGAGACAGTAATGTGTTCTGTTAGCAACGAATATACCGGAGTGGTAACGACACGACTATTTGGGTGGGTACAACACTTGACTGTAATGAACATAATTTGTGACCAGTCGCTGTGACGCAGGAGGTATTGTCGTGGATCGCGGGATGGAAGGTTGTGGGTTCAATTCCCATTAGAGACATTTCTAGTGAGATTTTACGCCCTTGACCGGGTCCTATCCAGCGCTGAGTGTGCAGTGGACTGCAACAAAATGCTGCTGCAACTACACAGTCAAGCTTCTTCGCTTGATGGAGGCCTGTATGAGAGTGTTGCTGACATTTCCTATCTAACACTGCATGTGTGTGTGTGTGTGTTTCTCGGGTCTGTCTGATGCCGAGGTATTTCATGACAGTGAGCTTAGAGTAAACCTCTGTCATGTAGTGTCTGACCAGAATGGAATTACATAGCATCATTTTCATCATATTGATCTTCGTCGAATAGCAGAGAGAGAAAAAGAAAAAAAGAAAAGAAACCTTAAACTCTGTTCCCAGCTCTCGTGCTAACCTCAGTTTGGATTTCCTCTCCACGTCTGTCATCAGTATCAGCACGTTCATGGGATGGGGTGGGGGTGGGGATGGGTGGTGAAGGTGAAGGTGGTTGGACGAACATCGCGGCGCCCTACAGAGGGCCGGGGGGGGGGGGGGGGGGGGGGCGGGGGAGGGGGAGGAGGGCATTCACTTCTGTTGGCTCCATGACAATGAAACTATTGTTGTCTGAAGGGGATCGAGTTAGAGATGCCCTGTGTATGCTGGATTTAAACAAAAAGACGGCACTGGATGTCACCGAATGGACTTGGTGGCGAGCAAAGAATTGTCTCATAACAACTTGATAATAACTGCTCCCTGTGGATTGCCAGTGCTGAGGCAGCGATGCCAAGGTGTGGCTATGGGCGGAGAGCTGGACGGAACTTACTTACTTAGACTTAGATTCTCCCGCGTCTTGCGACGCATGAGGCAGTCAAGACGCTCCACTGTGCACGGTCCTCAGCCAGTTTGGCAGTGTCACTCCATCCTCCGTCAATGAGTCTGAAGTCTCTCTCCACTGTCTGTCGCCAGCTTATCCTGGGTCGTCCTCTTTTTCTCCGGAAGGAACATCATGGGCGTAATACCTTTGAAGAGGCACGGGAGATGAAGTCAGCGAAAAAACATTTCTGGAAAACTAAGAGAAGAACGCTGCTCCTTGTTGACAAGCAGGTTTTCTCTGTTGCACGAAGTGATTTAGGGAGCTAGTTTCCATGGACGAAGATGTGCATTTTTGGCAGGAAAGCAATTTGCTGTTCCTAACTATACATTTCTCCATCAGCAGTTACATGAGAAAAGCCTGTGATGTGATGCTAAAAAAATCAGCCTTAGACTCAGTCTGTGAATAAGATAAAATAGCACAGTCTGCCCTACGTCTATTCAACACGACATACATCACATCACGCAAGACACGTGTTTTCAGAGTGGTATTGTTTTTCGGTAAGTGGAACTTGCACATTCGCCATCAATCTTCTGCAGACTGGTCATGAAAATGTAGTGGACGTGATATAAGAAAGAGATTAATAAAGGACGCCCTCTGTCTTTCCGCCCGATGTAATTAATTCCCTTTTAGAGATCATTGTCGTTTGTGTAAAGCCTGTCTTTGACTGACACTGGTGCGTAGGAAGGCCTTCAGGAAAAGGACAGATATAACTGGATCAATCAGAGGATGTTAGGAAGGCCTTCAGGAAAAGGACAGATATAACTGGATCAATCAGAGGATGTTAGGAAGGCCTTCAGGAAAAGGACAGATATAACTGGATCAATCAGAGGATGTTAGGAAGGCCTTCAGGAAAAGGACAGATATAACTGGATCAATCAGAGGATGTTAGGAAGGCCTTCAGGAAAAGGACAGATATAACTGGATCAATCAGAGGATGTTAGGAAGGCCTTCAGGAAAAGGACAGATATAACTGGATCAATCAGAGGATGTTAGGAAGGCCTTCAGGAAAAGGACAGATATAACTGGATCAATCAGAGGATGTTAGGAAGGCCTTCAGGAAAAGGACAGATATAACTGGATCAATCAGAGGATGTTAGGAAGGCCTTCAGGAAAAGGACAGATATAACTGGATCAATCAGAGGATGTTAGGAAGGCCTTCAGCCATCAAATTCTCAGCTTTCAGTGTCAGGTTATGATAGTATTGCCCAGCTACAAAACATTGTGAAGAAATCAAAAGTCTACGAGTTTTTATTTTTACTGAAGCTGCCTGTTGAGCACGCTTGTTTTTAGTTATTTTCTCAATGAATGGGGTGTTTGTGACTCATCCAGATTGTTGTTGGTACCCATTTCAACTTGTGTGGGAGGAACTGTTCTCTTTCAAACCGTCGCTGAAACTAGCGAGTCGTCGCCCTTCCTTGTAACTCCCCTCTCAACCCCCAAACTCCCTCGCGCTTCCCCATCATCCCTTCACCTCAACCACCCTCTCCTCTCTCTCTCTCTCTCTCTCTCTCTCTCTCTCTCTCTCTCTCTCTCTCTCTCTCTCTCTCTCTCTCTCTCTCTGTGTGTGTGTGTGTGTGCTGGTAACAATCATCTCATGTCATGTTAAAAGAAATACCATTCTGCTTTGTTGAAGTATAAAATTAAACACATAGAATGACTAGTTTTTAACCGAAAGAACAAGAGAAGAGAGAGAGAGAGAGAGAGAGAGAGAGAGAGAGAGAGAGAGAGAGAGAGAGAGAGAGAGAGAGAGGGAAGGAGGGAGAAAGACAGAGAAAGAGACAAAGAGAGATATTTCTGGATAATCATCCTCTGTCAACATTCTTGGAGTAAACATCATGTCTTTTTGTTTCTCATTGCTTGCTATTAATTAGTTAGTATTTTTCCTTTTTGTTTTTTTTTTCTATTATCATCCATAGTTATTGCAGTTTTGTTTTTCTTTATTTGATCAGAGAACAAGTATATTTTAACTCTTTAGAGACCGAATCTCATTTTTCTTTGGCGGCTTAAATATCAGACAGAATTGACACGAGCATTCGTGCTTGTGGATTATTCTACAGATAACGCACCCTTTCTAGGAGAAAGGTTAAGGATTTAGGTGGGATCGTGTGTCTGATGATGTGTTTCAGGTTTAAAACTGTACTCAAATCCAAGAAAATCAAAATGAGTTGTATTTAATGGTTCTCGCAGAAACGACTTTTTCTGGTGAAATAACTTCCAGGCAGCTGAAATGGGAAAAAAAAAGTTGACTTGTGCACCAAAAGAGAAATCTGAAGAAAATGAAATGCTGAACATGTATCAAAGAGCTCAGATCGTGTTTCAGATAGATGAGATACCTTAATGTGAACTTGTGGGTAACAGACTATATTACCTTTTACAAGAAGCTCTTGGTAATGTCGGTAATTTTAGTTCAGCTGTGTCTAGAAGAGCCTGTCACAAAGAGCAACTCAACATTTGCAGCAGCAGTATTTTGTCTGCATCCTATATGAAGCACATTTCAGTCGCGTAGGCGAAGTCTCTATCGGGTGGTCAAGTCTCAGTGGTTACATTTGTCCAATTAGTCACCTAGAAGTTGCCACTGAAGACCTAGAACAAGCAAGACACGGACGATGGAAATCCTGAAGGTCAGGAAGTTCGTAGATTGCGATTCCTGACTATTGGGCTTTTGCTGCAGCTTCAGTATCATAGCTTACAGCCCTTTACCACGATGAATTAAGTTCAGATTTCAGGATCCAGGGTTCAAAGAAAACGGTTCCTCAGCCTCTGGCATGGGTAGAATCTTTGGCATGGTAAAGCATGTGCTTGTTAATTGATAAAAAATGATAAAATAAACCAAGCCAAACCCATGATTTGCACTGCTATATGTAAAGTCCTGATCCATGGTATATCAGAATCCACATTGTGGGCCTGGAGTGTGTGGACTCGTCCAAAAACTATTCGAATTAGGGCAACAGAGACAGTGATTGTCTCTACGGTTTTATTCTGATGAATCTGATCTGAACGAAGACAAATTGCATCCCTTACTCTGTCCCTCTGTTCTCGGTGACCTTAGTCAAGAGTATTCGTTCGTCGTTACAATATGCACATCGATATATTGATCCATGTTGCCTTGTTTGTTTGAAATCAAAACGGTAGTGTTCTGGGGAATCTGGGTTATATTTCTGTAAAGTTTTAGAAGTTAGAAGAAGACGTGCAAATATGACAAGGGGATCTGGAGAACTGCACGCTGGTTTTTCAATCACTTAACGTTTTATTATATAACATTTGTACATCGCCACTTTTCAAAAAAGGCCATACGCTCTCCTGAATAAAATATCTCTCCCTCCCCTCTCTCCCCTCTCTCTCTCTCTCTCTCTCTCTCCTCTCTCTCCTCTCTCTCTCTCTCCTCTCTCTCCCTCTCTCTCTCTCTCTCCTCTCTCTCTCTCTCTCTCTCCTCTCTCTCCGTATTCATCCTCCCATACTGCTCTACATTTTTGTCTTTTGTGTATTTTTCTGGTATTACGAAGTTGTTCTTCATATAAATATGGACAACAAATATTGAATTTAAATAAACATTTCATTAGATCCTTTGAGGAAACCTTGTAAGAGAGAGAGAGAGAGAGAGAGAGAGAGAGAGAGAGAGAGAGAGAGAGAGAGAGAGAGAGAGAGTAACACTGACACTGACACAATTGTGTTGCCATTAGCAAAATGCCCTGTTGGCAAGGGGGTATATGAGTCATATCTAGGCACAGCGGATCACGACAGCAACTAAAAAAAAAAAAAAAATGCAAAAACTTCCCTTGTGATGTTTCAAGTACTCCTAGACATATAACTGTTACAAAAAAGATCAACGAATCAAACACTCACCAATTCACATAAACACACACACATGTACACGTACACACACACACACACACACACACACACACACACACACACACACACACGCGCGCGCGCGCACGCACGCACACACTCACACGCACAAACACACACATGCAAGCGCGCGCGCGCACGCACGCACACACACACAAACCCACACGCACGCACGCACGCACGCATGTACGCACGCACAAGCGCGAACGCGCGCGCGCACAAACACAATATACCATTGACTAAGACTGTCAGGTTATGAACATAACTACTGAGCCAAATGTACCTTTAAGGAAGTGATTATCTTACTCATTCGTGATATGCTTTTCACAAAATTAATGTACTCGCTTCTGCGACATACTTCGCAAATTCTACTACAGTTTTTTCGTTTCCACTTGCTTAAATTTAATCGCTACTAAATCACGTTTTTGAGCAACTGTTTCATTGAAAAGTGTACACGATCTACGGATATTGGTGTATGTGGCACAATCAAACACAAAATGTACTTCATTCTCAACACTGTCTCTTTCTTTACACACAGGACAAGATTTATTATTTGATTTCTCGAACCATTTTTCGTTTGCGTTCAGACCGAGCGCTCCGATTCGAAATTTTGCTAAAATATATTTATGCCATTTATGCGTCACAATTTTAAGATATTTCTCTGCTTCGAGATTGCTTTTAAATGAGAGAAACCAGTCTTATTTATTGTTTCCATTCATGCCAGCATGCCAGTTTTGTTTATAAGAACAAATTAAATGGTCCTTTAATTTTGAAATGAATTTTGCTTTATTACCGATTCCTTGTGATAACCAAACAATACCAAAACCATTCTTTGACAGAGAGAGAGAGAGAGAGGTGGGGGGGGGGGGGGGGGGGGGGGCAAGGGCAGGACTTCTCCAATTCTTCTTCGCTCAGCTCATCACATGAACACCAGATTCTAAATTGAGGAGCTCAGTATTGTGGGTCTTTGTTGGAAAGACGTAAGATCAATACTGTCGCCCCTGTCTTCTCCCAACCTTCGGTACAGACGCTTGAAAAGTCGGAAGATCATTACCACAAGGCAGTCGTCCCCCCTAATTCATCCCCAGACGATCATCAGAGAGATTGATGAACCGGTGTCAGGCCTTCCCTGTCTCATCAAGTTCATTGAGGCAGGGTGTTAGGGAGGGAGGGTGGAAAGGAAGTGGGAGGGTGGGGTACTCAGACATCAGGTGTCTGCCTCCTTAGCTGACATGTGATCACCGTGTGAC
>CM031604.1:46740764-46770764 GCA_018398815.1 Conus ventricosus | reverse complement strand
GCGTGCGTGCGTGCGTTGGGGGGTGGTGTGAAAATTGAAATTTAGAGATGTTCATTGACATCTTTTTTTGAGTTTCTGAGAATCAACGTTTTACATCAATTTCAAAATTTCAGGGGAAAAAGGTTTTAAACCCAAAATTCCTTTTTTACTTTAAAAAAAAACGCTTTAATCGATGTGTGTAATTTTGGGCCTTTTCAAAATCTGACTTCAAAGTTTGATTTCGAATGGTGACAGGGCCTTTGGGGGCGGCAAGGCTTAAGAACTCTCCCCCTCTCTCTCTCCTCTCTCTCTCTCCCCCCTCTCTCTTCTCTCTTCTTCTCTCCTCTCTCTCTCTCCTCTCATGAATATATGTGCCTTCACTGAATGTCAGACTACTTTTGTGTTTTTAAAAAAAAAAAAAACAACACTTTCTTTACCTGCGTTCGGGATTGACTGATTGGAGCGCTCCATAAGTGCAAGCATTTGTGCCAAACAGATTGGGTATAGACAATTTATCTGATTATCGCATATATATTTTATATATATAGTGTTCAGATACAAATTTTGGGAGATTCTGTCGTGCAACATACGGAAATTGTGCTTTAGTCCTGATTTCTTTCGCCGTACAACCTGACAGCAATTAGTTGAGTGCAAATTAAATTGTAAGGGCTTCCGTCCCCTTTTTCCCAAACCCTGCGTGTACGTTCAAACCAGTTTTTTGTTTGTTTTTTTTTTCCTTTGTTGTTGTTTTTTAATTGTTGCTGTTTTTTTTGCGTTTTTGTTGGGGGTTGTTTTCATTATTTATTTTTTTTTTTATACGTGTCCTTTTTTCCCCTTTTTTTTTGTTTTTCTTTTTACTTGTGCACTCAGACAAAATGACAACAAACCAGAACTAGGGCCACGGAGGGGAATAAAATTTTGCCATTTAAATATCAATAGTGCAGCAGTAAGATCTCTGAATCTCGACCCGATTCGAACCACCAAACCTTTCCCATTTCGGGGGCCCCGAATCAAGACTAAATACCTACATTAGTGATAAAGATGTACCCCAGGTTATAAAATCGTTCAAAAAGACCCTACTAAAGACAAAAAAAACGGGTCTTTATGTAGTCGTGAATTCTAAAACTTCAAGAGATTTTCCCCCACTGAACACATGCGTAAAAGCGTTGGAAAAAAATCACACTGAACAAACACGATCCTTTTTTAATGGGGTTTTTTGCTATGGGAACCCACGAAAGAGCCGGGACGAAAAAATTTGTTACTATGAGGACCATTTCCTAAATGTAAAAGTTTTTTTTTACTCGTGACTTCAATTAGATTTTTTGAATCAAACAGCCAAGGGACCAAACGAAAAGTGTTTGAATTTACTCAGATTATAAAAAAAACCCACCAGATAACACCAACTTAAAAGCAATCATTCCCATTCTATATCTCAAATGAAAAAACATACTGAAGCTTTTGTACCATCTTTTTTTCTGTGACATTACCCGTGGTGTTACTGGTCTAAACTGGGTAAAATCCCAAAAACCAGCCACAAACCATAACCTTCGTTGCTTCCAAATTTAAAAACGAACAAAACTTTCTGCTTGTTTTTAATGAACTCAGAATTTTAATACAGTATCAATTTGTGATCGGACCCGGATTGACTTTGATCGAAATTTTTTACGAATCTATAACAGACATGCTCCGTTAAAAACAATCAGTAAAGAACCCCCAAACCACCATGGTCCAAAGAATTACAGGGGGTGCTCCCTTTAAAGGCCCTTTTTTGAAAGAACAGGGCTATGAAAAAGAATAAAGATCATAAAAAACCAAAAAAATCTCAGAAGCGCGGGGAAAAAACTAAATACATCGCGATTATTAAACTTCCAAAAAAAATCCAAACGGTTTTTGGCAAGCAAAAAACCCCGTTAAAAAAAACATTTCTTCTTCAAATAAAAGTTATCAAAGGATTTCTGAACAATTTAAACACTCCTTCTCTACCATTCCAGAACAGTTTTACACTGATCTTTCAAGCGCTAATGAATTTAAAAAGAATCCACAATTTTTTGTCACGACAAACAAATCCCCCCGAACTAAACATTCCACTTATAACTGTGCACGGGTGTATCGTCCCACCATCCAAACATCAGAACACTGGACTAGATGGCATAGAGGGAAAAATTCAAAAACTCTCGCTCCATTTATAACGACACTTAACGTATATCTTTAATCGGGGCTAGTAAAAGTTTTTTTCCTAATGCGTTCAAAAAAGAAAAAGTTATACCATTCATAAATCTGGTGTGTATGATCCTTCAAAACCCCAATATCAATCTTATCTATCCTTTCCAAACCTCAAAAAAGATTAAAAAAAAACCATCCTTCATCCTTCAACAAGTAGTTTTCTCCACCCCGGGACTCGGGTTCAGCAAAAACATTCCTGCCCTTTTGCTTTAATAATTTGAATGTGTGGCTTAATAATATTAATAACAACAGATTTTGTGGGTCTTATTCGTTTTTTTAAAAAAAACATTCGTGTCATTGACCACAATCTCCTTATTCGAAAACGGAGATATACGGTTTTTTAAAAATCCCCCCCTTACCCTTCTAAAAAAAACATCACAAAACGACAACAATGCGTTTTATGGGGACGGCTGTCTCTTCTATAAAACTCAAAGTTGGCGTTCCACAAGGCTCCATTTAGGCCCTTACTCTTTAAAACTCTTAAATGCCTACCCCTACATGGAGATTACATGGACCTTTTGCAGAACACCACAATTACACCACCAAAATGACCCTTTCCCGTTTTTTAAAAAACTTTTGCAAAGAGTCCCAACACCTTGTAAAATGGACCGAACAAAAATATATGTCACTTCACCCTAAAAAAACAAAATCATGTCATTAAAAAAGGCAAAAAAAGAAAAAAACTCCCCAAAATGTTTTCCCTCCATACCCCCTCAAAAATGTCTTGGGAACAAAGTCACCATCATAAAGTATTGGACTAATAATTGACAATAGTCCAGCGGAACCCCCCACATAACGTTACTATGCAAAAAAGCTCCCCCAGAAGTTATCAGCCACCAAAATAAAAACACTTTCTTGACCTTCACTCACGAAAACTTTTTTTCCATCTCATTTTCGTCTATTTGATTTTGCATCGCTATTGGGATTCTCAAGTGCAAACCACTAAAACCATTGTTCACCCTCATAAACGGCGCTCAAATAACCCTTCTGAAAAAACTAGCCTCGAAAAGCCTGTTATAAACTCTTCACATTTCCATTCAGCCAGAGACTCAAAAAACAAAGGGTAATGAGCACAAGATTCTGCCGGGGAAGCTCCAAAAATTTTTAAATGAGACGATTCTAAAAAAGTCTCGTCGAAAAACTCCCCAAACTCCTACCCAACCCCCAAATTTGGACCTATTTAAACAAGTCTAACGACTGGGGAACCTTTTTTGGGGAACCCCTCCAGAATACATCAAAAAAACCATTGTACACAATTTTAAAAAACACTTACCTTACCCTCTCTGCGGTAAAAAATAATTAAAAAAAACATAAAAAAAATAAAATAAAAAAACCAAAAGTAATACCAAGAATCTCAAAAGCATAAATCATCCCTTTTTCATTACTTAACCAATTTGTCTTTTCAACTTTTTTTTTTTTTCTTTTCTTTTTTTTCATGTATCAAGTACTTTATATATAAATATTTTTTGGGGTTTTGTGTGTGTGTGTGTGTGTGGGTGGGGTTTGTTTGTGTAGTGGCATAGGGATATAATCTTATGAAAATGATTATTGTTTCCCCTTTTTCACTCTCCTCTCTCTCTTTTCTCTTTCCCCTCTCTCTTCTCTCTCTCTTTCCCTCCTTCCCGCTCTCTCTCTCTCCTCTCTCTCTCTCACCCCGCCTCTCCCTTTCCCCTTTCTCTCTTCCTCTCTCTTTTACCTCCTCCCTCTCTCTCTCTTCCCTCTCTCCTCTTCTCTTTTCTCTCTCTCTCTCTCTCCTTGTCTGGGCTGGTGCGTGTGTATGCTCCGAATTTCGATTATTTTTTTCATTTTATTTTACTGTCGTTTTTATAAGGGTAAAAATTTTTGCGTTTTAGTAAATTCCATTAAATCATTACATCTCACGTTCCCCCCTCTCCCTTCCATCCTCTCTCTTCTCTCTCTCTCCTCTCTCTCTCCTCTTCTTTTTTTTTTTTTTTCTCCCCCCCCCCCCCCCCCCCCCCCCCCCCCCCCCCCCCCCCCAATGTCACTCCTTTGCTTAATACGTTCGACGTATTTTTTGCCTTTGGAAAAAAAGAATGCTGTGGTGCCCAGCCTCTCTCTCTTTCCCCCCATCCTTTTCTCCCTCTCCCTCCTTCCCTTCTCTTTCTCTCTCTCTCTCTCTCTCTCTCCCCTCCCTCTTCTCTTCTCCTCTCTCCCCTTCCTCTCTCTCTCTCTTCTATGCTGCAAACGTGGTGTATTTGTGTGTTCAAAATATGTCAAATTACTTCACTGTTGTTTTTTTATACATGCCAACGTGTACGGTATACACTTACCCATTTCCCCAGCCCCCTCACTCCCCCAAAAACCCCCTTCACCTTCCTCTTCATTATTATTTTTTCTTTTTTATTTCATTTTTTTTTTTGTTATTATCATTTTTTTTTTTTGTTTGTTTATTGTTATTTTTATTTTTTGTTTTTTTTTCATTTTTTTCATTTTCATTTGATGTTCCTCTTGATCATGACCGCTTTGCTTCTTCTTTTATTTTACATTAATTGATTTCACTGCATGTTTTTCCCTACTTGGGGGAGGACTGGGTGAAAAAAGCACGTTAGTGCTTACTATTATCCCCAAAAAAAAGAATTTTGTCTGTCTTGTCTTTTCTTCCTCTCTCTCTCCCCTCTCTCTCTCTCTCTCTCTCCCCTCTCTCTTCTCTCCTCTCTCCTCTCTCTCTCTCTCTCTCTCTTGGAGTGACTTCCTTTCTGGGGCCAGCAAGTCGAACTTTCCCCTAGCCCCAGTAAATTTTTTTCGTGTACAACAAAACTTCAAAAATGCAGCGAAGGTCTTCCATTTAAAATTTTGAAAATATCCTGAACACCGCTCTGCTATTCGTCCTTTAAAACTGAAGTCAGAGAAATCACTGTTTTCCATTCTTAAAAAAATACGACGCCATTCCCCCGTCGTGCAAGTAAGCAACAGTGCGTATCAAAGAAAATGTGCATCCAGGGAACAGAGCAGGGAAGGGGGTAGAAAAAAGGAAACGGCAAAAAAGAATGGGACGACCCCGCCGGTCTTTCTTTCCTAACCCCCCCTGTTTTCATACAAAACCGACAGAAATGACAACACAATGGAGATGCCCGTGCGAATCTTTTATCTTTTGCCAAACCCCCTCTCAACGTATCTTCGCCTGGCCAAGTCACCTCTGGGAAGGAAAAAACGCATACATCACACGTGTGACATAAATGGAGTCAGTTACTGTTTTTCCCACGTTAAAAATTTCCCAAAAAACGTGATGGGGGGACAAACAAAATGTTAATGGAGTTTTGTTGAAGATGTTTCTGACACCGAAAGACAAAAAACAGCCCTTAGTAACTACGACACAACTCCCAAATAACGTGAACCGTGTCTTTTTCTCAGAAACGAACGTGTATGATAGATGTAGCTGTGAAGTGAAGATCCCAGATTTGATTTGCACGACAGCACATGCGGCATTTTTACAATAAGAGAATCATACATGTTTGGAAAAAAACAACAAAGAAATGTGACCGTGTGTGTTCCTTGAAAAGGGAAAAACGAGAGGGCCCCGTGACCGAAACGGGTAGGGTTCACTAGTCCGAGGGTTTTACTAGTCCCGGGAGGGGGGTTTTCTAGTCCGAGGTTCACTATTGAGGGTTTACTGTCCAGGGTTTTACTATCCGAGGGGTTTTTTACTTCCGGGGTTCATATCCGAGGGTTTACTAGTCCCAGGTGGGTTCAAAACCCAAAACCCAACCCCCAACCCTAACCCTGGGTAGGAACCCTCGGGCTACCCTAACCCTAACCCTAAACCTCGACTAGGGAACCCCCGGGCTAGTGAACCCCGGACTAGTGGGACGTTCCCACGAAAAACAGAGGGCGAAAACCGAAATTTGGCGACCCCGTGCTGTTGCATTTTCGATCGCAATTGTTTAAAACGTTTTTGAGAAAGAATGATTTAAGTTCGGGGTTTATAACTGAAAATTTGTGCTTTTTTCCCTGATCTGGATTCCGTCAGTGATCTGTCCGTTTTTGAACGATTGTGCTTGCTATGGTGTTTGTTTTTACGCATTTCCCCCCCCCCCTCCCCATTTCCCACCCTTTTTTTAAGGGCTTTGTAAAGCTTATCACAAAAAACCCTTCATTCATTTTTTCATTCATTCTCTTCTCTTCCCCTCTCTCTCTCTCTCTCTCTCCCCTCTCTCCTCTCCCCCTCTCTCTCTCTCTCTCTCTCTCTCTTTCCCCTCTCCTCTCCCCTCTTTACCAAACTGTCCCAAAAAACCTGGCCACGGATCATTAAGAATGCCCCTTTTCTCCTCAGTAAACTCCAATTAACTTTAAAATTCTTTTTGTCGCCGATAACCCCCTCTTTCCAGAGGAATGAGGGGAACCCACATGACGAGTTCTTCAACCCCAAAGCCCGGGGCTTTGGGAGGAGGTGTGTGGCCAGCATTATAACGTCAAGTGTCACAGGGGCTTCCCAGTGAGGAACAAGACAACCCCTGAAAGGCCCGTTTCCCGACGCTCTGTGCGGGAGACATGGGTTCCTGCGGGAAAGTCTGGCGAGTCGCGTGCTGTTTTCGTGGGCTCCGCTTTTGTTCAAGAGACAGGACAGTCAAAGAAGCCTAGTTGGGCGATGTAACGACATAGGCATCCACATCTTTGCACGGGTGCCTTCTCTGTATTTGCCCTCATCAATCAGGGGGGAGAAAAGAGATAAACAGTTTCAATGTTAGGAAATGGCTTAATTAAATTTTTTCTTTCTGCCTGTCTTCGGGCCTCTCTTCTCCTCTTCCTTCCTTCTTCTCCCCTTCTCTCTCTTTTCCTCTTCTCTCTCCTCTCTCCTCCCCCCCCCCCCTCCCCCCCTCTCTCTCTGCTCTCTCTTCTCTTCTCTCTTCTCTCCTCTCTCCTCCCCTCTGCTATCAATCGATCAGCTAAAAAAATCATTACTCAATTCATCAACAATTATATCTTTTTATTGTTTTGTAGTTATTCTTATTGTTGTTTCTTATCTTCTATTTTCATTGATGTTCCTCTATGATTACATGACCGCTTTGCTTGCTTCTTTGATTTCTACATTAATTGATTTCACTGCATGTTGTAGTCCCTACTCAGGGCGAGGACTGGATGTAAAAAGCACGTTAGTGCTTATCTATTATCCTCGAAAATAAAGAATTTTGTCTTGTCTTGTCTTGTCTTCTCTCTCTCTCTCTCTCCTCTCTCTCTCTCTCTCTCTCTCTCTCTCTCTCTCTCTCTCTCTCTCTCTCTCTCTCTCTCTTGGAGTGACTTCCTTGTCTGGCTGCCAGCAAGTCGAACTTCCCATAGCCCCAGTAAATTTTGTCTGTGTACAACAAAACTTCAATAATGCCAGCTGAAGGTCTTCCATTAAATTTAGAAAATATCCTGAACACCGCTCTGCGTGATTCGTCCTTTAAAACTGAAGTCAGAGACAATCAGACTGTTGCCATTCTTAGACTAAATACGACGACCATTCCCCCGTCGTGCAAGTGAAAGCACACAGTGCTGTATTCAGAAGAAAATGTGCATCACAGGTCAACAGAGACAGGAGAAGGGGCTAGGAACACAGGAAACATAGGGCAAGTGAATGTGTACTGACCCCGTCCGGTCTGTTCCTGCCAACCCCACCCTGTCTGTCATACAACACCGACAGAAATGACAACATCAATGGAGATGCCTGTGCTGACATCTTTCAGTCTTCTGACCACCACCTCTCAACTGTATCTTCGCCTGCGCCAAGTGCACCGTCTGGCAAGGAAACACGCATCGACATCACACAGTGTGACATAGACTGTGAGTCAGTTACTGTTTTTCCCACGTTAAAATTCCATAATAACAGTGATGTGGACAAACACAGTGTTAATGGAGATTATGTAGAAGATGTTTCTGACACCGAAAGACAAAAAGACAGTCCATTAGTAACTACGACACAGACTCCAACTCAACGTGAAACCGATGTCTTTGTCTCAGAAGCGAACATGTGTATGATAGATAGTAGCTGTGATAGTGAAGATTCCTAGGATTTGATATGTCAACGACAGCACATGCGGACATTATTACAATAAGAGAGATCATGACATGTTTGGAAGAAACAACAAAGGAAAATGAATGACCGTGTGTGTTCCTTGAAGGAAGAACTGAGAGGCTGCGTGACACGAAACGGGTAGGGTTCACTAGTCCGAGGGTTCACTAGTCCGAGGGTTTACTAGTCCGAGGGTTCACTAGTCTGAGGGTTTACTAGTCCGAGGGTTTACTAGTCCGAGGGTTCACTAGTCCGAGGTTCACTAGTCCGAGGGTTTACTAGTCCGAGGGTAGGGTTCTAACCCTAACCCTAACCCTAACCCTAACCCTCGGACTAGTGAACCCTCGGACTACCCTAACCCTAACCCTAACCCTCGGACTAGTGAACCCTCGGACTAGTGAACCCTCGGACTAGTGGGACGTTCCCCACGAGAACACAGAGGGCGAAAACCGAAATCTTGGCGATCCATCGTGACTGTTGCATTGTCGTATCGCAATTGTTCATAAACGTTTTGAGAATGTAACTGTTATTAATGTTCGTGTTGATAACTGAATTCGATGCTTTTCCGTGATCTGGATTCTCGTCACGATGATCTGTCCTGTTATGTATCGATTGTGCTTGTCTATGGTGTTTGTTTATACGCATTCCCCACCCTCCTCCCCATTTCCCACCCTTGTGAATGGGCTTTGTAAAGCTTATCACAATAAACCATTCATTCATTTATTCATTCATTCTCTGTCTCTTCTCTCTCTCTCTCTCTCTCTCTCCTCTCTCTCTCTCTCTCTCTCTCTCTCCTCTCTCTCTCTCTCTCTCTCTCTCTCTCTCTCTCTCTCTCTTACGCATCTGTCCCAAAACACCTGGCCACGGATCTATTAAGAATGCTCCTTTTCTCCTCAGTAAACTCCAATTAATCCTTACTTCTTTAGTCGCCTGATAACCCATCTTTCCAGAGGAATGAGGAACCCACATGACGAGTTCTTCAACCACTAAAGCCGGTGCTATAGGGAGGAGGTGTGTGGACCAGCATTAATAACTGTCAAGCTGTCACAGGGGCTGTCCCAGCTGAGGAACAAGACAACCCATGAACGGCGCCGTTTCCCTGACGCTCTGTGCTGGGAGACACTGGCTCTGCTGCGGTACAAGTCTGGCGTCAGTCAGCGTGCTGTTTATCGTGGACTCCGCTTCTGTTCAGAGAGACAGGACAGTCAATGAAGACACTATGTTGGGCGATGTAACGACAGTAGGCATCCACATCTTTGTCACGGCTGCCTTCATCTGTATTTGCCCTCAGTCAATCAGGGAGGAGAGAAGAGATAAGATCAGTTACAATGTTAGGAGAATGGCTATAGATTACAATTTTACTTTCTGCCTGTCTGTCGGTCTCTCTCTCTCTCTCTCTCTCTCTTCTCTCTCTCTCTCTCTCTCTCTCTCTCTCTCTCTCTCTCTCTCCTCTCTCTCCCTCTCCTCTCTCTCTCTCCTCTCTCTCTCTCTCTCTCTCTCTCTCTCTCTCCCTCTCTCTCTCTGTCTATCAATCGATCAGCTAATCAATCACTTACTCAATTCATCAATCAATCAATCAGTCTATATATCTATCGATTGATCTATCCATCCATCTATCTATCTTTCTACCTGCCTATCTATCTATCTATCTATCTATCTATCTATCTATCTATCTATCTATCTATCTATCTATTAATTAGTCTGTCTGTGTGTCTGTCTGTCTGTGTGTCTGTCTAAGCTATATGCCTGTTTGTCTGCCTGCCTATCTGTCTCTGCTTACCTTCCTGTCTGTCTCTTCTCTGTGTTGCACCTCTGTCTCGTTGTTATATCATCGTTGTAGTGAAAACAATCAATTGTGCCCATGTATTCTTAGGCGATGTCTTTCTTTGTTGTATGATTTTTAAAAGTGTTTGATTAAAGAGCCAGCACATCTTAAGCCTTACTATTGTGCCAACATGCAAACGCTCAGACCTACAGAGAAACTAAAATGAGAGAAAGAAATAAAAAAGAGAGAGAGAGAGAGAGAGAGAGAGAGAGAGAGAGAGAGAGAGAGAGAGAGAGGGAGAGAGAGAGAGAGAGAGAGAGAGAGAGAGAGAGAGAGAGAGAGAGAGAGAGAGAGGGGGGGGGGGGCGTTGTTCAATCCGTTCTTTCCAGTCCCTTTAAAATCCAATCATTTCATTTCCGTGGACGTATCCAAGTGGATAATTCAGCCTCCATGAAATTACAGAATTTACACGCTCGCCTGTATGTAAAGTGGGTGCCATTGCAGGAGGTCTTGTGCCCGCAATGATGTCTGTCAAGCCGTCACGGGGTCTGTGTTGAATCACATTAAAGAGCAGCCCTACAAACAGCACAGACTCTTGCAGCGTCGATTGTCAGGAGGAACTCCAGCCTTGCTGCTGTAGAGGTCTGCTGTCACGCAGTTTGCTTTGCATCAAGGGCTGTACTTGGTGATCACAAAGACCTCAGTTTAGCCAGGAAGGGGTGGAGGCGGGAAATCAATGACAGGGGAAAGGACACTGTATTTATTCTCATTTACAGAAAACCGGGAGGTCTTGTCCCTTTTCTGGCCATCAGCCTGTTCATTGGTATTATGGAAAGGAACATCAGCCTGTTCATTGGTATTATGGAAAGGAACATCAGCCTGTTCAGTGGGATCATGGAAAGGAACATCAGCCTGTTCATTGGCATCATGGAAAGGAACATCAGCCTGTTCATTGGCATCATGGAAAGGAACATCAGCCTGTTCAGTTGTATCATGGAAAGGAACATCAGCCTGTTCAGTTGTATCATGGTCAGGAACATCAGCCTGTTCAGTGGTATCATGGAAAGGAACGTCAGCCTGTTCAGTGGTATCATGGTCAGGAACATGAAAGGAGGAGTCATTTGATTTCCTGCAGTCGTTGATTCTACGAGTGTGGTATTTTCTATGGCTGGCCCCCTTCCATGCCAGGTTTTTATTCCTGGCTATCCATCTACCTAATTAGTTGCCTCCCTCTGTTTCTCTCTGCCTCTGTCTGTCTTTCTATCTGTCTGTCTGTCTCTCTCTTTTTTTGAGTGTGTGTGCATCTGTCTCTATCTGTCTGTCTGTCTGTCTGTCTGTCTGTCTCTCTCTCTCTCTCTCTCTCTCTCCTCTCTCTCTCTCTCCTCTCTCTCTCTCTCTCTCTCTCTCTCTTCTCTCTCTCTCTCTCTCTCTCTCTCCCTGCTCCCCTCTCTCTTTCTCAATGTATTTATATGTCTGTCCGACTCCTCTCTCTCTCTCTCTCTCTCTCTCTCTCCTCTCTCTCTCTCTCTCTCCTCTCTCTCTCTCTCTCTCTGTCTGTCTGTCTGTCTCTCTCTCTCTCTCTCTCTCTCTCTCTCTCTCTCTCTCTCTCTCTCTGTGTGTGTGTGTGTGTGTGTGTGTGTGTGTGTGTGTGTGTGTGTGTGTGTGTGTGTTTCTCTCTCTCTCTCTCTCCTCTCTCTCTCTCTCTCTCTCTCTCTCTCTCTCTCTCTCTCCTCTCTCTCCTCTCTCTCTCTCTCTCTCTCTCTCTCTCTCTCTCTCTCTCTCTCTCTCTCTCTCTCTGTCTGTCTGTCTGTCTACCTATCCATCCGTCCATCTATCAATGTATCTATCCATCTATACATCCGTCTGTTCGTCTATTTGTCGACCTGTGGACTTTCAGATTAACTCAGCGTCTATGAAATCAAAGACTACACACGATCCCCATCAGTGAAGCGGGTTTGTGACCACACACGATCCCCATCAGTGAAGCGGGTTTGAAACTACACACGACCCCCTTCAGTGAAGTGGGTTTGAGACTACACACGATCCCCATCAGTGAAGTGGGTTTGAGACTACACACGATCCCCATCAGTGAAGTGGGTTTGAGACTACACACGATCCCCTTCAGTGAAGCGGGTTTGAGACTACACACGATCCCCCTCAGTGAAGTGGGTTTGTGACGACACACGATCCCCCTCAGTAAAGTGGGTTTGAGACTACACACGATCCCCATCAGTGAAGCGGGTTTGTGACTACACACGATCCCCCTCAGCGAAGTGGGTTTGAGACTATACACGATCCCCCTCAGCGAAGTGGGTTTGAGACTACACACGATTCCCATCAGCGAAGTGGGTTTGAGACTACACACGATCCCCTCAGCGAAGTGGGTTTCACTGCACGGAGGTCTGGTAACTGAAGTGATAACTGTCACGCTGTCATGGTAACTGAAGTGATAACTGTCACGCTGTCATTGTAACTGAAGTGATAACTGTCACGCTGTCATGGTAACTGAAGTGATAACTGTCACGCTGTCATGGGCTCTGTGGTAAACCAAGTAACAGGGTTGCCCAGTGACAAACGCGACCTCCCCATGGCACTCACCATTAGGGACAATGCCAGCGTTGGTGCCATAAAAGGCTGCTGTCACACAGTTTGCTTTTCAGCAGCAGTTTGCTTTTCAGCAGAGGTCGTGTTGACCTCTTATTAACGGGCAAGATGACATTGACAAGAAAGGGGAGGAGGACATCACCTCTATTCTCACTGACAGAAAATCGAGAGTTCTCGTCCTTGTTGTTTTCTGGCCATCACCCTCTTCATTGATGTCATGGAAAGAGACGTGACTGCAGGACTGCTTTGACTCTCTATAGATGTTAACTCGGCTCGGGTTACTCTTTTTTGTGCGTCATTAACTTCCACTAAGCCATAGAATGTTTACCTATTGTGTCTCTGTCCATGTTTGTGTGTATGTATGTGTGTAAGTATGTATATATGTATGTATGCATCTGTGAATGTGTGTGTATGTATGTATGCATAAATGTATGTATGTGCGTATGTCCGCCTATCTACCTATCTATCTACCTACCTTCATATCTATCTATCTATCTATCTATCTATCTATCTATCTATCTATCTATCTATCTATCTATCTATCTATCTATCTATCTATCTATCTATCTATTTGTCCATCTATGTGTCTATCTTAGTAACTATCAATCTATCTGTCTGTCTATCTATCTATCTATCTATCTATCTATCTATCTATCTATCTATCTATCTATCTATCTATCTGTCAACAATATCTATCAATCTAAAAAAAAGGAGCAAAACAAATTAATTGCTAATAACGAAAAAGAAAATCTCACATCAAAATAAACGTTCCTAATTCATCTGAAGACGATCCTTAGAGAGACTGGAGAACTCGCGTCAGACCTTCCAGTCTCATTGAGTTCGGTTAGGGAGGTTTAAAGAGAAAGAGGGAGAGACAGGATGAGAAGGGCACCCAGATATCAGATGTCTGTCTCTTTAGCTGACCTCTGATCGCCTCGAATGTTCTTGGGCGCAGAGCTGTTGTAGTGCCAATGGTGCCCTGATTGAAGTCTTGGAGGGGGTGTGGGCTGTTGTATTCTCCTGTGTCCTGTCACAGCTGTTCCCCCTTTACCTTCCCTCCTTTCCTAGGTTTGATTGTCTGTGGATAAAAGCAGGAAACACACCAACAAGATTCTGTTTACCACAATAACATGTATCAGATAACATCAACACCTCATACATTTGCTAGTGTCACAGGAATCAAAATCTAATTGCACAGAAACTAGTGGGTAAAGCCCAAACGATTGCATTGAATAGATAGAGTATACTTTATGTGTTACGTCAAAGCGAGCAGAAGTTGTACTCTTAGAACAAACCTGGGCGAAAACGCTGTGGACGGTAAAACGCTGTGGAAGGTAAAACGCTGTGGAAGGTAAAACGCTGAGGAAGGTAAAACGCTGTGGAAGGTAAAACGCTGTGGAAGGTAGATAAGTCAAGGAAAATGCTGGCTTTAAGTGGTGTAGCTGGAACGAGCTCAATTCAACTTAACTGGCAAATATTGTTATAGGAAAAACTACAGCTCAAGAAGACAATTTACATTCTTTTATATATTTTTGTCATACTTCTTTCTCCCCCTTACTCCCCCCCCCCCCATGCTCTCTGTCTGTGTGTCTGTCTGTCTGTCTGTCTGTCTGTCTGTCTGTCTGTCTGTCTGTCTGTCTGTCTGTCTGTCTGTCTGTCTCTCTCTCTCTCTCTTTCTCTCTCACACACACACACGCATACACACACACACACACACACACACACACACACACACACACACACACACACACACACACACACACACACACACACACACACACACACACACACACACACTCACACACGCACGCGCATACACACACACACACACACACACACACACACACACACACACACACACACACACACACACACACACATTCTCTCTCTCTCTCTCTCTCTCTCTCTCTCTCTCTCTCTCTCTCTCTCTCTCTCTCTCTCTTTGTTGACTCAATTATAACAAACTTTTTGGTGGCTCCCGAAGTTTTCCCTTCGGTAACAACTTTGGGGAAGAAAAACAACTTACACGCATATAGAGATACATCAAAAGATCTGTCCGTGAACCTGTCAAGTATGTTGTTTTTCTCCCAGGTAAAATTCAGTTGATCCCAACTGCGTTAGTCGCATGGATAACTCACCTCTCTCAAAACATTAGGGAACCTCAGGAACGTTCTCTGGCCGGTGAAGTGGGCGAAATAGCAGGGAGATCTGGAGCCAGCAATAATAACTGCCAAGGTGTCACGGGGTTGTCCCAGCCATGTAACAAGACGGCCCAATAAACAGGACGGTTTCTGTGAGGCAGTGAGCTGAGAAACGTTGGCTTTGGTACCGTATATGTCTGGTGTCACACTCTTTGCTTTGATATCCTGGAGTGTGCTCTTGATCAGAAAGACAGACGGGAGTAATTAAAAGATTTTTGTTCTGTTATAAAAACACACACACTCAAACACTCAAGAAGGGAAAAGGAATAAGATTAATTGTAATGTGAGAAGAATCGCTATGGATCACAGTCCTCCTGTTCTATCTATCTATCTATCTATCTATCTATCTATCTATCTATCTATCTATCTATCTATCTATCTATCTATCTATCTATCTATCTGTCTGTCTGTCTGTCTCTGATCAGTCAGACCATGCCTATCTACTGTCATCATCTATCCACCCGTGTGACTGCCTGTATTCCCACTGGTACACAAACCTCGATCCTGTTTGAATAAACTGAACTGATTTATGGCCGTCATTGACTGGTAAAATACTCGAGATGAATGTGTTCTCAAACACAGAGAGGCATCAGACAACGGGAGTGACTAAATATATGAGGCATGACACTGAAAAGAAAACCATAGTGGAACAAGCAAAGACTCCTGGTGAACTGCGTCTGTCTGTGTTTGTCTGTCTGTATGTCTGTCTGTCTGTTTGTCTCTGTTTGTCTCCCTCCCTCCCTTCCTCTCTCCCTCTTTTCCTCCCTCCCTCCCTCCCTCCCTGCCTCCCTCTCTCTCTCTCTCTCTCTCTCTCTCTCTCTCTCTCTCTCTCTCTCTCTCTCTCTCTCTCTCTCTCTCTCTCTCTCGCATGAGTGTACATTCCAATTCAGCTTAATAAGATAACACAAAGGCAGAGCGAAAAGGAGGAGGAAAAAACACACAGTCACAGACAGACAGAAGTTCATTTGACTTCAAACTTCAAAACGTTTATCATGCATTGGCCATTAACCCATGTGAAACTTACGCACAAACACCACCTTCATACAGTGAGTATATTAGACAGACAAACAGAGGGAAAGAGACAAGGGCAGGACGGGTGGGAGTGATGGACAGAGAACAGAAGGATGAGACGAGGGCAGGGATAAGGGGAGAAAGAGGTGGATGTGGTGAGAAAAGAGTCTTTACAATCTCACTGCTTTAGCGTCTCAGAGGTCACATCCAACTATTGCTATCAAGGAGGTTTTATTTCTGATAAAAGAAAAGGGAAAACAGAAACAAGAAAAGCATTGCCATAGAGCGATCCTCTACACTTCATCCCTAGACGACTTCAGCAAGTTTGGTGAACGAGTGACAGACCTCCTAGTCTCATTAAGCTTGCTGGCAGAGGGTAGAAGAGAGGGAGGAGACAGAGGATGAGAAGGGCGGTCAGACATCAGATGTCTGTCTCTTTAGCTGGCGTCTGACGCCGGAGTTCTCTCGGGCACAGAGGTGTTGTGCTGCAAGTGATGCCTAAGCTAATGAAATGGGAAGAGGGGGAGCGAGGAAAGGGTGGAAAGGGAGGAAAGACAACGTCATTTGTCTGTCTAGAAGCAAAGTTCTTCCACTCCTCTCTCTAGTTTCACTCCTTTCTCATGTGACAGTCTGCAGAGATAACTCGCCAATTTTACATTCCTAAACTTTGTCAACTTAGGAAATCCAAGATGATTGCATCGAGTCCAACAAACTTCATGTAATTCGTCAAGGCAAGCAGATGCCAGGCATCTGGAACAAGTCTGTGCTAAACCGAGCACGTGATGACAGGCAGATCTGTCAAGGAGGGGGTGGACCTCTGCTGCTGTGCCTGGCAGTAGGTCACTTTGTGGGAGAAAGTACTGTTTCAGTAGAGTGTTCACGTGATATCACGTGTTTTCATTTCCCATTGCTTTTTACCTCTCTTCTCTCTCTCTCTCTCTCTCTCTCTCTCTCTCTCTCTCTCTCTCTCTCTCTCTCTCTCTCTCTCTCTCTCTCTCTCTCTCTCTCTGTATTTTGTCTAAAACGGACCTGTTGGGCCTGTGTCGAGGCGACGTATTTCTTCATTGTTTAATGAAAAAAGTACAATCAATGAATCCAGTAAATTCCCAACCTTACTATTGCGTTAGCAAACAAACGCTTCGACCTACAGACAAACTAAAATGAGAAGAGAGAGAGAGAGAGAGATAGAGAGAGAGAGAGAGAGAGGGGAGAGAGAGAGAGAGAGACAGAGACAGACAGACAGATAGACAGACAGACAGACTGGCAGACAGGCAGACAGACAGACAGAGACAGAGACAGAGATTTGATCATTTCGCTCTTTCTTATCCATTTAAAATCCACTCCTTTCCATGGACGTATCCAAGTGGATACCTCAGCCTCCATGAAATTACAGAATTTACATGTTCGCCCGTACGTAAAGTGGGTGCCATTGTAGGAGGTCAGGTGTCTGCACTGATAACTGTCAAGCTGTCACGGGGTCTGTATTGAATCACATTAAAGAGCAGCCCCTCAAACAGCACAGACTCGTGCAGCCTCAACTGTCAGGAGGAACGCCAGCCTTGCTGCTGTAGAGGTCTGCTGTCATGCAGTTTGCGTTCCATCAAGGGCTGTACTTGGTGATCAGAAAGACCTCGAGTAGGGCTGGGCGTGAAAAGTCTGTAAAAAAATTGACAAGAAAAGGGAAGAAGGCATTATCCTTATTCTCATTTACAGTGTGCCGGGGAACCCTGGTCCTTCATCTTTATTTTTTCTCCCATCCCCCCCATTCATTGATGTCATGGAAAGAGACATGAAAGGAGGATTCATTTGATTTACTGTTGGCCTTTATTTCATGTGCATTTTTTAACACTTTTTTTTTTAATGGGTGACTCCTTATGTGCTACGTTTTATCTCTCTATCTATCTATCCAATCAGTTTTCTGCCTGTTTGTCTGTCTGCCTGTCTCAGTCTGTCTGTCTGTCTGTTTGTCTCTCAATCTGTCTAGCTGTCTATTTGTCAGTCAGTCTGTGTGTCTGTCTTTCTGTATGTCTATATGTCAGCTTGTCCGTTTGTTAGGCTGTTTTTTGTTGTCTATTTTAGTCCATCTTTCCGACTGTCCAACCATTTGTTTGTCTGTATTTAAATAGGTAGATTTACAGAACTCTCTGTGTCTGTCTGTCTGTCTGTCTGTCTGTCTCTCTCTCTCTCTCTCTCTCGCTCTCTTTCTCCCTCCCTCCTCTCTCTCTCTCTCTCTCTCTCTCACTCTCCCCCCCCCCCCCCCTCTATTTTTCTCTCTCCATCTTCTCTCTCTCTCTCTCGTGTACATTTTGAGTCACATTTACAAAAAAAAAAAACACCCAGAAAACATAGGAGGAGCGAGGTGAAGGAGAGGAGACAGAGAGGCAGGCTAGCTTACTGGAGGACGAAAATCTATCGAGTACAGAAAATTATGCCAGAGAGAGAGAGAGAAGGAGAGAGGAGATGAGAGAGAGAGAGAGAGAGGAGAGAGAGAGAGAGGAGAGAGAGAAGAGAGGAGGAGAGAGAGAGAGAGAGAGAGAGAGAGAGAGAAAAGAGAGGAGAGAGAGAGAGAGAGAGAGAGAGAGAGAGAGAGAGAGAGAGAGAGAGAAGAGTTTGGGTGGGCCGAGGACGGGCAAGAGAACGATAGGAGCAGAAAGGGTAGAAGGGAAGGCGAGATAGAAATCGCGAGAAGAGAATGATTACTATCTTCAGTTCCTCAGACAATCACCACACTCGGAATTGAATGTGAACTGATCTTTGTTTGAAACAAACCAATACATAACGAAACAAATTAAACACAAACAGCCCAAAACACGAAAGCGTTCATGCACGAAAACCTCCTCAACTTCTCCCAGACTAGCCTCTGAGAGATCGGTGAACAAGCGGGACATCTTCCAGTCTCATCACCGTCGCTGAGGAATAGTGGAAGACAGGATGAGGAGAGCACACAGACATCAGATGTGTCTCTTTACCCGAAGTCTCAACTCCTCCAGTTCTCTTGGGCGCTGGGCTGTTGAGAAGCAAGTGCTGCCTTGCTTTAAGTCCTGAAAGGGTGTGTGTGGGGAGGATTATTTTCTCCTGTCTCTTACCACACACAACTGCTCCACTCATTCTTTAGCTTTGCTCCTTTCTTAGGTTTAATAGTTCGATGAGAAAAACCGAAAGTCAACCAACGTCACTTGTTTGCAGTTTATTCTATCCCACAATATAAATACATCATAAATTCCCTTTCGTGATAAAATTCAACATTTTGATTGAGCAGATATAGGTGGGGGAATCACAAACAGATTTAGGGCATAAAATAGGCTACGCGTTAGGTCAAACAAGTATTGACGTGTTCCTAGGAAGAGTCTGAGCGAAGAACGAGCAATCACTCATCTTCTGAAATTGGCCACAGGATGAACATCCATGTTTTCCTCATCTGATGAAATTGGCCACAGGATGAACATCCATGTTTTCCTCATCTGATGAAATTGGCCACAGGATAAACATCCATGTTTTCCTCATCTGATGAAATTGGCCACAGGATGAACATCCATGTTTTCCTCATCTGATAAAATTGGCCACAGGATGAACATCCATGTTTTCCTCATCTGATGAAATTGGCCACAGGATGAACATCCATGTTTTCCTCATCTGATGAAATTGGCCACAGGATGAACATCCATGTTTTCCTCATCTGATGAAATTGGCCACAGGATGAACATCCATGTTTTCCTCATCTGATGAAATTGGCCACAGGATGAACATCCATGTTTTCCTCATCTGATGAAATTGGCCACAGGATGAACATCCATGTTTTCCTCATCTGATGAAATTGGCCACAGGATGAACATCCATGTTTTCCTCATCTGATGAAATTGGCCACAGGATGAACATCCATGTTTTCCTCATCTGATGAAATTGGCCACAGGATGAACATCCATGTTTTCCTCATCTGATGAAATTGGCCACAGGATGAACATCCATGTTTTCCTCATCTGATGAAATTGGCCACAGGATGAACATCCATGTTTTCCTCATCTGATGAAATTGGCCACAGGATGAACATCCATGTTTTCCTCATCTGATGAAATTGGCCACAGATGAACATCCATGTTTTCCTCATCTGATGAAATTGGCCACAGGATGAACATCCATGTTTTCCTCATCTGATGAAATTGGCCACAGGATGAACATCCATGTTTTTCCTCATCTGATGAAATTGGCCACAGGATGAACATCCATGTTTTCCTCATCTGATGAAATTGGCCACAGGATGAACATCCATGTTTTCCTCATCTGATGAAATTGGCCACAGGATGAACATCCATGTTTTCCTCATCTGATGAAATTGGCCACAGGATGAACATCCATGTTTTCCTCATCTGATGAAATTGGTCACAGGATGAACATCCATGTTTTCCTCATCTGATGAAATTGGCCACAGGATGAACATCCATGTTTTCCTCATCTGATGAAATTGGCCACAGGATGAACATCCATGTTTTCCTCATCTGATGAAATTGGCCACAGGATGAACATCCATGTTTTCCTCATCTGATGAAATTGGCCACAGGATGAACATCCATGTTTTCCTCATCTGATGAAATTGGCCACAGGATGAACATCCATGTTTTCCTCATCTGATGAAATTGGCCACAGGATGAACATCCATGTTTTCCTCATCTGATGAAATTGGCCACAGGATGAACATCCATGTTTTCCTCATCTGATGAAATTGGCCACAGGATGAACATCCATGTTTTCCTCATCTGATGAAATTGGCCACAGGATGAACATCCATGTTTTCCTCATCTGATGAAATTGGCCACAGGATGAACATCCATGTTTTCCTCATCTGATGAAATTGGCCACAGGATGAACATCCATGTTTTCCTCATCTGATGAAATTGGCCACAGGATGAACATCCATGTTTTCCTCATCTGATGAAATTGGCCACAGGATGAACATCCATGTTTTCCTCATCTGATGAAATTGGCCACAGGATGAACATCCATGTTTTCCTCATCTGATGAAATTGGCCACAGGATGAACATCCATGTTTTCCTCATCTGATGAAATTGGCCACAGGATGAACATCCATGTTTTCCTCATCTGATGAAATTGGCCACAGGATGAACATCCATGTTTTCCTCATCTGATGAAATTGGCCACAGGATGAACATCCATGTTTTCCTCATCTGATGAAATTGGCCACAGGATGAACATCCATGTTTTCCTCATCTGATGAAATTGGCCACAGGATGAACATCCATGTTTTCCTCATCTGATGAAATTGGCCACAGGATGAACATCCATGTTTTCCTCATCTGATGAAATTGGTCACAGGATGAACATCCATGTTTTCCTCATCTGATGAAATTGGCCACAGGATGAACATCCATGTTTTCCTCATCTGATGAAATTGGCCACAGGATGAACATCCATGTTTTCCTCATCTGATGAAATTGGCCACAGGATGAACATCCATGTTTTCCTTGTTCTGAATGTTGTTGATCATGCCTGAGGAAGACCGAAGAGGTCGAAACGCGTCGTGTTTCGTCTTGTAATTTTTGTTGTCCTGTTTGTTCGGCGGATTAGTGATAATTATTTTTTTCTTAATGTTTGAATTTTCGCCTGCAGTCACCTCACTTTGAAACTAACAGCAATTTTCAGCGTGTGCCAGGAACATTTTCTCTCAAATAAAATCAGACTGATTCAAATTCCCTAGTCCCATCCCCCCATCTACTCATGCGATTAACTTCTACAGCACTGAGGTCCATGGACGTTGATCTGCCAATAAAATGAAAGTAACAGTAGGAAGGTTGGTGCTTACAGCAATGACTGCTGTGCTGTCACAGGCTCTGCCAGAGCGAAGTAACAGGGAGCAGCCCTGCGCACTCTGTCGTTTCTCTACCCCACTCTGCCGAGGAGGATGGCTTTGCTGTGGTAAAATCTGGCTTCAGAGAGCTAGTTTCTATTGCAGGCCATGGAACAGATCTGTCTGGCATTGATGGAAAAAAAGGGAATCAAAAGGGAAATGAGATTGCCATGAACGGGAAATAAGACATCCCCTCCGTTCTGGTTGGCACCTCTGCCTGCCATTTTCACTGATGTCACATATTGGGAGAGGACAGACGGCAGGAGTTTCGATTCAGTTTGCTGCCTTTGGACTTACGCCTGCATGAAAATGCTCATTTACACTCAAAGAGCACGCTTTTTTGTTCGTAGTGTGTAGTAAGTGAATATTACATCACTCAGTGGTTTACCAGGTAAACCTGGTGTAACAGTGAGGAAGAAGAGAAGAAATCAGATTATTCATAATGTGAGGAGAATCGGTGTGGATCAATGTTTTTATATGCCTGCATGCATATATGTGTATGTATGTATCTGTAAGTCTGCTTGTCTGTCTCTAACTGTGTGTATGCGTCTGTCTGTTAGTCTGTCTGTCCACAGGTCTACATACCTTATCGTCTATTTGTTTGTGTCACTGTTCTTACCATCCGTCCTTGCCTCTCTCTCTCTCTCTCTCTCTCCTCTCTCTCTCCTCTCTCTCTCTCTCTCTCTCTCTCTCTCTCTCTCTCTGTGTCTGTCTGTCTGTCTCTCTCTCTCTCTCTCTCTCTCTCTCTCTCTCTCTCTCTCTCTCTCTCTCTCTCTCTCTCTGCGTTAAAAAATCGTAGCAATGAAAGCAATCAAAGGTGCCAGCATGCTCTTATTTCCCTTTTTTCGGCATTAACAATATAATTAAGGTTCATGTGAAACACCTGCAAATTCGCACCCTCACTGTTTGGGCAATGTAATGTATAATCTATGAGCCGTGTGTGTAACCTTGACTCCTGACCTGTGATCTACAACTCGGATCGAGGCTGCACATGCGCAGCGCTCTGGACCGTTGGCTCATGGACACGTAAGTACGTTAGATGGTGTCAGAAGCAGGATTTTAATCTCTCATTTAATCTAGGTCAAATTACACAATAGAAAACTAAACAAAATGAACTTTGAACATCCTTACATTGACTGGGAAGTACCAGATCTGTATCAAGAGTTTCAAAGATTCAAAGATCACGTCGAATTTGTGTTCGACGGACCACTATCAACACTCGGCAACGAGCAGAAGTCCGGATGGATCGGAACATGGATTGGTGTACAGGGTCGAGAAATTCACAAAATTCTAAATTGGCAAGAAGGGGAAAAAATCGATCCAATCAGAGTCCTCAACAAATTTAAAGCGTATATCAAACCAAGAAAAAACACAAGCGCATAGCAAGACACACCTTGAAACAAAGAAAACAACAATCAGACGAATCTTTCGACAACTTCGTGAAAGATCTACGCTTGATTCTGAGAGACTGTGAATACGCCGATGCCGATGACATTCTAACTGACGTTATCATCGATGGCGTGAAAGAAAAAAAGGTACAAGAAAGCCTGCTAGACGTAGGAGAAACCCTAACATTGGCAAAAGCAATTCAGATCGGACAGCAATACGAACTCTCTCAGAAACAGATGCGCGTCATCAGTGAAGAAGACAACCCCATCGTTCATGTCATCGACAAATACTTCGATGTAAAAAACAAACCCAGAAGACAACAAAGCACATCACAAAGAAAAGTTGAACAGCCCTTTAAACAAAAGCCTCGACCCGACCCCACTAAACCAACTCGGGCAACAGACACGTTTACACACATGTGCATGAGATGTGGAAGAGAGAGGGATCATTCTAGGATAGGAGAAACTGCCCCGCATTTGGAACAACTTGTTCCTACTGTTCAAAACCAAACCATTGGGCATGCGTATGTCTACAAAAAAAGAAAAGAACTGTCCAAACAGTTGATTCCAAATCTGACTCTGAATCTGATTCAGACCTACTTGTCATACATATGGCATCAACCTCCGAAGATAATCACTCCTACAGCAAGCGGAATCAAACAGCAAAAGTACTTGAAAAGAACATCTAATTTAACATCGACACAGGTGCAAAGTGCGACACCATGAATCTGAAAGACTTCCAGCGCTTAACACAACCATGTGACCTCACCAGGTCAAAACGAATTCCTCGTTCCTACTCAAACCATCACATCTTTGCGGTGGGGACCTCTGTCCTACCACTCAAATGCAACCACCAGACAGTGAAGATGAACTCAAAACGTTTTGGTCTGAATTTCCAGAAATCAGCAAGAATACTGGTACACTCCCAGGGGAATATTCTATCAAGCTAAAACCAGGAGCAAAAGGAGTAGCCCATGCTCCCCGACGTCAGCCAGTGAAATTACGTCAACAGATCATTGACAAACTGAAAGAAATGGAAAAAAGACGGCCACATAAAAAAAAGTAGAAGAACCTACAGAGTGGGTCAGCTCCATGACTGTGTCACTGCGTAACGACAATATCCGCATATGCATTGACCCGCGAGATCTCAACAATGCAATTCAAAGAGAACACTATCCGATGCGTACAATTGAAGATATACTTGCGATAATCCTGATGCAAACGTGTTCACCAAATTGGACGCGAAATCTGGGTTCCTTCAAATCAAACTAGATGATGCCTCATCTTTTCTAACCACAGTCAACACACCAATTGGCCGACACAGCTGGCTGTCCATGCCCTTCGGCATCAAAAGTGCACCAGAAGTCTTCCAGAGAATTATGGATGAGATGCTGGAAGGAATCTCAGGAGCTTATGGCACCATGGATGACATTCTTGTCCCTGATCGTGATGATGATCATCATGATGAAATCTTGAAACAAGTCATAAACAGAGCCACAACTTACCCTGTCTTGGACATCTCCTGACATCAGAAGGACTGATCGCAGACCCAGAAAAGGTGAAAGCTATACAAGCAATGCCAACACCACAGAACAAGGATGATGTAAAACGCTTTCTGGGTTTCATAACCTATCTGGGACAATTCATACCAAATCTCAGCGAAGAAAGCAACGCATTGAGAGAACTGTTAAAAGACAATGTACTGTTCGACTGGCTAAAACCTCAAGAGGAAGCTTTTAAAAGACTGAAAGACCTGTGCTGCAAACCTCCAGTTCTGGCTTTCTACAATCCCAAGAGACCAGTGGAAATTCAGTGTGACGCCAGCCAACATGGCCTGGGAGCATTTCTACTACAGGATGAAAAGCCAATAGCCTATGCATCAAGATCTCTTACAGAAACTGAATAGAGATATGCACAAATACAAAAAGAAATGCTCTCCATTGTATTTGTCTGTTCGAAATTCCACTGTTACATTCTGGGGTCAACAGTGACAGTATACAATGACCACAAACCACTGGAGTAAATCTTCAAAAAACCTCTACTCTCTGCACCCATGAGGTTACAAAGCATGCTGCTGAACCTTCAGTGGTACGATCTCAGTGTTGTATACAGAGCAGAAAAACACATGAATCTTCCTGACGCGGTCTCCAGAGCACGTCTTCCAAATCAGACTCCGGAAATTCACCAATTACACACCATCAGAAGCATAGACTTCCTTGCTGTCAATGAAGAGAAATATAAAGAAATTAAAAGGAAAACTCAGGAAGAACTGGAACCTTTAAAAGACATTATTCTGAGAGGCTGGCCTGACGATAAAATCAACCTAACACCCGTTGTCAGACCCTTTTGGGACTCACGTGCGGAACTCACAGTGTGGGATGGTGTGATCTACAAAGGCATGCGCATAGTGATACCTTCCAGTCTTCAGGGACACATGTTAAAACTCATTCATGAATCACACATGGAAATTGTAAAATGCGAACAACGAGGGAGAGAAGTTATGTACTGGCCAGCTCTGAATGCCGAAATTGAAGAAACAGTGAAGAATGGTCCCAAATGCGCTACATTCCAGAAACAAAACACAGCAGAACCTCTGATACCCACAAGAACTCCTGACTATCCATTTGAGTCTGAAGGAAAAACACTATCTCATCCTGGTTGACTACTACTCCAAATTCATCGACGTAGATGAACTGAAGAACCTGACTAGTAGCTGTGTCATAGACAATCTAAACAAGATGCGAAGCATATAAACGTATTCCCAGTTTTCCAAACCGCTTATAAATCAGCCAAGTGCTTTATGAGATAAGAAATAAAGGCGAAATAACGATTTTAACGGTTATTTAACCGATGTACACTTTTGAAACTGGTATTTTAGTCCTCACTAGGCTAAAGCCTGTTTACATACTAAATTTCATCCAAATCGGACAATATGTCAAGAATAACGGGTTTTAACGGTCAGATTTTGAAACACTGCATGGACGTGCCATTTGTGTGTGATGACCTTTCTATATACAAAATTGCATTAAAATCCACCAATATATAAAAAATAACGGCAAAATAACGGTTTATCGGTTATATAACCGATATACACTTTTGAAACCGGTATTTTAGTTCTCACTGGGCTGAAGCCTGTATACATACCAAATTTCATCCAAATCGGACAATATGTCAAGAATAACGGTTTTTAACGGTCAGATTTTGAAACACTGCATGGAAGTGCCATTTGTGTGTGATAACCTTTCTATATACAAAATTGCATTAAAACCCACCAATATATAAAAAATAACGGCAAAATAATGGTTTAACGGTTATATAACCGATATGCACTTTTGAAACCGGTATTTTAGTCCTCACTGGGCTAAAGCCTGTGTAGATATCAAATTTCATCCAAATTGGACAATATGTCAAGAATAACGGTTTTTAACGGTCAAATTTTGGAACACTATATAGAAGTACCATTTGTGTGTGATAACCTTTCTATATACCAAATTTAATTAAAATCGACCTATATATAAGAAATAACGGCAGAATAACGGTTTTTAACGGTTGTTTAATCCATTTTCAGCATTACATCACTTACATATGGACAGAGGATCAGATTTGTCACAAGATCATACATAACGCTTATAAATTGGCCAAGTACTTTCTGAGATATTCCATAAAGAAGAAAAACCGTTACAAGCCGTTACAACCGTTAGTAACGGCTATAACGGGGCAAACTAAAACATCAGGCATCATCCGTGACCCATAATGAACATACCTGCTAATTTTCATAAAGGTCAGCCAAGTACTTTCTGAGATATTCCATAAAGAAGAAAAACCGTTACAGGCCGTTACAGCCGTTAGTAACGGTTATAACGGTAAACTAAAACATCGGGCATTATTTGTGACCCATAATGAACATACCTACAAATTTTCAGAAAGATCGGCCAAGTACTTTCTGAGATATTCCATAAAGCAGAAAAAGCGTTACAGGCCGTTACAGCCGTTAGTAACGGCTGTAACGGTAAACTAAAACGTCGGGCATCATCCTTGATCCATAATGAACACACCTACAAATTTTCAGAAAGATCGGCCCAGTAGTTCTGTCTGGAGCGAGTGGAACACATTTTTGACCACGGACACACACACACACACACACACACACACACACACACACACACACACACACACACACACACACACACACACAGAGCATTTTTTTCGTTCCCATTCTAAAGTACTCCCAGTTCTTTAAGAACTGGGAGTACAAAAACCAGTTCAGTCGTCATGGGATTCCTGAAAAAATCAGAAGCGACTGCGGATCTCAGTTCACCAGCAGAGAAGTCACACTGTTCGGCTGCGAATGTGGAATAGAACACAAGTCTAGCACCTACTTTCACAGCTCAAATGAAGCAGAACGTGGCGTACAGACAGTAAAACGACTGTGGTGAAAGAACACTCACAAACATCTGGCTCTGCTGGATTACAGAACAACGCCTTTAGAAGGAGTCAATCTCTCTCCAGCACAACTACTGATGGGACGTCGCCCCAGGAACAAACTACCAGTGTGCCGCAACCTCCTAAATCCAACAGTTCAAGATAAAGAAAGCACCAGGAAACGTCTTGACAAATTGAAAGAAAAACAAACATTCTACCATGACAGACCATATCTGAACAATCACGTACCGTTCCTACCAGGAGATGAAGTACGCATGACTCCCCTATCAGGAATCAAAGAATGGCAACCTGCTGTTGTAATGAATCAATGCCAAACTCCCAGGTCGTACATAGTACAACCAAGAGGACAGCAATACAGACGCCACAGAAAACAGCTGAGAACTTCAACACGTTCAGCAAATACTGAAACTTTAACTCCCAGAGTTCATAGTGAGATTGGTGATGAGGACACAAGCACATCAACCTACAGCCATTCCCACAATACACAAGACAGACCCTACAAAACTCGGAGTGGCCGGGAAGTGCATGCTCCTGAAAGACGGGATCTTCGAAAGAAAACCAAAATCGCACTGAGTAGTTAGTTATATGTTACTGTTAAAAGGTTTTTTTTCTAGTTGAGTTTCAAGTTTTCTATTTGAAAAAAGAGACATTGATAACAATAATCCTTTAAAGAAGAGACATGTACATACAAAATAAAATATGAGAGAGATAGTCTATGAGCCGTGTGTGTAATCTTGACTCCTGACCCGTGATCCACAACTCGGATCGAGGCTGCACATGCGCAGCGCTCTGGACCGTTGGCTCATGGACACGTAAGTACGTTAGAGGCAACACTCACTCAGACGCACTAAGGAATTCGGACCCCTCCTTCCCACCTCCTCCCTCTACCCCCCCCCCCCCCCCCCCCCTCCTCCATTTCTTCAATCCGTTCTTTCCGCTCCCTCGAAATCTAGCCATGTCTTCGTAGCGACATGGGTGATTCCGCCCCCATAAAATCAAAGACTGCACACATTCTCCCTAGTGAAGTGAGTCTCACTGCGAGGAGGTCTGGTGACGGCCTTTCACGAAATGATAGATAAGTCGCGCAGGGCTGATCGCCGCTGCGGGCAACAAAGTGTGGTGAGGGTCATTTTGGGGTAAAATGAGATTTTTGCACCAACACATAGGAAAACCATTAAAGCATGTCATGTTTCACAGATTTTACCTAAATTAAGCTAGAAATGTGATTAAAAAATTTTTTTTCACTCCGTGTCATCGATTTTAAGCAGCACCGATTGCGAAACGTTACTCATTTTCAACAGATAATCGAGTGCACATCCCTTGCAGAGCCCCTGGCGTGTCACACATCATTCGAAAGCTTAGTGTGTCTATTTTTAGAATTTATACACAATTTTCTAAAATAAACTAGGCCTAATCAGAAGGCCTTTAGGAGAAAAGTCGTACACAAAAGAAAGCCTTCCAACCAATCAGCAGTCAAATACCGAAATGCCCTTAGTAACTCAACTATTTGACAGCAGAGACGCTGCCTTTCATTGGCCACAGCTCAACGGAATCTATTGCGTTTTGTCTTTGTCGTCGCTTCACTCCAAAAATCATCATCATGGATCGACGTATTGTAACGCTGTTAAATTCATCAAAATCAGGAAATATTTTCGATTATGAAGGCGAGGGAATTAGTGGCTTTATAAACGAATATTTCGCCACCAGCAATAGCAATGAAAAGGAATATTTTGGTTTCGATTCCAACGAAGAAATTGACAGCGAAGCTGACGATCGGATTTCCCCATCGACTTCGACCAGCGTGTGTCAGTCTCAGCCTGTTGGACTCGAAATCGAAGATGAAAAAGAAAATGAGGAGCCAGTTGTACAAACTGAACAAAGTGCAGATCTGTCAGGTATAATGCCGTAGCAATAATGCCAAAAATTTGGTGACAGCGAAGTAGGCTACAGATACAGGTATGAACTGCAATGGTCGGCCTCTACCAGATCTACAAATGGCAGCACAGTTTTCCTGTACCTGCATGCAGATCAAAATGATCATTTAATGCATTCCAGCTGCTGATGGCCAACATATGTGTGTGTGCCTGTTTGTGGAGAGGAGAGGGAGCACAGGGTTTGAACGTCGGGATATATATATATATATATATATATATATATATATATATATATATTGTTTTAGGCATTTTAAATATACTGATCTCTCTCTCTCTCTCTCTCTCTCTCTCTCTCTCTCTATATATATATATATATATATATATATATATATATATATATAAGAAAAATCACGCTTCCACTGCCGCACCAGCACTCGTGGCCAAGGAGCCAAGTTGGAAGTCAGAAGACTTGATAAGAAGAACAAAATAAAAACTCGAAATCCAGGTAACATTGGCTTCAGGATTTACTAAATTTTCGCCGTAGCTTCGTCAGAGCATCATGTCGTCTTAGAGATCTTCAACTAAAAAGTGACTTAAACCCATTCCAGTAAAACAGCACAGATATATATAAGCTTATATAT
>CM031604.1:46723264-46738264 GCA_018398815.1 Conus ventricosus | reverse complement strand
GTCTTTCTGTCTCTCTCTTCCTTCAGTATCTGTGTTTGCCTGTCTCTCCCTGATTCTTCAGGATGTCACTGAAGTCACGAAAATGATCTGTTGCGGAATGTAGTTGTATCGGGCAACCTATTTGTTCACCAAGAAAGATGCCCCCGCCACCCCTACCCAACACATCTCCACCAGAAAATAAAACAAAACATCCTCAGTAAATCCACACTCTCTGTTGCGTCAATGGGTAAACATTCAGGCTTACACAGAAAAAAGAAAACTTTTTTTTTCATTTTGATCCAATTATCTGCACTGCCATCACCATGTCAATAACTCGCTCTTTACCAAATCAAAGACTAACCTCAGTAAAGCGGCCGGGTGCTAATGCACAGGTGTCTGGTGCCAGCAATGATAACTGCCATGCTGTGGCGAGGTCTGTGGTACATGAAGTAACAGAGCGGCCCAATGGGTAGCACGGACTCTGTGACACACACACTGCCAGTTGAAATGCCAGCCTTGCTGCTGTAAAAGCCTGCTGTCGCACTCTACGCGTGTCTCCAGGTACTGTACGTGTTGGGTAGAAAGACCTGTCTGGAGAGAAGTAACGGAGACACTAGAAGGAAGATGAGACTGGGGAGAAAGGGGAAGAGGACATCGCTTCTGTTCTGGCTGAAAGAGATCCGGCAGGCTTGTCCTTCATCGGCCATTACCTTCGTCATCGCGATCCTAGAAAGCGGCGTAAAAGCAGGATTAGTTTGATTCTCTGAAGATGTTGATTCTGTTTGAGTGACTCTTTTTTCATGGTGACTTCTTCTGTGCCAAAGTCTGTCCGTCTGTCTGTCCTTCTCCGTCTGTCTGTCTGTCTATCTATCTGTCTGTCTTCCCTTCTTTTGTCTGTCTGTTTCCCCTTTTCTTCTCTGTCTGTCTGTCTGTCTGTTTCTCTCTGTCTGTCTGTCTGTCTATCTGTCTCTTTCTCTCCTTCTGTTTATATATCTATAGATTTGTCTGTCTATCTATATCTATCTATCTATCTATCTATCTATCTATCTATCTATCTATCTATCTCTATGTCTACCTAAATATCTGCCAATCGCTTTCTCTATTCGCGTGTCCATCTATCTGTCTGCCTGTCTATCTGCCTATCTACCTACCTAATACTGTCCATCCGTCCATCATCTTTTGCGTCAGACCATGTTTATCTGTCTGCCTCTCTTTTTATCATATATCCATCCGTCTGTCTCTCCGTGCGTGATTCTCTCTCTCTCTCTCTCTCTCTCTCTCTCTCTCTCTCTCTCTCTCTCTCTCTCTCTCTCTCTCTCTCTCTCCTCCTCACTCTCTCTCTCTCTCTCTCTCTCTTCCTCTCTCTCTCTCTCTCTCTCTCTCTCTCTCTCTCTCTCTCTCTCTCTCTCTCTCTCTTTCTCTCTCTCAATTGTAAGTATCTGGAATTAGCTTTATGAGGAGGAAAAGGTGAAATAAAGAAATGGAAGGTTAGAACGAGGCAAGAACAGAGAGACCGGGAGAGTTGCGACTTAAGACTTGATTGTATGTTGTACTTGGCCATTGATCCATGTGGATCTCTCTCTCTCTCTCTCTCTCTCTCTCTCTCTCTCTCTCTCTCTCTCTCTCTCTCTCTCTCTCTCTCTCTCCTCTCTCTCTCTCTCTCCACACGCACACACGCACACACACACACACACACACACACACAGACACACACACACACACACACACACACACACACACACACACACACACACACACACATACACACACACGCGCGCGCGCGCACTCACACACACACACACACACACACACACACACACACACACACACACACACACACACACACACATACACACACGCGCGCGCGCACTCACACACACACACACACACACACACACACACACACACACACACACACACACACACACACACACACACACATACACAGACAAGCACACTCAAAGACAGCAATCCCGAGTGAGAGAGATTCAGATTCAGATTCAGATGTTTTATTCTTATAGGCCTTGGCCCCTCAGAAGGGGGATCTACATGAGTCACAATAAAGCAGCATCACCAGATTCAATATGATAATTACATTACAAAAACGCTTCGCCTTTTGAAAGCTTTATACAGATAAACAGCAAACTGTTTTACAATGCTTTCATTCTTAGATGTCATTAACAAGACAAGCCTGAACAGGCAAGGTCTTGTGTAAAATTTCCGTGGAATGAATTTTTCTCTTAAATCTTGTAATTCTGGACAGGTTAATGCAAAATGCACTTCATCTTCTCTTGACTGTCGACATAATGGACATAGCAGATCAGAGGTATTGATTTGTTTATAACGATAATGATGAACAAAAATATCAGACACTCCAGTTCTAAACTTAGTCATTATAAACTTCAGGTGCCTGTCCATACGCATTGACATGTACATTGGGAGAGAATGCAGATCATTAAATGTTCTATAAAAACTAAACCTGTTACTATTTTGAACATGGACATTCCAGTCTTGCCATCTACAATCGATAAGTCTTTCTTTAAACTTACGGACAAAGTTGTTCATATCTCCGACACCTTGGTTAAGCCACACATACCCAAAACCATATTCGTATAATTTCATTCTAACATGCGACACCCAGTTCATCTTGCCTCTATTATCTAGTTCTAACAGCATTTTATACGCTTTATGAGGCAATCTATGTTCAGCCATCTGAGTTAGTTTTAACCAGTACTTGACACATTTAACAGTGGAGTGCAAAGATATGGGGTATCTGTCAGTCTCACCATACACAAGATCATTTGGTGTTTGTGGTGAGACACCCAAAAACTTTTTTAAAGCAAATAAATGAACCTTTTCGCATTGTGCAGCTCCAGCATCAAGACCCCACAGTTCAGCCCCATATTGTAACATAGGCAGGATTTTAGCATCAAACAATTTCAAAAACAAGGCAAGAGATTCATTGTTAAGCATCGACAATTTCTTCATAATACATATCAATGCGTTTTTGGCTCTGCAAGCAACATCTTTACATGCAAACGTGAAACTTAACCTCGTAGAGAACTATATCCCTAAGTACTTATATACATTTACAACAGGCATATATATTGCATTGTATGTCCATTTTTCTCTAGCAGCGAGATAACCGCCTTTTCTGAAAACAATTATGTTACTCTTACTCATATTTACTTTCAACTGGAGTGAATCAGCTGCCCTTTGCAAACTATTCAACTGAGTTTGGAGGCCTATTACAGTCTCTGATATTAATGCAACGTCATCAGCAAGAAGTAAAATGAATATTTCAAGAACATCATTTACAAAATGGGCACCATGCTTTCCAGAGCTTATGACTTTGGAAGTCAACTCATTAATAAATAAAGAAAACAAAACTGGGCTGCAAACATCACCCTGCTTAACACCAGATGTACAGTTGATATAATCTGTTAAAGCAGCACCACATCGCACCCTTGCCTTTACATGATCATACATACTCATAATACATTTATACATATTTCCATGAATTCCGTTTTTTAACAAAATAAGCCAAAGTATAGTTCTATTAATAGAATCAAAGGCTTTCTCAAAATCGATGAAAGCAACATACAATTTACGATTCAGACTAAACTGTTTTTGAACGAAAGCTAATAATGTGAACATGTGGTCTATTGTGGAATGATTTTGTTTAAATCCAGCTTGAAATTCACCTGTAATGTTATTATCCTCAACCCAAACTTGAAGTCTTTTATTAATAATTGTACTATACAATTTACTACATACATTACACAGCAAAATTCCTCTGTAGTTATTTGGATTCATAACATCACCCTTTTTATATAATGGTAAAACAATTAATTCACACCAGCTTTCAGGGTATATACCTCTATTAAACAGGGAATTGAAAAATTTAACAAAAAATTCCATCACTAAGTTTGATTTGGAAGCATTTTTGATAAATTCCCCTATAATTTTATCAGGTCCAGCCGCCTTGCGATTTTTAAGTGTCTTTAAAGCGCTCAAAATTTCTTCTGCTGAGATAGGCTGATTCAAATCACTTTCACTATCACTATCGTCGGATTCATCATCATCATCATCACAACAATCGTCATTGTTTATAGCACTATAACGATTTCCAAAAGCACGTTGGTTACTAATATCTACTCCCTGAATCAGATCATTATCAAATTTGTCTTTTCTTTCTAACAATTCTTTAAAATGTACATACCAATCGTTTATGCTAATATCATTCAAAGGCTGCCTTCTTGTCTTGGAAATTTTACGCACAGATTTCCAGAATTCCTGTTGACTATTTGCCGAAGTTAATAAATTATTGAGCAAAGTGTCATTGAACTGCTTCTCTTTTCTCTTTAACAAATGTTTATATTCGCGCCTTGCTATACATAAAGAAGTGCGATCGGGTGGAGACAATGCACGCTTAAATTTGTTCAACAAATTGCGTACAGTTCTTTTGGCCACACGACATTCATCATCATACCAGTCGTCCTCTTTCACGCCCTTACCAATGTGTACCTGTTTCTTCATGAAGTCTGCTGCACTTTTTATACAATGATTAAAAAGCTCAAGTGCCTCGTTAATATTCTCATCAATCAAAGTGATCGCCATTTCAAACAGAAGTTACATTTCATTTGAACAGATGTTGTCTATGAACATACTGCTGTGGGCTTCGTCCCATATAAACTTTTCCAAAACCTGAACATTACTATTATCTTTTGAACATATCTTATTATTCTTAGGGAAATGGATACATAACTCTAAAGGCAAATGATCAGATTCGATCCTGTCAGACACATTCATTCTACTGCTATCAGAAATTATTGAGAACAGATCATTCGACAGTAAAAAATAATCATTTACACTGCTACCATTATCCGATATGTACGTGTAATGACCTTGAAGGTCACCCTGACACATACCATTCAAAATACACAGGTTTAGTTATTAAGCACATGGTCTTCAGAATTTCTGTTCAAGTTCAAAGGACCACTCAAATGTTGATTTTCATAATCACACTCATTAGATACAAAATCACTAGAAAAGTTAGAGGTTCTACCATTTAAGTCTCCATTTATTACTACATAAGCATCATGTTCGTCATTACACAGCAAACAGTCACATAAAAAATCTTCCAATAAAGCGACACCATTTTCACAGTCAAAATGCACATAATAGGGTGAGCTTTCAGGTGGTATGTAAGCACAAACATACATAATGTCTCTATCTATACCGAAAAGACATTTATTCAAAAGAAAAGCGTAGAAAAGAGAAGATTTCACACATACAGGTTTGACATAAGGACACAGCTCATTCCTTATAAGGCAGACAACTCCGCCTGAGCGTCTTCCGTGTACGGACAGTTTAATAGCCGGTCTACAAAACACCGTGTACCCTTTAAAAATAGACAATTGAAAATCTTCTAGAAACGTCTCAACTAAACAGACAAAATCAAAAGAACAGACATACGAAACAAAATCATGATCATATATTTTTGTAAGCAATCCATTAATGTTCCAATGTAGGAAAGAAAACGGTTTTGATGTATTACACACTGTCACGGACAAAAAAATAAACAACCAAAGTCGTGGTCCAGGCTGTTTGGACATAAGCTCAAACTCAAATATTCTGAGCGCTAGGCAGACGGCCCATGTGTCGGGTCCAGCCAATTAAGCTTAGCGGAGAGGCTTCACGGAGACGGTACGGTCCAGCCAGACAGACTAAGTAGCTGACCGACGCCTCGATGTCTGGTCAAACGAGTCTCGACGCCCGGATTAGACTCATCCAGCCAATTTGGGCACAGCGAGAGGCTAATCCTAATCCTCTACGGAGACGGTACGGTCCAGCCAGACGGACTAAGTAGCTGACCGACGCCTCGATGTCTGGTCAAACGAGTCTCGACGCCCGGATCAGACTCATCCAGTTAATTTACAGCTGGGCCAGACATCGCCAGCTAAAGTAGGAAGGGAGAAGGTACTGTGTAGTGGGGGTGAGATCTAGCTAATTAATTAAATGACCATTGACCACCACAGAGAGCAAGGCTAGTGGATGTGACTTGACGAATTGAAGGTCCAATGGAATTAGAGGGAGGTAACTTCGGGTACAAGGCGGTAAAAATACTGACCAATGGTACTCACCCTTGGACACATGGGATGATAATAAGAAAGCGATGCGAGAGGAGAAGGGAGGAACGAACAGAGACAGAGAGAGAGGAAGAGGTTCTGAGCAAGCTCTGCTCGAGAGGAAGAGCAGAGAGATAAGGGGAGGAGAGAAGAGAACCAAGTGGAGGCATTAGCACCAGATAAAGTCTGCAGAGGGAGGACTAAAGAGAGATGTGGAGAGAGAGAGTTGCTAACTAATGAAGAGAAAAAGAAAGAAAAGAAAAGGAAAAGAAAGCAACCATGTCCATTTGATAGAGCAGACTAGAAGAGAGAGAGAGAGAGTGCAATGCGTTAATGCAGGAAGAAAGAAAGGAGAACAGATCGATGTTGATAGTCACTGTTCCATCTTAACCGGGGTTCGACCTCATACTTGGCCAGCGCCACTTTCATCGGCAGTCCAACCTGACCAGTGCCAGCAGTCCAGCCTGACCGGTGCCAGCAGTCTAACCTGACCAGTGCCAACAGTTGTGTCGTGCTTGTGAAAGTGACAGTGAAAAGAAAAAGAAAAAGAAAAGAAAAGACAGTGATTCGTGAATAGTTAAGATCACCTGGCCAGGTAAAGTAGAAATCTGTTTATACCCGGGTTAGTTAATGATGTTTTAGATAAATGATTTTGTGAAGTTCAGGAAAGAGAGAATGTTTTATTTTGTTTGATTCCATATGCATTGATGTTTCTTTCTATGATCATGTGTAGTAAAGTTATAGACTTTACTAGTGGTTTGATGTGACGAATGCATGATATATGAATGAGATTGTAAGCAAGCTGTGAGTGTGTTTCGGCTGTGCGCTAGTCCTTCCTCCATCGACATCACCCGAGGTTGACACACACACTGGCATCATTAAACACATTTCTCAACTCGGACGAGTTCGAACTATTTACATTTTCATTCAACACACCCACGGCATCACTGTCCACGTGCTCAGGTGACACAAAAACATCGTCACAGAACACGGGTGCACAGTTTTCACGTGGCGTCGCCAGCTCACTGCCACTGTCGTGCGGTGACCAGGTAACCGGTGTCGCCTCAGTAGACGTTCCCTCCACAGCCGCGGACAAAGATCGGGGATGAGAAAGGGACCGGCCGGAACCCTATTTCATTGGCACGAGATGGTCACCTGAGTCCAACATATACCGGATACCGTCCACTAGCAGATGATCATGGATCATGGTGGCCCGTTTCCCATCACTTCGCGCCTTTTTCAGATGAGGTGTCAGTTTTCTTCGCATTTCTCTCACTCTGGTGGAGAAGTCCTCGCCCACAAAGACGCCTGGTGCCCTTAAGTTTCCGTTTCGCTCTCAGTATGTCCATCTTCTGTTTGTAGAAAACACACCTAACGATGATCGGGGAATCCTGTTTAGAGTTCACGCGATCGCGATGGGCCCTATCAAACTCTACGTCACGGGACAGTCCCAACTTGTCAGTGATGAGATCCCTAAGCAGGTCTTCACATTCAGCACTTGTCTCGTTTTCCCTCCTAGGCAAGCCGTAGAACAGAACGTTGTTTCGTCTGGACCTCCCCTCCAGGTCGTCCGTCTTCCTTTCCAGGTTGTCCATCCTCGATGCCAGGTCGTTGTTCCTTCTCTGCAGGTCGTTGTTCTGCTGCCGAAGTTCGTCCACCTTCCGGCTCAGCCCGCTCAGCTCCTCCTGCATGGCAGCATACCCCTCACGCAGGACACGTATGTCCTGCTTGACCTTGTCGAATTTCCTGTCCATCGACTGGAACATGGTCATGAGGTCGGACAAGGACGGTTCCTTCGTCGGCTGGGTAGTGGCGCCTCCCTGAGGGTTGACAGGCTTCTCACACAGAGAGAGAGAGAGAGAGAGAGAGAGAGAGAGAGAGAGAGAGAGAGAGAGGGGAGAGAGCGAGTGAGAGAGAGAGAGAGAGAGAGAGAGAGAGACACACACACACACACACACACACACACACACACACACCACACACACACACACACACACACACACATCTGCGCGCGAGCGCGCACGACACACACACACACTCACACACACGCATTCTCTCACACACTCAAAGCCAGCAATTACGAGAGAGAGAGAGAGAGAGAGAGAGAGAGAGAGAGAGAGAGAGAGAGAGAGAGAGAGAGAGGCAAACAGAAAGACAGACAGAGAGGGAGAAGTGGGTGTGGATGGGAAAGGGGAGTACGGGAGGATCGAAGAAAGGAAGTAAAGAGAAAAAAATGTGAATGGTAAGGAAAGAATCTCGACCATGTTCATAGCTCAGGTAGTCAGAGAAAGACCGCTATTCAGAATAAAGAATTCACAGTTCTTTAGTTGAAAAACACACACACACACACACACACACACACACACACACACACACACACACACACACACACACACACATACACTCACAGCCAAACAAACACAGAAGAAAAACACAAACAACAACAAAAAAAAAAAAACATTACTACAGGACAGATCTCTCTAATTCATCCCAGATGATCGTCCACGGGAGTGACGAACCAGTGTCAAACCTCTCAGTATGAGTGAGCGAGAGAGAGAGAGAGAGAGAGAGAGAGAGAGAGAGAGAGAGAGAGAGAGAGAGAGAGAGGGGACACTGTGGATGGGGAGGGCACTCAGACATCTTAAGCTCATCTCTTTAGCTGAGGTCTGAATGCTTTGAGCTGTTGCGATGCAAGCACTGTCTTCACTAGCATCCTAATAGCTATGTAGCAAGGGGGCAGGAAGAATGATGGGGAGAAGAGGATAATTGTATTCTTTTGTCTCTCCGCAGAAACTTTCCACTCCTCTCTTGAGTTTCACTCGTTTTACTAGATTTCATAGTCTGCCGAGAAAAGTACAAAATGAACCATCCTTTTTTGTTCCCACACTATCACTTTTCCATTGATATCCCATGCACCAAAAAAGTTGCCTCGGTGACGGGAATCAAACATAATTTAATCGTGCACATGAAGCTTAGGAAATCCAAAACAGGTACATTGAATAAAGTACACTTCATGTATCATTTCAAAGCATGCAGACACTGAACAGCTGAAAGAAGTCTCAGGACAGGCCGATCTTTCAACAAAAGCTTGGCGTTTACTGTTGTGGCTGGAAGGAGGTCAGTGTGACCTAACTGACGAATAGTTATGTACAATAAGTTACTGTTCAAATGGACTGTTCACATTGTTTTGCATTTCTCTCTCCCTCACACACACACACACACACACACACACACAACACACACACACTCTCCTCTCTCTCTCTCTCTCTCTCTCTTTCTCTCTCACACACACACACACACACACACACACACACACACACACACACACACGGACACCAACACGCATGCAGACATACACAAACATGTGAGCACGTACGCAAGCATGCACGCATGTACACGCGTACTCACACACACACACACACACACACACACACACACACGCGCGCACGCACGCGCACGCACGCACGCACGCACGCACGCACGCACGCACGCAGGCACACACACACTGTCAACAAGTCTCTATTTGAAAAGAAAGTAACTCAAATCAAAGTTAAAAACAATATCATACACAAACGACAAAAAACACGACAGCATTCCAAACACAACAAATTCCTATTTTATCCTCCGACGATTCTCATAAAGATGGGTGAACTAGTATCAGACATCCCATTCTCATCTTGTCCACAGAAGGAGGCGGGGAGGGGGGAGGGCAGGGGTGTGGGGGTGGGGGTGCGGGTGGCAGAAGAGGAGGCGATGAAGACGGCACGCAAACATCAGATAGCTGTCTGTCTGAAGAGCTGACATCCGGGCACCTCGAGCTGTACCGACCACACGGCTGCTGTGGTGCAAGTGCTTGCCAGTTCTGAAAGGGAAGGGGAGACAATTGTATTCTTCAATCCCTTAGCACAGCTGCTCCCCTCCTTCTGTACTTTGGCTCCTCTTTTCTGTCCCATTGTGTGCCGAGGAAGGAAGGAAATAGACCAACCTTCCTTGTTCCCATAGTGACATGTGTCTGATTATTCCAATTCATCAAGTATTTGCTTTTGTGAGAGGAACAGAAATTTAACTGCACACAAATAAACGCAGGAGAAATCCAGATGGATGTATTGAATGAAGCAACCTTCATGTGTAGTGTCAAAGCGAGCAGATGGAGTTCTCTTCTTGAAAGTCCAGACCAAAACGTGTACAATGTGAACCATGGATCCCTTAAGGAACAGGTCAGCCCTTACTGCAGCGCTGGATGAGGTCATCTCTGTTGAATCAGCATATATTCCTAACGGACATTTTCGTTCATGTAGACAATTTCCATAGATTTACGTTACTCCTGCTACCTCTCTCTCTCTCTCTCTCTCTCTCTCTCTCTCTCAAAAGGTGACGTGCCCAAGTCATGTTTCAACAAATGATGTGAATTGAAGGTCAGTGTTACGCAAGTCAAAATAATCTCATAGTCATGTCAGCGTTTGTAATTATATTGATGCGTATTTATCACCCTATCTATAAAATCGGAAATGAAATGAGGTAGGGAACAGTAAACAGTAAACAAGTGGGGTATGTTTTGCTCCCGTAAGGAAACCTAACACAGAGTAACTTTTATTCAAGACTGGCACAGCCTTTTAAACTTGAATAAAGTCAGACAAATACATAGACGAACAATCTCATAGTGGGGGAAAAACAAGCGCAGGCCAACAACTGAACTGTCTGGCAAAGATTTGGACTTGAGGGGAGGGGGGAATTTGAAGATGGAGAAACTGGGAAAATGAAATTTAAAAAAAAAATGAAATTAAAAAAAAAAAGTTACAGAAATGAAAACCCTTCTCTAGCTGCATAAGGGAACCATCGCAATCCCTTTTGAAGGCAGATATATTTGTATTGCCTGCTCCGAGGCCTTTCGCCCGCTGGATCGGGACTCATCAGGGAGACACGGCTGGTTGTGTCTGCGCTCCCGGCGTCAAATACAGACACAGCACAGTCCATAATACTGTGGTGTTCTCACCACCATGGGTGCAAAAAAGAATCCAATAGCACCCCCAGAGCAGCCAGCGAAGAGTAGTAAATGCAACCAAACGAAAGTGTGGGGAGGAAAAAAAGTTGCTGTAAAACTAAAGACATCATGCAAATAATATAAAATGTAGGGGACAGTCTTTGAGCCTACGCCTGAGGATCCACCCAAAGATGCAAGGGAGATCAAAAGACAAACACACAGAAACAAATACCCTCAATTTAATCAAAGCAAGACAGTTCAGTTGTTGGCCTGCGCTTGTTTTTCCCCCACTATTAGATTGTTCATCTATGTATTTGTCTGACTTTATTCAAGTTTAAAAGGCTGTGCCAGTCTTGAATAAAAGTTACTCTGTGTTAGGTTTCCTTACGGGAGCAAAACATACCCCACTTGTTTACTGTTTATCGTTTACTGTTCCCTGCCTCATTTCATTTCCGATTTTGCTTTGATTAAATTGAGGGTATTTGTAGCCCATGAAAATTCTGCTGCCAGCAAACTGAGTGTAATATTGAGAGGCTAGATGCAGCGCATACTACACTAACGACTCATGTTGTCGCAGAGTATGCCAAAGGTAAGTGCTACAACAGCCCAGTCAGTACTGTCATTTCTCGAACGCAGCCTGCCAGAGAAGATTGGTTATGCCGCCGTGAAGATCTGTCCTCAGTGATTTGGTTTTCATCTGGTCGATGTGGCAAAGGTGGAAGAAAGTGAAATAAAGAGCAATTAGTTTTCCCGAAAAGGGAAATAAGACATGCTATTCATTCTGATGTGCATGTCCACATGCTATCTTCACTGTTATCTCTCTTTTGGAAGAGGAAACATGGCATGTTGTATGTTGATGTTTGATGTAGAAAGTTGTCATTGGACATACGCGCGTGAAAATGTTCATTTTTGTCTCAACGAGTGTTCTATTTCACGTTAAGGATATGATTACAGCGGGTAAAAAAGTTTTCAGTGACCTCCCAAGTTTGCCTTTTGTTCAGAATTTCTTTGCGAAAACCCAGTAACTCACACCGGAACACAGATACCCCATGGGCCTGGCAGGTGTCCTAAATTGGGGGTCATCCCGATAGATCCCCGCACCGATAGATCCCTGCACCGAACCGATAGATCCCCGCACCGATAGATCCCCGCATCGGTAGATCCCCGCAAAGGGATAGGGTTAGGGTTCGGGTTAGGGATCTATCGGTGCGGGGATCTATCGGGGTGCACCCCTAAATTGCTCCTCAGTCACATTCGGTTGATCGTAACTCCCTCAGACGCTTGGATAACTCATCTTTCAAGAAATGAAAGACCCACGACAAGTTCCCTGGCAAGAAAAGCGGGTATAACAGCCAGAAGGTCTGAGGCCCGCATTAACAACTGTCAAACTGTCACGAGGCTTTCTCCAGCAAGGTAACAAGGCAGCCCGATGAACAGCGCTGTTGCTGTGACGCACTGTGCCAGAGAATATTGGCTTTGCTGCTGTAAAAGTCTGGCGTGAAACAGCGCGCGTTTCTTTTTGAGCTGTGACGTTGTTCGGAAGGACAGGACCGTGAATGAACAGAAAACCAGACATCCACATCCATAATTATGTTTCTCACTGCGGCCTAACGAGACATCCACATCCATAATTATGTTTCTCACTGCGGCCTAACGAGACATCCACATCCATAATTATGTTTCTCACTGCGGCCTGACGAGATATCCACATCCATAATTATGTTTCTCACTGCGGCCTGACGAGACATCCACATCCATAATTATGTTTCTCACTGTGGCCTGACGAGATATCCACATCCATAATTATGTTTCTCACTGCGGCCTGACGAGACATCCACATCCATAATTATGTTTCTCACTGCGGCCTAACGAGACATCCACATCCATAATATTATTATGTTTCTCACTGCTGCCTAACGAGACATCCACATCCATAATTATGTTTCTCACTGCGGCCTAACGAGACATCCACATCCGTAATTATGTTTCTCACTGCTGCCTAGATCCCCGTTTGCCGTCACCCACGCGTGAAGGAGGGAAGGAATATGAATTAGCTCCACTCTGCCGGAGGATTGCTATGGATTACAATTCCGCTTTCTATGTGTCAATCTATACAGCCAACTATGTATGTATGTATGTATGTATGTATGTATGTATGCATGTATGTATGTATGTATGTATGTATGTATGTATGTATGTATGTATGTATGTATGCATGTATGCATGTATGTATGTATGTATGTATGTATTATGCATGCATGCATACATGTATGTATGTATGCATGCATGCATGTATGTATGTATGGATGTATGTATGTATGCATGCGTGTATGTATGTATGTATGCATGCATGCATGCATGCATGTATGTATGTATGTATCTTTGTATTTATGTCTATCTACGTGTCTTTCTCTCAGCTTTTCTCTCTCTCCTCTCTCTCTCTCTCTCTCTCTCTCTCTCTCTCTCTCTCTCTCTCTCTCTCTCTTCTCTCTCTCTACCTGTTTGTCTAACCATCTACCATGCTGCCTGTCTGTCTGTATTAACTGTTCCCTCTGTCTGTCTCTCTGCTCATATATGTCTCGTTAAGATATCACCCTTGTAGTCAAAAGTGAAGGAAACACACGATGTACTCATTGGTGACGTGTGTTTGTCCATGCCACACTAGCCAAAGGTAAAATCAATTGCCCTCCTAAATCCCCACTTATGAACTGCGTCGACCGAACACACTCAGACTTATACAAAACTTCAAAAACATCCCCAAATTTGTTCGGTTCGTTCAAAAGTTCACAAGTTGTTTATTTTGTCCTTGAAGGAAATTTATTCATCTGTCGACTCCGTTCAAATCCAATCATCCCCACCCTCCTGGCTACATGGATGGTTTAGTCTTCATGAAATTAAAAGATACATTTGTTTTGCCACCAGTGTAACGGCATCGTTGTGAGGGGTTTGATGCTAATAATGAACACCGTTAGACTGCCGCGGGGCCATCGGTATACCAAGTAAAAGAACGGCAAACGGGGATCTAGGCAGCAGTGAGAAACATAATTACGGATGTGGATGTCTCGTTAGGCCGCAGTGAGAAATATAATTATGTATATATATATATATACAAATAGATACATAGAGAGACAGACACACAGACAGACAGATACATAGAGTATTAGAGAGACAGAGATAGATAGATCAACAGAGAGATAGATTAATAGACAGACAGACAGACACATGAAGGAATTCTTGCCATAGAGGAGGTCACGCGTGAAAATTAGATGTCACCAAGACAGAATCAAAACCAATAGAAAATCCATCCTGCTTCCATGTCTCTTTCTATGATAGGGATGAAGGCGTAATGGCCAAAAAGGGGCGAGATCTTCTCCCGATTTCCTTTCAAGGAGCACCGAGGCGACGTCCTATTCTCCTTTCTTGATGGTCTCATCTCCCTTCTAGTGACTCTCTTTGTCTGGGCCAGACTGAAGTCTTTCTGCTGAACACGTACAGTCCTTGATAGAAAGCAAACTGTGTGAAAGCAGGCTTTTACAGCAGCAAATCTGGCATTTCCCTTGACGGTATGTACCACAAAGTGTCTGCAAGAAATTAGGCTGTTCTTTTACTTGGTATACCGATGGCCCCGCGGCAGTCTAACGGTGTTCATTATTAGCATCAAACCCCTCACAACGATGCCGTTACACTGGTGGCAAAACAAATGTATCTTTTAATTTCATGAAGACTAAACCATCCATGTAGCCAGGAGGGTGGGGATGATTGGATTTGAACGGAGTCGACAGATGAATAAATTTCCTTCAAGGACAAAATAAACAACTTGTGAACTTTTGAACGAACCGAACAAATTTGGGCTACCCTCTCTATCCTTATTTTCACATATGTAAAAGCACCCCCCCTCCCCCCCCCCCC
>CM031604.1:46713264-46718264 GCA_018398815.1 Conus ventricosus | reverse complement strand
TATGTATGCATGTATGCATGCATGTATGTATGTATGTATGTATGTTTGTATGTATGTATGAATGTATGTATGTATGTATGCATGTATGCATGTATGTATGTATGTATGTATGTATCTATGTATGCATGCATGCATGTATGCATGTTTGTGTGTGTATGTATGTATGTGTGTATGTATGTATGTATATATGTATGTATGTATGTATGTATGTATGTATGTATGTATGTATGCAAAGCCGACTGAGGGAACTACAGAGGCATCTCGCTACTCTCCATTGCTGGAAAGATCTTTGCCAGAGCCATCCTCAACAGACTCATCACTGTTTCCGAGCAGAACCTCCCCGAGGCGCAGTGCGGCTTCAGACCCGGCAGAAGCACTGTCGACATGATTTTTGCTGTCAGACAGCTTCAGGAGAAGTGTATCGAACAAAACATGCCCCTATACTCTGTTTTCATTGACCTGACCAAGGCCTTTGACACGGTCAACAGGGAAGCTCTTTGGACAGTCCTCGAGCGCATTGGATGCCCGCCAAAGTTTGTGAAAATGATCAAGCTCTTCCATGATGGCATGACCGGCCAGGTCCTCTCCAGTGGAAACGTGACGGAAGCCTTCGAGATCAGCAATGGCGTGAAGCAGGGCTGTGTCTTAGCTCCGGTCCTCTTCAACGTCTTCTTCACCTGCATGCTGTCCCACGCTGTCCAAGACCTGGAGAAGGGAGTCTACTTCCGCTATCGTCTGGACGGCTCCCTCTTTGACCTTCGTCGCCTCACTGCCAAGACAAAGAGCATCAAAGATCTCCTTCAAGAAGTCCTCTTTGCCGATGACTGCGCACTGGTGGCCCATGCAGAATCCGATCTGCAAACGATGCTTGACCGCTTCTCCGATGCGTCAAAGCTCTTCGGCCTGACAATCAGCCTCGGAAAGACTGAGGTGCTTCACCAACCCGCACCAAACACCAACCCCTCGGCACCCACCATCGTCATTGACGACTCCCAGCTTGCGGATGTTGAACATTTCAGATATCTAGGAAGTACCATCTCCTGTGATGGCTCCCTGGACAGGGAAGTTGATGCCCGAATCAGCAAAGCAAGCCAAGCGCTGGGAAGACTCCGCAACAGAGTGCTTAGTCAACACAACATTCGGCTGACTACAAAACTGAGAGTTTACAACGCAGTGGTCTTGCCCTCTCTCCTCTATGGGTGCGAATCTTGGACACTGTACCGCAGACACGTCAAGAAGCTGGAGAACTTCCACATGCGAGCTCTTCGCTCCATACTCGGAATCCATTGGCAGGACCGTGTTTCCAACCTCGAGGTCCTGGACCGTGCTCACACTACAAGTATCGAGTCCATGCTCATCAAGGCCCAGCTTCGATGGGTGGGGCATGTCATCCGTATGGAAGAGCACCGTATGCCAAGGCGACTGCTGTATGGAGAGCTTCTGCACGGCAAGAGAAACCAAGGACGCCCAAAGAAACGGTACAAGGACTCGGTCAAATCAAACCTCCAATGGTGCGAACTCAAACCAAAAGAACTAGAGGAGTGCGCCAGTGACCGACCTCTGTGGCGTGCCACAATTTACAAAGCCGCTACCAACTTCGAAAGTACTCGACGCCAAAAGCTGACTGCCGCCAGGGATCAACGCCACAGAGCAGCAGCAGCAGTGATCACGACAACGGACTTCCAGTGCCCCCACTGTTCCAGACTCTGCGCCTCCAGATTGGGGCTGCAGAGCCACCTCCGCGTACATCGATGAGCTGCAGAAACGCTAACGTCATCTTCGGATCCGAAGGACTACCACACATGTATGTATGCATGTATGTGTGCGCGCGCATGTGTGTGTGTGTGTGTGTGTGTGTGTGTGTGTGTGTGTGTGTGTGTGTGTGTGTGTGTGTGTGTGTGTGTGTGTGTGTGTTCGCGCGCGCGCGCGCGAGCGCATTCATGTGCTTATATGTGTGAGGGTGTGTGCATGTGTGTGAATATAAGCGTGCACATGCATGTGCGCGTGAATATGTACTTTTGCCCATGTTCACATACTATCATATGCTCGCACGTGAACATCTGCATATGCCACAGAGAGAGAGAGAGAGAGAGAGAGAGAGAGAGAGGGAGAGAGGGAGAAGAGAGAGAGAGAGAGAGAGAGAGAGAGAGAGAGAGAGAGAGAGGGGAGAGAGAGAGAGAGAGAAGAGAGAGAGAGAGAGAGCAGTACGTGCGTAGACATATCTGTTCTGGTTGTACCGACAGGCAGGGAGTATATGGACTTACCTAAAACACTCCAAATATGTCAGTTATAGTCCGTGACCTCCTGCCAAATGTCCAGCTCCATTGACCACAGCTTTCATAAATGTGCTTCCCAAATGGCGCTTCTCACGACAGTGAAGCGGGTTTATAGCTACCAGATCAGGTTCCGGCAGAAAAATCTATCTGAGTATCACCCAGTCTGTTCCAGTCAAGTAACAGGGCAGGACTGATAAAGAGACTTGTTTCTGAAAAAAGGCTATTCAGGGAAATGTTGGCTTTGCTGCTGTAACCGTCTAGCCAGGAAGACGGCTCCATCTGACAGAGTTGAAAAAAGTTATTGGAAGGGAACTGAAGTGAGGGCACATGGAATGGCATATTTCACTACTATCTACACATCGACAGCGCCTCAACTAGTTTGACACGAAAGGAGACAAAAAGAGAACAAGTTTCAATTGTCTGCAGAATGAATAGTTCTGCATTGGTGATTCTGTATCAACTACCGTTCATCTTCTCTCTCTCCTCTCTCTCATCTCCTCTCTCTCTCTCTCTCTCTCTCTCTCTCTCTCTCTCTCTCTCTCTCTCTCTCTCTCTCTCTCTCTCTCTCTCTCTGTGTCCTTCTCTCCCTACCTCCCTTCCTCTCTTCATGAATGCATGTATGCACATTTTAATCTGTTTGTTATCAGCCTGAAATACACTGCCTAAATGACACTTTCTCACGACAGCGAAGGGAGTAAGTTATTGCTACCAACACTGTTGCCAGCAGATATAGTTGTCAGACTGTCACACAGTCTAGTCCAGTCATGTTAGTAGGCCGGCCAAACAGACAGCGTTGTTTCTGTAATAGACTATACAAAGAAATGACAGCGTTGTCGCTGTAAATTTGCTTTTTCATTGTGCAATCTGGCAATGTTGGAATGAAGTAAATAAAGCGTAAACTAGAAAATCACACAGGGCATCCCCTCCATTAATATTGCCCTCCGTGTCTTCTGTTACTGCACAATGGGAAGAAGAAGATGAAGATTGGCTTTGGTTCGCTAAAGGCGACATTCTACTCAGATATCTGAGTCACAAATCAATGCAAGTGATAATATAAATTTATATGAATGCTATTAGACGCATTTGCTTTAACTTAATCTGCATTTTAAGAATGGTGTTAGGAGTTTGTTGATCTATTTCCCCAGCCAATCTGAAACATACCAAGAAACCCTTAAATATTTGTTCCTGAATGAAGTGCGTTCTTTGCCCTCCATTAAAATTCAGCAGACCAAACCAGGCTCACAACCTAGGTAAAGCACTTTTCAAGTAAGTAAAGACCACACAACAAGATCATTCATCAGTAACATGATTTCAATAAAAACAAAGCTTCATGAGATAATACTGTCTTGCAGTTCCCAACGCGACGTGCTGCAACAATGCTTTTCCTGTGACTTAGTCTGATGGGGACTTTGCTGCTATACAGATAATAATATCAGACCATTTACTTTTCATCATACGCTGCGCTGTTGGTCAAGAATTCAGCTCTGTATTGCGGAGACGGAAAGAAAGTTAACGAAAGTCAAATGAGGTGGGCTAGAAAAAGGTACAAACCTTTGACACTTCTGTTGTCATGCCATTCTGGTTCATATTGCCCTAACATTTGGCCGAGAGGAAAGATGTGTACGAAGGAAAGGCCATTTAATGTCCTGTAAAAACCTCATTCCACTTGGATGATGCTTTCTGCGCTGCAGTTCAAAGCAAGAGAAGACGCATTGTACATGACAAAATCCTCTCAATCTCTTCCCAAGTGAGTCAGTGTTTTCCATGTCATGTTAACAAAGAGGAACGTAAAATCCATTACAGAGATCCTCAAATACCGCACGCCCATCAAGTACTTTTTTTTTGGTCTCTGCCACAAAATCGACAAACCCAATTCTTTGGTTTCTTTGACAACTCCACAAAGAATAGCGCAGCACTATCATCGGTGCCGTTTCTATGGCACACGTTGTGGGAAATGTGAACTTTGCTGCTGTGAAGGTCTGACCTAGGAGCTTGCTTTTCATCCTAAACTGCGGTGTTGTTGAGGTATACAGACGTATCTGGCAATACGGTGTTGTTGAGGTATACAGACGTATCTGGCATTACGTTGTTGTTGAGGTATACAGACGTATCTGGCAATACGTTGTTGTTCAGGTATACAGGCGTATCTGGCAATACGTTGTTGTTCTGGTATACAGACGTATCTGGCAATACGGTGTTGTTGAGGTATACAGACGTATCTGGCAATACGGAGGTAAGTTAAGTAAAGGCACACCATGGAAAATCCGTCCCATTCTTGAAAGCAAACGATAATGTAAATTTACCTAACTTCGAAGTACATACAAAACACAGTGCATAGTAGCATTGTTTTTGACAATACAAAGCAGAAAAGAGATATTTTTAACAGACGTCACAAATACCAGACATGTAGAAGGCAAAAAAAAACAACGCTTCCCAAATGGCTATTAGTAGGACAAGGACGGCATATGCAACATGTGTAGTCTTTGGTTTATTATCAAACAGCATATGACAAATCTGTTGATCTCTTCCTTGTTATTTTAGACACAGACTGAAAAAAATAGCATCCTTTCCTGGATTAATATCCGTTCTTTCCCCACAGACACAAACTGACTTTTCCACTGGAATAAGTCAGGTTTCATGTAGTTAAAGACCACGCTACAAGTTCTCCTACCAGCAAAGAACAAGATCTAGCACGAGAAAAGAGACTGTCATGCTGTCACAGGG
>CM031604.1:46700764-46708264 GCA_018398815.1 Conus ventricosus | reverse complement strand
GTCTGTCTACTAGTCTACTCATGTGTCGATCTATCTGTCTGTCTGTCTTTCAATCTATTTTCCCAGCAATCTGTAGATTGTCTGTCTGTCTGATTCTTCTCATGTCCGTCAGCTTCCCGTCTGCTGCACATCTGTGCTCCCCAGCACTCCTCCTACTACTGCAAGTACTTCTACCGATACTACTACTGTCACTACTACTACTACTACTACTACTACTACTACTACTACTACTACTACTACTACTATTGCTGCTGCTGCTACTACAACTACTTCTACAGATACTACTACTGCCACTACTACTACTACTACTACTATACTACTACTACCGCTACTACTACTACTGTACTATTGCACTATAGATGCTACACACTTTACTGCTGATGTTACTGCTACTATTAAGCTAACTACTGCTGCTGCTCCTATTTTTCAAATGTCTTAACACGTGCAACGAAAGCCTTACTTCACCCACTGAGCAGAGAAAAGAGAGAGAGAAGGAGAGAGAAGAGAGAGAGGAAGGGAGACGAGAGAGAGAGAGAGTGAGAGAGAGAGAGGAGAGAGGAGAGGACAGACAGGCAGACAGACAGACAGACAGACAGACAGACAGACAGACATAATTGCTTATATCACTGTGTGTGTAGGACAGTGTACGCGAGACAGAGAGAAGAGAGAAGAGAGAGAGAGAGAGAGAGAGAGAGAGAGAGCAGTGAGAGAGAGGAGAGAAGAGAGAGAGAGAGGAGAGGAGAGAGAGGAGAGAGAGAGAGAGAGACAGACAGACAGACAGACAGACAGACAGACAGACGCAGGCAGACAGACAGACAGAGAGAGATATGTGCATATCATTGTTTGTTTAGGAGAGACTGTACGCAGAGAGAGAGAGAGAGAGGGAGAGAGAGAGAGAGGAGAGAGAGAGAGACAGAGAGACAGAGACAAACAGACAGACAGACAGACAGCAGGCAGGCAGGCTGTCAGATAGACAGACAGAGATATGCATATCACTATTTGTGTAGGTGAGACTGTCCAGAGAAGAAGAGAGAGTGAGAGAGAGGATGAGATGATGAGAGATGATGAGAGAAGAGAGAAGAGAGATGAGAGAGGAGAGGAGAGAGAGAGATGTAGATGCAGATGTAGATGTTTATTCGTAGAGGCCATAGCCTTAGAAGGGAGTTACATATAAAGAACTTTGCATGAACCATTTCTAATCAGGAGTACAAACAAACTAAGATATTTCAGAATTTCTTCGTTTAAACCCTCAGTAAAAGTACACAGCAAGCTGCTTCACTATTTTATTATTTGTCGATGACATTAACAAAATCAATCTGAAGAGTAAAGGATGCAAATAGTATTTGGGTGGAATACACTGTTGTCTAAGATCACTTAGTTCTGGACATGAAAGAACAAAACGAACTTCATTTTCTTGAGATTCCTGACACAATGGACAAAATGCCCATACGATCGTTTAAACGTCTGTAACGCTGTGAATGTGGATAGATATCCGATATAACAAATCTGAAGTTGGTTATGATACATTTCAAATGTCTGTCAATAACCATTGACAAATACCTCGGAACACAATGCATAGGATTTAGCATTCTATAAATATCAAATCTACTGCTGTCTTCAACATGAGAGTTCCACCCCTGCCAACTACAATCAATCAGTGTTTGCCGAAAAACATGAATAAAAGCATTTTTGTCGCCAACACCCTGATTCTCCTATACAAAACTAAATCCATATTCATACAACTTTAGCCTTACATTCGAGACCCAGTTTTTCTTACCCCTTGCATCTAACTCCACGAGCATCATATAGGCTTTATAAGGCAATCTATGTGGTTCTATTTGCGTTATCCTTAACCAGTAACGAATACATTTAACCACTGATATGAGATAGATAGGATATCGGTTAGTCTCTCCATATAACAAATCATTTAGTGTTCTCATCGAAACACCAAGAAATTTCTTCAGAGCGTACAAATGCATTTTCTCAATATGCGTAACAGCAGAACCAAAGCCCATAGCTCAGCACCACATTGTAACATTGGCTGAACTTGAATATCAAATAATTTCAACAACAAAGATTGAGATTCATTATTCAGCTGTGCCAATTTCCTCAAAATACACAATAAAGCATATTTAGCTTTACTTGAAAGATCTTTATTAGCAAAGGTAAACTAAAGCCTGGAGAGAGAGAGAGAGAGAGAGAGAGAGAAAGAGAGAGAGAGACAGACAGACAGACAGACAGACAGACAGACAGACAGAAATATGCATATCACTGTTTGTGTAGCAGAGACTGTACGTAAGAGAGAGAGAGAGAGAGAGAGAGAGAGAGAGAGGAAGAGGAGAGAGGGAGAGAGAGAGAGGAGAGAGAGAGAGAGAAAACAGACAGACAGACAGACAGACAAACAGGCAGACAGACACAGACACAGACAGACAGACAGAGATGTGTATATCACTGTTCGTGTGGGAGTGACTGAGCGCTAGAGAGAAAAGGGGAAGAGGGCGGGTATAACATGTGTGTGACTCAGCATGTAGCGTGTACACGCATATGTTTGTGCGCCATGACCGTGTGTACATACCCGTCTATCAGTCCGTCTGTCTGTCCACCTGCCTAGACACATCTCTGTGTTTGTCTGTCGTATTGGTAATCTTCGCTCTCTCCATCTTTGTTTTTCGTCCTTTGCAATCAACGCCCATCTTGCGCCGAACACGAGAAGATAAATGATCGCACGTTCTTCGTTTTCGTGTGTTGTTTATCTTGCCTGAAGAAGACCTAAGAGGTCGAAACGCGTTGTCTTTCTTTTTGTTGTATTTTGGCGTACTCATTCAGAACTAATGTTAAAACTTGTTTCAGTTTTCGCCTCACTTTGAAAACTAACGTCCCTTGCTTCTATTAGACCCTGATGTTCTGGAAAGAACAGGCCTCACAGAGGTCACAGCTTTCGGCACGCACCTGCAACACATTTCCATCAGTGTGATCATTATTCTGCCTCGTGTTTGCTTATCATAGGAAAGAATGATGAAGCAACAGAAGAAGGGGATATTGTAAACAAGGCCAGACCGTGCGCGTGACCTCTGCGAGTTGTTGATGGGACGAAGGGCAGGTAAACAGACAAGAGTAACCGGGAGGATAGGGTGGTGGAGGGTGTGGGGGGGGGGGGGAGGGGGGACTGGGGGTAGAGAGGGGAGGGGTTGGGGTTGAGGGGGGCTTACAAGAATAACGTTACTGTGCGGATCTGTTATAGGAACCGGTGCGCAGTCATAATAGGAGGTGCTGGATGATTTCCTTTGATGAAGTGCTGGTGTGTGTGTGTGTGTGTGTGTGTGTGTGTGTGTGTGTGTGTGTGTGTGTGTGTGTGTGTGTGTGAATGTGTGTGGTGTGTGTGTGTGTGTGTGTGTGTGTGTGTGTGTGTGTGTGTGTGTGTGTATGTGTGTGTGTGTGTGTATGCGCGCACGCGCACGAACGCGTACACGCATCTGTTTATCACGATATTTGTCCATCTGTCTGTCCAGATACACTTCTGTTTCTCTGTCGTTTGGTCAGTCGCCCTTCACGTCACCTTTCCCCCCTGGTTCCTTTCGTCCCTTGCCCTTTGTTCAAACCCACTTTCCCGAAGAAAACACGCTCCACACAAGTCAAACCTTTTCACACCAACTTGTAATTAAGCATTTCGAACAGGTCATGTCGGCCTTGTGTTTATTCGCCCCAGGGACAGCTAATGAACCAACAGAAGAGGGGGATGTTGGAAACGAGCCAGCTCGAGAGAACACCGCTTTTTGTTGTGGGAGGGACGAAGGGCAGGTATGGAGAGAACGGGAGGTGGGAAGATGGTGGTGGTGGTGGTGGTGGCGGTGGTGGGATGGGTGGTGGTGGTGGGATGGGGGATTGGGGTAGAGAGGGGTGAGGGTGAGGCCAAAGGTGAGCAACAATGAAGTGAATGTGGATCTGTCACAGCCACTGGCGGTGCAGTCCCAAACGGACTATGAACATGGACCAAATGGAATATCCATGTGTCTGTGGAAAGCGTTTCGCTACCACCCGTGGCATGAAGATCCACAGAACAAAGATGGGATGTGTGAAGACTCATCTGAATGAGCAGCAGCGCACTGCATCAGCAGATAAGACGTCGGAAGACCAAGGCCAGGATTTAAACCACAGTGCCAAGGACATCCACGCTGTTGGTTCGGATGAGGAATTTGCACAGGCCCTCGATGCCAGGCGCCTGAAACTCAACCTGCCACGAGCAAACGAAACTGAAGATTGGGAGAAACTGGATGCAAAAATCGTCCAAAGACTCGATGCACTGATAGGGAAAAGCACCCTGGAACACAAACTAGCCACATATGGGGACATTGTGTATGCCACATGTAGAGACGCCTATGGAGTAAAACTACCCAAAGAGAAAACACCTCAAAAGAAATCCAGACGCCAAGAAAAGATGGACAAGATCAGAGTCCAAAAGAACAACCTCAAGAAGCAAATGAAGACCGCACTGCCAGCTGAAAAACAAGGCTTGGAAAAACTGTGGGAAGACCTGAAAGAAAAACACAGCGCCCTCAGCAAAGCGGAATCTGCGAGGAAGGGGAAGAGCAAAAAGAAGAAGACACAAGAGCGCTTCTTCAGAGACCCCTTCCAGTTTGCCAGAACACTGTTTGAGCAGCCAAAATCTGGGACCCTAAGTGTGGACAAAGGAGTTCTTGAGCAGCATCTGAGGAAAACATTACTCTGACTCACAGGCAAAGCACCACTCGACATTCAAGGTCTGGTGTGGCCAACCAACCCTGAGGAACAGTTCAATGGCAAGCCTCCAACGTTGGCGGAAATCAAGAAGGTGGTCGACAAAGCCAGAGCCAAATCATCACCAGGGCCAAACGGAATACCTTACCAGCTTTACAAGAATGTCCCAAGGTGCTGGAGGGGCTCCAAGGCTGTTGCGATCGGCTTGGAGAAACCAGAAGATCAGCAGCCAGTGGATGACGGCAGATGGTGTGTACATCCCAAAGAGCAAAACTCAAGTGACATCAGCCAGTTCAGGCCAATATCACTACTGAACGTCGAAGGGAAAATCTTCTTCTCTGTCATGGCAGCAAGGCTGACCAGTACCTATGGAAAACAAGTACTTGGTGTGTCAGTCCAGAAAGGTGGCATCCCAGGCGTGGTGGCTGTGTAGAACACGCCACAATGATCTGGGACGCAATCCAAAAAGCAAAAAAGAAAGAGAGACCTGGACGTAGTGTGGCTTGATCTGGCAAACGCATATGGATCTGTGCCCACGAGATGATACAGTTGGGTCTTGAGATGTTACCCTGTGCCAAAGAAATCCCCGACATGCTCAAGAAGTACTTCAATGGGTTCTCAATGCGGTTCTCTACCAAGGGTACAACACTGATTGGATCAACTGGAAGTGGGCATTGCAATGGGCTTGTGCAATTTCCCCGATACTGTTCGTGCTGGCAATGGAACTCATCTTGAAAGCAGCAACAAACAACGCGAGACAAAAAAGACCTTGGCGATGGATACAAGATGCCTCCTCTCAAGGCCTTCATGGATGACACTATAGTGATTTCATCCAGAGAAGACGAGACACGTCATGTGTGAGAGGCTGGACGACATAGTTGCCTCATCCAGAATGAAATTCAAGCCCAAAAAAATCACGGGGTCTCTCACTGAGGGAAGGAAAAGTGACCGAATCTGTGGTCTTCAGTGTTTCCAACCAGGCCATTCCAACTGTCACAGAAGAACCAGTCAAGAGCCTTGGGAAAATGGTATGATGATACGCTGAAAGACACACAAAGAGCAAAAGAAGCTAAGCAGTGGCGGAAGAAGGTTGGAGACCATTGACCAGTGTGGGCTCCCTGGCAAATACAAGGTCTGGTGTCTGCAGTTCATGCTGATACCAAAGCTCCTATGGCCTCTGATTATATACGACACTGCACCAGCACAGTGGAGGCAATGGAAGCCAAAATCAACAAGTTCACAAGGAAATGGCTTGGGGTCCCACCCTGTCGACTGACATTCGCGCTGTACTGTCGCCCAAACAAAGCTCAAACTACCACTGAAATCCATCTGGAGGAATACAAAGCAGGGAAGATCAACTTCAAAGCATGCTGGAGGGCTCAGGGGGACAAGGTGGGAGAAGCAATCAAGCCCAGCTGAAGACAGGCAGAAAATGGAAAGTTCAAGAGGCGATGTTTTTTCTGCAAAAGAAAGTCTCAAGATCAGAGAAATAACAGGACACACACAGACCAACAGACAAGGACGGGGGGTGACCAAAAATGAATGTGGTCAAAGGCCAAAGGAAAAGCCCAAAAGAGACATGCTGATTCAGGAGATGAGAAAAGAAGAAGACCAAAAAGACTCCAAAAAGCAGTCCAGCAGAGCCAGCAAGGGCAATGGACAACATGGGAGAATACCTCCAAAGAAGTCTAACTTGGAATGACATTTGGCACAGGGCCCCCTCTCAGGATCAGCTTCATTCTCAGATTGCCTATGACCTTCTCCCCTCAAATGAAAACCCTGGTAAAGTGGGGAAAACAGACGATCCTGCATGCCCCTCTGCCATGAAAAACAAAACAGTGCGCATGTTCTAAGCTCATGTAAAGTAGCCCTGGCTCAAGGAAGGTAACATGGAGCAAAACCCAAGTGCTCAAAGAAATTGAAACAAGTAGTCTGGGCTGGAACCAACACCACAAAGGGAGAATAGGACTCCAAAAGCACTGAAACATTCTTCACGGCAGGAGGCAGCAATCATGGCCAAGAACAACAGTGCCACTCGAACATGCAGGCAGAGTCTGCTGGATGGGGCAGATGACTGGGAGTGCACTGCAGACCTCCCAGAATGGAAGGTCCCCCAGAGATCATCAGCAAGAGGGGCATGAGACCAGACATATTTAGTCCACTCAAAAGTAACCAAGCAGCTGATCATGATCGAGCTCAGGGTTTGCCATATGAGAACAGAATGGAGGCAGCTCAAATCTACAAGACTGAAAAAATTGCTGATTGCAAACAGCCTGAGGAGAGAAGGCTATAGGTCAAAGTCCCCACTGCAGAAATTGGAGCTAGGGGATTTGTAAAGGGAAAGTCTGCATACAGCCTCATGAAACAGCTCTCAGTTGCAGGGGAAAGGGAAAAAAACCCGAGCCCTGAAAGCATGGCAGAAGCGGCAGAGAGGTGTTCAAGCTGGATTGGTCAAGGAGGAAACAAAAGTGAACTTCATAAGGGTTTAAATTTCCCCACAAATATCAGGTGTCCCTGTGGATCAGGGTTAAAACGCGAGTCATTAAGTAGAAAATGAGCATGTCCCGAGGGTCAAAGGGTTCGAATCCCAGCCATGGCTCGTCCCAAGATGGGGGAAAAAAAAAGGGGCAGCAGAACCGGAGTCATGAACCGGGTGTGGCCCAACCCCATTCTCTAGAGTGTCAGGAGATAAGGCCGAAAACTTGCTTGAAGGGGGCTTCTCTTCTGAGGACTCTCTGCTGCCACGCTCTCCACGAGTTTCTTTCT
>CM031604.1:46694530-46700664 GCA_018398815.1 Conus ventricosus | reverse complement strand
TTTCACGAAGTTGTCGAAAGATTCGTCTGCTCGTTGTTTTCTTTGTTTCAAGGTGCGTCTTGCTATGCGCTTGTTTTTTCTTGGTTACATGTACGCTTCAAATATGTTGAGGAGTCCGATTGGATCATTTGTTCCCCTTCTTGCCAGTTTAGAGTTTTGTGAATTTCTGGACCCTGTACACCAATCCGTGTTCCGATCCACCCGGACTTCTGTTGTTGCCGAGTGGTGACAGTGGTCCGTCGAACACAAATTCGACATGATCTTTGAATCTTTGGAACTCTTGATACAGGTCTGATGCTTCCCAGGCAATGCAAGGATGTTCAAAGTTCATTTTGTTTAGGTTTGTATTGTGTAATTTGACCTAGATTAAATGAGAGCGATTAAAATCCCGCTTCTGACACCATCTAACGTACTTACGTGTCCATGAGCCAACGGTCCAGAGCGCTGCGCATGTGCAGCCTCGATCCGAGTTGTAGATCACAGGTCAGGAGGGTCAGGAGTCAAGGTTACACACACGGCTCATAGACTATACATTACACTGATCAAAACTTACGCGTCGAAGACGTCACAACTAAATAGCAACGCATCAGCCTCCTCCATTTCCGACACACGTTCCTTGCCAAATAGGCCATTGTAGTTGCCCATGTAGGCTAGTGCAGCAGCTTAGCTTTAACCCCTGTTATGAACAGTGAAGGCACTCCGGTGTGTGTCCTTGCCACCTTTTTTCTATGTGAACGAAAAAGCTTGCGACAGCGTTTGGCATACAAGACTTTTATACAAAATCAGGAACATTTGTTTTTCAGGAATATCTTTATTATATCAAATCTTTCCTTTTAAACAGAAAAATCACTGCAAGAGTTGGAAACGCATTATTCTTCGTTAAAAACTATTGATTTAGGAATACCTCAGGGGTCGATAACTGCACGTTTGCTTTTTAATTTGTTGATACATGCTTTGCCAGATTCAATGTCGAACAAGGCAAATGTGTCACAATGTGCTGATGATATTGCAGTATGGACGAATTGTTCAAATGTGTCACAATATGCTGATGATATTGCAGTATGGACGAATTGTTCAAATGTGTCACAATATGCTGATGATATTGCAGTATGGACGAATTGTTCAAATGTGTCACAATATGCTGATGATATTGCAGTATGGACGAATTGTTCTCTAAGGAAAACAACATCAAAACGCTTGTTAGAATATGCTCATGAAGTTTACTAAACAGAATTAAGTAGTGTGAGCCATTATATGAAAGAGAATGGCCTGGAATTTTCCGCAGAAAAAAAGCAAACTAGTATGGTGCTGTTTAATAATGGTACCAAATCCAACTGCCCGTCCTCAATTCACTTTAGACAATGAAAAATTGGATTATAAATCCAGTGTTACGTTTCTTGGAATCTATCTTTCTGACAATTTAAGGTGAAAAAAAATTGATCACATTTTTTCGAAGGTAGAAAAAAAGTTAACATTTTGTTAAGATCATTAGTCGATATGAGCGTTATGAGTGGGGTCAAGACACTGCCATTATCATTGATCCTGCCATGTCTCTTGTAAATAGCGAATTAACTTATCATCGGGAAGTATATTTCTCGGCACCAAACACATATTAAAAACAAAAACAAAAAACAAACAAAAAAAGGCATCAGAGCTTAGACAGCAAAGCTACAAAACTGGCACTTGCCGTGCCTGCACATGCCTCCCAAAAAAAAATACAGAGAAGCTGGAATTTTGCCATTAGATGATGCTAGAAAATTGGCCTGTGCTAAATACATGATTAGAGCTTCAGCTGTTGAAAACAATAATACAAGTGCTGAACTTGAAGTACGGTCAGACAAACATTCTTCAGAAAGAAGCGACAAAGTGTCTTCTGTATGATTAACAATAGCAACATACACATGTGATCTTTTTAAATCAACGGCTACAACAGCATCTGAGGCTGCAATAATAATAATAATAAAAAAATCTTTTACACCCCTTCCAAATTGGGAACTGAAGAAAGCAAATTTCGATATTGACTATCTTCTGTCAAATGCTAGTTCCAGTCCCTGTATGGTGGCAATATCTGCTAAATCTCATATGTCAGAGAAATACCCCATTGACCTGAAAGTTGCCACAGATGGTTCAGTAAGAGAGGATGGCAGCGCAGGTGCCGGTTTTGTAATACCTAATCTCTAAGTACAAAAGTCGTACAACTCGAGAAAGGGCTATTCAATATTTACAACCGATAAACAGTAAACAAGTGGCAGGATCAATGATAATGGCAGTGTCTTGACCCCACTCATAACGCTCATATCGACTAATGATCTTAACAAAACAAGTACTGTTCCCTACCTCATTTCATTTCCGATTTACAACCGAATTAACTGCATTAGTCATGGCATTACAGCATATTATCAGCGTATCTGTGGCTATTTTCAATATCTTATTTTGTGTCGATTCAAAATCAGTATTAACAGCACTTAGGAATGGTTCAAACAAAGAACGAAATGAAATAATCTTTGAGATAAGGTACCTTATTCGTTGCATGATAATGAAGGGTTCTTGTGTCCAATTCATTATGTTTGTTGGCTTCCTTCTCATTGATGGTATAAACAGAATGGCGGATAAAAGTGCGAAACTGGGTGACGAAAGTTAAGGGATACTATCTCATTATCAGTTCTATTATCGGTGAATGGAATGTGCAATGTAATTGAAAGAGCAGTGTTTTTTTGTTTGTTGTTGTTGTTGTTGTTGTTTTGTTTTTGTTTTTGCTGTCCTAACCTCTGCGCTACCTCAGAGGCAGTGCACCCACGCCGCTCATTCCGACACCCAGTCCACAGCCACAGCCCGATCGGCCCAGCCGCAGCCCCAGCACCGGCAATCCACAGGGAGCAGTCAATGTCAAGTCGTCAAGAGGCAACCCACCGGAGGAGACACTGCACTGCTGCTGAGTCACTTCGATGGTGTTCAGTGGTGCCTGTTCTGATCTAACATACGCAGGACACCATCTACTAAGCCCCCTACTGACGACAATAATTGCTTAGTCGCGGAGCCGGCGTGAGTGAGCTCTCCCTCCGGAGGGCACCACCACGTCCGTCCAACGACACCCCCCATGAACTCGCCGATACCGGTGACCCCGACGGAACCAAACCAAGGCCACAGACGTGGAGAGGACATCGAAACTGAGGTCACAATGAGAGCAGGGCATGAAGGACCACGGAATTTGAGACTTTTTTTATGCTGATCGATGAGAATGAGGATGATTGAGATGATGCTACGGATTTCCATTTCGGTCTGAGACTACATGACAGGGCTGTACTCTACGCTTCCTTTCATAATATATCCCGGCAGTGTTGGTCAGGAAATTTGAGCAACAATCTCAGAAACGCATCCATTAAGTGGATGAAACTCGACTGTGTGGTCCCAGTCTTCCCAACTGAGTCCGCAGCAAACTCAACTCTGGGTAGGAGCCGGTTGGGGCAGAAAAACCCACATGACGCTGATGGGATTCGAACCCACGACCTCCCAGCCGGGAGTCCGCGACGAACCACTTAGCCACGGCGGCTGGTAGTTTTTTTTGTTTTTTTTTAAATTTAGGACTCAAATTGGTCGTTTTGAAACCTTTCTTTTTGGACCAAGCCATATTGTTATTTTGTCACACAGAATGAGGTGTGATTTATGGAAAACAATATTCTGAAAATGCTCAGTGTGTGAGTGTGTGGTGGTTAAAATGCTCAGTGTGTGAGTGTGTGTGGTTAAAATGCTCAGTGTGTGAGTGTGTGGTGGTTAAAATGCTCAGTGTGTGAGTGTGTGTGTGGTGGTTAAAATGCTCAGTGTGTGTGTGTGTGTGGTGGTTTTACTTCCATTCCACACATTCTTTTTCGCTGCCAGATTCTGAATGTTATATTTTGAAAAGCAGTGCATTTTAGATAATAGATTATCTGCTGACTGTATTATACAATCAATCACTTTTAGTGTATGTCATTGGTCGAAGTATATTGAATAGTCCTGTCGGCCTTCTATTTTGGTTTTAAATTTTGCGATGACCTAATAATTATTGTAATGTATATGTTTTATCTGTGTGCGGGCGCATGTTCTACTTTAAAAAAAAATCATGTAATATCACTAATCACGGTGTAAAAACGTGCAGAATAGACTATTCATTCGTTTTACCAGACAGTACAATGCATGATGCTCGGAGGAGAAAAAAAAGTACCCAAGGATTAGGGAAAAGATTTCCTGTTGTACCCCCTCGGCAGGTCTGATGACTAATTTGTTTACAGCCTGTTCGTCAACGTCAATGATTTCAGGCTCTGAATAAGTCTAAATATTGTATACTTAGTGTATGTCTATGATGATCAGTAGAAGACGGCTCTGGATTACCTGCTCTTTTGATTCGCGATCCAAGATCGGCGAGATTCTCGTGCCTCGCCGAACCAAGGCTCACGGTGGAAAAAGAAAAAAAAAGTCACTCGGTATGTTCTGGGAAGTATGTGGGGTATGTTCTGGGAAGTATGTGGGGTATGTTCTGGGAAGTATGTGGGGTATGTTCTGGGAAGTATGTGGGGTATGTTCTGGGAAGTATGTGGGGTATGTTCTGGGAAGTATGTGGGATCGCGCAAAGGGAGGTGACAACACGAAAGCTGTCCTATCATGGAGTTGACTTAACTTCCCTTCTCGATTCATAAGTGAACATTTTCAGTCGGTACGGACGAAATATTCAAGTTCACAACGCCCTGAAAATGATAGATTTTGGACAAAGAGATCCTTAAGATCGACTTCACAGCCTATGTAAAACAGCTGTAAGTTCAATAGGTTCAATTATATATCTTGGCCTATGCAAAACAGCTGTAAGTTCAATAGGTTCAATGACATATCTTGGCTGGAACACCGGTGAGCGTAGTGTACGTTGCGTTCCCTCCCTTGGGGAAAAAAAATCAAATTTCTGTCAAAGATAGTTTCTCGGTTCGCCGTAACTCTGCGAACCAGATGGCGGGCATCACTTCACAGAGAAACTATGGTTTGTCGTCAGTTCGCTAATTACAGATTTGCGAACCCGTGAATTCATTCAATTAACGACGGATTTTACGTAACGCTGAAGATGAGATAGAGGTAGGCCTAATGGAAGTATGCAGTCGTCGAAGGAATAATGCGCTGTCGTCCTGAGGACTCGGTCGTATTGCAATTGTCCCGTTGCTTCCATGTCTTACAGTAAGCTAGTAGGACCAAAGATAGTTCAGTCTTTGGTAGGACCGACAGGACCGTGTCTAGCTGTCTTGCCTCTTGGATTGCAAGGAGAATCCCGTTCCCACAGATCAAACAGCCTGACAACAGCGACTTGAGGAATGGAGACTTGGGGCCGCCCCTAGACGTGGCCAAGCCACAGCTGCCTGGGCTGCGCATGTTGTGATGGTGAATTCCAGAGTTGTAAAGCGTCACAGCTGCCTGGGCTGCGCATGTTGTGGTGGTGAATTCCAGAGTTGTAAAGCGTCACGCAGCTTTGCGCGATGGAAGCGGTGGACTACATGAGAAGGCCAGCATGTCATTGGATTTGTTTTTATTATTATTATTATTATTATTATTATTGACCTCCAGCCCTCTTGTTGAAGAATTACTCACTCCGTCTCCAAGAGTAGGTGGATTTAAAATGAACAGAATCCGAGCCCGAGACCAAGCTGTACAATTCTGTCTGTCTGTCTGTCTGTCTGTCTGTCTATCTACCTATCTCTATCTGATCTATCTATCAATCGATCTCTACCCACCTACCTACCTACCTATTCTATCTGTCTGTCTGTCTGTCTGTCTGTCTATCAGTCTATTCATCTACCTACCTATCTATCTATTCATCTACCTATCTATTTATCTATCCATCTACCTATCTACCTATCTATCTATCTTCATGGGTGATTTGTATCATGGCTGGCATTTTCTGCAGCTTCTTCACTTCTTAGGAAACTGCTCGGGTGGGGGCGGGGGCGGGGGCGGGGGCGGGGGCGGGGGCGGGGGCGGGGGCGGAGGCGGGGGGGGGGGGGGGGGGGTGCGAATGGCGGCGGGAGGAGTGGGGGAAAGGGTGCTAAAGGAGTCGGTCAAGCAGTTCTGCCGTTTTCAGCAGTGTGTGTGTGTGTGTGTGTGTGTGTGTGTGTGTGTGT
>CM031604.1:46677030-46689530 GCA_018398815.1 Conus ventricosus | reverse complement strand
ACTCGTCCGCCCCTGTCACATTCGCCGGACTTTTATCCTTCGGCCACCGTCTGTTTGTGTGTGCAAGGAGAACGAGTTTTATGTTCACGAGCGTGCGTACGCATGATTTGTCGTTCGGATGCGTGGTTGGAGATTTGTGTTATTTTGAAATGTGTTTATAAAATGTGACAATTATGCCATTGAATTATTATTTGCAAATGTGGTGGCAGTTATTAAGCGATGGTCGCTGTGTTGATTTATTTCCTAAGGAAGGAAAACGTTAAGCGTGAGTGAGAGAAGGGTGGAGATAATTCATATTTGTTTTATAACCTGTTGATTTAATGCAGTCTTTTACCTGCATCGTGTGAGAAGACTTGATTCAATGGATTTACTGTGTGCGTTGAATACACTTCCCCTCGCCCATCATGCGAGTGGCTAAGACTTGACAGCAATGGTCAGACGGTACTGACGGCAGGGTTCCAGTACCCTTCTTCCTTCCTCCTTCCTTCTTCTTTTCCTTCTCTCCGACTCTCCTCCCAGCTACGTCCTCCCCCCTCCCGGGGGCTTCACCTGGAGCACGAACTGGATGGTGCCACGTGCTGGTCGAGGCCACGTTCTGGCTGAGACCACGGACGAGATGGTGCCACGCGCTGGTCGAGGCCACGCCTTGGTCGGGACCGTGGACTGCTAGGGGAGCCCGCCGTCTCGACTGGCCGGCCTGGACCCCCGTCCAGGACCTCCAGTAACAGCTACGTCCCCCCCCCCCCCCCCCCCGGGACACGCTCTTCACTGCCCGCTTGGGAGTCGAGGGTGTCGGCTTTGGGCGACTCCCTGCGAGAACCAACCCGGCTCGGAGCACCTAGTGCGACAGGGTGCTCCCTGCGGACTTGACAGGGGCAGGGATGTGGACGCACTCCGTGGTGTGAGAAAGGGTCAATACTGGAAATATTTCTTTATAATTGTGTACATGTCATATGCGTTGGAGTGCTTGATCGTGATTGTGCATGTTGTGTGCGTTGGAGTGCTTGATCGTGATTGTGCATGTTGTGTGCGTTGGAGTGCTTTATTGTGATCGTGCATGGTGCGTGTGTTGGAATGTTTATTTTGCTGGTGTGAATAAATGGGGTGTTGTATCGTAATCTTTATTGTGTGGTCTCTTGCGGAGCGTGTGAGGTCAGTCACTCCCTTCACTCCCACCTAGACCGATCCTGTCAGGGCAGACCTCCAGGGGTCGGTCGTGACATTTATAAACATAAACACAGTTTCTAAGTGAACTTTTTTGCGGTTTAAATTCCATCTCTGTTTATAAACATAAACACAGTTTCTAAGTGAACTTTTTTTTTGCGGTTTAAATTCCATCTCTGTTTATAAACATAAACACAGTTTCTAAGTGAACTTTTTTTTGCGGTTTAAATTCCATCTCTGTTTATAAACATAAACACAGTTTCTAAGTGAACTTTTTTTGCGGTTTAAATTCCATCTCTGTTTATAAACATAAACACAGTTTCTAAGTGAACTTTTTTGCGGTTTAAATTCCATCTCTGTTTATAAACATAAACACAGTTTCTAAGTGAACTTTTTTTGCGGTTTAAATTCCATCTCTGTTTATAAACATAAACACAGTTTCTAAGTGAACTTTTTTGCGGTTTAAATTCCATCTCTGTTTATAAACATAAACACAGTTTCTAAGTGAACTTTTTTGCGGTTTATAATTCCATCTCTGTTTATAAACATAAACACAGTTTCTAAGTGAACTTTTTTGCGGTTTAAATTCCATCTCTGTTTATAAACATAAACACAGTTTCTAAGTGAACTTTTTTGCGGTTTAAATTCCATCTCTGTTTATAAACATAAACACAGTTCTAAGTGAACTTTTTTGCGGTTTAAATTCCATCTCTGTTTATAAACATAAACACAGTTTCTAAGTGAACTTTTTTGCGGTTTAAATTCCATCTCTGTTTATAAACATAAACACAGTTTCTAAGTGAACTTTTTTGCGGTTTAAATTCCATCTCTGTTTATAAACATAAACACAGTTTCTAAGTGAACTTTTTTGCGGTTTAAATTCCATCTCTGTTTATAAACATAAACACAGTTTCTAAGTGAACTTTTTTGCGGTTTAAATTCCATCTCTGTTTATAAACATAAACACGATCACACAGCTTAAAGTGATACTCACAGAAATTAAGAAAAAAAAAAAAAAAAGGTGGGGCGAGGAAGGAACGGGTGTCTTTCTGATGTTTAGCCATACTTCCTGTGTCCATGAAGCAGAAAATAGTAACGATTTCTGATTGGTAGGGAGCACCGCCGGCCATTTTATTCTCTAAGGCGATGTGGACTGGGAAAGGAAGGCCAATAACTCCATGCTCCGTCTTCCAGTCTACTCGCCCGTGTGTGTGTGTGTGTGTGTGTGTGTGTGTGTGTGTGTGTGTGTGCGTGCGTGCGTGCGTGCGTGCGTGCGTGCGTGCGTGCGTGCGTGCGTGCGTGCGTGCGTGCGTGCGTGCGTGCGTGCGTGCGTGCGTGCGTGCGTGCGTGCGCGCGTGCGTGCGTGTGTGTGTGCGTGTTCGGTTACCTGGGGTTGTGGGGTAGTGTGTCATAGCTTTTGCCAGGGTTGTGCGGTAGCGACAATTTGTGGTGTACTATTTCCCTACACCCCACAACTTTGACCCTACAGACTGTTGCCAAATGCTATGGGGATGTTGCTGATGCATCTATTTCATCTACTCCAGAAGAACGTTTTCCTGGTAGGATCAACGCGCGCACGCGCGCACACACACACACACACACACACACACACACACGCGCGCACGCGCGCATACACACAGCACAGTACAGCACACCACACACACACACACACACAAAAGCACAGCACACACACACACACACACACACAGAGCACAGCACAGCACAGCACACACACACACACACACACACACACACACACACACACACACACACACACACACACACACACACACACACAGATCAGCTTGCTCTCGCTCTCTGCCAAGCAGGAGATAATGAGATGACGTCATTTATGCGCATGCTCTCTGTGAACTGAAGTAAATTATGGCGTCGGGGGCGTCATTGTTGAACGAATGTCAATGATGTTTCAAAAGGTATGTTTGTGTCTTTTCTATTTCATTATTTGTATGGCATATTAATTTATTTTTATCATTGTTGTCAGGAAGCAAAATACTGAAAAGAGAAGGGAAACATGTTGGAATATAGGCATATGCTGTTCAATATTCAAGCAGGCTGGAAAACTAAATCCAGTTGTCTACCCTTCTGAAAAGAGAATGGAAACATTTGGAATTTGGGCATATGCTGTTCAATATTCAAGCAGGCTGGGAAACTAAATCCAGTTGTCTACCCTTCTGAAAAGAGAATGGAAACATTTGGAATTTGGGCATATGCTGTTCAATATTCAAGCAGGCTGGGAAACTAAATCCAGTTGTCTACCCTTCTTGAGTTTTTCGTTTTATTTGTTTGCTGCTTGCACCTCTTTCTCTTCTTAGTAGCTAGGCAACGTGCTCCTCTGAGAATCACAGTTACTTACATAATTATTGCTTTATTAGCCAGCTTTACCATGCATTGAAAAGGTGCAGACTATGAACCTAATCGACACGGCCCGTTTCCCGCCAACTGTATGGTAGATTCGTATTCGTACGTGTGTTTACACTATCACACAGGTAGGTTTGTGTTCTTATTTGGTTAGGGTGGTTCGGGATGTTACTGAGAAGTATTTGGAGATGTTATGGATTAATTTGATTAATTATGGGATGTCACTAAATTAACTCGGCAGCTAACTACTGGCTTAGATTTCTATGCACCGTGCACATATCTAATTCAGCCAACACAGCTACATAATTAGACATTCTGAGGTGATAGCCCAGAATAGGCAAGTAGCTGCTGAAGAAGAAGAAGAAGAAGACGAACAAGAAGAATTAATTAAGTTAGTAATGTTGCTTACAGTCCAGCCAGTCGGAAAGGGCCATATCAGGACTGTTACCACACTGAAGTCAACCAAAAACAAAAAGACAGCAGCAGCAGCAGAAAGAGAAGAAAAGACAGAGGCGGAGAGAGCATATCGTTCACTCGAACAGAGAGTTGAGGCTGAAAATGAACAAGTGTGAAGGTAATATGATAGTTTGAGACGTTAGAGAAAGTTTTTCATACACGTTCACAAATATACCAGACAGAGCATAGAGCTAGGCACAATATGCAACAACATTCTTTTAGTGAACGGGGATTAGAATTCACAAATGTATTTATTTGACTACAAATTCAAGATGTTCCAAAGAATTATGATTTTTAACGAAGGCCTTCCCAATCTACACTAATAAAAACAAAAACACCAAAAAAAAGAAGCTACGTTCCTCTAGAATCACTATGGCCAGGCCCAAAGGCCGAGAGGCCTAACAACACCCTCCCCAAATCAGAGGATGCCAAGGATTTGAGAGAGCCCGCATGTCCCACTATATAAGAATAATATATTTTTTTTTTTTGCTGTCCCAACCTCTGCGCCACCTCAGAGGCAGTGCACCCACGCCGCTCATTCCGACATCCCGTCCACAGCCATAGCCCGGCTGGCCCCGCCGAAGCCCCGGCACCAGCAATCCACAGGGAGCAGTCAATGTCAAGTCGTCAAGAGGCAACCCACCGGAGGAGACACTGCACTGCTGCCGAGTCACTTCGGTGGTGTTCAGTGGCGCCTGTTCTGATCTAACATACGCAGGACACCACCTACTAAGCCCCCTACTGACGACAATAATTGCTTAGTCGCGGAGCCGGCGTGAGTGAGCCCTCCCTCCGGAGGGCGCCACCACGTCCGTCCAACGACAGCCCCCATGGACTCGCCGATACCGGTGACCCCGACGGAAGCAAACCAAGGCCACAGACGTGGAGACATCGAAACTGAGGTCACCATGAGAGCAGGGCATGAAGGACCACAGAACTTGAGACATTTTTTTAATGCTGATCAATGGGAATGAGGATGATTAAGATGATGCTACGGATTTCCATTTCGGTCTGAGACTACATGACAAGGCTGTACTCTACGCTTCCTTTCATAATATATCCTGGCGTCAACCAGGCCCGAGAGATACAGGCATCTGCAGTGTTGGTCATGAAATTTGAGCAACACTCTCAGAAACGTATCCATTAAGTGGATGAAACTCGACTGTGTGGTCCCAGTCTTCCCAACTGAGTCCGCAGCAAACTCAACTCTGGGTAGGAGCCGGTCGGAGCAGAAAAACCCCACATGACTCTGATGGGATTCGAACCCACGACCTCCCAGCCGGGAGTCCGCGACGCTAACCACTTCGCCACGGCGGCTGGTTATATAAGAATAATATAGCTTGTGACTGGATTTATGTTGAATAACCCTACTGATCGACGGAATAACATGTTTTGATGCTTCTGACTTTTGGAGCTGGAGGAGGAGAAATGCTAGACCTATCCACCCTGGGACACGTTGATGGTGTTTACATGTGTTATGGAAGAACTGTTGGCTGACCTGTGTCGTTTACCTAGGGTGGGGTGGGGTGGGGGGGAGGTATGGAAGGTTGGAGATGTTTCCACCCGTTGAACTGGGGGAGATGTTGTCTCCCCGATTGTGGGACAGTTGAAAGTGACTGCAGGCCTTAACTATCAGGACGCTTTAAGGTCCAACGTTTGTCCATGGGCAGCAGCAATGACAGCCTGGAACTATCAGGACGCTTTAAGGTCCAACGTTTGTCCATGGGCAGCAGTAATGACAGCCTGGAACTATCAGGACGCTTTAAGGTCCAACGTTTGTCCATGGGCAGCAGTAATGACAGCCTGGAACTATCAGGACGCTTTAAGGTCCAACGTTTGTCCATGGGCAGCAGCAATGACAGCCTGGAACTATCAGGACGCTTTAAGGTCCAACGTTTGTCCATGGGCAGCAGCAATGACAGCCTGGAACTATCAGGACGCTTTAAGGTCCAACGTTTGTCCATGGGCAGCAGCAATGACAGCCTGGAACTATCAGGACGCTTTAAGGTCCAACGTTTGTCCATGGGCAGCAGCAAAGACATCCTGGAACTATCAGGACGCTTTAAGGTCCAACGTTTGTCCATGGGCAGCAGTAATGACAGCCTGGAACTATCATGACGCTTTAAGGTCCAACGTTTGTCCCTGGGCAGCAGCAATGACCGTTATTCTTTGTTTACAGTCCTGTGGTTCAGAATCGAGGCGTAGCGTGTGTGTGTGTGTGTGTGTGTGTGTGTGTGTGTGTGTGTGTGTGTGAACATATCCCCTGTTAATATCATTCTTTGATACTGGCATCACGCTTACAAACTTGTGAGTGTTGCGCATGAGCCGTACATCCTGAAAGTGGAGCAGCCTCCTCCACGTGTTTCTGATCGAGTGGACCTTCCGCCATTTGGCTGATCTCGCGATTCAACTTGTGGGGTAGGCGTTTTATAATTCATTTAGCATCCTGCTCATTGAAACGTATATTGTAAGTCTCTATGGTCATAAACTAAAATTCCTGTCATAAAGAAAACTAGTTAACAGATGAAGTTTCGATCTTGAAGCAGACTGCAGTGATTGATTTAGTTGGAGCACTGTGATACACATGATCGATGTGCCTGTTCTTGACGTGACACATATGACAAAAACAGTAACATGGGGATATTCACACATTAACGAACCTATCGCATGTATGAGATCTTCATTCCTTCCTTTCTCCTTTCCTTCTGTTTTCATTAGCCGCAGGGTAGATCTGGTAACAAAGACGCCCTTAGCCTGTGCGTTCCCACAATCGGCAGTACAGCCATTTCTAAAGATCTTATTGGGCTGTGTTTTCACAGCTTTGACACTACAAAGGGTGTAAAGAACACATTTCTATACACATAATAAACCTGTGTTCTCACAAAACATACTCGAGTATGTCTTTTTCCCCGTCAAGTCAAGTCAAGTCAAAATTTTATTTAGAGATGGAAGCATTGAATAAGCAACATATCTGCTTTTTTACATCAAGCCATCTGTGAAAAAAAGAAAGAAATAGAAAAGAAAATCAAATCGTGTACAATGCCGTTCATCAAAAGAGAAGTGAACATACCGTCTTCCCCCCCCCATCTCCTCCCTTTACCCACTCACTTCCATTCACGTAAAAGGTATCAATGCTCATTGCCGTCCCTATGGTTACATTCACGAAGTGTATATCTTTACCAGTGTATTTCTTTTCTGCACAGGATGGACATTTTTTCAGTATGATATGTGGTTAACGATTCATGAGATAATCTTTCAATTTTTTCTTAAATGTGTTTTTATTTTTTGTATTATTTAAGGGCTTTGTCAGTTTATTCCACAGATTTCCACCTGAATATACGAAACTGGATTTGTATAAATCGCTGCGTGGTCTAGGAATGGACAACAAATGATTATGTCTATGGCAATTGACTCTAAATGTTTCTGTAATCTTTTGGGGAGCTGTTCCATTAATAACGTTATGCATACAAAGGGCTTTATTGAAAAAGAGTCTGTTTGGGAAGGTTAATATACTCAGAGGCATAAAAAACGCGAAAACAAACTGTATAGAAATTTTGATGTAATTTGGCTACCGATTCCTTTGAACTGGTAATAGAAAGTGAGAAAAAGCAATCAAACACCGCAAAAGTGTCCTTTCGAAGTTCATTCTGGTAGAAAATAAGGTCACATGAACTTGACCTTGACCCTGTGTTAACAGCAGAATGTCAGTATCTGGTGTGACCACCTCGAGCATTGATCACAGCTGTGCACCTGCGGTACATCGAGCGCACCAGAGTGTTGGTCTGCCTCTGGGGGACTTGCCACCACACCTGGCCCACAGCAACAGCAAGCTGAGCTGCTGTCTGGGGTCTGGGGTTGAGCTGGTTCAACTGCCTCTGAAGGGCATCCCAGAAATGCTCTATTGGGTTAAGGTCGGGAGAACGGGCTGGGTGAGGCAGCAGATTGATGTTGTTCTGCCTCAGGAAGTTCTGCGTAGCACGGGCAGTGTGCGGCCTTGCGTTGTCCTGCTGAAACAGGTTCTGTGGATGCCGCTGGAAATGCGGCAGGATGTGGGGCCTCAGAACTTGGTCGATGTAATGAACAGCAGTGACCCCGTTACCACGTCCTGGACCCACATTCTGGAAGATGACTGGCCCAATACGGCGATTTATGCCGATAGCCCCCCAGATCATGATGCTTTCACCACCCCATGGGTCCCTTTCGGTGATGTTGGCATCCGTGAAGCGTTCCCCGCTCTTCTCCAGATCCGGATGCGGCCATCGCCTGGGTCGACGCAGAACCGGCTTTCATCACTGAAGAGGACTCGGCCCCAGTCCCGATGGCGCCAATGCACGTGGATCTGTGCCCACTGCAGACGGTTCTGGCGATGCTGGAGTGTCAGGATAGGTCGCCGGGCTGGACGCCTGCATTGGAGACCAACTGTGTTCAGTCGGCGACGCACGGTCCTGTTGCTGATTGGCCTGCCATGGTTGCCGACGGTGTTCCTGGCTGTGTTGGCAGCGGTTTGGTAAGGCTCCCGTCGATGCTGACGAAGAAGATGGCGGTCTTGGGCTGCTGTGGTGACCCTCGGTCTGCCGCTCCTCGGTCTGTCATCAGTGGTGTTTCTTGCTTGAAAGCGGTCCAGAAGGCGATAGACGGTGGAAATGTGGACTCCGAATGCGATAGCGACCTGCCTCATTGGAACCCCGGCCTGCAGTTGCCCCATTGCTATGCAACGATCTTGACGAGAAAGTCTCGGCATTATGTTGGCGCCTCTGGAAGGGATGATTTGAACTTTTTGGGGTTTGGAAATTTATAGCCCCACAATGGGGGCCACATTGAGTTGCAATTCACATTGATGCACGTGGCGTAGGTAGTCCACATGGCAAATGCACTCCTCGTGCCAAAAACGCTGACCCGGCAACATTCACCCACTGTTACGAGGTTACAACCGGCCAAGACACCACGTACTGCTAATGTTGCACGTGCCAACGACATTGCTTACGTCCTGTTCACAATGTGAACAATCGTGCACTGTCTCTATTTTTTCGCGTTTTTTATGCCTCTGAGTATATTTTGAGTTGTTTGTAATCTTCATCAGTTAGGGAGCTCGATTTTAACAATACAATTTCAATGCTCGTTTGTACAGACGATGAATTAATTTTAAATTATGTTCACTACAGTTGTCCCAAAGGGTTGATGCATAATCAACTAATGACAAAATATGTGCACAGAAAAAAAGTTTTCGAGAGTGGCCATCGAGGAAATTTTTTTTATCCGAGACAACTGAAATATTTTTTTGGAAAGGCGTTTTGCTAAGAATGTTGTATGTTCAGTCCAAGATAAATCTTTGTCAATAATGACACCTAGTGTTTTGTGTGAACTGACTTCCTCAACTTTATTATTGGATATGAGTAAAGGCTGAAAATTTGATTTCATTTTTTGTCGTTTTTGTCTTGTAGACACGTACATGCACTTTGTTTTAATAGCATTTAAAGACATATGGTTTAGTTGTGTCCATTCAGTAAGTTTATCGATATCTGCTTGAAGCTTAATTGTTAATTCATAGGCATCAGAGTCGTTTTTGTGAAGAGATGTATCATCTGCAAACATTTTGCATTTACATTTAACAAAACAAGGCAAATCGTTTACGTAAATAGTAAACAAAAGAGGTCCTAACACAGAGCCTTGTGGAACACTATATTTGATAGGCATAAATGTTGACAATTTGTCAGCTACAGCTACTACTTGTTTTCGGTCAGATAAAAAAGATGAAATAAGACTTATGAATTCTGGAGTCAGTTTGTAAAATTCAAGTTTACGGCACAACAAAGAATGGTTGATGACATCAAAAGCTTTTTCAAAGTCTACGAAGAGAATACCTGCAAATTTATTCTCGTTTATGCTGCAAAGAAGACTGTCCATAAGCTGTAGGAGGGCTGTGTGGCAAGAATGATGTTTTCGAAAGCCCGACTGACTTTCGTGGAGAAGTTTATCAGCGAAATACGAATACAGAGACTTATGCATATGTTTTTCGATCGGTTTTGCAATGGCTGATAAAATGGATATCGGTCTGTAATTTGATGGGTTTGAAGAATCCCCGGTTTTATACAAAGGAATAACTTTAGCTTCCTTAAATTTTAGAGGAAAAGTTTGTTTCTCTATGCATAAATTGTATAAGTATGTCAAAGTATCTGTGATAATAGGACATGACAACTTAAGTATTTTTGTCTCGATACCATCTAAATCACGAGTATTTGATTGGGTTGAAGTAGACAAGGCTTTACTAACATCTAAAACGGTCATGGGTTTCAGTCTAAATGGAACACGAATATCCTTAGAATGGATGTATTGTTCTAAATAATTGAGATCATTTTCACTAGATCTATCATTTAATATGATTCTATCTGCTATGGTTGCAAATGATTAGTTAGTTGATCTGCAGATATGTCTGAGCTCATTTGTTGACTTTTTGACACGTGTTTATTTGTTAATATGTTAATTGCTTTCCAAATTTGCCTGGTATCTTTGGTAGAAGTTAACATTGTTCTAAAGTAAGTACGTTTCGATTTCCGTTTTAATGACGTCACTTTATTTCTTTGTTTTCTGAATTCTTCATTTGTTCCTAAATTACTCAAATGATTTCTTTTATTAATTTCTGTGTCAATTTCTTTAGTTATCCATGGAGGTTTTGGTTCCTGTTTAATCCTTTTCTTTATAAAAGGGGCGTGTTTATTATATACGGAGGTAAACGTGTCAATCCAAAATTCAGCTGCTTTATTTGGATCTCTGATTTGATAGATGAGGTCAAATTGTGCTTCAGAAAGGTCAGTAAGGAAATCATCTTCTTTAAAGTTTCTAAAGCTCCTGTAGTAAATAACTTTATGACCTACTTTTGGAATTTTTACACGGTTTTTGAACCATGTAAGGCAAATTGGGTTGTGATCACTGCAGCCATAGGGAGGGGAACAAAGTTCGATAATGAATTGTTTTGCATTTGTGTAAATATGATCTATTAGAGTAGCAGAATTTTCAGTTATGCGTGTTGGTCTATCGATTAGTTGTTCTAAGTTTTGTGATATATACAAATCTTAAATAAATGTTAGCGAACCGCCCAGAGAACGTGGACAAACGAGTCACAAGACAAAACACAACGCGTTTCGACCTCTTAGGTCTTCGAATAAAACAACGAAAATTCACTTAGCTTTGATCGCTTCAGATCGCTTAGGGTTCAGCGCAAGGAAGAAGGCCTTCTTCCTTGCGCTGAACCCTAAGCGATCTGAAGCGATCAAAGCTAAGTGAATTTTCGTTGTTTTATTCGTTTATATATCACCTGACGAAGACCTAAGAGGTTGAAACGCGTTGTGTTTTGTCTTGTGACTCATTTGTCCACGTTCTCTGGGCGGTTCGCTAACATTTATTTAAGATTTGTTTAGATTTCCGCCTGCAGTCGTCTCGCTTTGCAACTAGATCTATGTGATACATAGTTTTGATACCACTTTGATTTTGTTTTTAACAGATCAATGTTAAAATCTCCTAATATAATTAATTGTCTCATAACTTAGAATGGTTACTTCATCCATTATTGCATTAAATCTGTCCTGCCAACCAGTGGTTTCTGATGGGTTTCTATAGACAAAGCCTATTGCAAGTGGTTGACAATTTTTCATACTCATTTCAATCCAGACAGATTCAACACCATAATTTTCAAAATTAACTAGCCTTTTACATTTTAATGAGGAAGCATGATATATGAGTAAGCCAGTAGATTTTGGTTTGTAGGGGTCTAGTCACATTATTTGGTATCCTGGCATGTCCATTTCTGCATCTGATACATGAGAAGATAATCGGGATTCAGAAAAACAAAATACATGAAAACTGTTTCCATCACTGCGAAGTATATTTGCAATGTCATCTTTTTTGTTTATTGCATTATTGATATTAAGGTACCCTGCACGAAGTCCATGTTTGGATGGCCATGTGTCTAAAGTCCTAGGCATGTTGCAGTGTATAGCACTAGGTATGGCTTAAATAGAATGGTGAGAGGGAACACTAAATAAATCGCTGCTTATTTATAAAACAAATATTCACTTTCTAAACCAGTGGCCTAGCTATTGAAATTCTAATAATGATATGGAAAAAAATCATATATAAAAATCAGAAGACAAGGTGGGAGTAATCAGACAAAGGATCAAATCCAAAAATCACAAGTATCAAAGAAACCACGAACAAAAAATTTATGATTTGCAAAAAGATTACAAATTAATCTGTGTAATTTTCACACAGCACAAGGTGAAAACCTATAGAGTATTTCAAAGACAAAACAAGGAAAAACAACGGGAACAATATCAAGAAACGTTTGTACGAACGTAAGCAAAACACTTTAAAGAATGAATAGACTGGACGCGTGTTTGGCCAGCGCTCAGCGTGATTTGTGTGTCTTCCTCACTGAATGGAAGCTCAGTATTGAGATTTGGCCTGAATTGACAGTCAGCCACTCCTGAACACGTGTTCCCTCTGTT
>CM031604.1:46649530-46669530 GCA_018398815.1 Conus ventricosus | reverse complement strand
CAGCCCCCCCCCCCCCCCCCCCCCTAGCCCCCCTCCCCCCAAAACCCCCCAACCCCCCCCCCCTCCCCCACCCCCTCCGCCCCCACCCGACTGACGCAATTAGTAAACGAGAGAACACAGAACAAAACCAGTCCACTTCACGAGGAAACAGACGAGAGAAAACTGACAACAGTTTTGTTACATCGTTATCGTCCTCCGGAGCGTACATCTTTGTTTCACGGAACACACGAGAAAAAATGTGATTGCCCTAAATGGTTCGGTACTAGACTTTTTTTTTAACGACTCCAGCAAAGGAAATGTTCACCCAAAGATCTCTCTCTCTCTCTCTCTCTCTCTCTCTCTCTCTCTCTCTCTCTCTCTCTCTCTCTCTCTCACACACACACACACACACACACACACACACACACACACACACACACAGGGACACATACACGCGCGCGCGCGCGCGCAAGCACACAAGCAAACAGAGAGACAGACAGACAGACAGACAGACAGACAGAGCGTGAGAGACAGAGACAGACAGACAGACAGAGAGATATACAGAGACAGAGAAGGACAAAGAGTAAACAATCCTCCCCACAATCAAAACGAACGCCAAACACAACGCCACGTTATTATCGTCCTTGTCATGATCGTGTACAACGCAGATGTTATAATTCTACAACGGCCAGGCTGGAGAAACACGCCTTCCAAATCGCTCACCGGGAGGGGGGGGGAGGGGGGGGGTAAGGGGGGGGGGGGAGGGGGGTCTAAGAACAGGCCTGGGAATAAAATCTTGTCCTGGCTTACGCGCAGATTCTCTTCCATCCCCACCCCATTCATCCCCCCCCACCCCCACCCCCCCCATCCCCCCCCCCCCCCCCCCCCCCCCCACCTCAAATTTACATGCGACGTGTTTTGATTCATAGCTTTGACTTGAGATTTCTAAAAAAAAGGGTAGTGATGGTTTTTTTTTTTTGTTTTGTTTTGTTTTGTTTTTTTGACAAAGGGAAGGTCGGTCAGGATGTTTTTCTCCACGAGGGCGAGTGTGGGCACATGCTTTTTCTTCCCTGCCGCAGGGGGTGATTTCAGGGGAGGAGCGATTACAGAACTCCTCACCGATACAGGTGACGGTGACTTGCTTGGCCAAATACGCAAAATATGGAACGTAAGACATCGTCTGTTGCGCCACAAAGTGTCGCAATGCGACACTTTGTGTTCTGTTTCACTCCCCTCCCCAGCACAAAGTGTCGCACGGCACAAAATTGGACTTGCGACAGTTTGATCAGCCTTACCAGCACAAATACAACATTTGACTTGCGACAGTTTGATCAGCCTCACCAGCACAAAGTGTCGCAAACACAAAATGTGACAATGGCGCTGTTCTGTACATGTATTGAGTGAGCAAGTGAGTGATGGTAGGTGAAGAGGTAGGTGCATGCGAGCGTGCGTGCGTGCGTGCGTACGTGTGTGTGTGTGTGTGTGTGTGTGTGTGTGGATAGATAGAGAGACAGATACATTTCCAAAAGAAAACAACAAGGACAACAAGCTGTCGTGGTTATAGTTGGAATGTTCGGCTTTATTCGCCTTCATCAGCAGTTGACCGCCACGTTAAGTCCAGCAGGTATGGTAGTGAGGGAAGAGACGTATACGTATACATACATACATACATACATACATACATACATACGTGTGTGTGTGTGTGTGTGTGTGTGTGTGTGTGTGTGTGTGTGTGTGTGTGTGTGTGTGTTGACTTTACCGTCATCATATTTCTTTCTTGTTTTTTTTTAGTTTCATCACTCTGTCGTATATTTCAAAAGAGAGAGAGAGAGAGAGAGAGAGAGGGGGGGAGTGCAGGGGGGGGGGGTTCTCTTCTCCAGTCTTCGTTTTGGTATTGTTTTGCATTCTTTACATGGGATATTTTGTCTCTTAGTAGTGGATTTACATGGGATATTTTGTCTCTTAGTAGTGGATTTACATGGGATATTTTGTCTCTTAGTAGTGGATTTACATGGGATATTTTGTCTCTTAGTAGTGGATTTACATGGGATATTTTGTCTCTTAGTAGTGGATTTACATGGGCTATTTTGTCTCTTAGTAGTGGAATTACATGGGATATTTTGTCTCTTAGTAGTGGATTTACATGGGATATTTTGTCTCTTAGTAGTGGATTTACATGGGATATTTTGTCTCTTAGTAGTGGATTTACATGGGATATTTTGTCTCTTAGTAGTGGATTTACATGGGATATTTTGTCTCTTAGTAGTGGATTTACATGGGATATTTTGTCTCTTAGTAGTGGATTTACATGGGATATTTTGTCTCTTAGTAGTGGATTTACATGGGATATTTTGTCTCTTAGTAGTGGATTTACATGGGATATTTTGTCTCTTAGTAGTGGATTTGGTACATTGAAAAGTGTTGGTACTGCACACTAAATTAGTCAACAGGGATATTTTGTCTCTTAGTAGTGGATTTGGTACATTGAAAAGTGTTGGTACTGCACACTAAATTAGTCAACAGGGATATTTTGTCTCTTAGTAGTGGATTTGGTACATTGAAAAGTGTTGGTACTGCACACTAAATTAGTCAACAGGGATATTTTGTCTCTTAGTAGTGGATTTGGTACATTGAAAAGTGTTGGTACTGCACACTAAATTAGTCAACAGGGATATTTTGTCTCTTAGTAGTGGATTTGGTACATTGAAAAGTGTTGGTACTGCACACTAAATTAGTCAACAGGGATATTTTGTCTCTTAGTAGTGGATTTGGTACATTGAAAAGTGTTGGTACTGCACACTAAATTAGTCAACAGTTTTTGCAGGTGTGGTCCATGAATTGATTGGCTTCAAAATGCGCAGACAGCTTGTATTTCTTTTAACGCTGCTTTGAGCATCTTCTTCTTGTAATTCTTTGAGAGAGAAATGGTATGCACCAAACGTTTCTCACCTTGCGATTCATGGTCTCACCCACCATCTTCGATTTTTTAAAATTCTTCAGTTGTACGCAAGTGATCAAAATGATTCAAATAGCGCAAACTAAAATTTCTTCTTCAGAGCCCATGTTCACAGAGTACTGAGCGCCGCGGCCTGTCCAGCAGCTGTGCAGTCAGAGCCCATGTTCACAGAGTACTGAGCGCCGCGGCCTGTCCAGCAGCTGTGCAGAGTACTGAGCGCCGCGGCCTGTCCAGCAGCTGTGCAGAGTACTGAGCGCCGCGGCCTGTCCAGCAGCTGTGCAGAGTACTGAGCGCCGCGGCCTGTCCAGCAGCTGTGCAGACGCTTGCCAGCTGGACTGGAGGAAACAAGCAGGGGATGTTTGTTGCGGCACAAAGTGTCGCAACTGCACAAAGTGTCGCATGCGACACTTTGTGCAAAAGTGCGACACTTTGTGCTGAGCAGATTTGCACAAAGTGTCGCACTTTGGAACATCTGGCAGTTTGTGCCGGGAAATCCCCTTATTGTGCTTGGGACATAATGTGCAAGACCCACACACTGGCTGAGTTCGAGCATTTCGGACAGATGGTCGCACACTTTGCGATGTTCCCACGGGTATATCTTGGGTTCATCATCGGCTGATAAACAGTGAAGGTCAAAACGAGGGAATGGTCTGAAAGCTGAGAACGAAGTAGTAGCAGCAGAAGAAGACCAAGTTGAAGGAAAATGTAATAGCAGCACTTGTGGCTGGTTTTACAAATAGTATTAAAAGAGGAATTATTGCTGTTGTTTCAAACAGTTCTCATGCTTAGTAAACGCGCGCGCGCACTGGCTGAGTTCGAGCATTTCGGCCAGACACTTTGAGCTGCAACGCATCGTGTGAAGAAGGGCGAGAAATCGAAATAGCACGATGAAACGCACAGACCGTCTAGCAATTTACTTACAACAAAAACAGCAGCAGCAGCAGCAGCAACAACTATATCTAGTCTACAACAATGACAACAATAACAACGATATTATTTGGGACGTGGATGACATTTGGATCTTCATGGTGCACATGCTCTTTAAAATGTCAAAACTTAAGGAGTGAAGTCCAGCATCAAATGATTTGAAAGACATCTAGACAACCAGTTTCCTCTCGGTTTCTTTGTTTTTAGACAACCAGTTTCCTCTCTGTTTCTTTGTTTTTAGACAACCAGTTTCCTCTCTGTTTCTTTGTTTTCAAAGGAAACAACCTCAGACACTGTATGTTCCAGGAAGGCGTTAGACCAATTGAAAATACAAAAGCGACCCCCCCCCCCACACACACACACACACACACGCACACACACACACCCAACTCCCCCTCCAAATCCTGAATTTCAACGTGAAGAATTTTTGACAATAATAAACACAATCTACACGTTTCCGCTTGAAATCTGCATGGGGTGATGGTCATATTTTTTACTTATTCCTTCCTCTCCCTCTCTCTCTCTCTCTCTCTCTCTCTCTCTCTCTCTCTCTCTCTCTCTCTCTCTCTCTCTCTCAGTCATGTAAACGTCTCACCACAAAATTTTCAGGACTTTATAACAAACAAAAAAAGAAGAAGAAAAAAAAGAAAGAAAGTCTCGAATTGACCTTCTCAAGAAAAGGTTCTCGCACCCAATCACATTTCAACATACACACATACATACACGCATACAAGACTTAAGTTCCAACAGTCACCAAACAAAGTATCCGCAGGGGGTGAAATACGAAATATCGACAGTCAAGCGAAACTCGCACGTGCTCTCTCACCCTCTCTTAACAACTAATTCATAAGACCAACGTCAAGCGGTACGCACCAGGTGTCAGAAACGATATCAAGATGCACAAGTTGGAATGTGCCCAACAACCGAAGTACGAACCGAAGTATGGACCCCCCACCCCACCCCCACCCCCACCCCCACCCCGACACAGCCAATGCGAGACACAACACCTAGTCCCAAGTCAAACAAGGAGACCATCTTCTTCACTGGACGAACTAAGCTGAAACAACGGCAGGTGGCGCTGGAGCTAAAAGCGACGCCAGGGACTCGCCAGACCCAAGGATAGACTGGGACCAGCTTCACAGCCGGACTTCACAGGGAAAGAACGAGATCATCTCCGGACGTCCATACCACGGTAGGCGACGACCTTCGCAGGTGGACTTCTTGGAGACCAAACAAGGCTGTTGGACGTCTGACTGTGTGATTATTGAACGATAGCTTTCACAACGGATAGTATTATAAAGAGGCTTGTGGGCGCTTGATCAGGATACCAACGGCCTTCACAACTGGTCTTGTTCAAAATTGCAAGAGGAATTGAAAGTAAATCCCGCCAATCAACACAGACAAACAAATCACGGGACAAAACACGACGCGTTTCGACCACTTTAGGTCTTATTGAGGCAAGATAAACACCATTCAGGACAATGAAAACGAAGCACGGCCAATCACTTATCTTTTAAATTTGGAGCAAGTTGGGTGTGGCATGAAAATTTTAAAATGGCGGATTTAGGTCAGTTTCCTTTTTTTAAAAAAATTGTGTTAATTTCCGTTCGCGGTCACCTCACTTTGAAACTAACCTTGATTCAAACTGACCGCTACTCTTCGTTGTTTCAAACTGACCGCTACTCTTCGTTGTTTCAAACTGACCGCTACTCTTCGTTGTTTCAAACTGACCGCTACTCTTCGTTGTTTCAAACTGACCGCTACTCTTCGTTGTTTCAAACTGACCGCTACTCTTCGTTGTTTCAAACTGACCGCTACTCTTCGTTGTTTCAAACTGACCGCTACTCTTCGTTGTTTCAAACTGACCACTACTCTTCGTTGTTTCGTATTTCGATTCACGTCATCTATTGCAGGTGTGCATTTGTGATCGTTGTATGCTACTCTTCACTGGTCCGCATTTCGCATACACGCGTACACCGATATGAGTATAGGTGTACATATACATCACATAGCATGAGGCACAGGATAAACAATGTCGTCTTCCATTTTCAATCTCCTTCCACCTCTCATTCTCTCGCTGTGGATACTTCATGACCATCAGAGACCATACCAAACTGCAAGTTCCATCTGCCGCACAAACACCACCCTGTCATTTGGTGACGGCACAAAATATTATGCAGCAACTTTCGGTGTAGGAAAGTATCATGACATGTGACCTATAACATTTAGCCCGTGTGTATGTGTGTGTGTGTGTGTGTGTGTGTGTGTGTGTGTGTGTGTGTGTGTGTGTGTGTGTGTGTGTGCATAAATTCAAACTGATCATGTAAAACATAACACAGTAAAATGTATCATCACAGGTGCTCGTAACATCAAATACTTTTATTTTAGCTTAGGCTTATAAAATTTCGAAGGGAAAACAAGGGAGGTTACGTTAAGGAAAACCCCTTTAATATGACACACACACACACACACACACACACACACACACACACACACACACCCTTGCGCGCGCTCGCGCCCACACACACACACACACACACACACACACTCACACTCACACACAAACAGGGACACAGAGAGAGAGAGAGAGACAGAGACAGACAGACACAGACAGACAGACAGAATTAACGATGTCAACATGAAGTTATTCATCGAAATCATTTGAGGACCGTGCCATTCTGTCCTGCGAAGAGAGCTACCCGCCGTGGCGCCGTTCCCAGTGGGTTTTCCTCCACCGTGTGGTCTTCCCGCCTGTCCATGTACCCCCTCCCTCCCTCCCTTTACAGTCGTTTCCGCCCAAATGATCAGCATCTACACTATCCCCTCGCACTGCTGTTGTTGACACGTGCAAGCATTTTGAGCTGTCGGAGCCAAACGTAATGTCATGCAGACTTTTACTTCGTCTTGCTGCTGATTGGTAAGGTAAGGTAAGGTAAGGTAAGGTAGGTAAGGTAAGGTAAGGTAAGGTTGCTTATAACCCAGCCGACCGCAAAGGGCCATAGCGGGGCAGTCACCACATTAGAATCAACTCGCAAGTCACAAAAAAAAAAAAAAAAAAAAAAAACCCAACACCCTTTCACACATCTCTTTCAAACACGACCGTGCGTGTTCAATGATGTATGATCATAATAACAACACACTTTTTAATTAAAGAGTCAGCGTAATCTTGTACTTACCCCAACCTCGTACCGATCTCCAGCTCTCACGAGTCATGCTTGGAGGGAAGTTCTTTGGGATGGTCAACTACAAAAAAAAGCAACAAACCAGAAAAAAAAAAAAACGAATGACCGCTAAAACGGTCACAGTCCCACCACCAGCAGAGAGGGCGAAACGCGAGACACACGGGTATACTGCCCGGGCTCTCCAACTCCACTGGACAGCACTAGCCAGCCAGTGGTAACAGCAAGGTCAGTTCGAGCCGGGCTTACCAGCTTCGTGAACTGCGTCGTCGACTGCTTCGGGATAATTTCAGCAGATAGAAGTTGTGCATGAGTGAAGAGTTTCCCCCCCCCCTTTCCCTTCCCCCCCCCCCCTCTCTCCACCACCCCCTTCCTCGTAATCTCTTCTTTCTCTCTCATCCGCTCTCTCTCTCCACACACACACACACGCACCATGCTCCACACACCTTGAACCCTGGCGTGGACGGCCGCAGCACATCGCCTGCATATTACCTGGGTCGGTGGTAGGCTAGGCGAGCGTTGACATTGCGGCAGGTGTTTGGGTGGGGTGGGGTGGCGTAGGGGTAGGGGTGGGGATGGGGCGTTTTGGAGTGAGGGGGAGGGGTGGGTGTGTAAGGTTGTTCCCTGCCTCAGTTAAGATTTCCTTTCAATACCACTCCCAACTAAGGTGACCTGTATACATAATTTTGAGTTCGGTTGTGTCATTTGTGTATTGTAAAAATAAAAAAAAATAAAAAAGAACAAAGGGACTCGGCTGGCTGTCACCGAACGGTAGGACGTGTTCCCGCTGCTCTCCGCGCACGAGTCAAACGAAGCTTTTTTTTTTCTTTCTTTTTTTTTCTCTTGTTTGAAGTTCAGCTCACTGGGGCTTCTTCTCTCCTTTCGAGTTTAGGCCTACAGGAAAGACGGCTTCATGTGTGCGGCTCCGTGGTTAAAAATTGAAATTTGAAAAGTGAATTTTCTGTCCTCAGTAGAAAGAAACTCGTGGAGAGCGTGGCAGCAGAGAGTCCTCAGAAGAGAAGCCCCTTCAAGCAAGTGTTTCGGCCCTTATCTCCTGACACTCTAGGGGGGTTGGGCCACACCCGGTTCATGACTCCGGATGTCCCTCTGCTGCCCCCAGAGAACAGGAAAAGGGCATTCTGGCTCCCCCGTCTCAACCAGTTTCGACCGGGCGACTCCAGAATGCCCCTTTTCCTGTTCTCTGATAAGCAAGACTTCAATAACCAAAAAATAACGACCTACAAACAAACATTACTGTGTAGGATTATCCGTTTTCAATACTAATTTACTAAACTTTTTAGATTTTAGTTTTTGCTTAATCCTATGTTTTTCCTGATCATTTTCAACAACATCATTTTCGCGCAAACATTCTTCAAATGAGTCTCTGTCTTTCATGTGAAATAAAACTACAGTCTTTAACTGTTCTCTAAAGTCTTTTAAAACTGAGTTATATTTTTGACATAAAATCCACACACTTATCCTAGCATGTCTTCCACTGAAGGCCAGTTTTGACAAAGTGTTTCTCTTTTTAACTATGTCTCTTTCTGCCGAACAGTCATCTATAATAAATAGTGTCTGCGTTCCTTCAAACAGTTTATAAAACTGTTCTAAACACTCACTTAGTTTATTGCTAGGATTAACTAAATATATTTCATCATCTGTCCAATAAACCTTCTATCATGATATGCTTTGTTCCATTTAAGTGTTGGGCAGAAAATACACAATATGATCAAAATTATAAACGATAAACTGTTTGTAACAGGTCGAGGATAAATATTGTTTTCCCACAACCAGTCTGTCCACAAATCAATGAACAATGAGGGTTTTTGTCATAAAGTTTAACTGCTCCATAGTTTTATAACAGAATTTAATCTAATCCAGTTATTATGTTTATCATACTTTCTGTTTAGAACTTGTTCAGTATAATAAAATCCTATAAGGTCTAAATGTGTAAGATTAATCCAATTTAGTTCTGTAAGATTGTTTCTATTTAGACTAATATTGATTTTGTTGGTTGTTGTTATGACCTTAATATCCTCACCATTGTGAAGAATGACGACGGTAACTTTAAGTTTTTCAACGTCTAAGTTTTGCCAGCTAATTAGAATTCCTTTTAGAAGGACGTCACTAACGCCCACAACCCATTCCTCTTTACATCTTTTAAGACAGAAATTTCAAATATCATTGTGAACGCATCTCCTAATTTCATTTGTGGAATGAATTGTAATTTTGTAGAAGCATCTTTTAAAACCGTTTCTCTTCTGTGGAGGATGTACTGTTTATTCCCATACGGCTTTATTTCAATCTCTTTCCGACTATTGTCGTCCGGCATAAGACTTACATGTAAAGGGCTAGAGTTGAATGCTTTTTTGAAACTTTTTTGACGGCTAAAAAATGTAAATGGGCTTATGAATTCAAATTTTATTTCCCATTCTAAATATGGTTCCAAGTGCCATTTGAGGTCAGGTTTTCGAACTATTTTATTTTATACTGGCCAACATTATTTGCTTCTAGATTGCGCAGCTGTTCTAGTTTAGGAAATTTTTGCTGTCGCCAACCTCTTTGCGTTTATAATCACCATCTTTAGTGTACTCAAAAACCATACAACGCGCCTATCTCACCATTCTGTTCAAAGTCCGCAACGTCTGCAAGGTCTTTTAATTCTAAGGTTTACACCTCACAGGCGCTAATGTAACTCCAGATTCTTCTGGCCCACGCGACATTTTTTTAGTACAACTTATTATTTTATTTCCAAAACAATGTGCAAGTTATACATTTTACGACTTTCCCTGTTTTGTCTGTGATCTTTATATTAAATGATCCGACCCTCCCACAAACTAATTTTTAAACTGTAAATTAGGGAATTGTTAATATTTCATAATCGCAATATGCGGCTTTCCAGATGGAAGAGCTCTTAAAACAGTTGAGGGCGTTCCATCATATAAGTTTTCATCAGTGCTCAGTTCATCCAAATGAACATAAAGTAATGAATGTAATGCAAGATTGAGTGGACTTTCCCCTCATAAGTAGTTTTGTCTGGTGTAACAACAAATCTTTTAGTGTCCTGAGTGTCAGCTTCAAAGCCTAACATTTTAGCTAGCTCTTTATCAAATAAGTCATTTGCTTCTTCAGGTTTGAATGTTAATATTGTTTTTAGATTTGCATTGTTAAGTTTGAGAGTAATGTCGAAGTTACTCATTGCTTCTTTTAGTGAGCAAAACCCGTAATAAACCATCAGGTATTGTTAACTGGCTAACTTTGAACCCTATGTTATCAATTTTTTTAACCTTATTATTCTTCTTGGTTTCGCTTATATTAAACCATACGACTTTGTAAAATATTTCGTGGAGTGCGACCATTCTGCTTCCGCAATTGTTATCAATAGCATGTTCTAAAAACGAAGGACGGTCTTGAGTTGTTTATGTTACAAACATTTTTTAAACGAAATAAAAATGAGTGCGTTCAAATATAATACTAAAGCAAAATATTCTGTTGGGCCGCACTACAATCTTAAAAATATAACAACTGATACTCTTGTCATTTCTGTGACCCAGACTGTCGCTTTTCATAAAAAGGTGAGTACTCCATTAAGCAGATATCTTAACCCCCCTATTAAAAAAGACTACATCCCGAAAGTGTGGTTTAGTCATCCGATGCAGTTTTATCAGAACCAGTTAAACTTTGCTGTGTTTTGTGCATCAACTGGATGTGGAGTATCGTATGCTGATCACTTAAATCATCTGATCCTTTGGTGAGGTCAGTGTATAGATTTCATTTTTATTACACCTTCAGGCGTATTTTGACTGAACTGCAAGCGCCATTACCGAATGACAAACCGTTTAATCATTCAGCAACAGAATAGACATGAAGGCTTTTGAAAGGATCTGTAACGAATTCAATATTAATGTTTAAGACAGACTTTAGACAAAAGTTGGACCGCAATCATGGCTTAGGCACCCCTTATTTTTGGGCGTGCACAGAAAGTATAACTATGACTGGAATCCTCCTTATACCTCTTTCTCTTCAGGCACAGCTGTTCACCTTGGGTCCATAGAGCAAGAGCATAAAACAGCATGGACAACATTTATCTTAGACACATCTGATGCCTAACTAAAGCAGGAATAGTACGAATAAACGACTCTATTCGTACTTACGTTTGGTGTTTGCTAGGTTCGCAAGCACAAACGAGATCGAGCATAACTGATTCTTCTACTGGCCTTGATGCACAAAAAGAATACTTAGCAAATTTAGAGGACGCCATTAATTCTACAGTTAATTTATCTTCAAGTATAAAAAGGTACCAACATGTTTTACAATACGCAAGATCGAAAGTAGACTTTGCTGTTGGCACTGGTTTATACATGCTACCTTCTGACCTCAGACTCCAGGTAGGAACAATAATAAACTACAACAATAAAATCATTAGGCAGGCAATGAACAGAAGGTCGGAAAAAACGACATAAATTCTGAGCCAGTAATATTGCAAACAATAAAAAAAACACTATGACCCCCAAGATTAAGTCATCCAATTCCCGAGGTCCAAAGCCCAAAGACCGTTGAAGACCGCAAAAAAAGTAATGACCATGAATATGAAAGATAGCGCTTGTTGTTGGATTAACTGGCCTAGGATTACTCGGCCTTTATCTTACTAAATATTAACCCAACTATTAAGAGAACTAATGCCCATAAGTGCTCGGCCATAAAGCCAACTACTTTGCTTGCAGTAGACAAAAGCCAGCTAACGATACTCCCTAATATACCAGGTAAAGAGTCTATAGCTTTACCGGCTAATTTTTTTAATAAACTCGCAAGATGATCAAGTTGTTTTTTTTACCCATGATTTATTAGGAGATGGCGATGGAGGCACTGAACTTTGCCCTCCACCACGTCTGTATAGCCATCACCAGTGTACTTATTGCAATCCTAAGGCCGTTAAAACGCTTGCTAATGTGACACCTTGCTCTCTAAACAGTGTTTTTATTCTTTCTGCTAGCGTTGCGTCTTCATATAAAATTTTTTCGATAGTTTCTCTTATTCTGTTCACTTGAGTTCGTAATTGGTCTCGGTTAGTAGTCGTTACTTCTAGTCTTGCTGATCTTTCTTGTTCAAGATCTTTTAGTCTTTGTTTTATTCTTTCTTTAAACACTAGGCCCTAAGTTGGCGTCGTCAGCCTCAACGATTTTTTGTTTTTCTCTTTTTATATGCTTATCTAGTTCACCTAGTTTTGCTAAATTGTTTGTTAATTCGCCTCTGATGGTTCTTAAAGTACGATCAAGGGCTAATAATTCTCGCATGGGTAGCAGGGATCATTAATTGTTTTTAATGCTGTTTCTTCGGAAAAACTGGTTTCTATTGCTTGATTTATTTCACCCGCTGTTGACTTAAATCTTGAAATTCCATGTTTTGCATTTGGTTATCTGTTGGGAGTTCTGTGTTGTATGTTTTGAAGGTTAGCAACTGCCTCCACATCTAATTTTGGTTCAGTAAAGCCAAGGCGATTCCGCTCGCTCGCACTGAGCTTTTGTTTAATTGTACCCATTTTTACAAACTTTGATGAGTCTCGTTTAAACGTAAGCTGAACACGTTCTCCGTTGTCCTTTTTCACATACAAATGGTTATCTTCTAGTTCAAAATCATTAGGGTCTATAAAATCGGGACTTAGTTCTAAACTTTGGTATAATGATCTGACCTTACTTTTCGTTAATTCACGCCTTTGCTGCCCTTCTTCTAATTCATCCCGCAATGAGGGTCCTAATTGATGCCGCTCCCGAGGAGAATCACTCATGTCGACTCCAAGATCACTAATATCATAATCTCCTTCACCTTCAATGCCTGCCATGTTTTTAAATAATTAACTTTTTATTTTGTTTTATAAAATGTCAGAAGTATATGGCTCGATTCTCAACCCGCATAGAAAACTGAAAGAACCCCTTGCCGCGCAGGGAAATAAATGGAATATTACTGTTCCAAATAATCCATCTACTATTGATGCGGATCAATTCTTACTGTCAGATTTCCAGACCTAGGAGCGGATGAAGTGATTGTGCCAGGCTCTGCACGGCTTACTTTCAAAATAGAACTCGCTTCAACAACAGACCCAAACAGGACAGTTGTTCAGAATTTGGGACGGGCAATCGTTAAGAAAATTTCTGTAAAACTTGAGGGGCAAGAAGTATTTTCTTTAAACAATGCAGACATATTTTTAACCTATTCTGATTTATGGCTAACCGGAATGAAAGGGGCCCATCTTGCGTTTCAAGGAATTGAAATGAAGAAAGCACTAAAACTTAGAATAAACGCCGAACTTGACCCAGATGCTAAAAGCAGCAAAAGGCTTTAGCTGTAAGTTATGCGTATGGTAATCGCTTTTCCATTCCCTTAGATTTTGAGTTGTTAAAATCTCATGCGCCATACTTTCAAAGAGCATTAAAAGACAGATTGTCATATGAACTAACTTTTAATGAATACAAACGCGTTATCAGATCATCAGACACGAAGCAAAGTACGCATTTCTGACATTTCGTTAGAGTTTGACGTTGTTAGCAACCCTAAATTAGCAGAGCTGATTGAGCAACAATATCAGTCAAAATTAGCAATATATTTCGACAGAGTGCATCATCATTCAACATATCCTAAAAGCAGGGCAGACACTATATGGAATTTTAGTTTTAGTGGCCCAGCAGAATCGCTTAAAGGTATTTTATTGCTGTGCGAAGATGAAGAACCATTCAAAAGACAAACTGAAAAGTTTTTTAATCCTAAAATAACGAAAGTACAATGTTCGATTGATGGTAGTCCTAACCAAATTTACGCTAGCGGGCTTAAACCTTATCATCATTTTGACGAAATAAGAAAACTGTTTGGAGGCGGGTGGTGTAGAAATCCAAAAGTTGACCTTGTGTCTAAAGATCTACACCTTCACAATGTTAGACTTGATGATTATTTAACAACGAAATACGGCTTATGGATTGACCTAAGGTTGACAGAGGATAATGAGTTACATGGAAGTGGGAGAGAGGTTAAAAACGTAATTAAACATTCAAATTGATAAAGAAAAAGAGTGATAAACCACTTAATGCGCATTTGTTTTTAATATATGATGCGCAGCTGAATATTCGAGAAAGCAGATTAACAAGTATAGTATACTAATTATTTTTTCATTTTTAAAAAAGCATGCCTATTGATAATTATCCAAGAGTACCTAGAGAAGAGATAGTAGGCAATTCTGCTGCTATAGAAACCCCTGAAGTAAAAACCTTCAGATTAACAAACATTACACAAATGCAACAAAAACTAGAGCAGGACCTTTCAAAATACAGCAAGCCAAACGAAGGTATTCTGCTGCCTTTAATGCTGTTACCTATGTTATACTGGAGCATCAACTATAAGCGCTGCATCAGCAGGAACGAGTGTTGGTCTCTTAGCAACGGGCATAGGCGCACCCGCAGCTTTACCTCTAGGCGTTTGTCTTTAGCTCTCGGTCTGTGTTCATTAGCTGTAGGTGCTGCTAGCAAAAAAATAAAAACTAAACTCCAAAAGCACACGGCCATGGTTCAACTAATAACAGCTAAACTTAGTTCCTTTAATCTGATAATAAATAAAGCACTAGCTGACTCAAACATCACGGATGAAGAATTTAGCCGTTTACAGGCTGATTTTAATGACTACAAAAGACAAAAGTTTGATCTTCAAAGAAAGGCAAGGACAAGTTTTCTCAACAGCCAGACACTGAGCAGATAAAAAAGGAATGTTTAAAAAAAGTAAACGAAAACATTAAACTCTGCTCTAAACAGCTCACATTAACAACGCCAAAGGGTGTTTATACTTTAGTTTATGAGTCTAAACACAAAAAGACTATCGATATTGATTAATTATTTTTTTTGATTTAAATAAATATTTTGAGTTAGAAAAGAAACTCAGCATGGATAAGATATATGAAGGTCCAGACGAATTGTTTGAAGCAATGCAAGAAGATTTATCAAGAGCACTGAATGATATTGATTTAGAAGTCATTGATCCAGCAAGCGTACGGGCAAGTGTTGCTCATGCTATTTCTCAAGTTCCGGGTAAACTGACAATAGACCCGCCAGTTAAAGTAATGTTAGCTGTTTTAATCGACTATGTAACAATAAATGAAGAAAATCTAGAAGTCTGGGTCTCAACTAAACAATCAGACTATTCTTTCCTCTAATGACTTAACGCTGGTTGGGCAGACCAGCTGCTTACACAGTTTGATGTGGCCGCTGAAGAAGCCAAATGAGAGGCTCTGGTTGGTCAGAGGGCGAAGTCCTAGAGATCAGATTTAAAACAGGCTAAGTATGCACCGATTGTTGGCAAGTCTTACATTCCACTACCTCCAGCATTAGTTGCAAAAAGAGCAGTTTTAAACATAAAGAATACAGACAACAAATGTTTTATGCCGTGTGTTTCGCAAGGCTGCATCACGTCCGCAAAAACGCAGAGAGAGTGTCTAACTATCACCTTACATCAATGATCTTAACTTTAGTGGAATATTCTTTCCGTTAGCGCGGATTCCATTGATCAATTTGAGAACAAAACAAACCAATAACTGTTAATGTCTACACATGGGATGAGGAAACAAATCTACAACCTATTAAAGTGTCCAAGAACAGTCCAACAATAGGCGATCCAGGCAAAAATCATGTTGACTTACTACTGATGTTTTCACCGCTACCACATTACGCATTGATACGCACAATGAGTAGACTGTTAGCATATACTACAAAAAAACATAGCAAACAAGAATTCTGTAGAAAATGTTTAACAAGAATTCCATCCGATAAAGCTGCAATCGAACATAAGAAACATTGTATCGGCCCAGTTGACTGTAATACAGAACTAATTACGCCCCCACCCGGATCTAAAGTTAGTTTTAAGAACTGGAAACGACTGCAAACAAGTCCATATGTTGTTTACGCAGACTTCGAGTCGCTTATTGTTCCTTATGAAGGGCCAGCGCCACAAAAACTTCGAAAAACAGTCTTAATGAGTAATCATCAGATTTGCTCATTTGCTTTCATTGTTGTCAGATCGGATGGCGCTCATTCAACCCCAGAATTATACAGAGGACCAAATGCGGCTAGAAGATTTTTACAACGCATGCAGCAAGTGCGTAATAATTGTTCTAATAATCTGAATTTATCTGAAATCATGATGACGCCTGAAGACCAACAGCAGTATGACTCAGCCACTCACTGTTGGATTTGTGGTTTAGAACTCAGAGAGGAACCAATCCGACAGTAAGAGACCATGATCACATTAGCGGAAAATTCAGAGGAGCAGCGCACAGTAAATGCAATCTTCAACTAAAGTTTGATCCTAAGACATGGAAGCTGCCTGTATTCTTTCATAACTTGCGAGGTTACGACTCTCATCTTATAATGAAAGCAGTAGACGACGCCTTCAGGATAACATGCATTGCACAGTCGTCAGAAAAGTACATGTGTTTCACTTTAAATAACATGTCTTTTTATGACTCTATGCAACACATGATGGGATCATTAGAGTCACTGGCTATGCCCTTAAAGTCCTGCCCAATAACAGAAGAATATTTTGACCCAACTCTCGTTTAGAAAGGGTGTTTACCCTTATGAGTACATGAACAGTTGGCAAAGGTTTGACGAAGATACACTTCCGCCTAAAGGCGCGTTCTTTTCTAGCCTTAGAGGAAAGGACATCAGCGATTTCCGATTACCAGCATGCTCAAGAAGCATGGCAGAAGTTAGACTGTAAAACAATGGGAGACTATCATGACTCATACTTGATGGCTGATGTATGTTTGTTGGCGGACGTCTTTGAAAATTACAGAAAGACCTGCATGAAACATTACAGTTTGGATCCGCGCATTACATTTCTGCGCCCGGGATGAGTTGGGACGCTTTCTTAAAGTTTACTGGAGTACAGATTGATTTATTGTCTGACCTACCAATGATTCAGATGATTGAAAACGGATTGCGTGGAGGAATTAGTATGGCGTCGCATCATTACTGTAAAGCAACAACAAATACCTAGATGATTATGATCCAAGTAAAAGGTCTAACTATCTCATGTATTTAGATGCAAACAATCTGTATGGATGGGCAATGCGCAATCACTTCCATTACGTAACTTTAAAATGTACACAGGTACAAATAATATTCAAAAGGCATTAAAGTGGTTGGGCAGTTTGACGCCGGGTCAACAGCGTGGTTTCATTCTAGAAGTTGACTTAGAATATCCTCAGGAACTCCATGACCTGCATAATGACTGTCCATTAGCGGCAGAAAGCCTAAAGATGGCAAAAACAGAACCGCCTAAACTTGTGCCTAATCTTCGCGGCAAAAAAATTATGTCTGTCATTACAGACTTCTACAATTTTATTTAGACATGGTTTGAAGTTGACAGCAGTTCATCGTATAATTGCTTTTGATCAAGAACAGTTCAGAAACCATACATAATGAAGAACACTGATCTCAGAACTAAATCCACAGATGCTTCAGAAAAAGATTTTTTTCAAGTTGATGAACAACAGCTGTTTTGGAAGACTATGGAGAATCCGCACAATGCGCAAAGTTGTCAGATTGGTCACCAAGAGAATGAGGCAATTAAGCTGACTTCAAAACCAATTTATCAGGACTTCAGAAGATTTCATGATCAGCTTTTTGGTATAATGAGGAAAAAAAAAGAATGTCAAAATTGGACAAACCTGTATTTATTGGGTTTACCGTTTTAGAATTATCAAAGCTTTTGATGTTAGAATTTCTGTATGACTACTTTAAACCCTCGTATCCCGAGTCTAGAGTACTTTACACAGATACAGATAGTTTTGTTATAGATGTCCCTACTGAAGACATCTATAAAGACATGGAAATAGAAGTAGCGAAAGGGCAAGCAGGATGGTATGACACGTCCGATTACCCTAAAGAATCGCCTTTACATTCAATTACCACAAGAAGGTTTTAGGAAAGATGAAGGATGAATTATCTGGAAAGGTGATTAAGGAGTTTATTGGTTTAAGGTAAAAAATGTACAGTATTTCGAGCCAGGAGAAAACCATTAAGAAAGCAAAAGGAATATCTCGCAGTGTTGTGCAGTCAAACATATCACATGACAACTACAAAGAAGCACTGTTTAACAATAAGACTTTTCAACATGACAACGTAAAACTACGATCTAATCTACATGAGATCAACACAACGGTTGTAACAAAGAAGTCATTAGATAGAACAAACACAAAACGTGTGTTTGTTAATCCAGAGTTTTCATATGCAATTGGGCATTGTAGAACCGTAAATTAATTAAAGCGGAACTGTGTCTGGTGGGATTATCTGCAGTTCTTCTTTCACAAAAGATCTTTGAGGAGCTGGTTGTTTTGTTGTGTCAGTTTCTTGTAAATAATACATGGCGGATTCATTTTTACAATTCTTTTTATTTCATATGGATCAACACTCCAAATTGGATCGGTTGCCCTGATGCGAGTGTCCCCTTCTGCTTCCCCGGTAAATAAAGGTACCTTACTTTTAAACCAAACGGCAATAGTTTGCTGGATGAAGACTCTCCTTCAACAACATCTATTGTTTGTTTTTTGATTGCTTGTACTGGTTTTAGCCCTTTAAATTCTTCATTATTCATTGCGCGCAAAACTGAGGGCAGTCTTCTAACCCATTCTGTGTTGCGAGAATTGTCAATAAGCTCTCTGTGATACTGGTAGGAAAAAAGTCTTTCAGCTAACTGTTTGTTAGTTTTCAACTAAAGCCTGTGATCTGTGAACTCCTGGAATTCCTCTTTTAATGGTAACTCTATGTTTTAACAATAATTGATTCACTCGGCCTTTAAATTCTTTTCCATCATCGACTTGAATCATGCGAGGATAAGTTAAAGGACCACGCTGGTATATCAGTTGTATGGCAACAGCAACAGCAGAAGCGCTCTTTTGTGTTAATGGTTCCGCATCTTTGTATCTTGAAGCTACGTCAATGACTGTAAGTGCGTACTTAAATCTTTTTCGCCTTATCGTATCATGGGGTAAATATAGAAGATCCATTTGATGGGGTGTCGTTCGGTATTGTATTCACAAAGTGTGGTCTCTGTATTCGTCTAGGCGCAGGTAAATAAATTTGCCAGATCGCTTGTTTAGATAACCATTCCTTAGCTGTTTGTTCACTGACTCCCGCTGCTTGGCTTAGCTTTTTAATTGCTGTGATTCCCTTCCAATATCCTTTTGGTGAATAATAGATTTTGTTCATTTTTTATTTAGCCAATATTATGCGCAACAAAATACACAACGGTCATACCAAAGGCAATAAACGCGATTTCTTGCATCTTTTGTTTTTCTGATGGTTGATAAAAGTCGCTAAATTTTGGTGGGGGTAATGTCTCGATTGGTTTGCCCGTTACAAGATAATACTCTTTTATTGCTTGATCAACATCTTTAAATGTATAAGCTGCGTGTCCCTGTTTTTTCAGGGTATCGTTAATAAAATCTAACTGCTCAATTCTCTGCTTTTCATAGCGATCTTGTGCTGCAGCTAGTTGCTCCATAGCTTTGTTATGTCTTTTTCTCTCTCCGTCATCCCGTAGTTTACTAAATGCGTAATTACTTCCGCTAAAAGCAAGCGCATTCACCACAGCGCCGCCTATCATCATTACGAGTGAAGCCATTTTTATAAATGTATTTTTTTTTACATATTTATATTCTCTGGAATTATATCTTGCTTAACTAGAAAATCTTTCGTAGCGAACGAAGCTGTTATAACAGCAATCAGCTTTGCCGAATCCTCAAAGTCTAGTTTGCCAAGATCTGCCGGTTTTATTTTTAACAGGCTTTTACCAAGCATCGTGTATCCTACACTTAGACCTCCAATAACAGCAGAATGGTATACGAGGTTGGCAACAGTTTTTTCGGTGCTCATTTTAAAAAATAAAATAATTATAATTAATAAAAAACATGAACACTGATG
>CM031604.1:46646040-46649430 GCA_018398815.1 Conus ventricosus | reverse complement strand
GTTCTTATTTATCCCAGATAATAGTCGAAAGTTGAATAAAGCGTTGGGAAAAAACAGTACATCCTCCACAGAAGAGAAGCGGTTTTAAAAGATGCTTCTACAAATTACAGTTCATGCTCAAATGAATTAGAGATGCGTTCACAATGATATTGAAATTTCTGTCTTAAAAGATGAGGCGAGGAATGGGCTGTGGGCGTCAGTGACTCCTTTTAAAAGGAATTCTAATTAGCTGGCAAAACTTAGACGTTGAAAAACTTAAGTTACCATCGTCGTTCTTAACAATGGTGAGGATATTAAGGTTATAACAACAAGCAACAAAATCATATTAGTCTAAATAGAAACAATCTTACAGAACTGAATTGGATTAATATTACACATTTAGACCTTATAGGATTTTATTATACTGAACAAATTTTAACAGAGAGCATGATAAAAACAATAACTGGATTAGATTAAGTTCTGTTATAAAACTATGGAGCAGTTAAACTTTATGACAAAAACCCCTCATTGTTCATAATTTGTGGCAAACTGGTTGTGGAAAAACAATATTTATCCTCAACCTATTACAAACAGTTATCGCTATAATTTTAATCATATTGTGATTTTCTGCCCAACACTTAAATGGAACAAAGCATAATCATGATAGAAGGTTTATATGGGCAGATGATGAACATATATTTAGTTAATCCTAGCAATAAACTGAGTGAGTGTTTAGAACAGTTTTATAGACTGTTTGAAGGAACGCAGACACTATTTATTATAGATGACTGTTCGCAGAAAGAGACATAGTTAAAAAGAGAAACACTTTGTCGAAACTAGCTTTCAGCGGAAGACATGCTGGAATAAGTGTGTGGATTTTATGCCAGAAATATAACTCGGTTTTAAAAGACTTTAGAGAACAGTTAAAGACTGTAGTTCTATTTCACATGAAAGACAGAGACTCATTTGAAATGTTTGCGTGAAATGATGTTATTGAAACGACCAGGAAAAACACAGATTAAGCAAAAAACTAAAATCTAAAAAGTTTAGTAAATTAGTATTGAAAACGGATAACCCTACGCAGTACGTTTGTTTGTAGATAATCGTTATTTTTTAGTTATTGAAGTCTTACTTGTCAGAGAACAGGGAAAGGGGCATTCTGGGTTACTTTCGCCCGAAACTGGGTGAGGGCGGAAGTGGCCCAGAATGCCCCTTTCCCTGTTCTCTAAAGGGTTGTCTTGTTTGAAAGAGGATGGAGGTGCACACGCAAACTGGTTTTCCACATGTTCAGATAGGAGGGGCCATACGAAATCGTTCTTTCTCTTGAACAGAAAGATAGGACATTTCATGTGACCGTTTTGTGACTTGAATAGATCCCGGAGGAACACGGGGAGTCTGTTCCACCACTTGCTGTTGATGCCTAGAGAGGTTTTGTCTCCTGTGTGTGGGGAGTAAATCACATCACATGAGCGCTGAACTTCATGGACATTAGAATTGAGAGTGGGGGAGTAAGGAAGCCCTCGACGTAGATTTTTCCGTTCCTGAATACTGGCACTCTACCTTCCCTTTTGAGTTCTTGACTTATCTTTCTTGCCGGACAGTAAGGTCAGTTGAAACACGAATATCTTCATGCCGTAACCGAGCTCTAAGTTCATGGTCTCTGAGAATGTCAACTTTATCACTTTGACGCGTGAAGCACACGATCAAAGGGCGTGGCTGGTTTCTCTGTTTCTCTGTCCTTGTCTTCCTAGGCGATATGTATTTTCTATGTCGCTTGATGTCCACCATTTTTCAGAGGAAAAATAATTCAGCATTTCCACTATTTCTTCAATGTCACTCACCTTTTCTCTGTTTCCCCATGGATTCCATTCACGAACACCAAAAAACTTCAGATTCGTTTGCATCCTCTCTCTCTCTCTCTCTCTCTCTCTCTCTCTCTCTCTCTCTCTCTCTCTCTCTCATAAAAGGTAATGGTAATGTTTCTGAACACTCCATAGATTACTTTATTGGTGTGATTCAGAGGATTCGAATCTGTCTAGTAGGGGTCACAGGATGGTGTTACAAATGAATTTGGTAAATATTTACTTAAAATATGCGATCAATGTAACCTAATTATAATGAATGACGCTAAAAGTGAAATTCATTTTATATTCGTGTTTCCCAAATACTCAAATGTTAGAGAAAAATCCCCCCCCCCTCCCGAAAGTATTACAATCACCCTTCTACTTTCAGGCTATCGTTACTGATGTGTGACGCTAAATGTATGTGCAGCCTAGCAGCATATCTAACTGATGCATTCAAAATCCGTTATCTTGTAATTTCGTCTACAGGTTAATATGGATGTTAATCATGTTCATTTTCAATGCAGCATGCTGACATGATTTCCTTTTGTGACCCCTCCATTTGATATGGCAGAAGGATCATTAAACATTTTGTCATTCTCTCTCTCTCTCTCTCTCTCTCTCTCTCTCTCTCTCTCTCTCTCTCTCTCTCTCTCTCTCTCTCTCTCTCTCTCTCTTATAAAACAAATCGTTGCAAACTAAGAAAGGAAAATATCATATTCACTGAGGCCTGGACATTGCTTATTTTCTAACAGTAAGCGTCTTCTTAGGCATGCCTTTGTAGGGAACAGCTGGCAAAGACCGGCAAACCGACCGAACACTCATTGTTTTCTTCTTTGTTTTGTCGTACAGACCTTTCCCTTCCCCTACACGTTACACGACAGAGATGACATCAAGTTTCCATTACGGAGAGAACACTTCTTTGTTATCGGGTTCCAAACGACGATAGCCGAAGTGGACAAGCCCAGAGAGGGGAGTTCTACAACGCCATTTCTTTGTCGGCTGCTGAAGCTTCATCTTTACCTTAAACTGCACTTTAACCCATTTGTCACCAGCGGAAGCAGTCTGATTCAACAGTTTCCGCGGTTTCTGGGGTCGGAATCGGCCTAATTAGTTCTTGATCAGCTGGACAGGTTATGGTCACCTTTCGGCATTTTTGGCTCTCGCCTAACCAGGGTTTTGGCGTAAAGCAAAACAAAACGATTTTAATTAAAAACAACATGCGGGAGGAGGATGCCAACCCTGCGCGCCGACTGCATTCCCGACAGACTTTGGGAATAACGTCCCGTCTTGGGATGTTTCAGTCACTGCTTTTTTTTTTGTCGGGTTTTGGGTCCGTTTGGTAAATACGACAGTGCCGGCTCGCGCTGAATTCCCGGGCCGATTTATTACGTAAGAATCCTACGCCGAAACCACTACAGCTGACTCGCCATTAAACATGATATTTCTCCGATGTTTTCCTTCATGTGTGGATCATAGTAAATTTAATCAGTAGACACATTAATATGTTGTATATAAAGGTAAAATAAACACACAAATAGACACATTTAAACAAAGCCAACCTTAATGT
>CM031604.1:46616040-46631040 GCA_018398815.1 Conus ventricosus | reverse complement strand
ACGCACGCACGCACGCACGCACACGCACACACACACACACACACACACACACACACACACACACACACACACACACACAGTGACACGATGCGAGCTTCAGGTTGTCTGTCTGTGTGGTGTAGGTGAAGCAGCATGGAAATCAGAGAAGGCATTGAGGAAGGTCATATTTAAACATGAAAACTCTCCTGTCTGTCGGTCCGTCTGTCTGTCTTTCTGTCTGCTTGTCTGTCTGTCTCTGTCTGTCTGTTTGTCTCTGTCTGTCGGTCTGTCTGTCTGTCTCTCTCTTTCTCTCTCTCTCAATGTGTGTGTTTCATCTGTCTGTGTGTCTCTCTCTTTCTGTCTGTCTCTGTCTGTCTGTCTGTCTGCCTATCTGTTTTTCTCTCTCCCTCTCTCTCTCTCTCTCTCTCTCTCTCTCTCTCTCTCTCTCTCTCTCTCTCTCTATGCATGTATGTGTTTCCACAAACCCAGTTACTCTGTGACTATATGTGCGCACGCACGCGCGCGCGCACACACACACACACACACACACACACACACACACAACACACACACACACACACACACACACATACACACACACACACAACACACACACACACACACACACACACACACACACACACACACACACACACACACACACACACACACACACACACACACACACACCCCACACACACACAACGAATGAGGAAAAGAGAGAGAAAGAAATACAAGGAGAAAGTACAGACCAACCAAGTGGCATCGTACTTTCTCTTCAAACTTCCCCAAATGGCGGGTTGGTTGACGGGGGATCAAAGGGGGTTACAATGAGTCTAATGACACTGACATTGTACTACAGATGACCCGTAATGGAGTCCACAAGGCAATGGCAATGCGTTCCTCTGATGAGACCTGGGAATGTTCATAGACTGGCAACGCACCCACCCTGGACGTCTCTCTGGAGTTCTCTGGTCTCTCTGGACGTTCTCTCTCTCTCTCTCTCTCTCTCTCTCTCTTCTCTCTCTCTCTCTCTCTCTCTCTCTCTCTCTCTCTCTCGCCGGGGAATAACATGGAGCTGGAGGAGACGCAGTAATCGAGTTCCACTGATGATCTCCTCGACAGTACCGCTTCACAGCTGCCGATGAATTCTCTGGAATCTGGTACGTCCTCTGTGAGGCCAGGGCATGGACTGAAGACTGTTCACTCAGCTCTTGAGAGAAAAGAAAAACGGACACTATGAAAGCCAACTGGTTGTCGGTTTACTTGTTTGGTATAAAGCATCATGGAAGTCAAAGAAGAGGAATACATGACAGCCACATTTGAGCATGAAAACATTCACATCTCTTCTCTCTCTCTCTCTCTCTCTCTCTCTCTCTCTCTCTCTCTCTCTCTCTCTCTCTCTCTCTCTCTCTCTGTATCTCTCTCTGCATTCTTATGCTTGTATGCATACATGTACGCTGTGTGTGTGTGTGTGTGTGTGTGTGTGTGTGTGTGTGTGTGTGTGTGTGTGTGTGTGTGTGTGTGTGTGTGTGTGTGTGTGATTTTACATATTTTTGTGCGTGTATGCGCTCCTATCTCTCTCTCTCTCTCTGCGCGCGTGCGCGCGCGCGCGTGCGTGCGTGCGTGCGTGCGTGCGTGCGTGCGTGTGTGTGTGTGTGTGTGTGTGTGTGTGTGTGTGTGTGTGTGTGTGTGTGCGTGCGTAGTACGTGCGTGCGTGAATAAAGGAAGACAACAAGGAAAGAACATATTTAAAAGTGTGTAAAATAACTCCGTCAAACAACACGGACAAACACATCACTAGACAAAACACGGCGCCCCTCCACCTCTGAAGGCCGAATGTGACATAGATAAGTGACTGCTTCTTCTTCAATTTCCTTGTCCTGAGCGTTGTTTATTTGGCCTGAAGAAAGCTACCCACGAGGTCAAAACGCGTCGTCTTTTGTCTTGTGATCCGTTTGTCCATGTTATTTGGTTGGCGGAGTTATTTTAAACACGTTTGTCCATGTTGTTTGGCGGAGTTATTTTAAACACGTTTGTCCATGTTGTTTGGCGGAGTTATTTTAAACACTTTTAAAGATTGCATTGAATTTCCGCCTGCAGTCGCCTCACCTTGCAACTAAGGAAAGAAAAACAAACAACAACAACACACACCAACACACACACACACACACACACACACACACACACACACACACACACACACACACACATACACACACGCACACACACACACACACATACACACACACACACACACACACACACACACACACACACACACACACACAAGTAAAACAATCTCCTAGACAGACTAGCGTTTACGATTATAACATTAGTGTATAGCCCATCGCCTTGCCTTCAATTTCCCCAACCTGAATGTGGACCAGAGAACAAAGAGGCCAGAAGAAAGACAGACGAAGGTGAGGTGATGAATAGTAACACTGTTCCTGCCACCCGGACTTCCCCCAATAGAAACATCCCTGGACATCTAACGGCAGGACAGTCAGTCTAATGGCTCTGGCACTGTGCGGCTGATGCACCGTAATGGACTAATGCAAGGCAAAGCATTCCTTTGGAGAGATCTGGTAATACCCATTGACTGGCAATGCACCCGTCTCTCCTGGGTCCTCGTGTCTCGCTAGGTGAAAATGGCTTCTGGGAGGGGCGATACAGTAACGGACCTAGAGCTGCGGTGATAATCTCTCGGATTGTCCCACTTCACAATGGTGGCTGATTTCTCTGGAGTGCGGTGGTTTTCTGTGTTGGAACACAGGGTGGTAATGAAGGGAGGACTGTCCGCTTAGTCCTGTACCTGGATAAGTAAATGGTGTTGTGAAGTCATGTGTTGTCTTGCAGCCTGCTGTGTTTGTGGGGTGCAATACAATAGCGTGGACACTCTGAAATGGAACACATTTTCAACCTCTCTCTCTCTCTCTCTCTCTCTCTCTCTCTCTCTCTCTCTCTCTCTCTCTCTCTCTGAGTGTGTGTGTGTGTGTGTGTGTGTGTGTGTGTGTGTGTGTATGTATGTGTGTGTGTGTGTGTGTGTGTGTGTGTGTGTGTGTGTGTGTGTGTGTGTGTGTGTGTGTGTGTGTGTGTGTGTGTGTGTGTGTGTGTGCGCGCGCTCGCGCGCGTGTGTGTGTCTGTGTGTCTGTGTGTGAGCAATGTTTTCATCACGTGGACGGTTCACGCTCCCGGAAATACTTTCTTGACCATATAGCTAAGTCCACATACATTGAACACGGACTTGGCTCTTTTTTTTTTAATAGAATGCTTCTTCTTTGTGGGCACATTCATGCGTTTCTCTTTACATTCGTTTTCACTGTGAGGTGGATGGGGATGATCGGGGGGGACTGTTTTCCATGCGGTGCCACTGTGAGGTGGATGGGGATGATCGGGATGGACTGTTTTCCATGCGGTGCCACTGTGAGGTGGATGGGGATGATCGGGATGGACTGTTTTCCATGCGGTGCCACTGTGAGGTGGATGGGGATGATCGGGGTGGACTGTTTTCCATGCGGTGCCACCGATGGAACTGGACATGCTGTCATGAATTTTGCAGACGTCACTGCTGCAGCCTGTGGTTACATGATTGATGTGGGAGGGATGGTGTGTTGAAAGAACGTTTTGTTTTGTGCGCTTGTTTACCCAGAAGTTGGGTGGCTGGAACAAAGAGCGATTGTGAGAGTGGATACGCTGATACTCTCTCTCTCTCTCTCTCTCTCTCTCTCTCTCTCTCTCTCTCTCTCTCTCTCTCTCTCTCTCTCTCTCTCCCCCCCCTCTGTGTGTGTGTGTGTGTGTGTGTGTGTGTGTGTGTGTGTGTGTGTGGTGCGTGCGTGCGTGCGTGCGTGCGTGGTGTGTGTGTGTGTGTGTGTGTGTGTGTGTGTGTGTGTGTGTGTGTGTGTGTGTGTCTGTGTCTGTGTGTGCGTGTGTGTGTGTGTGTGTGTGTGTGTGTGTGTGTGTGTGTGTGCGCGCATTCATATGTCCACGTGAATGTGTAGCGCGAGTGCGTTTGTATGCATGTGTGCGAGTGTGAGTTTGTGTGTATGTGTGTGTGCATCCGTGCGTGTGTGTGTGTGTGTGTGTGTGTGTGTGTGTGTGTGTGTGTGTGTGTGTGTGTGTGTGTGTGTGTGTGTGTGTGTCTGTCTGTCTGTCCGTCCGTCTTTGTGTATGAGTATATGTCTTTGTGACAGTGTATGAACCCTGTATGCCTCACAAGAGAAGAGGCTGAGTGCCTTCCACATGCGCTGTCTCCGGCGCATACTTGGGATCACATGGAGTGATCGCGTGACAAACAACGATGTGCTTGAGCGTGCAAAGATTCCCAGCATGACCACTCTTCTCCGTCAGCGTCGCCTCAGGTGGCTTGGTCATGTGCGTCGAATGGACGACGGCAGGATCCCAAAGACATTCTGTACGCAGAGCTTGCCTCTGGCAAGAGAACAACTGGAAGACCACAACTCCGCTTCAAGGATGTTTGCAAGCGCGACCTGAAGGCTCTCGACATCGACACCAACACCTGGGAAGAGCTTGCTCGCAACAGATCCAGCTGGAGACACACTGTGAACACTGGGCGGAAGCTGGCGAAGAGAAGCTCCGGAAGCTTGTCGACGCAAAGCGTGCACAGAGAAAGAACAAGCAGCTGCTGCCAGCAGCTGACTCGGCCTTCAAGTGCATCAAATGCAGCAGAGACTGCCACTCCCATGTGGGTCTATACAGCCACAGCAGACGCTGTATGACCAAAGGAAACATTTGTAAAGGGCGCAAATCCATCGTCTCCCGAGACTAACGGATGCCAACAACAACAACGACAGTGTATGTGTCTGTATATCTGTCTGTCTGTCTTTCTGTCTGTTTGTGTCTGAGTGACTGCGTGCGAGGCATGGACGGTTGAGGGAGGAAGGTTGGAGATAGCAGGTGTGAGGTGGGGAGGGGGGAGCCTGCACCAGTGAATGCGATGGAGACAACCACACTCCATTTAAAATGTAAACTTGAACAAAATCAACCTCGTGAGATAAGAATATTTCACAATGAGCTCTGTTACTCACTCATCATGATGCCTTCACGCAGTCTGCAAACATAGAAGAAAACTCCTGGCAATGCCCGTGCTGATTTGTCTCGACAGGTCAGGTGCATCATCAGGTGGGTTTCTCAAAATGCGTGAGGACATACTACATGATATTTGGCTTCGATGCAGTATATGGACAGAGAGAGAGAGAGAGAGAGAGAGAGAGAGAGAGAGAGAGAGAGAGAGAGAGAGAGAGAGAGAGACAGACAGACAGACAGACAGACAGACAGAGACAGACAGAGAGACAGGGAGAGAGACAGAGAGAGAGACATAGAAAGACAGAGACAGAGAGACGGAGACAGAGACAGAGACACAGAGAGAGAGAAAACAGAGGAGAGAGAGAGGAGAGAGGAGAGAGAGAGAGAGAGAGAGAGAGAGAGAGAGAGAGAGACAGGCAGACAGACAGACAGACAGATAGACAGACAGACAGAGACAGAGAGACGAGAGAGAGAGAGAGAGAGAGAGGAGAGAGAGAGAGAGAGAAAGAGAGAGAGAGAGAGAGAGAGAGAGAGAGAGAGAGAGAGAGAGAGAGAGAGGAGAGAGGAGAGAGAGAGATGAGAAGCGCTGTGGTGCGAATGGGAGGGCGGGGAGTGTGAGGGGTGGTGGTGGTGATGGTGGAGGGTAAGCATAGTGAGGGGTTGAGGGATTGTTTTCACGTCACCGCATAATCTCTATGGAATAATTTGAATTAATTGCCTGTAATGTTATTTTCTGAGTTCATTTGCTGCAAATGAATTTTCATCTCCTTCGTGGAAAATTGCCCGCCATCACGGCTCTGTGTTTGTTATTGTTATTGTTGTGGTGGTGGTGGTGGTTTTTGTTACTGCTGCTGCTGCTGTTGTTGTTGTTGCGTGGTTGCTGTTGCACGCTGCAGATGGAGAGATGTTCGATGTTTGTTTGGATGGTCCCACGGGCGCCGAAAGTCTCAAGTTTATTTCCCCTTTCCACGGTGATGTCAAATCACAAGCGAACACAGACCTGTGGGTACACGTGCATGATAGCACGCATGCATGTAGGCTCAGCCTTCTGTGTCTACAATACAGACACAAAAAAACAAAACACACGACACACACAGACACATACAGACACACACACACACACACACACACACACACACACACACACACACACACACACACCACACCACACACCACACACACGCACGCACGCACCATGGAGATGGGTTAATCTAGTATGGTGGAGTGGAAGCCTTTTAACGACCACGTTTCCCCCAGAAGGTGATTCCCAACGCGCCTCATGATGACTGTGACCTTCTATCAGGGAACTACACTGGACTCTCTTGGTCTCGCTGTCTTTGTTTGTGTGTCTCTGTGTCTCTGTCTCTGTTCTACTCTCTATTTCCCTCTGTCTATCTGTCTGTCTGTCCGTCATTCTCTCTCTCTCTCTCTCTCTCTCTCTCTCTCTCTCTCTCTCTCTCTCTCTCTCTCTCTCTCTCTCTCTCCAAGTAGACAGACACACACACACACAGACCACAGACAGACTGACGGCTACAGGGGAGACCGAGAAAGAAGCGCATACGTATGGATCCTTAATGATAAACGAAAACTAATACCTTTTGATTTGATAACTGTCTTGTCTTCTGCAGCTAACTTCCCTGAGGTATCATTTGCCCATGTCCGTAGTCTGCCCTTCCCTATCTGTCATGGGAGAGAGGGGGGAGAGAGCCTTCCTGTCTGTCATGGGAGAGATGGGGAGGGGGGGGGGGAGCCTTCCCTACCTGTCACTGGGAGAGAGGGGGGGGGGCCTTCCCTATCTGTCACTGGGAGAGAGGGGGTGGGGAGCCTTCCCTATCTGTCATGGGAGAGAGGGGGGAGAGCCTTTCCCTATCTGTCATGGGAAGAGGGAGGAGGGGGGAGGGAGCCTTCCCTATCTGTCATGGGAGAGAGGAAGGGAGAGGGAGAAGAGCCTTTCCTATCTGTCATGGGGAGAGAGTGAGGGGGAGAGCCTTCCATATCTTTCACGGGAAGAGGGAGGGGGAGAGCCTTCCCTATCTTTCACGGGAGAGAGGGAGGGGGAGAGCCTTCCCTATCTTTCACGGGAGAGAGTGAGGGGGAGAGCCTTCCTATATCTTTCACGGGAAAGAGGGAGGGGAGAGCCTTCCCTATCTTTCACGGGAGACAGGGAGGGGAGGCCTTCCCTATCTTTCACGGAGAGAGGGAGGGGGAGAGCCTTCCCTATCTTTCACGGGAGACAGGGAGGGGGAGAGCCTTCCCTATCTTTCACGGGAGAGATGGGGGGGGAGAGCCTTCCCTGTTTTTCACTGGAGAGAGGGAGGGGATAGCCTTCCTATCTGTCATGGGGAGAGAGGGGGAGAGCCTTTCCTATCTGTCACTGGGAGAGAGGGGGGAGCCTTCCCTATCTGTCATTGGAGAGAGGGGGGGAGCCTTCCCTATCTGTCACTGGGAGTGAGGGGGAGAGCCTTCCCTATCTGTCATTGGGAGAGAGGGGGGGGGAGCCTTCCCTATCTGTCATTGAGAGAGAGGGAGGAGAGCCTTTCCTATCTGTCACGGGAGAGAGGGGGATAGCCTTATTTTATCTGTCATTGGGAGAGGGGGGGGAGAGCCTTACCTACCTGTCATTGGGAGGAGGGGGGGGAGAGCCTTCCCTATCTCTCATTGGGAGAGGGGGAGAGCCTTCCCTATCTGTCATGGGGAGAGAGGGGGGAGAGCCTTCCCTATCTGTCATGGGGAGAGAGGGGTAGAGCCTTCCCTATCTGTCATGGGGAGAGAGGTGGAGAGCCTTCCCTATCTGTCATGGGAGAGAGGTAGGAGAGCCTTCCCTATCTGTCATGGGGAGAGAGGGGCAGAGCCTTCCCTATCTGTCATGGGGAGAGAGGGGGGAGAGCTTTCCCTATCTGTCATGGGAGAGAGGGAGGGAGAGCCTTCCCTATCTGTCATGGGAGAGAGGGAGGGAGAGCCTTCCCTATCTGTTATTGGAGAGGGGGGAGAGCCTTCCCAATCTGTTATGGGGAGAGAGGGGGGAGAGCCTTCCCTATCTGTCATGGGAGACAGGGAGGGAGAGAGGGAGGGAGAGCCTTCCCTATCTGTCATGGGGAGAGAGGGAGGGAGAGCCTTCACTATCTGTCATGGGAGAGAGGGAGGGAGAGAGGGAGGGAGAGCCTTCCATATCTGTCATGGGGAGAGAGGGAGGGAGAGATGGAGGGAGAGCCTTCCCTATCTGTCATGGGAGAGAGGGAGGGAGAGCCTTCCCTATCTGTCATTGGAAGAGAGGGGGAAGAGCTTCCCTATCTGTCATGGGAGAGAGGGAGGGAGAGAGGGAGGGAGAGCCTTCCATTTCTGTCATGGGGAGAGAGGGAGGGAGAGCCTTCCTTATCTGACAAGGGAGAGAGGGAGGGAGAGATGGAGGGAGAGCCTTCCCTATCTGTCATGGGGAGAGAGGGTGGAAGAGCCTCCCCTTTCGGTTATGGAGAGAGAGAGAGAGTGTGGGGGGGGGGGGGGGGGTGACATGTAGGCGGTCTTGTGTGTGTTGATGACAAGGGTGGATAAACAAATGCAGCGGCGTTCCACCAGAGAATCCTTTTACTTATATATCACCCAAAGGCATTGTCTAATTACAATGTCATAAGGCTGAAGTTATTACCCCAAAAAAATCTAAGAACAAAGTGCACCTGCATTTATCAGGATACTCAGGACCATGCCTTTTATATACATGCACACAACTTAATCGTTCAGCATGTGTGTAGAATGACAGAATGAAATGAAATCAACTGAGCGATAAACTATCAGATTCAAATAGTTAAAATGGTTAGTTAAATCAAAGATGCATTGTGACGAGTATAGATATAATTCTTCACACATTCCATCACAGCCGGTTGCTGGAGTTTTTAATACTGTAATGACCTCTTCAACTCCGTACTGCTGTAAGGCACTGTCTTGTTGCAACACAATTTACTTCTAAGTCTGGAAGCAAAGAATAGAATCACCAAATCGCGGAGATGGGCACCGTTGGTTCACACTATGGAAATGTTGTTGAAAGAATTGACCAATCCATCTGACGCAACAGCTTTTTGCGCTGCCTCCTTAAATAAACGTTCACACAGTTGAGATCGCTGTTAGCACAGTTGCTGTCACTTGGTCTGTGAAATGGTATCGTGCTTTTGTACCTCCTGTCTTTCCTTTACACCTTCGCTGCCAAACCATGGCTTTTGAAGAGAGAGAGAGAGAGAGAGAGAGAGAGAGAGAGAGAGAGAGAGAGAGAGAGAGAGAGAGAGAGAGAGGAGAGAGAGAGAGAGAGAGAGAGAGAGAGAGAGAGACAGACAGACAGACAGACAGACAGACAGACTGACAGACAGACATGCAGACAGAGACAAACACAGACAGAGACAATGACAGAAACAGAGAGACAGGGCGAAAGAGAAAGAGGGAGACAGAGAGATAGTGAGAGAGAGACACTCAGGTAGAGAGACAGTCAGAGAGACAGACAGACAGACAGACGGACTGTCTAAACAAACACAGAGAGACAACGACACCAACACAGCATTTAATCCAGGGTTGTGGGATGTAGGGTGGCAGTCCTCACCAGAAACGAGGGATCAGTTCCAGGAGAAAACGTGGTCGTTGGAGGGCTTCCACGCCACCACCCGCCAGGATGATGCTACTTCCTCCTTGCCCCTAATGCAGTGGAAACACGCCAAGGTCTGCGTGAGCGTTGCCACACGTTTTAGTCTCTGACAATCATGAACAACGCATTAGGGTGGCTGCTTACATTATCACACTTGGTTGTCTGTGCCTCAGAAAGCAATGCAGACAGCCACACGCTAGGGTCACTGATAGCATTGTCACACATTGCCGTCTGTAACTCATAAAGTAGCACATTAGGGACACTGTTTGCATTGTCACACATTGCCGCCTGTAACTCATAAAGTAGCACATTAGGGACACTGTTTGCATTGTCACACATTGCCGCCTGTAACTCATAAAGTAGCACATTAGGGACACTGTTTGCATTGTCACACATTGCCGTCTGTAACTCATAAAGTAGCACATTAGGGACACTGTTTGCATTGTCACACATTGCCGTCTGTAACTCAGGTCAAGTCAAGTCAAGTCAAGTAAACTTTATTATCTCAGTTCGAGAAATTAGTGTGTGGTCACACACATTCACAGCAAATAAACAATGATTTTGTCACATCACCCATTTTGTCACATATGGCACACATTCATATAAAAGAATTTGGATTTCAAGGTGACTAAATAATATAAGAATAATACTATTTAAAATTACATTCCTACAACGCATTTGACAATAAATTCTAAGATGAGATTTTAAACCAAAATAACACAACTATTTGTTATCTAAATGCAACAGTATGCTCAATCTGAGCTTAAATTATGTATCTTTATAAAACAAAATGTAACAATAATCCATAGCTAAAAAGCAATTAAACATCACCTCTGTTAAGAAAATCAATGGACAGGGGAATAAAACTTTGTTTAAATCTGACACTTCTGCATTTAACTGATCGATATCTTCGTCCTGACTGAAGAAGGTCATACTGACTTGCAAGAACGTGGGTCTGGTCACACACAATCTTCTTCGCTTTACAAACAACACGGCACTTGTACAGCTCACTCAGACTTTTTTGTCTCCCACCAACAATTTTTCCTCCCACGTTCACCACTTTCTCAAGCACATTCCTACTCTTCACAGTCAGCCCACCATACCAACACATAAATGAGAAAGTTAAAACAGATTCCAAGAAGCATGAATAAAATGTCCGAAGAATGTCAGTATTCACATGAAATGATCGCAACTTGCGAAGACAATATAATCTGGTTTGACATTTTTTGTGGACATAATCAACATGGGATTTAAAATTCAGCTTATTATCTATAAAAGTTCCTAAATATTTGTATGATTCAACACGTTCTACTTCAGCACCTTTGATAAAAAGCGGTGGTACAACTTTTGGATTCTTTCTAAAATCAATCAACATTTCTTTCGTTTTTGTTACATTCAGATCAAGATAGTTGTGATCGCACCAGTCAACAAATCTTTGAACCTCCTTGAAGTAAACAGAGTCAGAGTTGGAAAGATCCTCAAGTGCTGAGTCATCTGAATATTTAATGTACAAAGTTGAATCACTTCCTGAACAATCATGTGTGTACAGAGTAAAAAGCACTGGAGATAAAACAGTACCCTGAGGTGCGCCAGTTGCAATGACTCTGGAAGACGAAACAACACTCTGATATCGCACAGACTGTGTCCTCTTTGTTAGAAAATCTATTATCCAAAGAATGAGCTTGTTACACACATTCATGTTAATGAGTTTCTTTGCCATCAGATGTGGTTGTATGGTGTTGCATGCTGATGAGAAATCAATGTAAAGAATGCGTACAAAGGAGGCAGGTTTTTCGAGGTGTGAAAACGCATGATGGAAAAGTGTGAGTGTGGCATCATCTGTTGATCTGTTCTGTTTGTATGCGAACTGAAACGGGTCTTGGTACTGTGTGGTATCTTTTAAAACAGAACAGAGGACAATTCGTTCAAGACATTTCATTGCAACAGATGTGAGGGCAACTGGTCGGTAATCATTTAAACAGCTTGGGTTGCTTTTTTTGGGAACAGGACATACAGTGGCATTTTTCCATAAAACAGGAATGATACATTCTCTTAGTGACCAGGTAAACAAACGACTGTAAACATAGGAGAGCTGAGAAGCACACACCTTCAACAATTTTCCACAGATATTATCTGGGCCCATTGCCTTTCTCACATTTAAACGTTTGAAAAAATACTGAACATCATTTTCCTCAATCACAACAGAATCACTTTCATCAACATCTTTTTTAACATTGCTTTGGAGGTCTTCCTTCACTTCCTTTAATTCTCTACTAAAATCTTTATCATCAAATCTACAGTAAAAATCGTTTTAGCTTTTCTGCAAATTGCTTCTGTTCTTTAGCTATTTTTTTGTTACTAATATCTTTATTTGAATATTTTTCTGAACCTGATAAAACCTTTATTCCTTTCCATGCATCATTAGGGACACTGTTCGCATTGTCACACATTGCCGTCTGTAACTCATAAAGTAGCACATTAGGGACACTCTTTGCATTGTCACACATTGCCGCCTGTAACTCATAAAGTGGCACATTAGGGACACTGTTTGTATTGTCACACATTGCCGTCTGTAACTCATAAAGTAGCACATTAGGGACACTGTTTGCATTGTCTCTCGTTGTTGTTTATGATTCGAAGAGTAACATATCAGGGACATTGCTAAGGCATCCATTGATTGCTGTGATTCAGAGAAACACATCAGGACCCCTATTAACATGTCTCTTACTGCTGTTTGTGACTGGCAGAGCAACATTATTACTATGGCTGCTTTCCAGGGATACATCTGATGCCGACACGCCGCATCTATTTAGTGAAGAAGTATTTTCATTCTGGTACATTTTACCGGCATTATCTATTCAATCATTTCGTCTTGGGTGACATTCAACGATAAACAGCCATGAAATCGTAAGATTTATCTCGCTGACTGCTATCTAGAAAGTGTTGTTTTGGGCGGTTTTCTATGTCTGTAGTTTTTCGATATTTGAAAGAAAAAGACACATTTGTTCCGAATTCACTTGTTGCTTTGGAATGGTGCATCTTAAGTTTGCTTTTAGTCTTTTCCCCTCGGTCTTCTTGAGGACTGAGGGGAGGGACGACAGATGGGGAGAAATACAGTACTGTAAATAAAAGGTACTCAACAATTAATAGCAAAGGAAAGCTGCATTGAACAACGGCATGAGAACACAAACAAAAATTCAGACATCGACAGCACGAAGAAATATTTTGACATTGTGAAAGACCTGATGAAACAAAAAGAAAGGTTAAGCTAATACCAAGCAGGACACAGGCGGCCACTGTCTCACACAGGAGAAATCAATCACAAAAAGGAGGCGTGAACTCAACGCTGCATTAAAGAGAGCGAAAGAAGTCCAGGTGTGCTGACAATACATGACTGGTCAAATGAGGATAACGTTCCAATACTCCAGGCTGAAGTGGCGTCCCTGATGTCGCTGAAATATGGGAAGGCTGAAGACATCGCCATGATTTCTGCAGAACTCATAAAAAATAGCGGAGAGGCGGTTTTCAATGTCCTAACTGCCATCTGCAACAACATCTGGTACTCTGGGGAATATTACAGGCCATAGATTTCCTCACTCATCGTTTCCCTTCCCAGAAAAGAACATCTCCAACACTGCAGAACGATCAGTTCGATCAGCTGTGCCAGCAAAGTAATGCTGAATGTTATTCTCCATTGACTGTAGCTGCAAGTAGATGCCCTTAGTGCCGAAGAACAGGCTGCATTCCGCAAAGGCAGAAGTGCCGGCGGACACATTTGTAACCTGCATATGCCCTTCGAAAAGTATCTCCCACACCAAAGGGAGGGAGTTTACCACGTCTTCATATATTAAAAAGAAGCTTCAACAGAATCTTGCAGGGGGCGCTATGGGCCACAATGAAGAATTGTAATATTGGGCCGAATGTCATCAACACCATTCAGCAACTATACTCAAGTAATGCAGTGCCCATACAGGGCCAAATGTCATCAACACCATTCAGCAACTATACTCAGCTAATGCAGTGCCCATACAGGGTGCTGTTGAATAGTGGTCTCGCAATACATTTAAAATCATTCAAGATTGCCTTCTATCCCGTATGCATTTTCAACACAGTTTTGGAGTGTATTACGCTTGATTTATTTGAAGATCATATCAGCACAATCAGTGTTGAAGGAAGGATTATTACGAACCATCGATTAGTAGATGTCACCGACGGTCTGACAGACAGTGAACAGGAACTGGTCAAGTTTGTAAAACAACGGAATGAAATCTCAGCAAAATGTGGCGTTGAAATAAACGCCAAGAGATGATGTCTGGCCACAACATTGCCATCAACGCTGATGTTCCTGCCAATGAACAGACGGTAGAAAGTGTTCAACTGTTCACATACCTTCAATTCATCATAAATAAAGCATTCAAAAATTGAAATCCTGTCATGCGCAGCAATGATGACATCAGCTTTGCACAGACTGAAACCTGACTGGAAGGTCAATAATAAATCATAATCTCCATGAAGCACCAGTTCCAGCTGCAGGATGCAGTGGTATATTCCATTTTCCTGTATGCATGCGGGACATGGAGCCTCACAGCGGATCTGGAAAGAAAGATCCAAGCCATGGAAATGAGATGTTATTGCAAGATACTGCACATCAAATACTAACCATGTTATTAACAATGATCAAACACACAAACCATCACGGAGCACTTCTGATCGTTATGAAAATCTGCAGACATCAGAAAATAAAAAAGCTATTGTCAGTGTGGCTATGAAACAAGATTCAATGGATTTGTTGAAATAATCCTTCAATGAATTTATCAAGAAGGGAGATAGGGGGGGGGGGGGGGGAGACGGAAAAGACAATGGGCTGACAACATTGCACAATGAACACACATACAGGGAAAACAGTGCAGAGAATGGCTGACAACATTGCAAATGAACACACACATACAGGGAAAACAGTGCAGAGAATGGCTGACAACATTGCACAATGAACAAACATACAGGGAAAACAGTGCAGAGAATGGCTGACAACATTGCACAATGAACACACACACACACATACAGGGAATACAGTGCAGCGAATGGCTGACAACATTGCACAATGAACAAACATACAGGGAAAACAGTGCAGAGAATGGCTGACAACATTGCACAATGAACACACACATACAGGGAAAACAGTGCAGAGAAGGGCTGACAACATTGCACAATGAACACACACATACAGGGAAAACAGTGCAGAGAAGGGCTGACCACATTGCACAATAAACACACATACAGGGAAAACGGTGCAGAGAATGGCTGACAACATTGCACAATGAACACACACACATACAGGGAAAACAGTGCAG
>CM031604.1:46598540-46606040 GCA_018398815.1 Conus ventricosus | reverse complement strand
AGAAAGGGAAAAAAAAATTAAAGAAAGAGAGAAAACAAACAACCAAAGAAAAAGAAAGAAGGAAGAAAAAGAAAAAAAAGAAAGAAACGGAAAGAAAAAAGAAAGAAAGAAAGAAAGAAAAAAGAAGAAAGAATTAATAAAATAAAAGAAGGGGGAAAAAAAAGCAGGAAGAAGGAAAGGGAGAGAAATCTGTCGGTCACGCACGCAGACTGTCGGAGCACGTTGTGTAAACGCCAGTCACCAGCGGCAGCAGCCTGTTCAAGTAAAAAAGAATTTTCCCTTGTGTCTGTCGATTTGTTTTATTTTCACCTTTTTCATTGACGATGTATTATTTTCATTTTCTGAGATGGATTAATGCTACCAATATCATGAAAAACTGCGTATAAACGAGATGATCAGTCGGTACAAACTGAAAGGTAGAGAACACGTTGTTGAGGTGTTCCCTCTCTCTCTCTCTCTCTCTCTCTCTCTCTCTCTCTCTCTCTCTTACACACACACACCACACACACACACACACACACACACCACACACACACACTCCTGTTCATCTCCCCAAACCTCATTTTACTGTCCTCCGGACTTGCAATCCTCCATAATCTCGACATTCGGAGTTCAGAGATGGTGCAAGAAGCTAAAACGAAACGCGCGCGCGCGCGCGCGCGCGCGCGTGTGTGTGTGTGTGTGTGTGTGTGTGTGTGTGTGTGTGTGTGTATGTGTGTGTGTGTGTGTGTGTGTGTGTGTATCTGTCTGTCTTTCTGTGTTTCTGTGTCTGTGTATGCGTGTTATGTCTGTGTGTTTGTGTGTCTGTATGTGTGTCTGTCTGTCGGTGTGCGCGCACGCGCGCGTGCGTGCGTGCGTGCGTGCGTGCGTGCGTGCGTGCGTGCGTGCGTGTGTGTGTGTGTGTGTGTGTGTGTGTGTGTGTGTGTGTGTGTGTGTGTGTGTGTGAATATTAATCCGCAGTGAGTAAGAGTAAGGACTTAAAGAAAGCAAAATGAAATTTAAACGAATGGGTCATTGCAAATGACGCCAACCACATTTTTCATCAACAAAGATAATCGAACATTTCTGTCACTGATATGCTGTCTTTGTGGTTCTAGATGGGCTTGATAAGGGAGAACTGGAAATGAATCAAATGACAGAAGGAGAGAGGGGAAGAGAAAGAAAGAGGAACAGCGAGGAGCGAGCGAGCGAGCGAGCGAGACAGAGAGAGAGAGAGAGAGAGAGAGAGAGAGAGAGAGAGAGAGAGAGAGAGAGAGAGAGAGAGAGAGAGAGAGAAAAGGGGAGAGAGAGAGGCGGAGATAGAGACAGACAGACAGAGAGAGTGAGAGAGAGGGGGAAAGAGAAAGAGAGGGAGAGGGGGGGGGGGTAGGGAAAGAGAGGGGGAGAGACAGAAAGAGAGAGAATGGTGTGGATGGAGAGAGAGAGAGGGGTAGAGAGAGAGGGGGGGGAGAGAAAGAAAAAGAGAAGAAGGGGAGAGAGAGAGAGAGAGAGTTAAAGAGAGAAAGAGAGAAAGAGAGCCAGAGAGAGAGTCACTGAGACAAACAGAGAGACAAGCAGAGAGACAAACAAGGAGGCAATGGAAGAGAGTTCCAACAGACCCCCCCATCATATCAGTAAGATCTCACTGGAGCGTGTGATCACTCCCAGCCAATCTATCAGGAAATGTTTCGCCCTCCGCTATCTGGACAGGGTGGACAGTCCCGCGGTCACTTGTGGGGCCCTTTTATTAGAGGAAAATGCCATGTTTGTCTGTCTGTCTTTTCTATCTGTTTATCTTTGTCGTCTGTCGTGTGTCTCTATGTCTGTTGTCCTCTCTTTCTCTGTCTTTCTGTCTCTCTGTCTCTCCCGTCTCTCTGTCTCTGTCTCTTCTCTCTCTCTTTTCAATTCCTCATACACACTCACAAAGACAAAGACACACACATACCACACACAAGAGAGAGAGAGAGAGAGAGGGGAGAGAGGGAAGGAGAGAGAGGGGAGAGAGAGAGAGAGAGGGGAGAGAGAACCCGAGAGAGAGACGAGAGACAGACAAAACAGACAGACAGACAGACAGACCTTTGAATGGGGATATAACAGAAATATGAAACGCTAACGGCCATCTGCACAACACAGCATCACAGATAAACACCCAAACCAGAAGCCAGAGTTTTAAGGTATGCACAGACAAACTATAGGACTGACAGCCCACACACTCTGAACCCCTTAGTGCTTCCTGAAGTCGCGGACCTTCCGCCCCAAGCCCTCAGCCCCACCCGCAGAGACTGTGGACATCGATGGGCGGTGCCGGAGGCCAGGCATTACGACGTTTTCTTTGGGTCGGCTTGCCCGAAACGATTCTGTGCTAAAAAAACCCTGCGAGTGGAAAGCTATTACTTCCTTACCGCCCTGCACAGAGTTGCGCATTTTTTGAATAATCCAAGAGGAAGTAATCGCCTTTTGTTCCAAGAGTTAGGGGGTTTTGTTCATTATTTATAAGGGAATGGTTATCCTGTAGTTGTGCTCCGACTTTCGATTTAAAACTACCCACAAGCAGCAAGGTCGATGCACGTCCATAGCAAAATGAAATTTTTTTCGTTCTACGGCCATATTGCATGGTACATAAGCAAGGAAAAAGGCAGTTCCAGGATTCGTTCAGCATGATAATTTGCAAATATCCCAATAATACGAACACAAACATTGGTGTTTTCAAATGATAACTGTCTCTCAAGTCATAAAATTTTTCATAGACAATGAAACCTTTTCGTTGATTCATGTCATCATTTCGTGTTTACGCGTCTTTCTGTGTACAACAACTGGTATTTTGGGAAGGAACTCTTACAGTTCATATCTATTTTTGCTTCTTAAATTATTAGTTTTTTGTGGCGGAGGTCCGCACCCCTCCTTATCCCCTTTTTAGTGTTTGAAATCAAATCCTCCTTAGAAATGACATTTTTCAGTCCGCGATCCCAAAAGAAGCATCCTCTCTCTCTCCCCTCTCTCTCTCTCTCTCTTCCCCTCCCCTCCCCCTTCCCTCCTTTTCCTCTCCTCTGTCTCTGCCTCTCTTCTGTCTCTCTCTCTCTCTCGTCCCTCTTCTCTCTCTCTCTCCTCTCTCTCTCTCCCCCCTCTCTCTCTCTCTCTCCCCTCTCTCTCTCTCTCTCTTCGTGCGTGCGCAAACGCTGCCGCCACACACACACACACACACACACACACACCACACACACACACACACACTCTCTCTCTCTCTCTCTTCTCCCCTCTCTTTCTCTCCTCTCTCTCTCAGTCATTTCTTTTAGTTGTATATGAATACGCTGGGAGGTAAAGGGGAGATCCAATGGACCGTCCATCCCACATGCAATATGCAGGATGCAGCAGCCAAGCATAAAAGGGGTACTCCCCCCCAGAGCCCCATTATAACCCAAACTCTCACAGAGCCCCATTATATCCTAAACCCACATGTGCTCCAAGCGCCATACCCCGGGACCTTGCCTCAGCAGGCATGCCAAACCATGTGAGGGGGTAATGTTAACCCATGGCATTACTGGGCGTAACCTCAGTAGGCGACGGCCAAGGCGGATAAAGTTCCAAGATAAACCCAACGGCTACATGTTCAAGACCAAGGCGAGCCACCGTGGAGGAGGATTCGCTGTGGTCTGGCAGGAGAGGGATGGGCTCCGCCATGCGTCACTGCCCAAACACACCCATGAGATGACAACCAAAGATGATTCCATCCCGGGCTCGGTCGTCGCCGGGGACAAAAAGGACCGCCTCTTCCGTCGACGTCATCGGGGCGAAGTGGAAAAATGCAAACTGGTGGACCAAAAAGCATCCGTGCCAGGGATAACATCGAAACGGCACATGGAATGTCAACACACTTAAGGGCGCGGAAGACTGGAAAAACTGGAACATAAAATAAAGGGAATATCGTTGGAATACCTAGGGTTGTGCGAAGTACGCTGGAAAAATTTCGGAGAGATAAAAAACCCCAGAAGGCCACAAATTCTACTACAGTGGCGGGGAAGATTATCATGAACAGGGGGTAGGGTTTCTAGTCAACAAGAACACAATCAATAGTGTAATGGCTTGCAGCCCGGGTCTCAAGTCGAATCATGCCCTTACGTCTGAGGGCAAAACCATTCAAAAATCACCATCTTACAGGGTTACGCCCCACATTCGGCTAAAAGCGACGAAGAAGTCGAAGAATTCTATGGCCAGGTACAGGAAGCCTCGATGAAATACCCAAAAAGATAATATAGTGGTACAAGGTGACGGGAATGCTAAGATGGGAAAAGACTCGTGCAAAGACTGGAAAGACACATGTGGACCATATTGTAACACTCTAACAAATGAAAGAGGACTGAGACTCCTGGAATTTGCAAAGTCAAACAACCTGAAGATAACGAACACCTGGGTCCACACAAGATGTCCAGGAGAATAACATGCATAGTCCGGGAGGATTGTATCACATCAAATCGATTACACATGGTAAAACAACGTTTCCCAATCGAGTGTCAACATTCCCAGAACCAGAATTTCCCCTGGAGCAGACATTGGAAGCGACCATGAAATGTCCTCATGACATTCGCATTCCGCCTCAAAAACAACAAAAAAAAAGGGAAACATCAGGCTAAAGTTCAATCTGGAAAGCTAAAAGACCCTAACATAAGGAAGCATTTCAAGCAAATATTGGAGGAAATTTGCACCTCTACTTGTCCTGGCAAACGAAGACATCAACATAGAATCCTTCACCGACTCCTTCAACAAAGCTGTCACAGAAACAGCAGCAGAAGTGCTTTGGGAAACATCGGCCGAAGAAGAATCCATGGGTCACCGACGAAATTCTGGAACTTTTGACAAACGTCGGGAATTGAAAAACAAAAAGAACAACCCAGAAGGAAAAAGAGAGTAAAAATGATGCTAACAAGAAGGTTAAAACTGAGATGAAGGCAGTAATGGAAACTTGGATTGACAACCAATGCCAAGAGATTGATAATAATCTGAAAAACAACAACAGCAAAGAGCCTACAAAATTGCAGGGACCTAACGGGAAAGAAACAAGCCAAGACAACAACGATCCATGACAAAAACGGTAAAATGTCTCAACGATGATGAAAAGATACAAAAACGATGGACAGAATACTGTTCTGACTTTACTCGCACAACGCTGAGGGGAAAACCATCAATCCTTGTCGCGCCCAAACCAACAAATAACAGCAAGGATAATATAACACGTGATGAAATATTAGAGCCTTATCATCAATGAAAGCAGGAAAATCGCCCGGTGTTGACAAAATACCGGGAGAATTGATCAAGGCAGGAGGAGATCCAATGGTGACATGTTACTTGCAATATGCACAGAATCTGGAAACCGGGGGTGGCCTACTCCCTGGACGCAGTCACTTATCATCACGCTACCAAAGAAAGGCAACCTACAGCAATGCCAAAATTATCGCACGATTAGCCTCATCAGCCACCCAAGCAAAGTTATGCTGAAAGTAATCCTGAATAGACTGAACCCACAAGCAGAAAAGATCATCGCTGAAGAAACAGGCGGGGTTTTAGGCCAGGACGAAGTACTATAGAGCAGATATTCAATCTAAGAATACTGTGTGAGAAGTACAACCAACACCAAAACATCTGTACCACGATTCATAGACTTCAAGAAGGCCTTCGACCGAGTGTGGCACGAAGCATTATGGGCAACAATGAAGCCCCCTTCAACACAATGCCAACCTCATTAGAATTATTGAAAGCCTCTACAATAAAGCCACCAGTGCCGTTTTCCTTGGTAAAAAACATAGGCGAGTGGTTCCGAACTACCGTTGGAGTGCACAGGCTGTCCCACTCTCCCCCACACTTTTCAATTTCTTCCTTGAGAGAATTATGACCGATGCGCTAGAAGAAACATGAAGGAACTGTAAATATTGGGGGGAGAAAACCCTCACCAACCTCCGTTTTGCCGACGACATAGATGGACAGCTGGTAACGAACAAGAGCTAGTGCACCCGATCAACAGCTCACAAACACCTCTGCTGATTATGGCATGGAAATAAGTGCGGAAAAGACAAAGGGCATGACTAATAACCCAATCGGCTTTACCCCAAAACATTACCATCAACAGCAAAAAGCTTGAGCCAGCAAAACATTTAATACTTGGGCAACAATCTCAGATGAAGGATCAAGACCTGAAATCATCTCAAGAGTCGCTCAGACCACAGCCACGCTATCTAAGCTAACGCCTTTGAGAAACAAAAACATCTCCATCAAACTCAAAGATTAGACTGATGCGATCCTTAGTCATGGCGATATTTATATGCTTGTGAGTCATGGACGTTGAAATCAGACCTTGAGAAAAAGATCCAAACAATGGAAATGAGGTGCTTCAAAACGACTCCTTGGCATCTCATACAGAGATCACATCACAATGTGGAAGTTTAAAAAGCGCATCGGGGAAAGAAATTGGGCCATATGTCGATCTCCTAACCTCAGAAAAAGACGCAAATTGAAATGGTATGGACACATCACACGATCAACAGGCCTTGCCAAGACAATCATGCAGGGCACAGTACCAGACAAAGGCGAAGAGGTCGACAAAAGGGAAAAAATGGGAGGATAAACATCACGGATGGGCAGGCCTGCGGCTGAGAAAAACACTGCGGAGGGGAGAGAACAGAGAGGAATGGAGAAGGATGGTTTCACTGCTTCAGGGTGCCCCCACGGACCGACGTCTAAGGGATCAAGTCAAGTCAATCAAGAATACCTGTTTTTAATAACTGGAGGAAAGAAAAAATGCTTTTGTTTGTTCTCATATTCGTAAAGAAGGAAACTAAACTTAATAGTATGCTGATAACTTTTTATGGTGTGGAATCAAATGCATTTAAAACATCATTTCCACTCTGAAAACACACTTTCAGGAAAACATCCTTTTGTACGCCCTTTTTCGCGTCCCAAGATTGCAGCAATGAATGAACAATAGAAGCCCAAAAAAAAAAAGGCACACAAACCAAATGCTTCATGGAAAAAATGATGTTTTTAATGTCAAAAAGGGCACAAACATCATTTTGGGAGATGTTGTACGTTACAGTATTGTTTTGTATTACTACAGAAATGATTCAGCGAAGATGCTCTTTTCTTTACAGTTTGAAAGCATGACATCTAAGACTCGGTTAGAGGTGATGTGTTGGATTAGGGCAGGTCCCACTGAACATCACCCAAGGATAAGCAATTGGGCCTCAGTGCAGAGTCTCCGCTAAGGGTTTCCTTAAAGGCAGCCTGTGATTGCTCCATATGACTGCTGGCACTGGTGCTGCAACAGGATGAATCGGTGCATGGAGTTCTGAATAAACGGCGAGTGAGTGAGGCGACTAGGGAGGCATGCAAGACGAGACAGCAAAACACACACACACACACACACACACACACACACACACACACACACACACACACACACACACACGCGCGCGCGCGCACACATGCATGCACGCACATACGTACGCACGCACGCACGTACGCGCACGCGCACCC
>CM031604.1:46588540-46591040 GCA_018398815.1 Conus ventricosus | reverse complement strand
GCCCATCTCATTCAACGCCCATTTTATTCAACGCCCATCTTATTCAACGCCCATCTTACGCCGAACATGAGAAGCGGTCAGAACGCGTCGTGCTTTGTCTTGCAATTTGTTTATCCCTGTTTATCACACACACACACACACACACACACACACACACACACACACACACACACACACACACACATACATACACACACACACACACACACACACACACACACACACACACACACACACACAAATACTAAGCACTTGTACATAATATTAGTAATACATGTACATCTACCTAAAAAAAAGTTTTTGAGCGGGGTAAGGGGGGGGGGGGGGGGGTAAGGGGGGGGGGTAAGGGAGTGCTTTCAAAGACAAGTGATGCTCTCTAAGGGGAAGGGCCTTCACACAGAAGAAAGGCCACAGGCTGCCTGTAGCGATGGCACTGCTTCAGCTATGGCCTGTGGAGAATGAGTGGGGGTGGAGGGAGGCAGCGTGCAGAGGGAACAGTGGTGTGGTATGGCGGCAGTGGTTGGGGACTGGGGCCCTGTGTGTCGCCGTCAGTCAGCGAAGTACTGACCGGGCTGACCATCGGAATCTGAGAGGCTGGGGCTATCAACAAGGAGGCGTAGTCTGCGTTGTATTGAGTTGGCGTGATCGTTGAAGCGTAGGCCCTAGTGCTGGGACGGCTGAGAAGCGCTGACCATGGGTGAGAGAGAGAGAGAGAGAGAGAGAGAGAGAGAGAGAGAGAGAGAGAGAGAGAGAGAGAGGAGAGAGAGAGAGATGAAGGAAGAGAGTGACAGAGAGAGAGGTAAGGAGGGAGAAAGATCGAACAAAGAGAGAGAGAGAGAAGAGAGAGAGAGAGAGAGAGAGGAGAGAGAGAGAGAGAGAGAGAGAGAGAGAGAGAGGGAAGAAGTAGACAGCTGGATGGAGTTGCTGACACCCATATAAAACTGAGCGACTGAATATTTTACGTATAATGTCCTCAAGACAAGACAGCATGACAGTCAGCCCTTGCACCAGGATAATGAAAGATTTAACAACACGAACCGACATTCACAGGTTTAACGACCCACACAGTTGTGAGAGCCCTGAACTTCCTGAAATCTCCTTTCTACCACCGAGTGAAAAGAGAATAGCCTCCACCTGGACCACCCGCACCAAGCCATCAGCTACACCCCTAGAGACTGGGGGCACTGATGGGTCGTGTCCAAGGCCACACATGACGACCATTTCCTGGCTCTGCTTTGAAGGAATCAATTCAGTACTAAAACCCCTCACGGGTCGGACACAATAATGCCCCCTAACCAACGCCGCCCCGAGTCACACATTTCTGTGAATAATTCAGGGGAAATAACTCACCTTTCGGTCAAAGAGATTGGCAGCTTGGTTCATAATTCAAAAGGGAATAGCTGTGAAGTTGTCTGTCGTTCGATTTAAATCTACCCATAAACATTAAGAATCGATGCACTCTCGATAATGTGTGTGTGTGTGTGTGTGTGTGTTGTGTGTGTGTGGTGTGTGTGTGTGTGTGTGTGGTGTGTGTGTGTGTGTGTGTGTGTGTGTGTGTGTGTGTGTGTGTTTCATTGGCTGTACAACGTTGACTGAAGAAAAACAACATCTGTCTGGGTAGCACTGCTGTGTGCATTTTTCTGTCTGATGTTTGTAACGTCGGAAGAAGACGCCTTTGTTACAACTTTCATTTGTCAATTTCATAGTGTGTGATAAGTAAGAGTTACATTGTACTTTGTTTGTCCATCTGTTTTAGTTCCATTTTGTCAGATTTGGAAGAAAACAACTCTTGATGGCAGTGCTCGTGGTTGTTTCCCCCACCCCTACCACTTGCATGCTCTAAAACTTTACATCACTGGATTTGTTTTTACTCAGACACAAAGAGGGCTTTTCTATAACATGCTAAGGTAAACATTTCATAAATAGACGCACAACGCCCCCCCCCCCCCCCTCCCCCCGAATCACCCCTAACCCCCTATCAGCCCGCATCCGCATACACATGCGCCCACACACACATGCATGCACGCACACACACACACACACACACACACACACACACACACACACACACACACACACACACACACACACACACACATACGCACGCACGCACACACGTGGACAGAGAGAGAGAGAGAGAGAGAGAGACAGAGAGAGACAGAGAGAGAGAGAGAGAGACAGAGAGAGAGAGAAAGAGACAGAGACAGAGACAGAGAGACAGAGAGAGAGCAAGGTACACATTGAACACAAAAAGAAGGCTGCGCCTCCCCACTCCTAGCAATGCGTTGAAAGGTATGTAAACAACAAACGCGTTCAGATACATGGTGGACACACTCTCAGTGCTGTAGGTCACTCAGAGCAATCACTCTCTCCCCTACGACACTGCTTATGGTGGACACACTCTCAGTGCTGTAGGTCACTCAGAGCAATCACTCTCTCCCCTACGACACTGCTTTCTGTGATATATAATCAGTGCAAAACCTCTCTCGTCTCCAATCAA
>CM031604.1:46576040-46581040 GCA_018398815.1 Conus ventricosus | reverse complement strand
TGATCATAAAAACGTCATTATGTTTCTTATTCATAAGAGTCTTTTTGGTTTATCAAAAGATATTTTGTATGTTTTGTGCGTATGTGCCACCAGAGAATTCACCATATTTACGTTTTGCGATGTGAAAATGGCATTACTGATCTGGAAGCCTGTATTGCTGATGCTCAAACTAGTTCTGCCCGACGTGTTTTTACTTCTTGCTGGAGATCTAAACAGTAGAACATCTGATGTTCCACAAGACATGAATGCACATGAAATTGTTAATAATTTTCAATTAAGCTACAGACCTGAGATGAGTGACAGAAACTCTGAAGATACATGCTTAAACAGATATGGTAAGTTGTTGTTGAATATGTGTACATCACTGGGTCTATGTATTTTAAACGGTGTATGTAATGGTGACTGTCAAGGTCATTCACATACATATCAGAAACTGGAAGTAGCGTGAATGATTATTTTATAGCATCCTGTGATTTGTTTGCTGTCGTCCATCTGTTTTGTAAACTTCATGTAGCTGAACGAATTGATTCTGACCATTTGCCGTTGGAATTTAGCATCGGTTCTCTTCAGAACGATAGCAATGAGACATGTGAAATGAAAAAAGTTCAGTTTATTGAAAAATTCCAGTGGCAAGATAAACATGCTGATTTATTTAATGAGCAAATGAATAGCAAAGATGCACTGTCGCTGTTTGGACGGGCTATTGCTCTCATTGACGAGGATGTTAATGCTGCCCTTGTGTCTTTTAATGATTGTATTATAAAACAAGCTGAATGCATGAAAAGACGAATTAGATGGATGGTAGGAATGGGGACAATGATTGGTATGATACAGAATGCACTAGTACTAAATTAAAGGCAAGAAGGCTTCTGCGGATATACAGGAGAACACTAGATAAAGAAGATAACAAAACATATTGTCTTGCAGGAAGAGAATACAAAAAATTGATCGAGAGGAAGAAAAAAGAAAATAACAGTTCTCTACTATGTAACATCGTAAATTCGGTGAATGACCAGAAAGAATTTTGGAAGCACTTGCGCAGAATATCTGTGAAAAGAGTGCATACATCCAGTAATATAACTATTGATAACTGGTTTTCTCATTTTCATGAGCTTCTTGAAAATGGTGAAACCGAAGACGATGTTATTGATGTTATTAGCGAAGTAAATATGTCTGAAAATAGTACCGAGTGTTCCTACTTCGATCGTCCAATTTCAAGAGAGGAGATTTCAACTGCCAAAAAAAAGGCTTAAAAAAAAGAAAATCTGCAGGGCCAGATGGAATTATTGGAGAATTATTGAAATTTGGTGGTAATGTTATTATTGATTTCTTTGTTAAGTTTTTCAATACGCTTTTTGATAATGGGTTATTTCCAGAACGATGGACAGAGTCAATCATCGTGCCACTGTTTAAAAAGGGTGCAACTGATGTCCCTGGCAATTATAGAGGTATATCGTTAGGTGACATCAGTAGTAAGGTATTTAGTTCGATAATCAATTGCAGGTTACAAGAAGGGTACGTAAAATGACATCACAGGTGAACATCAAGCAGGGTTTAAGAAAGGCTACTCAACTATTGATCAGATGTTCACACTCATGGCGTTAATACAGAACAATTTTCACAGAACCGTAAATTATATGTTGCCTTTATTGATTTCGAAAAAAGCTTTTGACTCTGTATCAAGATCATTGCTCTGGCCAGTACTCCAAAAGAATGGAATTCAAGGAAAACTCTACAAATGTATTAAAGTATGTATAGTAGTGTGAAAGCAGAGTAAGATCTGGTGCTAGTTTTACTGACTATATCATGTGTACAAGAGGGGTAAAACAGGGTGATGCATGCAGCCCTGTACTTTTCTCCTTATTTATAAACGAGCTAGCCCTGGGAAAAAATAGAGAAAGGAAGGCACGGTGCAACATTGACTCCTGATTTCATGGAATTTTTTATTTTGTTGTTAGCAGATGACATTGCCTTGCTTTCAGAAACACCAGTTGGGCTTCAAACACAACTGAATAGTTTATGGAGTGCATCTTCAAGACTTCAGCTTAAGGTCAATAATGAAAAAGAGTAATGTTGTTGTATTCAGGAAAGGTTGGTTATCTTGCAGCGAGAGGAAAGGTGGTTTCTTAATGGAGAGGAAATGAAGATTGTCAACTGTTAAAAGTATCTTGGTATATATTTCTCCACGAGACTTAGTTTTGTATTTGCTTGTGAAGACCTTGCAAGCCGAGCAAAGAACGCCTTGCTGTGTATTATGCAAAAGTTGTACACGCTTAAGAATAATTCATTTGCAGTATTTTTGAAAATTTTTGATTATCAGGTTCTACCTATGCCATGTACGGTGCTGAAATATGGGGATTAGAATTTAAAACAGTTGCTCGTATTGAAAAGGTTCACTTATTTGCATTAAAAAAAATTTTTAGGGGTGCAGCTTAAAACGCCGAATGATTTAGTGTACGGAGAAAACAGGACGCTACCTGTTTATGTAAATACGTCTGTTCGGTGTATTAGATATTGGCTTAAGTTATTACGTATGGATGGAAAATAGACTACCGGTGAAGGCTTACGAGATGTTGATGTGGCTAGACTCACGCGGTAAATATACATGGGTTTCAAGGATTCGAGAAACATTATTTCAGAATGGTTTTGGAATAGTATGGCTAAATCAAGGGGTTGAAAATGTCAGTGCATTTCTGGATGAATTTCGCCAGAGGCTTATTGATGCCGATGGCAAAACTGGAGTGAACATATCCAAGACAGCGACCGGTTTTCTTTATATAGAACTTTCAAATCATCTAGGAGCTGCGAAAGGTATCTTTTAATTGACATCGACAGACATATTAGATTTATTTAACAAAATTAGATTCGGGGTAACAGACATAGCAATACATCGGGACCGTTATATAAGGTATCAACTAATTCTGTAGCATGCCCATTGTGCAATGACGCAAAAAAAAGATGAAGTACATGTTTTGTTTTGTGCCCTAGTCTCTGTGAGCTTCGGCCAACAATATATTCCAGGAAAATTTTATGCAATCCATGTTTATTCAGCTAGCCTTATTGATGGCTAACAGTAACGAAATTATACTGAAGAATGTATGCATGTATTTTTTATAAGGCATTTAAAAGGCGTGCGACTGTAGTTGAAGGATGTGAATATTAATATTGAAGCATGTATCTGTTGTACTCTATTGTCAAAAGATTTGGAATCTGTCATTATTATGTTGATGTATCCTTACTTTTTCTTGTCGTTAAAGTGCCATTGTAAATAGTTCCCCCCTTCAGTAGGGGCTGTGGCCTAACCTGAATAAAACCATTTTCCATTTCCATTTCCATTTCTCTCTCTCTCTCTCTCTCTCTCCTCTCTCTCTCTCTCTCTCTCTCTCTCTCTCTCTCTCACACACACACACACACACACACACACACACACACACCCCAGAAGCAGGCAGCCAGGCACATGCAAACACACGCACGCTCGCAGGCACACACACACACACACACACACACCACACACAACACACACACACACACACACACACACACACGCACACACACACATACACACACATACACACACACACACACACACACACACGCGCGCGCGCGCGCGCGCGCACGCACGCACGCACGCACACGCATACACACACACACACACACACACACACTCAAACACACACTCACACACACACACACACACACACACACACACACACACACACACACACACACACACACACACACTCACACACACACACCACACACACACACACACACACAACACACACAAACACACACACAGGCACTCCTACCACGATCGATACTTTTTGCATTCTTTTTTTCAAATCGATCCCAATCTCACATACGACTGTCACGAACACAGCCAGCAACACCCACTCCCAGACACTGGCACAAGCCTGTCCCTCTGTCCACCACCCCCACTCCCGCCCGCCTTTCCTATTCCACCTCCACCACTTGCATTCCAACCTCTCTGACTCTAGATCCTATTTCTTTCACATAAATAAAACTGAATCATTGACGCTTTCGTGTCGCCATAGTTCTCACGTTGGGATCTGTGGAACAAGAGGAAAAACCGGCCCCTTGTCTATGTCAGTTGCCATCGAGCAGGTCGCACATCCGAAATGAATGCGCCAAGGCCTTGCTTAAGGAGACAAGTATTTATAGACTGGCGCAATTAGGTTATTTTAGCTGGGTTTTTTTTTTATTGTGACTGAAGTTTGGTTCTCCTCACTTTCTTTCATATGGCCATCAAAGTACAAGCCAGGTGGTTCCAAGCAGACAGATTAAAATCAAAGGCATAGGGGACTATTTGGGCGCTTCCAGCTGCTGCAAAGATATGCTCACGGGTGAGTGCAAAGGCTTGAAATGTGACGTCAACTAAGGGGAAGGTCATATACTTGATTGTTTGTGACAAAAGTCTTCATTGGCGAAAATCCCCCAAACAAGGAAATAATTGGTGGAGAGTTGTTTCGTTGATCAGTTATCAGTTTAACATTAAATGCTGGCTGAAATATAGGGTTAGGCCTCAACACATGTACATGGACTATTTCGTGCGTTAATGCAAAATCCTCATTGTGGCGTGTGGCCGGCAGTGTCCGCGATGCACTGTTCGCTGAAGACTCCACTTCTAGTCAGGCAAGTTTCCGCCGTGTAGGCGGATGTCGCTGGGCTTTTTCTTTGTAGTTCCTCCCTCCACTGATGGGGGATTGGGGGAGGCCAGGGGGATGAGATGCTCCTTGGCGGCAAGACTGGATTAAGGACTAGACTCTGAGAGCAGACGTCTTGTTAGTGTTGGGTTCTTTTCTTCCCCCCAAGCCGACCGTCTCCTGTATTTTGAAGGAGAGATGGAGAAGGGGGAGAGAACGCGTGCACGCGTTCACGCACACACACATATTTACAATGTGTTGGGTGTGTGTGAAAAAGAAACAGGAAGAGAGAACGAGAGGGGCGTGCGGATCCTAGGATGCGGGTGAAGGGTGGGG
>CM031604.1:46551040-46558540 GCA_018398815.1 Conus ventricosus | reverse complement strand
CTTTGCTGTATATTTTTTGCATCGCAAAATTTCTGTGAATTCGCAGTATTAAAAATGCTAGTTTTATCTTTCCCTATGTTTAGCTTGCTACCAATATTGGCAAAATGATCATTTAGTGTTTTCTACTGGAATGGAACATTCCTGTCTTGATGAACACGGTCCCGTAAGTTTATTAATAGCTTTCCAATAGAGGCTCCGTTGTTTTTATTTTGGACCAACTTTCTGAAAGAAACACATTTAGACTTTCTAATCATGTACTTCACAATGTTGCGTTTTTCTTATACTCTTTGTCAGAGCCTACACTTTTTAAATCATCCTCTCGTCCATGGCATTCAGAATATCCTGAGTGAGCCAGACAGGCAGGATATCTGATTTGACTCGCCTCTGGATCAATTTTGATGTGTTTGTCGACAACATTCAGAAAGGTTCTCGTCCAAAAGGCAAGGGCATCATCTGGATCGGTGTAGCTATAGATGTTTGCAAAAGGCGAGGAAATGAGATCAGATTGAAAAGCGTGTAAGTTGAAGTTTTGAATGAACGAAATGTGATTACCAAATGACTTGCCTTTGGAACTTTAAAACCCTTTTTGTTCCAAGTTAGGCAAACAGCATTGTGGTCACTTGCACCAGTAGGCGGTACACATATTTCTGCAAGTGCAGCAATGTTCGACGAATATATGTGGTCTATAAGGGTATTAGATTTTGAAGTAACTCTAGTCGGTAAAGAAATGCACTGATAAAGATTATATGAATTAGCAATGTTGGACCATTGGGAACAAGACTGAAACAGATCTATATTGGAATCTCCCAATAATAGTATTTCTGTTTTCAAAAGCCATACTGTGTCCATCATCTCACAAAAATCGTTATACCAGCTAGACTTACTTTTAGGATGTCTGTATACAAATCCGACAAGAATTGACGCTAATGTCTTACTTTTCGACTGAATTTCAAGCCACGTTATTTCAATATTTTTATGACAAAGATCATTACGAATTTTGTATGGGACATCTTTTTGGAGTAGACAGCAATACCTGTTTCAAGAATATTTTCAGGATTTCTCCGGACTATTGAGTATCCAGGAATGGATATTGAATTGTCACCAACGCGGCTGTTTGTCCATGCCTCAGAAAATCCAAGACATGGAAAGGTTTATGATTAATTTTGAATGATTTTTGATACGTCAGACATTTTGTTTATGAGATGACAAATATTTAGGTGACCTATGCGCAGACCGTCATTGACGGGCCAGTCCGATACATTCACATTGGTTGACATTAGTGAAAGGAGGAAGCAGCGCTACTGGAGGTATACAGAATTACCACGTGAAATGGAGAGGATAACGGGAAAAAAGAAGAAGAAGAAGAAGAAGAAGAAGAAAGAAGAAAAAAGAAGAAGAAGAAGAAGAAGAAGAGACTGGAGAAGGCGGAGGGGATGCTAAAGAGGTAGTGGGAGGAGGAGGAGGAGGGAGGAGGAGGAGGAGGAGGAGGAGGAGGAGGAGGAGGAGGAGGGGGGGAGAGGAGAAGCAGAAAGAAGATGAAGAAGAAGAAAAAAGAAGGAAATGGAGAAGAAGGTGGAGAAAGAGGATTAGTAGAAGAAGAAAAAGAAGAAGAAGAAGAAGAAGAAGAAGAAGAAGAAGAAGAAGAAGAAGGAAGTGGGAGAAGGAGGAGAAGAAGGAGGAAGAGGGGAAGGGGAATGAGCAAGAAGAAGAAGGAGGAAGAGGAGGAATAGGAGGAGAAAGAAGAGAAGAAAGGGAACAAAAGAAAAACAGATTTATTCACTGATTAATTGGCTAATGGACTGATCGATCGATTGGTTTCATCGATCGATTGAATGATTGATTCTTAAATGAGTAAAGAATTAGGCACGTCAACGGCCTTTTTACAAATCGGCCCACTAAAAAAGAGTAAAATCTATTACGTTGATCAACGATTCCAATCTTATTTTTCCCAATCACAGTCACATTCTTCCTGCACGCACGGGCGCACTGGGCGGGCGCACGCACACACACACACACACACACACACACACACACACACACACACACACACACACACACACACACACACACACACACACACACAGTGACTCACATGCGCGCGGGACCGAAAGAAGACAGAAAGAAAGAAACAAGGAAAGAAAGAAAAAAAGGAAGGAGAGAAAGAAAGAAAGAAAGAAAGCAAAAAAGACAGAAAGAAAGAAAGAGAAATAAAACATAAATGAGGAGACGGAAAAGACAAAGACGTAAAGGATGAAGACCACAATGGCGTTGACAACAACGACGATGATATCGAACAAGAACCACTGAGGGGAAAAAAAGATAAGGAGTGATTAGAAGGGGAAAGGGTGGAGGGGGGAGGGGGGGGGGGCAGGGAGGAAAGGAAAGAAAGATGAAATGGACTGGGGAGGCAGGAGAGAAAACAAGAAAGAGGAGGAAAGGAAAAAAAAGATGAAATGGACTGGGAGACAGGAGAAAGAAAAAGAAAGAGGAGGAAAGGAAAGAAAGATGAAATGGACTGGGGAGACAGGAGAAAGAAAAAGAAAGAGGAGGAAAGGAAAGAAAGATGAAATGGACTGGGGAGACAGGAGAAAGAAAAAAAAAGAGGAGGAAAGGAAAGAAAGATGAAATGGACTGGGGAGACAGGAGAAAGAAAAAAAAAGAGGAGGAAAGGAAAGAAAGATGAAATGGACTGGGGAGACAGGAGAAAGAAAAAGAAAGAGGAGGAAAGGAAAGAAAGATGAAATGGACTGGGGAGACAGGAGAAAGAAAAAGAAAGAGGGGGAAACTGAAAGGAGGACAAGCAAGATAGTGGCCAGGGAAAGCGGTGGGGGTGGAGAGAGGGGTGGGAGCGGGATGTGGGGGTTGGGGGTTAAGAGTAGATTAATGAACAGCAGGAGTGGAAATGAGAGAGAGAGCGAGACAGACAGAGAGAGGGAGAGAGAGAGAGAGAGAAGAGAGAGAGAGAGAGAGAGAGAGAGAGAGAGAGAGACAGAGACAGAGAGAGAGGCAGACAGACAGACAGACAAACAGACAGATGGACAGATAGACAGACACAGACAGATAAACAGACACAGACAGATTGACTTGACAGACAGACAGACAGGCCTACAGACAAAATAGAGACGTAGGGATAGGAAGAGAGATAGGGGGTGTTGGGATCTTAGAGAGAGAGAGAGGAGGGGGGGGGGGGGGGCGGAGTGACAGAAAGACAGACAAATAGACAGAGAAAAAAGATGGACAGAGAGACAGACAGACAGGCAGATAGATAGACCAGAGAGAGAGAGAGAGAGAGAGAGAGAGAGAGAGGAGAGGAGGAGAGAGAGAGGAGAGAGAGAGAGAGAGAGAGAGGAGAGGAAGAGACGGACAGGTGGACAGAGAAAGAGATAAGGGAGAAGGAGGGGACATAAACAGACACACACACACGCATGCACGCACGCACGCACAGACTCACGCGCGCGCGCGCGCGCACACACACACACACACACACACACACACACACACACACCACACACACACACACACCGTAGGAATCAGGCAAAAAGCCTTTCAGGCTGACAGTACGAGGGGTGAAGCACTCCAACGGGAGGCTTTCAGCTGGTAACTCAGTCAGGTGTTGCCTATATTTCATGAATCAAACTAATTTGTCCTCGGCTCCCCTAGGTCGCTGTCATTGTTGGGAGAACTACTCTCAGCTCTGGCTGGGCGTTAGGCCTGGTTGTTTTTAATCAACCGATAGTCACCGTAGACAAAGGCACTTGGGGAGCATGGTCACTATGTCAAATCGCTGCGGCTCCAATAAAGAATGCATGTGAACAGCGAGCACATAAATACAGAGAGAGAGAGAGACAGACAGACAGACAGACAGAGAGGAGGGGGAATAGGAAAGAGAGTGCTGTTCATAGAGGATGGGGGTATGTGAGGTAGGGAATTGAAGAGATGGGGAGTGGGGGCGTGGTGGTATGCTGACACAAGAGATGAGCTAGAAAACAGACATGGTTGTGACGTGAAAGTCAACTTTTAACATAATTATGAAACATCAAGCGTGAGTCACGGTTAGGGTAATAAAAAGCAGAAAACAAATGCAAGCGAAAGAAAGAACTTTTCTTTAATGGAAAGCAGAGAAGGTAAAAATGAAGAGACAAAGAAGACAGAGCGGATAGGTGGAAAGACCTAAATGAGTTGGCGAACAAACCGAAAGGGTAGGTAATGAAGACTATAACGTTTTGGGGTGAATAACACAAGAATGGGTAGATAAAGGAATAAAGAGGACTACTGATGGCTGATCGGCACAAGAACTGTTAGATAAAAAGAACAAGAATCCGAATGTGACGAAGGTGAAAACAGGTGGGTTATGAGGAAGACAGTCTTCAGGTAGAGAAAACGAGACTGAGTAACTAAAAAGTAGACAATGCTTAGGTGAAAAATGTGCAGGTAAATAAACAAGGAGGAGGCGAAAAGGAGTGTACGGATACACGAAACAGACGACAAGAAGTAAGTGAAAAAACAACTCGAGTGTGGGCAAATGAAGACAAGGAAGAGACGAGAAAAGATGAGGTCCGTGAGCAAGGCGAGAAGGAACGGGTGAAAGAGGCGATGGATAGGTCAAGGTCCGTGAGTAAGGCGAGAAGGAAGGGGTGAAAGAGGCGATGGATAGGTCAAGGTCCGTGAGTAAGGCGAGAAGGAACGGGTGAAAGAGGCGATGGATATGTCAAGGTCCGTGAGTAAGGCGAGAAGGAAGGGGTGGAAGAGGCGATGGATATGTCAAGGTCCGTGAGTAAGGCGAGAAGGAAGGGGTGAAAGAGGCGATGGATATGTCAAGGTCCGTGAGTAAGGCGAGAAAAAAGGGGTGACAGAGGCCATGGATAGGTCAAGGTCCGTGAATAAAGCGAGACGGAAGAGGCGAAAGAGGCGATGGATAGGTCAAGGTCCGTGAATAAAGCGAGAAGGAAGAGGTGAAAGAGGCGATGGATAGGTCAGGGTCCGTGAGTAAGGCGAGAAGGAAGGGGTGAAAGAGGCGATGGATAGGTCAAGGTCCGTGAATAAAGCGAGAAGGAAGGGGTGAAAGAGGCGATGGATAGGTCAGGGTCCGTGAGTAAGGCGAGAAGGAAGGGGTGAAAGAGGCGATGGATAGGTCAGGGTCCGTGAGTAAGGCGAGAAGGAAGGGGTGAAAGAGGCGATGGATAGGTCAGGGTCCGTGAATAAGGCGAAATAGGATAGGTAATAGGACAAGGAATGTTAGACAAAACAGAAGAGAGGATGGATAGGTGAAGGAGACGACAAAACGGGATAAGTATGGAAGACAAGAATAGGTAGGCGAAGAAGACGGGGTTGGGCAGACAAATCAGACGAAACGAGATCGATAAAGGACACAGATCGGCAGAGTAAAGCAAAGGTGATGAAACATGTAACACAGAATCAGAGACAAAGAAGGTGATGAAACATGTAACACAGAATCAGAGACAAAAGAGAAAAACTTGAAACTGTGACAAAAGGAAGAAACAACAAAACAAAACCAAAAAAATATCTGTTAAAAAAACAACAACGGATGAACGAATTGGGAAAAAGACCAGATGAAAATGACAGACGACGAATAGAGAAAACTAACAATAAAAAAGAAGTAGAAGAAGAAGAGGAGTGATCGATAGAGATAGGGGCATGTAAACTGTAAGACACAAATGCTGGATATTTATACTGGTTTGTTTGTTTGCTTGCTTGCTTGTTTTGTTTCCTCGGAGGCAAATCAATACCAGGTTTATTTTGCTATGACAGATTTATTAGCTGTCCATTGTTTTACAAGACCGATGGTTGAATGGTTGAAGAACTTTTTCAACCTAAAATGACGCCGGAATCTTATGGTTTCATCCACCTGAGGGTGACGGCAATTTGTAACCATTTAGGAAACCAAGGGGGCAGAGAAGATCTGGAAATTGAAGGGGGAAACGTGAGGGGGAATAGTGATCGTTTCTGGCCCTGTCTACGGATGCGTATAACTAGAAGGCAGACAGATGGAGACACAGCAAAGAGACAAGGATTGCAATGGGGATGGGGACAGGCTGAGAGAGAGAGAGAGAGAGAGAGAGAGAGAGAGAGAGAGAGAGAGAGAGACAGACAGACAGACAGACAGACAAATAGACAGACAGACAGAGAGTCTATACACAGACAGACAGATGCAGAGCTATATAGAGAGACAGAGAAAGAATGACACAAAGAGGAGAGAGAGAGAGAGAGAGAGAGAGAGAGAGAGAGAGAGAGAGAGAGAGAGAGAGAGAAGGGGAGTGCATGAGACAGAGAGAGAGAGAGAGCGAGAGAGAGCGAGAGAGAGAGAGAGAGAGAGAGGAGAAGAGAAGAGGAGAGGAGAGAAGAGAAGAGTAAATGGGGGCGGGGGGGGGGGGGGGAACGAGAATTGCAGAAAGAGAAAATGGTGACGGGAAGAACGGAAGGATCGAGAGTTGCAGAGGAAAGGGATCGAAGGCAGTAAAGACTTGAAAAGAATAACAGACAACTCGTGTGGGAAAAGAAAAAAGAGGAAATGTATGGACGAGAGGAAAAGACAGCGTAGCGAGACAGAGATACAGGCCGACACTGACCGACAGAGCGGGGCCGTGGAGGGAGACATTCCTGCAGCAGGGGGTGTTTCCTCCAGGCCATCCAATCAGGTGTTCATCTTTTATGGATAGAGGTCATTAGCTGTCTGTCGACCTCCATCATCACTAATGGAGAACTGGCACAAAGTAAGCGGTCCTTTGAATCAGCTGATTGATCCCACCTGCCGGCGACTGCAAATAGAAAGCTCTCGGGAGCCCTCGGATAGGAAAAAAGTAGCACATAGCCATACTGACTCCGATGAAGTATGCATAGACATGGACACAATCGCGACCCCATAGGCAAATTGAGATTACAGACAGACAGACAGACAGACAGACAGGTAGATTATTGCACAGAGAGCGAGAGAGGGGGAGAGAGAGAGAGGCAGAGAGAGAAAGAAACCGAGAGAGACAGAGACAAGACAAAATTCTTTATTTTCGAGGATAATAGATAAGCACTAACGTGCTTTTTTACATCCAGTCCTCGCCCTGAGTAGGGACTACAACATGCAGTGAAATCAATTAATGTAAGAAATCAAAGAAGCAAGCAAAGCGGTCATGTAATCATAGAGGAACATCAAATGAAAATAGAAGATAAATGAAAACAAAACAAAAAATAAGAATAACAATAAACAAAACAACAACTAAAAAATGATAATAACAAAAAAATAAAACGAAATAAAAAACAGAATAATAATAATGAAGAGGAAGGTGAGAGCGGGGGTAGGGAGTGAGGTGGGCTTGGGAAACATATGTAAGTGTACTACAACGTACACGATTGGCATGTATGAAAACAGACAGCGAAGTGAATTTGACAAGGTGCGTACATATTTTGAACACACAAATACACGCACGTTTGCACGCATAGAGAGGAGAGAGAGGAGAGAGAGAGAGAGAGAGGAGAGAAGGGGGAGAG
>CM031604.1:46543375-46550040 GCA_018398815.1 Conus ventricosus | reverse complement strand
TGGTTTTTTTTAATTTCGACATGGAAACGCCAAAAAAACACAATATACGATATCCCAGTCAGTCCTTCACGCCCCCATGCGCACAGTCTTGCCGTCAGCTACATAGTACAAAGCATTTCAGCTGTGCGCGGGCCCCTCCTTCCACCTTCTGCGCGTTAACATCTGTTGGCTTGCTGGCTCGCGCTGCGTGGTCAGTGACGGAAACATAAAGCGGGAACCCACATAATCACAAACAAATAGACTAGAATTTTCCACTTTGTGCGCTTTGTGCGCTCAGTAGAAGCACCACGCTTTCAGAGGTGCAAGTACTGAACAAAAAGAATCAAGCGTGTAAAAATTTAAGCACTCCATTCCGTGAATCACATAGAATATCCGAATATTCAGGACAGTGATGTGAAGCGCGTCTGTGGGCCACCATGAAGCCAGTGAGAGAGGAGAGAGAGAGAGAGAGAGAGAGAGAAGAGGGGAGAGAGAGAGAAGAGAGAGAGAGAGAGAAAAGAGAGAGAGAGAGAGAGAGAGAAAGAGAGAGAGAGAGAGGGGAGAGAGAGACAGAGAGAGAAAGAGAGAGAGAGAGAGAGTCGTTAACTGATTTTTAATATCCATAGGAGAATTTTCATTGCCAAACCTTATTTTCAAGAGGCGCATAACCCAAATGTTAAATGGTTCCTATGGAGTAATGATAAAGATTTTTGAACCATTTATGGTGTCAGAATTTTCCACTTGAAAACTCTGTATGTCCAACCAGCGGTGATTGAGTACCTGATTCCAGTCAGGAAAGATCAAGGCATAGAAGGAGGGGGTCAGAACCACCTTCCATTATACCCTGCTCCAGACACATTGCCGTGACCCTCTTACAGTTCACAGCCCTTACGACCGTTAGGCTATAGGACTTTAACCAACAGCTCCACCTTTACTTCAATTCTGTCCTCTTCAAGCACATATCATAATCATAATATATAAATTCACACACACTGCAAACAAGTCCTTTTATTGATTTAAGATCTATTAAACAGACTAGGTATTGCACACTGTTTTTAAATTACCCACATGAAAAAAGTTTGAAAATGTGGGATTTGTGATTTTGAATTAAAGCATGAAATATCTGGAGACGAGATATTTATGTGGATGTTTCGTAAAAAAGCTTTGGTGCGTTTGCATTTTGTAGAAGCTAAAAATCAGTTCGAAATTTATGGTCAGGGTTTAAGCCAGGGTTCTTTTGTATTGATGAAAACGCGGGGAAGGAGGGGGGATATCTGCGATGCAAAACTGCTTTTTCAGCCTTACTTTAAAACAAAAATTAAGTGAAACATGACATGCACTTGTCGAAATGTCAAACGTGAATCGTCCCCTTGTCAACTTCAAATCGTTATATGAGGGAAAGACACTTACTGGGTTTTTTATTTTTCATCCTTTTTCAGACGTACAGCTTGGAGAATTTTGCTCTCATCAGTGGAGAGAATTCAAGCTTTTTGTGTAGAAATCACCAATACCATTTCATACTGTCGAAGGGGCAAGAGACTTTTGGGGAAAGTCTTGAGGATGGAGAACAAAAAAAATATGTATCAGACTTCCAATGAAAGAGAAAAGCCGGTCAGGCAGCTAGTTGTGCATTACAAGTGTCGCTGAAAGTGTTCCCATTAAAACATCACAGTATTTACTTCGAGTGTTGGTGCTGTGGATGCAGTCTGTAAACGCACTTTTTGTCCCCGTGTCACAAACAGCTACTAATGACATCTTCTGATTTGTGTCGTAATGTGCGTATTGAAGATAAGTGTCATGCAGTGATGTGACACAGCACTTAAGCAGAGGTAATAGAAGAGTTTTTATTATCTTGCAATCAGATGAGAACACCATCTTAATTCTTCATCTGCCATTAAACATAAAAAAGTGCTTACCTAAACTGGGTTCAAGAGAAACATCGTTCAGATGAAGAGCTCTGCAGAAGGGAGATAATCAGAGTACTGAACGAGTGAATACAATAAAAGATATATTTGGGCAACGTGCATAATGACTGAATTTGGATAGCTACACGCACACATACACACACACACACACACACACGCACACACACACACACACACACACACAGTATTAGCAAAGAGGATATCACTTTATGCTGACATAATACATGCCGCGTAATACATTAGGTCAACCAGAGAGAGAGAGAGAGAGAGAGAGAGAGAGGGAGATAAAGAGAGAGTCTGAATCTGAATGTCCTTGACCAACAGATCCTTTTGATAAAGGTGAATGTCTTTGGGTTTTTTTCCTTCTGAAGACTACATCTACAATAAGCCTACACTATTTAACGTCATCATAAACAAAAGATAGCAACACTCAATACACCTAAAATGCTTTCGGTACAAAAGAAAAGTGTATCTACCAGCGAGAGAGACAGAGTGGGAAAAAAGCACACACACACACACACACACACACACACACACACAAACACACACACACACACACACCACACACACACACACCAAAACAAGAACAACAAGACAAGAACAACAAATTATCACACAACATCACACCATACAAAAACTTACACTACACTGCGTTTGCAGCCACTTATCACGTTTATCGACGTTCCAGTAGATCTACACTGAACCCCTTCCCCTCCCCCCCCCCCCCCCCACCGTCCCCTTCTTCACCCCTCCCTCCTCCTTCCAGTAACCACCTCTCCCGCCTTTCCTTCTCCCATCCTGGATTCCTGGGATGGTGTAATTCGGCATAAGTAAATGATGGGTCATCAAAATAACCAAAGAGTGTGCTGCTGCACACAAACGCGGACATTAGCATCAGCGTGGTCAATCCCTTTACCACCTCTGTCTCCAGCGGGCCTCATAAAATGAAGTGAAATTGAGATTCTGCAGGCTACAGCAGCGTGGAGGCAGGGCCAGAGGTAGAGTAACAGGATGAGGCAGTGGATAAGTGAGGAGGTCGCAGGCGTCGGTGTGGTGGGGGTGAAGGTAGAGAAGGACAAGGGCAGAACTGGAAAGAGAAGGGGTGGGGGAGGGGCTCAGGCTCCTCTGGGCATGAGTAGGAAGCCGGCAAAGCGTGTGGGCTGGCAAAAAAACACACACACACACAAAAACGTTGACATGTATGACTAACGAGGAAACACGTGTCAGCGCAGAGCTGTTGGAAAACGGAGCCAAAAGGGATTAGGATAACTGACTCTTGTCATTCTTCGTGCTGCGAGACTTGTTTACGTCACAAAACAACGAGTGTGTGCAGTGGCCTTTGGAAATATTTTTTTTCCCAGGATACAAAACAAAACAAACAGGATTAACAGTTTCTCAATGACAGGTTGGAGTGGTGGATATTCATTTGTTCCCCAGAGCGTTCCATACTGTTATTTATCCAGGGTGCGTCCTCAAATGAACTAAACTAGCTTACTACACGTGTTTTAGAAAATCTTTTGCTATAGGAAATATTACAAATTCTGGTGTGGCTGATGTGTGCATGACAGAGATTGGCATATATGAATGATAGAAACATCTTTATAGGAAATTTTCTTGTTTGGTCTCTGCGCCTCTTGTCAAGATGTCTGCTAGATGAACAGGTACCGTAAACAGCATTATATGGGAATTATGTGTAAGTAATTGTTTCACTATAGGAGTGAAAGCTATTTTCCTTTTTCATCATCAGCATCTGAAGAAACATGCCCATGCAGATGCAACGCCCACAAAACGGGAAACATGCCCATGCAGATGCAACGCCCACAAAACGCCATGCCTGACCAAGATGAGAAAGAGAATGAGGAAAGCAAGCGAGCAGGAAAGAGAACAAATAGAGAATGAGGGAAAGCAAGCGAGCAGGAAAGAGAACAAATAGAGAATGAGGGAAAGCAAGCGAGCAGGAAAGAGAACAAATAGAGAATGAGGGAAAGCAAGCGAGCAGGAAAGAGAACAAATAGAGAATGAGGGAAAGCAAGCGAGCAGGAAAGAAACAAATAGAGAATGAGGGAAAGCAAGCGAGCAGGAAAGAGAACAAATAGAGAATGAGGGAAAGCAAGCGAGCAGGAAAGAGAACAAATAGAGAAGGAAGGGAAAGCAAGCGAGCAGGAAAGAGAACAAATAGAGAATGAGGGAAAGCAAGCGAGCAGGAAAGAGAACAAATAGAGAATGAGGGAAAGCAAGCGAGCAGGAAAGAGAACAAATAGAGAATGAGGGAAAGCAAGCGAGCAGGAAAGAGAACAAATAGAGAAGGGAAGGGAAAGCAAGCGAGCAGGAAAGAGAACAAATAGAGAATGGGAAAGCAAGCGAGCAGGAAAGAGAACAAATAGAGAATGAGGGAAAGCAAGCGAGCAGGAAAGAGAACAAATAGAGAAGGGAAGGAAAGCAAGCGAGCAGGAAAGAGAACAAATAGAGAATGAGGGAAAGCAAGCGAGCAGGAAAGAGAACAAATAGAGAATGAGGGAAAGCAAGCGAGCAGGAAAGAGAACAAATAGAGAAGGGAAGGGAAAGCAAGCGAGCAGGAAAGAGAACAAATAGAGAAGGGAAGGGAAAGCAAGCGAGCAGGAAAGAGAACAAATAGAGAAGGGAAGGGAAAGCAAGCGAGCAGGAAAGAGAACAAATAGAGAATGAGGGAAAGCAAGCGAGCAGGAAAGAGAACAAATAGAGAAGGGAAGGGAAAGCAAGCGAGCAGGAAAGAGAACAAATATAGAAGGGAAGGGAAAGCAAGCGAGCAGGAAAGAGAACAAATAGAGAAGGGAAGGGAAAGCAAGCGAGCAGGAAAGAGAACAAATAGAGAAGGGAAGGGAAAGCAAGCGAGCAGGAAAGAGAACAAATAGAGAAGGGAAGGGAAAGCAAGCGAGCAGGGAAGAGAACAAATAGAGAAGGGAAGGGAAAGCAAGCGAGCAGGAAAGAGAACAAATAGAGAAGGGAAGGGAAAGCAAGCGAGCAGGAAAGAGAACAAATAGAGAAGGGAAGGGAAAGCAAGCGAGCAGGAAAAGAGAACAAATAGAGAAGGGAAGGGAAAGCAAGCGAGCAGGAAAGAGAACAAATAGAGAAGGGAAGGGAAAGCAAGCGAGCAGGAAAGAGAACAAATAGAGAATGAGGGAAAGCAAGCGAGCAGAAAGAGAACAAATAAAGAAGGGAAGGGAAAGCAAGCGAGCAGGAAAGAGAACAAATAGAGAATGAGGGAAAGCAAGCGAGCAGGAAAGAGAACAAAATAGAGAAGGAAGGGAAAGCAAGCGAGCAGGAAGAGAACAAATAGAGAATGAGGGAAAGCAAGCGAGCAGGAAAGAGAAAAAATAGAGAATGAGGGAAAGCAAGCGAGCAGGAAAGAGAACAAATAAAGAAGGGAAGGGAAAGCAAGCGAGCAGGAAAGAGAACAAATAGAGAATGAGGGAAAGCAAGCGAGCAGGAAAGAGAACAAAATAGAGAAGGGAAGGGAAAGCAAGCGAGCAGGAAAGAGAACAAATAGAGAATGAGGGAAAGCAAGCGAGGAGGAAAGAGAACAAATAAAGAAGGGAAGGGAAAGCAAGCGAGCAGGAAAGAGAACAAATAGAGAATGAGGAAAGCAAGCGAGCAGGAAAGAGAACAAAATAGAGAAGGGAAGGGAAAGCAAGCGAGCAGGAAAGAGAACAAATAGAGAAGGGAAGGGAAAGCAAGCGAGCAGGAAAGAGAACAAATAGAGAAGGGAAGGGAAAGCAAGCGAGCAGGAAAGAGAACAAATAAAGAAGGGAAGGGAAAGCAAGCGAGCAGGAAATAGAACAAATAGAGAATGAGGAAAGCAAGCGAGCAGGAAAGAGAACAAAATAGAGAAGGAAGGGAAAGCAAGCGAGCAGGAAAGAGAACAAATAGAGAAGGGAAGTGGAGAGGAAACGCACAGAGAGACAGACAAATACAGAAACAAGTCGGCGGGAGGGAGGGTGGGGGGTGGGGGTGGGGGACAGAGACAGACAGACCGACAAAGTCAGGCAGACAGACAGACACAGATAGACATACAGATGAAGAAAGGAAGAGAGAAAAAGGCATTGGGTGTTGAATGAGAAGCTTTTAAAAAAAATTTTAATCCCATGTTCACATATAAGATTTCACTTCAATATCTCATCCAAAGGACTCAAAGGGGGGGGGGGGGGGGGGGGGGGGGGGGGGGGGTGATATCAAAACATATGACTGGGAGGGAAATCCCCCCAACTGCCTGTCTAGGGGGCTTTGAAGACGGACTCTAAAAATCAAGAGAAGACGACTTCATCCACCGTTCGAAGCGGACCCCACAGCGAGGTAATGCCAGGTGTGAACAAAGACTCTGCCCCTAATTGCCTCACGGTGTTAACTTAAAACGTCCAAATAGCCAGCAGTGGAATTCTTTGATCACGACCCAAACCTCAATACTCCAGTGTCTGCCGTGCTGGAGTTCGTCTGGACTCGACCACTACTAGGCGCAGAATCGATCAACACCGGTTGAGCGGCTTTCTGGTCACACACCTCCTCATTAATATCCCACGTTGGCAGCAGTTGCTGCTCGTCTGCCACCCAACGTGGTAGTTAGTGCAGCACGGCCACACGCCGTGATTCGACACTGGAGTTCATTCTCCGTTGTCTCCCCTTTTCTTCACCTATCGATTTTTTGTCTTGTCCTATTTCAGGTCCGTTTCAGGCAGAACCGGTATGGATGACGTCAGTGAAAGGGTTAAGGACAAGTGCAAAGGATAC
>CM031604.1:46530875-46535875 GCA_018398815.1 Conus ventricosus | reverse complement strand
CGTTACTGACTGACACTTTGGAATAATGGATATTTGTTTTCTCTACAAGCTGTTAGTTATCCAGCGTATGCAGCCCCCAAATCAAAACAGCTTCTCTAACATAGTTTAGGAAATTTTACATGTTTCCTCCAAAGGAAATATTACAGATTTGCACCTTACTGCTAGTGTGGCTGCAGTGGGCATGAATGCCTCGCAGTGTATGTATGGCAGGAGGAACTTCCCTTTTTGGAAGGAAACCTGTTTGACCCAAATGCCTCTTGTCTGCGTGCTGGCCAGGTGAATAGGTACCACAGGCTACTGTAGCTTGGATCTAGAGAACACACTTTTATCACCTGCGCCAAGCACCTCCCACACAGCTAGTAAATAAAAGATAGGTAAAGAAAGTCTTCTCATGATTTGACCCACAGCGTTGACTTGAACGCCCAATAGCGAGCAGGGGAATACCTTGATCAGAATACAGGCCACATCTCTGCCAATGTCAAGGTTCATTAGGACACGACTGTTACTCTGACAGAATCAACCAAATGTGGTGGTTACTCTGACAGAATCAACCAAATGTGGTGGTTACTCTGACAGAATCAACCAAATGTGGTGGTTACTCTGACAGAATCAACCAAATATGGTCGTTACTCAGACAGAATCAACCAAATATAGTCGTTACTGTGACAGAATCAACAAAATACAGTCAGAGCGCTTTCTGCCACACACCCCTGATTAATATTGTCTGGTGACGAGACAGTTGTTGCCCGTCTGCCGCCTCAGCAAGGTTGTCAGTGCCACGCTGTGATTCGATACTTGAGTTCAACCTCCGCCCTCCCCCCATTTGTCCATCCATCGATTTTTCCCTTTGTCCTGTTTCAGGTCGGCTGCAGTCAAACACAGTCATGGAGTTGCTGGAAAGGTTGAGACCAAGCGCCAAAGGTCATGCAATCAGAAGAAGGAATGATTTTTGTAACTACTTTTGCTCTTTATATAGAAGGGTGTTTTGCTTTGCAAATTATTTAAATCAAGCAGAACTAAACCGACACAATTATTATTTGTAAAACCAATTATTCGAAATATTACAAACAAAAACGATTGAAATGGACATATAAATGCTCATTATCATTCTAGAACTTTACATTCCAATGAAACAAAACGGCTCTTAGGTTTTTACAAAAGGTGGTAAATTGTTTATATTTCATTGCCTATTTAAGCAAGGAGATATTTGTTAGGTTGAATGAAAAACGGCAGCACTTTCACTGATACAGGATCAATCTTGGTAGAGAGAGAGAGAGAGAGAGAGAGAGAGAGAGAGAGAGAGAGAGAGAGAGAGAGAGAGAGAGAGAGAGAGAGAGAGAGAGAGAGAGAGAGATTATGCCCTGAAGGTAAACTCTTAAGGCAGTTTTGAATCGGGCAACTATTCTGCATTGTCATAGTCCGTCCTTGAAAGCGTATCTGATTAATTGGATTAAACAATATCGAGAAGTAAATCTGTATGAAAATACAGAAGCTGTTCCTCAATCATGTTACAACCTGTTATTTGTACCAATGGAAATATTATAATCACCTTGAGTTTAAAAAAAAAAGGAAAGTGTCCTTCTGCAATTTTCTTTCCGATTATTTTTTATGCATACAGATTAGAACACACAGCACACAAGCTACACATAGATGGAGAGACGGGCACACTCCATCTGTCAGAAGAAATGGCATGCACAATTCACCGGATAGGCGTGCTTTGCTTGGTAATGATCAGTTTTAAAACGGAGTGACAGAGGGCAGAAAATGAAGCAAAATCTAGAAAAAGAGGGGTTTAGTTACCGCCAAGGACATAGACAAACAAAGTACAGAACAAGACGCAATGCATATGAGAAGATACGTGGTTTCTCGCTCATCGTTTTCACTGTCCTAAATGTTATTTGTTTTTGCCTGAAGAAGACCCAAGAGGTCGAAATGCATTGAGTCTTGTCCTGTACTTTGTCTATGTCCTTTGCGGTAACTAAACCCTCTCTTTCTAAATTTTGGTAATGATCGTTCATAGCATTTACCATAGCTGGGCACTATGGAGATCGAGCACCATCTGTTTGATGTGTTTGTAGCAGTATCACCTGGCCAGGGGTACATTTTTGTCTTTTTGGTGTATGTCAGTTGTATTTCATCACATCTTTATTATTTTTTGCATGGAACTAGATACTAGAATGGTCTTATGATTGAAAGTGACATTCCTGAAACCAAAATGATTAGGACACCCAAAATAAATAATCATTTGATAATTAGGTTCGGCCGAACTTCATAATCATGCAATGAAGTTTTACAAACACTCCCACTAAACATGTTAGATGTGTTAGACATGCTGAAGTTTATTAGGAAGCTAAACCAAAGTTATTTTTTCTGACATGCAAAATGTAGTCTTTAGGCCCGTCTGATAGTAATTAAATATTTTATTAATAAATAAAAGTTCTCATTCATATAAGCTTTTCATAGTCAATTTACATACATGGGGTTTGGTTCAGCTTCCTGCAATGTTATAAAATATAAGAGTGCAAAATTTCATCATGATATCTTCAATAGTTTTTCAGATATCTTTGGAAAGCATATAAAAATGTCGCAATTTCGCTAACTTTTCACCGTCAAAAAGCCCAAATGTGTGTCCTACCTTGCAGATGAAGTCCTACTGGGCACCAGCCTGATAAGGAAACCCTTCTTGTTCTGTCTGCTGCTCATCTCTGGACTTTCTACTCCTTCTTCTGGCAATTCTCATTTCATGGTATGCTGATTTAGCCTGCCGTTGAGCATTTATTATGCGCTCAGCAATCGATTTGCGCAAAACAATTCTGCGCATGGAGTCCAACTTCAATGTCCAATTTGTTCATGACTTTGCTATAAGTTTGAGCTCCATCGTTGAAAATACCTGCAGCTAGAAAAAAAAAACCCAGCTGTGTTCACTGTGGCTGTCCAGGCTTTTTTCTTTTGGACAGTATTTCCAAATCACATCATTGAGTGACTCATTTGGATTTTGAGTGTAGCCCTCAAGGCACTTCCGCAAGAGTTCAGTATTGGCGAGATCTTTAAGTGCTGGTTTGATGGTCTCCATGACAGCACTAGGAACACTACTTTCGTGGTTGAAGAGATGAAGATTCATTCTTAGCTTCACACCCACCTACCTACCCCCCACCAACCCCCCCCCCTCCCCCCCCCCACACACAACACTTTGGACCACACACACACACACACACACAACACACACACACACACCACACACACACACACACACACACACACACACACACAGCTAGTGCATATTCTAAATTTGCGGCACATCTTGTTGACTCTGTACTTCGAAAGCTGCATTTTCTATTGTCTTGTTGACTTTGTTGTAAGAACTTTTCCCAACGGGAGGGGCATATCCTTCACACCACAAAATAAGGCAAGCTCCGAGCGGTCACATCCTATTGATCTCATGGCCAAAACTGAACGACGATTGACTGAACTGATTGCTAAATTCCCTGCCTGAATTTGCTTTGAGGTGTTGAATGGTTTTTGTTCATTACATTTTCTGTTGCTGCGGTGGAAAAACAAGAACACTATCAAAGTCCTGCCTACCATTTCCATCAGTGTGGCACTGTGACCACAATGTTTACATTGCAAATGAGATGAAATACTATCCTTCAACAATGACACATCAATTATCCTACTTTCAGTTGGCACAGATGGATCAATCACAGCCTCTTCACCACAATCACTATTTTTATCACATGACCTGTTCAAATTATTTTCTTCACCCTCTTTCATCACACTGTAGTAGAAGTAGTTCAGAAGTAGTGGGCATGGCACATTTTTCACTTTCTGTTGTCGAACACTTGGTGACTGATAGTGTCGACGTTTGGCCTGAATCAACTGTAGCAGACGATTCTACACATGATTTTTTCACTTTCCGGCGGACGTGAAACACTCTGGTTGCCATAAAATCTTCGTTTTCTGGTATATTTCACTCCCTTTTCCCGATCAGAAGGCATTTTCTCTGTATCACTAGCTATAATCCTTTCAAATTTTATGAAAATCGATTGCAAAATCACACTCGACGAAGCAATGTGTTAGAAAAAGTTACCGTTCTTGGTTAAAAGTCTTATTCACCGCAACAGACTAAAACGGGCCTTTACTGAGCGAACAAAAGAGGTGTATACAGTGGTCTTCTGACGACTCTGTCAAAATATGGCTGCTGTTACTCCCCCTTTAGATCATTTTTTTTTCTCAAAACCTACAAAAAATAAACAAAAACTGTTAACTGTATGTTAAATTTCAGACACTTTTTTCTATGAAAACAAATCCGTTATAATTCAGAAAGAAAAAAGAGAGATTTTGGACTACAATCCAGATAATACTTCAACCTTAAACGGTTTATTTTGCATTCGGCGCAGACAGCTCAGTTCGTCCCGGAGTAAGGAATGTCTGCCAGAACCGTGTTGAGCGTGTTCCCATGAAATAACGTTTCTCTCCGTGTTGAGTTCAGTGCGTGTGTGCGTGTGTGTGTGTATGCACGTGGCACGCGGGTAGGGTGTGGGTCTTTTGTGTGTATTGTCGCTCCCCGTCCTTTCCCGTTCGACTGGTCGGGCGGGTCAGTGGATGCTGCATTGGGTGGACTTATGTTAAGATGTGACATGAGTTCACTGTCGGATTTACACGCAAAGAATGGGCGTACTTGTATGTACGTGCACACAGAAAGACCACTCGTTCACCCATCCAAACCCACACACACCACACACACACGCACGCACCGCACGCACGCACGCACGCACGCACATACACACACACACACACACACACACACACACACACACTTGTTCTTTCCGTCCAGCCGATGTGCGTTACATGTGTATCGGACAGAACCTGCCCGATGCCAACAGGCTGTGAGAGTGGACCGCATCCACATAGAGCACGTGCATTTTGATGCAAACTTCTGTCATCCACATAGAGCACGTGCATTTTGATGCAAACTTCTGTCATCCACATAGAGCACGTGC
>CM031604.1:46500875-46508375 GCA_018398815.1 Conus ventricosus | reverse complement strand
AATCCGGCTTTGTATGTCTGCCTTGCCTCCCGTCCTTTGGCATGTCCGTCTCTTGTCTGCCATCCACTTCAGTAGAGACACCTAGTTCTGTTCACAATATAAACAAGAGGAGAAAAGGAACATCTTCACCGTAAAGAGTGGAGTGGTGTTTACGCCGGCTGTACAATATAGTTGCTGTCAGTAAACATGTCACCTATATGCTTTATAGGTAATCTAGGCAGAGAATAAAGAATGTGTATTGGTACCATCATAGAAGTTTCTCATGAACCAATAAATTTATAAATTAAATGCCACGGCATGAGAGTGTCGTTTGGTCTTAGAGAAATCTAAGACTTTCTACACTCTTTCTATTTCTCACATCAATCTATTGTTTATTCAGATACTTGTCCACTCCATTTTCTTCTTTTGGTTTTCTTTTAATTTCACATACTATTTCCTTTGCAAGAGCTTCTGTTCCATCTTCCCTCTTTCCTGTGCGTATGTTGTGTAGATGTTTGTAACTATGCGGAAACACACACACACACACACACACACACACACACACACACACAATATGCATATATATATATATATATATATATATATATATATATATATATATATATATATATATATATATATATATATATATATTTCTTTGTATTTCTTTTTATTTCATTTTATTTATTTACCTAATCAGTATACCTTTTGTTACAACTTCATAACTATTACTAATGTTTTATTTACTACTATCATTAAAATACTTCTTATTCTTTACAATATTTCTGACATTCCAGTTTACCACTTTTCCATCCCCTTATAGCATCACTATCATTATTGTATAGTTACAATCACAATTATTAAGAAAACTATTAACATACATATACTTATTAATATACCGATTAGATTCCATCCTTCCAATAACTTACACCTTCCTTCTCCTGTCTGTTCTTCCTGTCCTCCCCTCTCACTCCTCCCCTTGGTTTTTGTGGTGGTGGTGGTGGTGGTGGTGGTGGTGGTGGTGGTGGTGGTGGTGGTGGTGGTGTGTGTGTGTGTGTGTGTGTGTGTGTGTGTGTGCAGCTTTTTTTTTCAACCCCTTTAGTATAAGTATTAATACCTTTAGTATCACTACCATTATTAAAATTGTTGACAAATCTTAAATAAATGTTCCTTGCGCTGAACTCTGAAGCGATCTGAAGCGATCAAAGCTAAGTGAATTTTCGTTACTTTATTCGTTTGTATCTCACCAGAAAAAGACCTAAGAGGTCGAAACGCGTTGTGTTTTGTCTTGTGACTCGTTTGTCCACGTTTCTCTGGGCGGTTCGCTAACATTTATTTAAGATTTGTTTAGATTTCCGCCTGCAGTCGTCTCACTTTGCAACTAAAATTGTTGATTTTTTTTTAAAATTATTATTTCTCTATATTTATACTATTATCATATCATTTTTCAATTTATTTATTATCATTTTTTCTTTTTCTTTATTTTTATATTCACTTTATTTATTTTACAATTTGTGTTTCATTTATGTATGTATGTATGTATGTATGTATGTATGTATGTATGTATGTATGTATGTATTTATCTTTGAATTATCTCATTATGATTATTATAAAAATGTATTTTCTAATAATATATTTCTGTATCATGCTTTTATTACCTTTCCCTTCACAATAGTTGTTAGCAGTATTATCAGTAATACTATTGTTAGTATTAACATTAGCTAGCATTAACATCATCATCGCCATCGCCACTAAGACTGTTGCAATGGCAACCATGCTGTTTAAGAATCCCCTAATCCACTTCCCTTTCTCCCATACTACAATTGCTATTGCCATATTATCACCAAAAGTAGTAGTAATCCTGTCTTAATTTTTCCCCCAATATTTTTACCTTTATTAGAATTCCTATCAGTAATATAATTATCATCACTACTACCTTGACTAACACATTATCTCCCCTATAACAGCCTCGTTTTCATTCAGCGCCTACGTTGCGCTGAAGAGAACTAAGCTAAGTGACAAACTCGTTCATTTTTATTGTCCTATTTGTTTGTGTCTTGCCTGATGAAGACCTAAGAGGTCGAAACGCGTCGTGTTTTGTCTTATGACTCGTTTGTCCACGTTTCTCTTGGCGATTCGCTAACATTTATTTAAGATTTTTTTAGATTTCCGCCTGCAGTCGTCTCACTTTGCAGCTAGGTCTGAGAGAAACACATAGTCAAAGTGGAGAAGGAGACAGGTTGGAAATGCTTTAGATATTGTGAGGGTGATAAGAAGGGTGGGGGTGGGGTGGAAGATATAATTAAGAAACAAACCTTGGACGTGTTTTCTACAATTTTCGGAATTAATCATGTATTATCGGACATAAGACATTGGATTACTTATTCATGTTATTTGTTCTCATTCTGCTTCTTCATTTGGACTTGTGATGCGCATTGTACTATGGTTCTGTATCTGTTGTTCTGTATTGTAAAAGTTATTGTTCTAAAGAAAAGAACCATCTCAAATGGGAATATAAACTATTATCAGCCTTCACCAGATCAGAGTACTCAAACTGTGGTGTCCTTGTTTTCTAATTAATCTAGTACTTCAATTTGGTAAGAATATGCAAATGACGTCACTTCACAGGCTGACAGATTTTAATGGATTTTGGAATTAATACAAAGTTAATATCAATGCGTAAAACAAAAATATGTTGAAAATATATTCGAAAAGGTGGAAAACCATGTATAGACTGCGTCAAACATAACTATTTCCATACCTATTAATGTTATAAATCTCTTTACTGTGCTCTATTTAAGTTCAGAATCCATGGTTTGTGATAAAATCTGGGTTATACTATCATTAGCGAACAAACAACAACAACAACAACAACAAAAACAGTGTTTTGTCTTGTGATTCGTTTGTCTACGGTTTTGTGTGTGTGTGTGTGTGTTTTCGGTTTGATAACAATTATTTTTTGTTTAGATTTCCGTCTGCAGTGGTCTCACTTTGCAACTAGATCTGTACTATCAGTGTTTTGTCGCTAATCATCGCAACAACTTTAGACTGATGTTCCCATGATTGTTATATTTGATAATAAGGTTTTCTTTTTATTATTATTTTTAGCGTATTCACACACACACACACACACACGCGAAAATCAGATTTAACGACTACCAGATTTAAACAGGTCACTCAGCTAGGAATAGCACTTACTTGGAGCTTTCGACAGACCTCCGTCCGTCTTCTTCAGCGGTGGTGTTGCTACTAGGTGAACTGGAGTTCAGTGCACACGACCACGGGTCGAACCCTGGTCATGCGACTGAACATTGAAGTTGTTGTACACAGATGGCAAGGTGTGTCTGCCCGGTCCCGGTTGAGTGTGGGGTTGTCGGCGGCAATATGTATAGCCTCCTTCATCCACGCTGAAACCATCTATTGTCACGGTCGAGAACACTGATGTTTTCATAATCGAACTGATGTTGCTGGGCGTGTAGGTGGGCGCCTACTGGTGATGATTCCCTTTTTGTGTTCTGTCAAGCGTTTTCGAAGGTTTCTCTCAGTTTCCCCGACATAGTTCTCTTCACCGTCACGACAGTCTATTTGGTAGATCACTCCAGACTTGTCCAGTTTGTCCGTTTTGTCCTTGGGGGCGACCAGCTGGCTGCGGATGGCGTTGATAGGTTTGGGATGTATGGAGACGCCGGTTTTCCTCATCTTCCTGCTCAAGGCTTCAGTCACACCGCGGACATAGGGGATGGTGACATGTCCTTTACGCCTGGTTTGGTCTTGTTTGGTGGTAGGATGTGGTGTGATCTTCTTGCTAGCCGGGATGTTCCACGCCCACTTCTCATAGCCTGATATGGTGAGAACTAGTTTAAGGTCTTCCATTTCCTGGTCTTTGGCATCCTGAGTGGAGCAGATGGTGTTGGCCCGATGGGTGAGGGTGCGTATCACTCCGAGTTTGTGTTCCAGTGGCTGGTGGTGTAGGTACTAGTCGGTGTGGGTAGGTTTGCAGTACACACTGAAGGAGAGGTTGTCCTCTGTCCGTGTAATGAGTGTCTAGCATGGCAATCGAGTTGTTCTCCTCCACCTCATGAGTGAATTTGATGGCAGGGTGTTGACTGTTCAAATGGTTAGTGAAGTCTTCCACCAGCTCCCTCTTGAGGATGGTCATGGTGTCGTCCACGTAGCGGCCCCAATAGCGTGGAGGAAAATGGTAAGACTCCAGGGCCTTCTTCTCGAAGTCCTCCATGAGGAGGTTGGCTACAATGGGGCTGACTGGAGAGCCCATGGCCGCTCCTGCGGTCTGCTGGTAGAAGTTGCCTTGGAACATGAAGTAAGTGGTGTTGAGACAGCAAGCCAGGAGCTCACAGATGCTGTCCACGGAAAACGTAGTACGCTGGGGCAGAGTGTCGTCAGCCTGGAGTCTTGCTTTGATGATGTGGATGCTTTCTTCGACAGGGACGCTGGTGAACAATGCCAAACATCATATGATACCAGGCACTCGTCAGAAGAAAGGGTGTAGTCTGCCAGTTTCTGAACCAAGTCCGCACTGTTGATGATGTGGTGTTCCGTCGTGCCAACCAAAGGAGACAGGATTTCTGCCACAAATCTCGCCGTCTCATACATGAGGGAACCTCTGGAAGCGACTATGGGATGGAGAGGGACGTCTCTCCTGTGCACGTTAGGAAGGCCATAGAACTTGGGGACATCAGTGGTTGATGGGTAAAGGTCAAGGGAAAGGCCACCCATCTCCTTGAGACGTTTGAGTAGATCCTTGAGCGTGGTGGGATACCTGTTGGTGGGGTCTTTCTTGAGAGGCTGGTAGGTTTTTCTGTCATCCAACAGATTTGATAGTAATATATGTCTGACGTTCATAGCCATGCGGAGTTACGGAACCTTTTCATTGACAGAAAGTTTAACATAATTTTGTTTACCCCCTCAGGTCCCAATGCACCCCAGTCAGTTATGTCTGGCCTTCTCTGTCTTTCTGGAGTTCATCCTGAGCTAGGTGTCTTGTTCATCCTCAGGTCCCAATGCACCCCAGTCAGTTATGTCTGGCCCTCTCTGTCTTTCCGAAATTCATCCTGAGATAGGTGTCTTGTTCATCCCGCTGGACGCTGCTCTTTGCCAATGGCTGGAGTCTGACGACTGGCACTCAGAATTGGCGAATTTACTTCTGACAGAACTCCACACAGTGGTGTTTGGATGCATCTGTTGGAGAATGGTTTTGAAACGGCTGGGTCTATCACTCTAAATGTAGACAGGTGGGGCTGTAGCTCAAGTCACAGTCCCAAGACTATGCATGTTGGATTGGGGATTAGATCTCAAATTTTTTGTTGTTGTTGTTGCTTTGACCTGGGTGACAAGCACTTTTTAGCAGTGCTGACAACGCATCTACTACAGACTTACATTCAGGTTTAGCTTCTGCTTTCATATACTTACATTCTACGCGTCCGTAGCCGCCTTTTCCGTTGTGTCATTTACTATTGACCCAGCAGACCTGGCGACAGCGTCAAGGCCGGAATCAAGCAGGCAGAGCAGAGCAGAGCAGAGGAGAGAGGCCCAGTGGAAGGAACGGAGGCGCCGCAGACGGCAAAGAATTGTGTCGGCACCCACAGACACTGATGACCAAGACTTCACCAGCAGCAACTGCAACAGTCTTCCGCTCGAGGATCGGGCTCTTCAGCCACAGCAGGCGCTGCAACTCCACAACTGACTGATACATGGCGCAACACCGTTGTCTCTCGAGACAATACCAACAAACAACAACAACATTCACTATTCCTCGACCAGTTGTTTGCAGTGGTGGGTGGAATCAGTTGTGTCACAGAATGTCATATGTTCTGCTAGGTCACACACCGATGCAACGCATGTGAAGGCTGCACATGCGATTTCCATGTATTTCAGAGATTTCCATGTATTTCAGAGATTTCCATGTGTTTCAGAGATTTCCATGTATTTCAGAAATGCCAACTTGTGTCAGTGCGAAAGAACAGGCACGCTGTCTGGCAATTACGTCGTTGATTTTCGCAATGAATTACAGACTGACCTCTTAACCTTTTCTGGTCCAGCCAAGCCAGCTAAACATGCCCCCTCCTCCTCTTTCCTCCCCGTCATCGCCTTCCAGAATAAATAAGCATGTATTGGCTATGACGTGGTATTCTGGTGAAACATCCATATCAGTCAAACTATCCTGCAATCTTCTGTGCTCTCCGCTCCCATCTTGTTTATCTGATTCAAAATACCACCCGCAGCATGCTACGTTACTGCCAGTCATTAGTTTACACCAGTCCTGACTTGAGGTCTAGGCAAGCAGGCAGAGTGGTATTTTGATTTTTGGAGCATTTCGTTGACGGAGATTTGTCGGTGGTCTCCACGACTGGGTCTCCACTGTCGCAATCTCCGTTCACTTCCCTTTGGTGTCATTATTTCCACAAAAGGACTTTTTTTTCTTATAATCTACCGCGACTGTAGTTTTCTCCCGTGGGTATAAGGACGCGCACTTGTACACGGTAGTGCTAAAAATCAATATTTCAACAATCAAGCGCTCCTTTGCCGCTATTTGTCTGGGAGCTGAAGGAGCAAGTTGCTCTGCACGTTGTATTGATGGCAAGAGTGGTCTGTTGCTGGACATAACGAACAACATGAAACATTGTCAATTGTATCGTTTTGGGTGGGTACTCTCAAGTTGGGAAAACACCCTAAGCATGCTGCGTTGGAGACCTTACATATCTGACACTAATTCACATTAATAAACTGAAACTGCGCGTGAAAGCAGATTGATTATTATTGAAATATAAACTGATGTAAAGGAAAATGCACACACACACACACACACACACACACACACACACACACACACACACACACACACACACACACACACACACGCACGCACACACATTCTGGTCAAAGTGTGGATAGAGCTACGCCAAGGTGTTGAAAGGGACAAAAATAAAACAGACACAAACGACAGGTCACAGTCAGGACAGCAATGACGGAGTAACTGAATGACCGAACATAACAAAACGGTAACCATTTAAGCTTGAAGTCGAGGGGAAAGAAGATCGACAGATGGATGGATAGACAGACAGATAGGTAGATAGATAGGTAGACAGAAGATGGATAGACAGGTAGATGGCTAGAGAGAGACAGACAGAGAGAGAGAGGAACCAAAATTAGATAAACAATGCAGACGGATCGAAACACACATAAAAGAAAAATGAAAATAAACAAGCAACAAGGAAGACATAACAAACATGACACACACACGAACAAAATCAAGGACTAAGAACGGTGAACTTGTAGGTCGAGGGCCAACTCGCTGCAGGCCGTTCCTCAGGTATGTATGACCTGGTCAAATATTCACAACGGAAACAAAAGAGACAGCCAGCCAGTCTTGTGTTCTGTGCGGAAAATCGAAGACGCTAAGATTCTGAGAGAGAGAGAGAGAGAGAGAGAGAGAGAGAGAGAGACAGAGAGACAGAGACAGACAGACAGACAGACAGACAGACAGAGGATAGGAAAGGGAGG
>CM031604.1:46470875-46495875 GCA_018398815.1 Conus ventricosus | reverse complement strand
AGGTTGTTTGGACATAAGCTCTAACTCAAATATTCTGGGCGCCACGTAGACGGGCCCATGGTTCGGATCCAGCCAATTAAGCATAGGGGAGAGGCTCCACAGAGACGGTCTGTCCGGCTAGACGGACTAAGCAGCTTTGACCGACGCCTCGATGTCTAGCGAGACGAGTCGTAGCGCCTGGCTCAGGCTCATCTAGCCAATTTGTGGAACCAGCGCCATTGTTAGTCGGACGTCGCAGGTTAAAGCAGGAAAGGGAGAGGGAGAAGGTAGTGTATGGTGGGGGTGAAATCTAGCTAATCAATTAAATGACCAATTGACCACCACAGAGAGTAAGGCGTGTAGGCTGACTGTCATGATTTGAATATCCAATGGAATTAGAGGAGATAACTTCGGGTATCAGGGGTAAAAATACTGACCAATGGTACTCGCCCTTTTTGGACAGATCGAAACGGAATAAGAAGGATGTGAGAGTGAGAGAACGGCAGAACGGGGGAGAACGAACAGAGAGAGAGAGAGAGAGGTTCGGAGTGGAAGCTCTGCAGGAGAGAGGGGCAGAGAGAGAGATGAGGGGAGGAGAGAAGAGAACCAAGTTGAGAGATTAGCATGAGATAGTCTGCAGAGGAGGACTAAAGAGAGATGTGGAAAGAGAGAGTTGCTAACTAATGAAGAGGAAAAGAAAGAAAAGAAAAAAAAAAAGAAAAGAAAAGCAACCATGTCCATTTGATAAGAGCAGACTAGAAGAGAGAGAGAGAGAGAGTGCAATGCGTTAATGCAGGAAGAAAGAAAGGAGAACAGATCGATGTTGATAGTCACTGTTCTATCTTAACCGGGGGTTCGACCTCATACTTGGCCAGCGCCACTTTCATCGGCAGTCCAATCTGACCAGTGCCAGCAGTCCAGCCTGACCGGTGCCAGCAGACCAAAACCAGTGCCAGCAGTTGTGTCGTGCTTGTGAAAGTGACAGTGAAAAGAAAAAGAAAAGAAAAGAAAAGACAGTGATTCGTGAATAGTTAAGATCACCTGGCCAGGTAAAGTAGAAATCTATTTATACCCGGGTTAGTTAATGATGTTTTAGATAAACGATTTTGTGAAGTTCAGGAAAGAGAGAATGTTTTATTTTGTTTGATTCCATATGCATTGATGTTTCGTTCTATGAACATGTGTAGTAAAGTTATAGACTTTACTAGTGGTTTGATGTGACGAATGCATGATATATGAATGAGATCGTAAGCAAGCTGTGAGTGTGTTTGGGCTGTGCGCTAGTCCTTCCTCCATCGACATCACCCGAGGTTGACAATTTATTGGCGAGCCTGCCAGGATATTCTGGCCCATTTATTATAATTGTTCAACTTCTCAGAGAGGAAAGCTGGTGGGATTCAAGTATTGTAATCCTAAGACAAGGGGTTGTCTTACTGTATGTTCCCAAGATAGTTAAATACTAGCTTGGCATTGCTTCCAAGATAGTTAATACTAGGCTTGGCATTTCAGCCCCAGAGTACTTATTTCGCACAGATTGCCTATAATTCGCTCTCATAGTTGGGTCAGGCGCTGGGCGTCTTATAAAAACTAACTACGTTGTCCCAAGCTAATATTATCATTCATAGGATTGTGCTATTACGTCACGCGTGTCGGTAACCACCAGTTGGGCTGTCGTAGTTATAAAATCTTGTTCAAAAAAAAAAAAAAAAAAAAAAGAAAAAAAAAAGAAGATATAATGGCGGAAGAAAAGAACACCCTATTGAACAACTTGTGAGCGTCGCTCGTGATCTAGGTTACTCAGAGATGAGTTGCGTGCATTCGTTGAAACCAACAAAAGATGGAAAGAGACGAACGCGCAGAAAGACGACGCGTAGCAGTAGAAAAAGCTAGCGCAGAGCAGGAAACAGAAAGATTAAGGATTCAGGCTAATGATAATCAGGTTACGCAGGAAACAGAAAGAATGAAGCAGGAAACAGAAAGACTAAGGGAAGCGCAGGAAACAGAAAGACTAAGGAAGCGCAGGAGACAGAAAGAATGAAGCAGGAAACAGAAAGATTAAAGGTTCAATTAGAGTTAGAGAAAGTGAGAATGCAGAGGGAGGCCACCGAGGATGGGAGTTCAGTTTCCAGTGACTCTGTGCGCAGTTACGCCCCCCGACCCAAGTTGCCAAAATTCTGAAGGGACCGATTCGATTGATGCATACATCAGTCGTTTCGAAACGTTTGCAACCAGTCAGGGTTGGCCTCCAGAAGAGTGGGCAGTCATTTTGTCAGCGCTATTGACGGGTAAGGCATTACAGATTTTCACTGCATTGCCAGCAGACACCCAATCTGATTTTGGTGCTGTGAAGGAATCATTGATGAAGGGATTTGACCTCACAGAGGAAGGATTCAGAAAGAAATTTCGTTCAGCTAGATTGCAAGCAGGGAAACGTACACTCAGTTTGGTGCACGTCTAGATCACTATTTTGAGAAAATGGTTAGAGTTGAGTGGTACGAAAAAGGAGTTCGCTGAATTGAAAGAGCTAGTTATGAAAGAACAGATTTTGTCAGGTTGCGGCCCTGAGTTAACCATACATTTGAAAGAGAGACAGCCAGAGACAGCAGGGGAGTTGTTGAAGTTCGCAGAGGTGTATAGAGAGGCACGTCTGGGCACTAAGGTGCAGGAGAAACAGGTGCCAGGCACAGGTGAGAAGAGTGCAAGGAGACTAGGGAGTTTTCTGCAAAGTCTGCAAACCCAGTGGTGGGGCAGAAGGAAGGGCAAAGGGACATTAGGTGTTTCATTTGTCACAAGAAGGGACATTGGCGAAGGATTGTCGCATGAGGTTCCAGAAGGCAGCAGCCTTGCAAGAGGTGGATAAGGGTCGTCAAGGGAAACGACCTGCAGTGGAACCAAAAGGGATTCAGTCTGAAGAGGGTGGAGTGCAGCCTATGGCTAGCACTGGACAGCAGTCAGTGTCAGGGATGGAGGGCACTAGGCTGAGTGGTTCGTTACCAGTGGAAGAAGGGTGGATTGGCCAGCAGAGGTGAAAGTGTTACGAGACACTGGTTGTTCATGCGGGGTAGTACGAACAACGCTGGTCGAGAAAGGGGATTTGACAGGGCAAATCCAGACCTGTACTCTAATCGATGGCACTGTGAGGGAGTTTCCAGTTGCTAAGATAGAAGTACGTACCCCTTACTTTTCAGGCGAGTTGTCTGCGTTGGTGATGGAGAAACCCCTTCATGATTTGATCATCGGAAATATTCCGGGTGCAAGGGATCCAGGGGATCCTGAGTTGTTGACTGCTACAGGGCAGCAGTTCAAACACGGAGCAAGAAGGAGGAAAAGGTTGATAAACCGTTAGTCGTTCCAGCAAGGAAGTCAGGCATAGATGTGTCGCCTGATGAGTTTAGGGCAGCGCAGGAACAAGACCCTTCGCTCGTAAAGTCTTGGGAGTTGGCAAGAGGTGGAGAGAAACAGGAGGTTAGAGGAGGTGAGACAGAATTTCTTGTGAAAGGCGGGCTGTTGTACCGAGTGTTCACCAAGGGGAAGACAGGTAAGGTGACCACTCAGTTAGAGGTACCAGCAGGTTATCGTGACACTGTCATGTCAGTGGGTCACGAGTCGCTCATGGCGGGTCATCTCGGCACCAGCAAAACAGCTGACCGAATCTTTGATGATTTTCATTGGCCAGGGGCAATGGCAGACATAAAGCGTTTCTGCATGTCATGTGACGTGTGTCAAAGGTCAGCCACAAGAGGGGTGAAGAGGAAGGCGCCTCTTAAACATCCCCCTTTAATTGACACACCATTCAGGAGAGTGGCTATTGATCTGATTGGCCCAATCTCGCCCTGTTCCAAAGGTGGCACAGGTACGAGACATGTAAGGTTGCAAGGGAAGGTTTGCAGGAGGCTAGGGTCGGTCAGAAGAAGCAATATGACAGGAAGGTGACGAAGCAATCCCTCAAGGCGGGAGATCAAGTCCTGGTACTGCTTCCCACGGGGCACAACAAGCTGCTGATGCATTGGAAAGGACCATTCACCATCACTGAAAGGGGCGGTCGGGATTACCGAATTGATGTGAATGGGAAAACCAAAACTTTTCCATGCAAATTTCCTCCGCAAATATATTCAGCGTGAGACTCAGCACATAGGCGCAGCAGCAATCATTGATGAGGTGAAAGAGACCCAGCAGAAGAAGGGGAGATTTTGTTGCCTAAGTTTCCAGAAGAGTCATACAGGGATGTGTCACTGTATGAAGGGCTAGACAGTAGGAGTTCCTAGGTTTTGTTGTCGGAGGCGACACAAAGCAGCCGGAAAGAGGAAAGGTGGAGAAGATGATGAATTCAGAGAGACCAAAGACCAAAACAGAAGTCAGGAGTCTGCTAGGTTTTATTGGCTTCTATAGGGAGTTTGTTCCAAATTTCGCAGCAATCACGAGTCCTCTCAGTGATTTGGTCAAGGCAGGAAACCGGCAGTGGTCGAGTGGTCAGACGCTGCAGAGCAAGCACTGCAGACGGTATTAGAAAGACTAGGTTCCCGTCCCATCCTGAAGCTACCAGATATGTCCAAACCATTTTTGTTGCGGACAGATGCATCAGGCGGTGGGATAGGTGCAGTATTGTTGCAGGAGCATGAAGAGGTCGAGTTTCCTGTGAGGTATGCTAGCAGGAAGTTGACAAAGTGTGAAGAAGGGTACGCAACTGTAGAGAAGGAGTGTTTAGCTGTCGTGTGGGCCGTGCAGAAGTTCCACAAATACTTGTATGGGAAAGAGTTCGTGATAGAGACAGATCATCAACACTCAAATTCCTGCAGGAGGCACAGCTGAAAAACAGCAGGGTTCTGCGTTGGGCAATGGCATTGCAGCCCTACAGGTACCGAGTGCAGTACATTCCCGGTCGACAGAATGTCGGAGCTGACTATTTAAGCCGTGTAGTCTAGCAAGCTGCAACTCAGAGGAAGTCAGTCATATCCGGGGTGCTTTGCTGATAATATGTGTTGATGACAGTTATGTTGATTGGATATGGGTTCATTCCCAGCTGGCTATGGTTCATATTGTCTGTGTGAGACTTGTTCATATTTTCTTTGTGAGACTTGTTCATGTGAATGTAGTTATGCTTGGAGCATACAGTCGCTTGTGTAGTAATGCATTATTTGCAATAAGTGAGGATGGAGATCCCTCAGTGAAGTGTCATGGATCGTGAGCATATTATATTGTGCTTTTCATAGAAATTGTGAAGAGAAGATGTGGCAAATCCGCAGGTAGGGGAATGGCATAAGTGCGCACAGAGGTCGTTATAAAATGAATTGAAATAACGCAAGAGCGCACGTCAATGATAACTCATTGGAGTGGTATTCACTAATGATATATTTTATAATTTATAAACCGTTGGTTGTAAAGTATTTTTTTTAAACTTTGCACGTGTAGCTGTGTGTCAGCAAATTCGGTTGTTGTTTTTTTTGTACCGTGGTTTTGAGACGATGCGGTGCATAGTCTTTTGCAAGGGAAATTGTCACGGTCAAAAATAGAACAACCAAGTCGTGGTCCAGGTTTTTGGACATAAGCTCTAACTCAAATATTCTGGGGGCCACGTAGACGGCCCATGGTTCGGGTCCAGCCAATTAAGCATAGGGGAGAGGCTCCACAGAGACGGTCTGTCCGGCTAGACGGACTAAGCAGCTTTGACCGACGCCTCGATGTCTAGCGAGACGAGTCGTAGCGCCTGGCTCAGGCTCATCTAGCCAATTTGTGGAACCAGCGCCATTGTTAGTCGGACGTCGCAGGTTAAAGCAGGAAAGGGAGAGGGAGAAGGTAGTGTGTGGTGGGGGTGAAATCTAGCTAATCAATTAAATGACCAATTGACCACCACAGAGAGTAAGGCGTGTAGGCGTGACTGTCATGATTTGAATATCCAATGGAATTAGAGGGAGATAACTTCGGGTATCAGGGTAAAAATACTGACCAATGGTACTCGCCCTTTTTGGACAGATCGAAACGGAATAAGAAGGATGTGAGAGTGAGAGAACGGCAGAACGGGGGAGAACGAACAGAGAGAGAGAGAGAGAGGTTCGGAGTGGAAGCTCTGCAGGAGAGAGGGCAGAGAGAGAGATGAGGGAGGAGAGAAGAGAACCAAGTTGAGAGATTAGCATGAGATAGTCTGCAGAGGAGGACTAAAGAGAGATGTGGAAAGAGAGAGTTGCTAACTAATGAAGAGGAAAAGAAAGAAAAGAAAAAAAAAAAGAAAAGAAAAGCAACCATGTCCATTTGATAAGAGCAGACTAGAAGAGAGAGAGAGAGAGAGTGCAATGCGTTAATGCAGGAAGAAAGAAAGGAGAACAGATCGATGTTGATAGTCACTGTTCTATCTTAACCGGGGTTCGACCTCATACTTGGCCAGCGCCACTTTCATCGGCAGTCCAATCTGACCAGTGCCAGCAGTCCAGCCTGACCGGTGCCAGCAGACCAAAACCAGTGCCAGCAGTTGTGTCGTGCTTGTGAAAGTGACAGTGAAAAGAAAAAGAAAAGAAAAGAAAAGACAGTGATTCGTGAATAGTTAAGATCACCTGGCCAGGTAAAGTAGAAATCTATTTATACCCGGGTTAGTTAATGATGTTTTAGATAAACGAATTTGTGAAGTTCAGGAAAGAGAGAATGTTTTATTTTGTTTGATTCCATATGCATTGATGTTTCGTTCTATGAACATGTGTAGTAAAGTTATAGACTTTACTAGTGGTTTGATGTGACGAATGCATGATATATGAATGAGATCGTAAGCAAGCTGTGAGTGTGTTTGGGCTGTGCGCTAGTCCTTCCTCCACTGACATCACCCGAGGTTGACAATGACATGTACCACTCACAGTGAAACCTGTTGTTCTCCATGACATGTACCACTCACAGTGAAACCTGTTCTCCATGACATGTACCACTCACAGTGAAATCTGTTCTCCATGACATGTACCACTCACAGTGAAACCTGTTCTCCATGACATGTACCACTCACAGTGAAATCTGTTCTCCATGACATGTACCACTCACAGTGAAACCTGTTCTCCATGACATGTACCACTCACAGTGAAACCTGTTCTCCATGACATGTACCACTCACAGTGAAACCTGTTGTTCTCCATGACATGTACCACTCACAGTGAAACCTGTTGTTCTCCATGACATGTACCACTCACTGTGAAACCTGTTCTCCATGACATGTACCACTCACAGTGAAACCTGTTCTTTTGGGGTGTTTGGGACTCACACGATGTGAGACATAAATATTTCACAGCAGACTCCACAAACCCCTTGTTCAGAGATGTCCCACCTGATATGATCTTTGAATTTGTGAAAGAGATCAATATTTTTCATCCAATCTAATATTTCACGGAAGAAAGATTTTTAACAAAATTTCCGATTTGTCTTTAAAAGGTGTGTTTTAAAGAATTGAGTGAATGAGGTTTAATTTTTTACATGACTTGTGAGTTGATTTCAGCGCGGTGACAGCCCTGATATGGCCCTTTGCTATCGACTGGGCTGCAAGCACCATTACTTTACCTTACCTGGCTGGTCACCAACAACGCACACTTCCTAAACACACACTCAATCTTACCCCATCAAGCACGTGCGCTACATCGCACATCTATGTCGCGTATGTAACGAAGAAGAGGTGTGATGAAGCGGACGTCACGATAATACGGAGGAGGAGAGGTGTGATGAAGCGGACGTCACGATAATACGGAGGAGAAGGAGAGGTGTAATGAAGCGGACGTCACGATAATACGGAGGAGAAGGAGAGGTGTGATGAAGCGGACGTCACGATAATACGGAGGAGAAGGAGAGGTGTAATGAAGCGGACGTCACGATAATACGGAGGAGAAGGAGAGGTGTGATGAAGCGGACGTCACGATAATACGGAGGAGAAGGAGAGGTGCAATTGTGGACGTTTTAGTGGGCGTTTCATGAACTTGGGCCCTCTGTAGACCACAATTAATGTTGGACGTTGGGTATGGTAATTCAAAGACCTCAAAAGATCATAACTACTCTTCCACGAACATAAATTATCTGCGAATGTAAACGGTAATTGCATCGTAAAAACACCTATTCGTTTCTATATTGAAACAGTGATGACCTCGCGTCTGCTCACCTGTTTGTTGTTCATCAGTCAGCTGGATTAACAAAAACTACTGAGTCTAATTTCGCAAACGACAACAACAACAACAACAACGACAACATCAACAACGACCCGGAAAATGGGGCAGGGAAGTACTCGTAACATTTCAGGGTAGATCCATTGTATAGATCCGGTTCAAAAAAGTGATTCGGGATTGTTATGTCTACGTCATACCAAACACGTGAAATTTATAGTAGGAATTGAATACGTAACATGCACAATAATGATGTCGTCGTGAAACTAAGTACCAATGACAGCAGACTCTGGATGACGACGCAATCAAATCGACGGTACGTGTACGCAAGGTAAACTGACAACCTTGTGTTAGGGAAGAAACTAACGAACTGACAATCCTGACACAGCCGCTGGCGGTCGGCTGTGCTGTAAGCATATGATCTGAACTGAATCTATGATGTCAATAAAGGCAGCCCCCCACCCCCACCCCCACCCCACCTCTGACTACTTCACTTTCCCCCAAGACTTGTCTGAGCTCTCCAAAGTAAGCTTAAGCTCACTACTTTCACAGGTTTTGACGCTGTTAACAATCCGATATTGACAATTACAATTCTCTTTAAAAATTGGTTTCATTTTCCGCCTTCAGTCACCTCACTGTGAAACTAAATCCAATCATGAGTTTAAAAAACACACCCAAAGAACGAAGAAAAAAGCGCTTGTCACCTCAATTAGCCGTGGGCAGTGAAAACAGCTAATTATGGCTGTCACCGACAGCTTTCGGCACTCTCCCACTTTGCACAGCAGTCTTTTAATTTCAAGAGCCGGGTGACGACACACCTCTCAACGGCAGCCATGATGCCATTGGCACAGCCCCTGGCAATTGAGCCCTAGACACCCCTGGTATGAGAGTCACAGAGGTTTTCATGACTCGTACAAAGTTGGGGGGGGGGGGGGGGGGGGGGGGGTTGTGTTTTTTTTCTTCTGAGAAACACGAGTTACTACGAAGCATCGGTGCTAACTACCATTTTTGCGTCAACATTGTAGTCATCAATCGTTTGTTAAGGACCCCCCCCCCCCCCCTTCTACCACCACCACCACGAACATAACTATTATGGGCTTTTGAGACCATTCAGTTGTCATAATTACAAAGACCTATGCGAGGGCGCTAAACTTCGATCACGGCAACGGTACGCACACGGCACTGCACGTGCAAGCCGTAAAACCGGCCATGAAACAGCAGGCGGCATTGCGAGTTGGATGAATGGGTGATGGTGAGCTGTTATTGATTTGTGGTTTTATTTACTAACAAACTTTTTTTTTTTTTCTTCGCATAAAACAAGATCGCAAGAGAAAAAAAGGAGATACGCTTTGTTAGAACAGAAGAGCAGGTAAGATTTGCATCCAAATTGATTTCAGGCGTCCTTGAAGCATGCATCATTTGGGCAGTGTTCAGATCGTAGCGAGCTGTACGTGCATTGTCAACCACACGCGCTCGCTTTGGCCATCCACGTGCTGGTCGTGACAACTCACGCGCGGCGCTGCTGGCCCCCACCCTGCCCACCCCTCCTCTCTCTCTCTCTCTCTCTCTCTCTCTCTCTCAATACACGCCCCCCTCACTTCACATGCAGATCACTACACGCATCATCATCCTCACCACCACCCCCTCTCCTTCATTTTTCTCCTACCCCGTCGACTTTTTTGTGTGCATGCGCGCGCGCGTGTATGCGTGTGTGTGTGTGTGTGCACGCGTGCAAGTGCGAGTGTGTGTGTGTGTGTGTGTGTGCGCGCGCTTGCATGTGTGTGTGTGTGTGTGTGTGTGTGTGTACGCGCGCTCGTAAGTGTGTGTGTGTGACAACGATTAACTTTGTGTGTCCCTCCCCTCTCGCTCCGTCTCCCTGTCTCTGTCTCTCTGTTCTTGTCGACTGTGCACCGTTCCGTTTGCGTCGACGGAGCCGCCTTTCGACGAGTTGAGAGCCTGACTTCCCCAACCAACGGGGTGAGCCCGCCCAGAGAGAGACACAGAGAGTGAGAGTGTGTGTGTCGCCGTCACAGACCACGGTGTGCTCTATACTTGTGCTGGGACTACAAGGCCAGTCAGTGACAAGTGCCGCAGGATTTGGCTTCCACTTCAAAGTGCTAGTTGTTGTGACAGTGTTGTCATCTTCACGCACCGCGGAGACAGTTAACCAAAATCTCGCTTGTGTATGGGTCAGCTTGCACACTAATCGTTTTCTTGCTTTCTTATTTTCTTTATTTTTTCTTTCTTTCTTCCTTCCTTTCTTTCTTTCTTTCCTTCTTTTTTCGTTTTCTTCCTCGTGTTTTTTTTTAAGATTGTGAGTTTTGATCAGTGTTGGGAACTTTTTTTTTTTTTTTTAAAGGAAGAGGTAGCAGATTCATTGGAGTTTTTATTTTCTTTCTCCCCATTTCCATTTTTTAAATTTCTTTTTCAGAGCGTAGTAGTACATGGATGATTATTTCGGGGGCATCCTTTATTCGTAACAGGTGTAAATTGAACATACTTTTGGTACTAGCGAATGGTAGGGTTCTTATTTACTTTTTTCCCCCATTGATTTTCATGTTATAATACCTTTGAGTAGAATTAAGAATTACTTGCACGGAACTTAAGAAAAAATCAGGGAATGTAGATGAGTCGATCATGCGCAAATTTCGACGGGCAGATAAATAGATGCTTACGTGAAGACAGGGAAAGCGAGAACGCGACTGGAGAGAGAGAGAGAGAGAGAGAGAGAGAGAGAGAGAGAGAGAGAGAGAGAGAGAGAGAGACACACACACACACACACACACACACACACACACACACACACACACACACACACACACACACGCGCGCGCACACACACAGAATGGAGAGGAGGAAAATAATCGTAGACAGTAACTCTTCCATTATTATATTGATACCAGGGAAGGGAGAGATGCAGGTCAATAAAAGTGAGGGGAGAAATGTGTTTGCGTCTCTCTCAGTGTGTGTGCGCGCGCGCGCGCGCGCACGCGCGCGTGTGTGTGTGTGTGTGTGTGTGTGTGTGTGTGTGTGTGTGTGAGAGAGAGAGAGAGAGAGAGAGAGAGAGAGAGAGAGAGAGAGAGAGAGAGGAGAAAGGAAGAGTGTGTGGGTGTGGGTGCGTGTCAATATGAATGACTCAGCCTCAGACTTTAACTCTCAGGAGAACGTTAAACTGTTCATAGACGCAGCATGGTAATTATGTTAGGAACGATCGGGTTGTGTCTTTGGACCATAATTCACCTGGGACCGTATGCCGAGCTCAGCTGTCTTTTTGTATCCCTGCAATCGTATGTTTATTTTGGCTTGTACTGCAGCAGATCGTCATTGCACAAGCCTTTTACTTGGTTATGGCGTACAGTCTACACGTTTGGGTGTGGTATGTATCCAGATAGCTGGTCTGTTGATTTCAGTCTTAACAGCCTGCATTTGAAGCGACTGTCCAGGAAAGGAGTTTCAACCGCACCATGTGCTGCGCTTTTCTGTCATTATGATGTTAATTTATCTACCATTTTCCGCATTGTGTGTCGTGACCACTGGCGCCGGTTCTACAGGTTTCGCGTCTTGATTCAAAAACTTGTACGTACATCATGTATGGATCTACTCGTCAGTTTCTGGCATTCTTGTTGGTAAAGTGTAGTTTGAGGTGATGTTTTCTGGCGTTTCTAGACCCCCACCACACCACACCCCAATTTTAGTTCTATTTCAGTGTCACATCTTGTTCCCCAGATACTAAGGGCTGAATCATTTTTTTCCTGCTGAGTTATTGCCAAAAGTCCGGCCATGAAATGCTAGGTATTTCTGTGCGCGCGTTCGTGTGTGTGTGTGTGTGTGTGTGTGTGTGTGTGTGTGTGTGTGTGTGTGTGTGTGTGTGTGTGTGTGTGTGCGTGTAATGAAGGGCGGAGGAATGGTGGGGGCTAAGCTGAGGGTGGCTAAAAGGCTGATGTTACTCATAAGTTATAGTGTATTAAACACTTCACTTGAAGACATGAAACAGTAAAAAAATTGAAGTTCTCACTTTTCTAATCACAAACATTAGAAACACACACGCACGCACGCGCGTGCGCACACACACGTACACGCACACACACACACACACACACACACACACACACACACACACACACCGTGAAACCTTCGAAATAATTTCTGTAGAGACACTATTAGCATACAGCGTTATTTCCAAACTTGTGTCAATACAGTATTAACATCCCAGAGTTTCTTAAATATGCTCATTTATTTACATGCATGCAGATATATGCCTTACGAAAAAAAAAATAGTATGTCGTGAGCTTTGAACGCAGACGTACCTGAAACAGTTGAGTTCAGGTACCGGATAATTTTTCGTCGACGTTTTTGTAGTTATTACGGGATTCTGCAGTCAACTGATCGTAGTACACTAATTGGGACAGGGGGGTGGGGGGGCGGGGGGGGGGGGGGGGGGGGGGGGATCCGTCCTAATTTGGCGGAGCTTCGCGCTAAGTCCCCCCCCCCCCCCCCCCCCCCCCTCCTCTCTATTCTCTGTCTCTGTCTCTTTCTCTCTCTGTCTCTCTCTTTCTCTGTCTCTGTCTCTCTCTCTCTCTCTCCATCCGATCTTTTGGACAAGTCGGTTTATTAGAAATAATCATACTTCTGCAAGGAAACGTAGTAGTAGGCGTGGACTGAAAGAATTACTCCCCGCACAGTTTTTGTAACTGAATACGTAAAACAGACGAAATGTCACGTCTGCATCACCAAGAATTCCGTGGTATTCATGTTCTTTGGAAACTTTGCAATCTTCATGCAAGGGGGATCCTGAGTCTGCTATTGAATCCGGATTCGCACGACGGATCTGCACTAACAATACAATGGATTCGTCCTCTGTCCATGTTCCATCTTTCTACCGAGTTTTGCCAGAATTGATGCAGTCATTTTGTCCTCTTTCCATGTTCCATCTTTCTACCGAGTTTTGCCAGAATTGATGCAGTCATTTTGTCCTCTGTCCATGTTCCATCTTTCTACCGAGTTTTCCCAGAATTGATGCAGTCATTTTGTCCTCTGTCCATTTTCCATCATTCTACCGAGTTTTGCCAGAATTGATGCAGTCATTTTGTCCTCTGTCCATGTTCCATCTTTCTACCGAGTTTTGCCAGAACTGATGCAGTCATTTTGTCCTCTGTCCATGTTCCATCTTTCTACCGAGTTTTGCCAGAACTGATGCAGTCATTTTTGCGTCATCTTGCAGACAGACAGACAAACAGACAGACAGACAGACAAACAGACAAAAGCCGATAAAATCATCATGTTCTTCGCGCTGGTAACAGCCGGCAGGGCAGTAAAGACAGCGCCGACCTCCTCTAAGGTGATAAAGGATCATGGATCTGCCTGGTGATCCGGGTTCCCATTACGGATCCGTCCATGCAATTAATGGGTGTGTGTGGATACACGCAATAGTCCATCTTTCCTCTCAGTTTGGCTGAAATCGGTTGGGTCATTTGGGCGTAATTTTGCTGGCAGACGAACTGACCAGCAGGTGCGTGTGGACACTACAACATCCTTGGCGGGAGTTGCAGCGAGGAAAAAAAGGGGGAACGAACCGAAACAACCACCTCCACTCCCCTGCGCTACCCCAACCACTCCACCCCCCTCACCCTCTAACCTCGTTGAAAAAAAGAGAAGTCTTTGAACGAATGTAAAGACTGAATAGTTAACGAGATTTTACACGCTTTGTCATCAACAAGCTTTTTTTTTTCTCTGAAGACTGGGCGAAATTGGAATGCTTTGAAACAAAAAGGCGGTAGTTGTTCCGCCATACTCACACACACACACACACACACACTTACACACCTGTTTCAGTCAGATGTTGTGTCTTCTCGCACGTGCTTTGTAACAGGTGGTTGGCGACATCGAACGTGACAAGAACTCATCCACTGGTGGTGTGATTTCGTTTCATGTGCGTGCAGATGTTTGAGCAGTCCCTGTACAGACTCGCACTCACTCTCTCGCACGAGCACACACACACACACACACACACACACACACATTTCAATATTTATTCAAAAATGAATGACAATATTCAAAACACACTTCATCTCCTGACTACAAAAAACGGCAGTGAGTAGACAGACCATGATGCATATCGGAATGACAAGGTGGTTTGAGATTCTTTCCGGTGATCTTATTACAAATGTCCTATAGAACTGAACACTGTGAGGTTAATGTTCACAAATTCATGATTAGACATTAAGTAATATATTTCTGGGAATATTTATTGAAAACTGATATTTCCCGAATCCTTAAACAAAGAGGAAAAAGGGGAGTTAACTCTTTCAGTCCGTACCTGCTATTAACTTCTCCTAGCGGGGAAATCTGCTTTCACTGGTGAACAGACAGAAAGGGCGGGATCCGTTCGACACTGGCGGGATTTCCGATCTCCCCGGCGCCTTTCTCGTTCGTCGTGTATCCTGAAACACAGGACAGTTGCTTTGATTCTTAGCAGTCGGGATCTGACTTTGATTTTGCTCTGATTTTTTTTTTTCGTCTTCTGGAACAAACTTCAGTCTTACGTCAACCTGAAATACCGTTGAAACAAAGAAAAGAAAAATAACAGAATATGTCGTAGTTTGACACGCTGTGCCTTTTAGATATTAGAGTATCTGCTGATTCTGTCGTATACAATCAATCACTTAAATGCGTATTGCATTGGACGAAGAATATTGAATAGTCCTATTGGCCTTCTACTATAATTTGCTTTTGAATTTTGCGATTCATTAACATTGTAATGTAGTAAACTGGTATGTGTATAGATAGATGTGCTTGCATGTGTGCGTTTGTACATATATATAGATTTCCCTCCCTTAATGTTCTCTCTCTCTCTCTCTCTCTCTCTCTCTCTCTCTCTCTCTCTCTCTCTCTCTGTGTGTGTGTGTGTGTGTGTGTGTGTGTGTGTGTGCGCGCGCGCGCTAGCGCGTGTTTTAGCCTTTTCTCCCGTGTAATATAACTAATTATGGTGAAAACACGTTAGACAGAAGATTCATTCATTCATTCATTCATTCATTCATCCACCCAATGGTCAGCTGGAAGCTGGGCTTTTGAGAGAGGCAATGAATCTAGTGGCAGTGTCCGGTCTGCTCTTAGCGCATGTGGCCAGAATAGTCTTCCGTGGAAGATCATGTGGAAAACGCGCTTCTGGAAGCAGGCGAATGTAAATGCACACACAGAGTAGAAGGGCGAGCAGGAGAACGAACATCTGTATTGAGGTTCTCTCCACAAATTGGCACCAACATTTCAATATTTTACGTTTTTGTTTGCCTTTTCGTTTCTTTGTTTTTGTTTTTGTGTGTTTGTTGTTGTCGTTTTCATAAGCGTCTGTAAATTGAATCGCACTGTGTAAAAGTTGTGATGATACCAGCTAACAGCAAGTCTCAACTAAAAAATCTACATGGTTTACAACGAATTCTTCAAACAAATTCTACGCACCACACGCAAGGGGGGAGGGGGGGGGTACAGAAAAAAGCAGGACAGCAGCAGTTACACAAGAGGAGAGAGAGAGAGAGAGGGGAGGGGGGTCCAAATGGGAGTTAGGGTTTACACTCCTGTATGTTGTGAGAGCCGATGGGACAGGGAGGAAGGTTCCAAAATGGCTCCTGGCATCCTTCATATTGCGAAAATGCAATTTTCGATACCCCCCTCGTCCGGCGTACGGAAAGGAAAGGCTAAAGAAACAATAGGTGGACAAAATGGGAGAGAAATGTGGAAAATCAAATGTGTAGAAAAATTAGAATAAAAGAAAGAAATATTAAAGGGAAAGGGCGGTATCTACTTTGTTTTCCAAGAGAGAAGATAATCCACTGACTGAAAAAAAAATCCTTCCAGATCAGTTTGTGACCTTTATCCAGTCAATGGATTATGTTTTCCTACAGGAATATGAGGGCATTGCTGGGGACACCAGGAAAAGGTGGAGGGAAAATGCAGGATGAACGTGCCTGGAACGTGCGAGCTGGCGTGACACTGGGCGATACATCATCCGAACTTATCCGTCTTTACCAGAACTATTACAGGTTTGCATCAGTTGACGAGTCTTCCTGTGCCAGCAAATATCCTCCCTGAACCAATCAATATCCTTCCTGAACCAGTCAATATCCTTCCTGAACCAATCAGCATCCTTCCTGAACCAATCAATATCCTTCCTGAACAAATCAATGTCCTTCCTTCACCAATCAATATCTTTCCTGAACAAATCAATATCCTTCCTGAACAAATCAATGTCCTTCCTGAACCAATCAGTATCCTTCCTGAACCAATCAATATCCGTCCTGAACAAATCAATGTCCTTCCTTAACCAATCAATATCTATCAAATTAAGAGCAGGAAGTACAATGTGGTTATTTTAACAAGTAGATGAATATAAATGTAGACCCGATTTTAGAAGAGAAGTTTAGAGAGGATAGAGTTCCACCAAGAACATTGTCAACTATTGCGTGTGCCTTTGATGAAGGAGAGGACAGAGTTCCACCAAGAACATTGTCAACTATAGCGTGTGCCTTTGATGAAGGAGAGGACATAGTTCCACCAAGAACACTGTCAACTATTGCGTGTGCCTTTGATGAAGGAGAGGACATAGTTCCACCAAGAACACTGTCAACTATTGCGTGTGCCTTTGATGAAGGAGAGGACATAGTTCCACCAAGAACACTGTCAACTATGGCGTGTGCCTTTGATGAAGGAGAGGACATAGTTCCACCAAGAACACTGTCAACTATAGCGTGTGCCTTTGATGAAGGAGAGGACATAGTTCCACCAAGAACACTGTCAACTGTAGCGTGTGCCTTTGATGGAGAGGACAGAGTTCCACCAAGAACACTGTCAACTATGGCGTGTGCCTTTGATGAAGGAGAGGACATAGTTCCACCAAGAACACTGTCAACTATAGCGTGTGCCTTTGATGAAGGAGAGGACATAGTTCCACCAAGAACACTGTCAACTATGGCGTGTGCCTTTGATGAAGGAGAGGACATAGTTCCACCAAGAACACTGTCAACTATGGCGTGTGCCTTTGATGAAGGAGAGGACATAGTTCCACCAAGAACACTGTCAACTATGGCGTGTGCCTTTGAGGCTGACGACCATGAGTTCGAACCACACATGGGGTCAGAATTTTTCGGCTTGAAAACCGCCGCTGCCCGCCCAGCAGTTAATGAGTTAATGGGTTACCTCATCCAGTTCAGGGTTATAGAAGGTGGAAGGAGAAAGATGGGCTCCGCCTTCAATCATGCCCTGCCCCGGACACTGTGAACCTCTGATAGTTCAGCGCTCCTTCGGCTATAGGCTATGGGAACTTCACCTTTTTAAGCTTTGATATTTCCACCTCGGTCGAACAGATGCTGAATCTGCTGTGTAATGCCGATCCTCGCCACTTTTTGATTTTTCAGTAGTGTTTGTGATGTGAACAAGTGTTTAATGATTTAATAATGCCAGCTAACGGTAGATCTTGAATGAAAAAGCCAGGCACTCGAATTTTAATGTCTCGGGCGAGCTGTTCCGCAGTCCAAAACAAAAAGATTTTAAGAAATATGAAAAAGTGTGGACAATAGACAATTCAGGAAAAGAAAGAGAATAAAGAAACAGGAAGAAAAAGGGAAAAAAACAACAACGTAGAAAAGCAGTTGAAATTTAGAAAAAAAGGGAAACGTCGGGAAAGACAGAAGAAAAAACACGAAAAAGGCAATGCCCACCTCCCCGCCCCCCTTCCCCCGTACAGAAAGGAACCTATCGACGGAACGCAGCTTTCCAAATTATTCGCCAAGCTCCTATCAATGGATTAGACTTAGCGGAACATGAGGATAATGTCGGGGAAAGTTGAAAATGGTAGAGGAAACGTTCTGGATAAACGTGCTTGGATTCTGCGAGCTGGCGTGGTCCTTGGCGACACACTATCCAAACTAACCCGTCTTCAACTGTTAGAAGTCGTAATCAGTTGACACGCCTTCCTGAACCAATCAACACCCAACAGATAAGGCAGGGGGACAATACTTTGGTAATTCTGCATTGTACATGTTTCAGTTGTGACCTTGGATCGAGAATCGATGGATCAGACATGGCATCGGCATCTCAAGACATTCCGTTGCATCTTATTATGCTTGTAGTCCAGCCGACTGCATTGGGATATAAAATGGCTAATACTAGGTCAGAATGGCGTCCATATAGGCGTGTCAGAAAAGGTTCTCCACAAACAGTTACAACAATTTAAAATCGTTTTTTTTTCTTTTTTGGCATAGCCTTTGATCAAATAAAAAAAATCACAGATTTCTACATCTCATGCAAGGGATTAAGACGACTGACTGTAAAGCAGGAAGTCAATACGCACGACTGCCGGCATGAAGATTTCTCCTCCAGCACAGTTGTCTTTCCCGGTTCGGTACGACTCCATGTTCCAGACTATTCTGCAGGAAACGGTGATGGTTCCAAAAGCAGACCGAAGTCCTGAATGGACAGAACAAGGAGTGGGCTGGTTACAATGTCCCCAAACATGTCGTTCAAGGAGACTGACGACGAGCCAAAGCACAAATAAAACCAGGAGAACAGGTGCAAGGCTACGCTATTTAATGCATAGAAAACAGACGTGAACATTTGGAATTAACAGGTCTTCAGCTTTTCCAAACAACAGCTATCACAATCGCCCAGAACAATACTCTCCAGATAGCAGACGACATGAAAATGGATTTCAGTTCGCAAACATAACTCGTCTGTTTGCGCTATCCCAGCGACCTTTCAGCAAACATTTGTTATTCCGATCGCATGATCTTTTGATATCACGGCACAGATTGGTGAGTTTTACATCTATCAGCTACTGTGGCTTTACAGGGGAAAACAAACCGCTCTACATGCTCTGGGAACTGTTTTAAGCAAGTCCGCTCTATGTGTCACAGGGCCTTTGTGTCATAGGGCCGTTGTGTCACAGGGCCGTTGTGTCATAGGGCCGTTGTGTCACAGGGCCGTTGTGTCATAGGGCCGTTGTGTCACAGGGCCGGGTTTTAAGTATTAACCAGTTTTGTAACTAAAGTCCTATAAAAGGGTAGGCTTTGAGCGGGGACATGCCAGTTTGCCGCGTGCCAGATTGCCGAACACCCGACGCCGCCGCGACACTGGACCCTAACGGGAATTATCACTCGATGAAGCTGTGTCCCAGTCTACTCCCGTCTGATCGATGATCTCATCAAAATAAAGGCCGTAGCGAAGCTATGGGGTTGATGCCGAAGGCTGAAGAAACGTAAGCCCGAAGGGCTGAGAGAGTGCTCACACATCACTTTCATAAAAGTCGGCACGGTGACACAACGACCCTATGGCACAACGGCCCTGTGACACAACGGCCCTATGACACAAAGGCCCTGTGACACAACGGCCCTATGACACAACGGCCCTGTGACACAGCGACCATACAGTGTGCCGGTGACACAACGGCCCAAGGGAGGCAGCCATTTGATTCGTTCATGTGATGGAGCATGATTTGTAAATATTGTGTTGTCCTGCTCGCCTGCCGTAAATTATCACCAAAACTGACATTGTCGATTCAGATGTAAGCATCACTTTTCATTCGTAGCCGCCGTAATGCGAAAGTTCAACGTTATTTGGAAACAATGTAGTGAAATTTATAACAGAGCAATAGCAAAACTTGAGTTCACAGCCAATCTAAAAGTTTCAAGCCCAGTTAGATCTACACAGAACGAGCACCTGCTTACTCACGTACGTACGTACTTTCTTTCTACTTACTGTCTTACTTACTCAGGCTAAAGGAGTGCAGAGCCCGTAGTCTTATGCCGTTTGCACACAGGCCACTCCTTTTACACCCATTCTTATCTTTTAAAAGGTGAAGAAGCTCCATGGTGCATTCCGTGTCATGTACCACTCACGGTAAAACATAATCTTTTAAAATGTTGGGACTTGCATGATGTGACACATGAAACGCTTTTCAGCAGACTCTACGAAAACCTTGTTCAGAGATATTCTACTTGATGTAATCTTTACATTTCTGAAAGCGATCAACATTTTTCTTCATCTGATCAAACATTTAACGGAAGAAAGATTTTTAACGAAATATCCGGCGTGATTTTAGAAGGTGTGTTTTAAAGGGTTTTGAGAATGAGTTTTTTTTAATGACTTTTTGAGTTGACTTCAACGCGGTGACAGCCCTGATGTGGCCCTTTGCAGTCGGATGGACTATAAACAACATTATCTTACCTTAGCAAAGTCCGTTGGCGACAGCTCTCCAACAGACTCAACCCTGGGCTGTCGTATGTGCCTCTGTCCAGTTACTTCCCTTCCCCTTCAGCTCCGCCCCTGTGTCCCCTCTCCAGCTGTCCCTGGTTTGTCTGCTCAGTCTTCTCCCCTGCAGGATCCAGGTTACAGCCTGACGAGTGGTGTCGGCGGGCCTCCTGGGGGTCTTCCCTTGTCAGTCCAACTTCCTCCTCAGGCTTGGTGTGCTGGCTGGCTTTTCGTGCCCTGCCCTTTACTACAACTCCTTGTTGCTGACCCTGTCAGGCCACCGGATGTTTCAGAGGCACTTCAGACAGGCGTTAGTGAATGCAGCCCAGCACTAGCGAGCAGCTTTTCGCGGGGTGTATGCATGTGTTCTCTCCCTTGAGAACTAAGCGAACAGTTATCAATACGAGTTATCGGTCGTCTCACCAGAACTGTGAGTGTCCCTATGGGGTCGCTTTGTTGCAGGGCAGATAGCTCCCCCGCTGTTTGTGTTCGAGTCTTCCTCTGTTCTCTTTCTTTCTTTCTCCTGGCTAACCTTCCTCTTAACTGTTGTTGTAAAGCACAGACGAGACAGAAATAAATATCTCACATCACACACAATCTTATTCCATACGCGTTCTTACCCAGGGATATAACACTTAGACTTTTGAAAAAAATACCACCCCTTCTTTATTGAATTACTAAGAAATTTCTACACTCAGAATTCCGGGGTGTAGAACAGAAAAGAATGGGGATAGTCTTAAAAGGTTTTTCACTCAGCTTCAAATCCACCGAAAGATTCTCCCAAGTCTTCCTCGTCGCCTCTCCCCTGTAGTTCACCAGGGACGACGTCAACGACCCCAACCTGGGTCTGGCTCCACGACTAGACAAACGTAGCCCGGGACCTTCCCTCTGTATGTCTTCACAACCGGTGCAGCCTCAAACGCCTACGGCAGGGAGCTCCTCCAGCTTCTTCACTCCCGTAGCGGAGCATGCCATCTGTACGTCTTCACAACCGGTGCAGCCTCAAACGTCTACGGCAGGGAGCTCCTCCAGCTTCTTCACTCCCGTAGCGGAGCATGCCACCTCTACAAACAAAGTCTGGGAACACCACCATTACCATCCCAGTTCCTAACACTTCAATAATAATTTAACTATCAGCTTCGTCTCCACCTGAAAAACTAACCACCATTTCCCTCTCTCTCCACCCCGGCAATTCCTGAGATAAATAGAAATAAATAATATTATTTCCAATTTATTCAATAAACAAGACAACAGTTTTAATATTATATAAACAACAGCTTGTCTTCTCACACGGCCTCGAACCATCTCGAATCTATAAAACAATGGAAAGAATAATTTTAATATACTTGTCAAACATATTCATCTTAATACTATTCATAAACCATAAACAAAAACAAGCTGTAAAGAAAATAAAATATTATAACTTAACAAACACTAAGTCTTCAACTTACCCGGGCCTCTCTCTCCCAAGACTTACTAGCGTCTCACGCTCTCTCTCTCGGTCTGTCACAGCAGACAGCTAAACATCGACCGGCCACACATACAGACTTCAAGCTCACCCGTTATAAAAACTGCACGAGAACCATGCATCTCCCCTCTAAAACCTGTGCACGGGCTAAACACATGTCTGCATCAGCATATCAAACTTTTATACCAGTTTGGGTGCACTTATACACTGCAATAAAATAAATGCACCTCTATTTCTATACTAAACACAATTAAATAAAAACCTATAAAAAATATTAAAACATTTTCTTTACAGTTGTCTACTTGTTTGTCTGTGTGAACCATTTTTCTGGCCCGTGTTCTGAAAACGTACACATACTCATTTCCATGTGCGATGTGCAATGTTTTTTAAATTGTTCTAATTTGGCGGATAACTAATGAAAATTGTGCATGGAGTAGACACTAGCAGTCCGCTACGGATTGTCTGTTTGTTCTCTGCACGCGTAAATGAGTTTTTCTTCTAACCTGAGTGAACAATGAGGGGATAAAGCCTGGCACCCTGAACACAATCTTGTCTTACTCACCTTGACAGTGTCCACTGCTCAACTATCATGACATCTGTGTGTGAGCGTGTGTGTGTGTGTGTGTGTGTGTGTGTGTGTGTGTGTGTGTGTGTGCACGCGCGCGCGCGCGTGCGTGTATGTGTGTTTCATTGCTTTTCCTTCTTTTGTATTCTTAACCAATTTTAACGTTGACAGCTCTGGAGCGGCCTGCCCTGTGTGGGCTAGAGAAGTAACAGAATAAAAGACGAGATCGCGGATCGTCAAATTCAGTCACGAAACAAACAAGGGCTCGTCGTAAGGCCGTGAATTAGTGACGCCAATGATGTGCTGTCTCAGTTATCAAAGAAGGCACTTGACAGAGGACTGCAGGAATCCCCGACAGCCCCAACGTCCATCGTGCACGCTGGTGACTGCCTGTCACAGGAAGGTCATGACAGAGGACCGCAGGAATCCCCGACAGCCCCAACGTCCTTCGTGCACACTGGTGACTGCCTGTCACAGGAAGGTCATGACAGGATGGAAACTAGCGGTGGAACGAAGCGCGGTCTGCAGGTCCTCGTTTAATGTACTGCACACAACGTGTGGTCAATGAAAAAACGTCACACTTTGTCTCGTTCCAACGACCAACTTTCGCATTCGCACTGAGAGAGGAAATATTCAGTTTCAGTTTCATCAATGGCATGTCACTGCCTTAGGGCTAGTCCATATACGCTATATCAAATCGGCTAAGGTACAAGACCACATTGCGCAGGATTGACAGCTGATGGATATGTTACATTGATAACTAAGATGAAAGGATTGAAGCTGGGGGTCCTCACGGATGCGGCTTTGCCAATGTCGGACACGCGCATCAGTCAACGGAAAGAAAGAGTGTGAAAGGCAGGAAAGAGCAGGGACAGGTAGGAAAGAGTAGAAAGAGTAGGGACAGGTAGGAAAGAGTAGAAAGAGTAGGGACAGGTAGGAAAGAGTAGAAAGAGCAGGGAAAGGTAGGAAAGAGTAGAAAGAGCAGGGACAGGTAGGAAAGAGTAGAAAGAGTAGGGACAGATAGGGAAGAAGAGGGACAGGTAGGAAAGAGCAGGGACAGGTAGGAAAGAGTAGAAAGAGTAGGGACAGGTAGGAAAGAGTAGGGTGAGGTAGGAAAGAGTAGAAAGAGTAGGACAGATAGGGAAGAAGAGGGACAGGTAGGAAAGAGCAGGGACAGGTAGGAAAGAGTAGAAAGAGTAGGGACAGGTAGGAAAGAGTAGGGTCAGGTAGGCAAGAATAGGGACAGGTAGAAAAAGAGTAGAAAGAGTAGGGACAGGTAGGAGAGAGTAGGGACAGGTAGGAAAGAGTAGAAAGAGTAGGGACAGGTAGGAAAGAGTAGAAAGAGTAGGGACAGGTAGGAGAGAGTAGGGACAGGTAGGAAAGATTAGAAAGAGCAGGGACAGGTAGGAAAGAGTAGAAAGAGTAGTGACAGGTAGGAAAGAGTAGAAAGCGTAGTGACAGGTAGGTAAGAGTAGGGACAGGTAGGAAAGATTAGAAAGAGCAGGAACAGGTAGGAAAGAGTAGAAAGAGTAGTGACAGGTAGGAAAGAGTAGGGACAGGTAGGAAAGATTAGAAAGAGTAGGACAGGTAGGAAAGAGCAGGGACAGGTAGGAAAGAGTAGAAAGAGTAGTGACAGGTAGGAAAGAGTAGGGACAGGTAGGAAAGAGTAGAAAGAGTAGTGACAGGTAGGAAAGAGTAGGGACAGGTAGGAAAGAGGAGCGACAGGTAGGAAAGAGTAGTGACAGGTAGGAAAGAGTAGGGACAGGTAGGAAAGAGTAGGGACAGGTAGGAAAGAGCAGAAAGAGTAGAGACAGGTAGAAAAGTGTAGGGACAGGTAGGAAAGAGTAGAAAGAGTAGGGACAGGTAGGGAAGAGTAGGGACAGGTAGGAAAGAGTAGAAAGAGTAGGGACAGGTAGGAAAGAGCAGGGACAGGTAGGAAAGAGTAGTGACAGGTAGGAAAGAGTAGTGACAGGTAGGAAAGAGTAGGGACAGGTAGGGAAGAGTAGAAAAAGTAGGGACAGGTAGGAAAGAGTAGGGATAGGTAGGAAAGAGTAGGGACAGGTAGAAAAAAGTAGGGACAGGTAGGAAAGAGTAGGGACAGGTAGGAAAGAGTAGGGACGGGCAGGAAAAAATAGGGACAGGTAGGAAAGAGTAGAAAGAGTAGGGACAGGTAGGAAAGAGTAGGGACAGGTAGGAAAGAGTAGGAACTTGTAGGAAAGAGTAGGACAGGTAGGAAAGAGTAGAAAGAGTAGGGACAGGTAGGAAAGAGTAGAGAGAGAGTATGGACAGGTAGGAAAGAGTAGAAGTGTAGGGACAGGTAGGAAAGAGTAGGGACAGGTAGGAAAGAGTAGAAAGAGTAGGGACAGGTAGGAAAGAGTAGGGACAGGTAGGAAAGAGTAGGGACAGGTAGGAAAGTAGGGACAGTAGGAAAGAGTAGGGACAGGTAGGAAAGAGTAGGGACAGTTAGGAAAGAGTAGGGACAGGTAGGAAAGAGTAGAAAGAGTAGGGACAGGTAGGAAAGAGTAGGGACAGGTAGGAAAGAGTAGGGACAGGTAGGAAAGAGTAGAAAGAGTAGGGACAGGTAGGAAAGAGTAGGGACAGGTAGGAAAAAGTAGGGACAGGTAGGAAAGAGTA
>CM031604.1:46450875-46465875 GCA_018398815.1 Conus ventricosus | reverse complement strand
AAAAGTGGTTGGAAGGAATTACATGTAAGTTTGCAATTTTTTCGTCGTTATATGGTAATGGTTTAAACAAGAAACACTTAGGTACAAGAAGAAAAAATCAATTCTTTGGAGAACTACGATGTTTGTGTATGTGGTTCCTTGGCATGAAATGGAGACATACCACATTCTATAATTCTGTGGTACTCTCACTTACAAGGGTTAAAAAGACAAAATCCAACAGCAACCCAAAGCAGTCCGGGAAGGATAGGAGGTAAAACAAAAGAAAGTACAGTAAAGAAATAAGTTGCTTAAAAACTGAAACCATCAGATTACAGTATTTAGTGTAGGGGGAAATCTTCGAGCCTATGCTTGAGGATCCATTGAGGATGCAAGGGAGGTCAAATGATGTCAACAGTCGGAGAGGTCAGCTCTACTGTTTACAACTCGAGCATTGTCAGTCACGTAAATGCTGACACCAGCGAAGGATTTTGCAGAACAACCTTTCTCCTACTGATTGACCGAACAATATGTTGAACAATTTTGTAGTTGGGGAGGGGGGGGGGGGGTGCAGGCTAACATTTCATGCTTCATTACATTAATGACTTGGCAAATGCAAAAAAGTGTGGTGGGGTGTGGAGGGAGTGTGTGTATACATGTATATGTATCTCATCAACACCACCACCCTTTTGTGTCTATTCTGTGCGTTATAAAGAGTGTCAGCTCTGGCCCCTACCCTCCTACCCCTGGCCTTCCCTGCCCTCCCTTCTTCTCCCCCTTCCCCTCATCCCCTGAGATTCCTTCGTTATGCCAGGTCTGGCTGGTGCCGTCTTGTTTGTCTTGTTGCTAAGCAGACAGTGGGACCGCGCGATGAATCCTAATCCCTTAGATTGTTTTAACAACAATCGACACAGTCTGATTGAGAATCACTCGTTGCTTTCGTCGCCATCTGACTTTGCGAATATTGGAAGTCAGATTCATAACGATAAAGAAATGGTGATTCATAATTAAGGTCGTTCTTGATGGTGAAGGAGTATGGGATCGTTTGTGTTTGGATGTACAACCAAGCTACTATGACAATAATCCTTTGATTTCTAGCCACAAACGTCGCTCTCTGTAATGCGGATCATCCATGGTGGAGATTACTCTCGGTGTGTATGTTCTGTCAATACTCTGGCATTGATACAGAGGGAAATCCGCCGGATACGTTACACTCCAAATTCCTTGTCCAAACACGACACAGAACGCAGTGCAAAGAAAAATATTCCCCAATCAAAGACACGTATCCAGCGCGGCAAAATTACCGGCGGCGAAAGTCCAGAGAACGTCGGAGGAAAAATACAGGAGGCCGAAGTATAGCTCCCTGTTTGTAGGTCATTGTGTTGTTATCGACAGGGCGTGTGTGAATGCGGCTATGGAGAACACACATTGGGCATCCGTGGAGCAGGTGTTTCTTTCTTCTTTTTTTTATTAAACGCAGATTCTGAAATTAATTGTGTCTTCAAATGGGTGGTGACAGTCTTTAGAGCAAACACGATTCACGGGCTCTAAGTTACAGAAGCTGTGGTGCAGGTTCTTGGTGTGGAGCGGATGAAGAAAGGGCACCTACCTAGAGGGAGCGCTTGATTGCTCCACTGTGTTTTCTTGTTAGAAATTTTAAAAGGACTTATTATTTTCGAATTCGGCAACCATTTCCTTCACTTTAGAAAGACGAGCGGCATTGCTTCGTGTCGTCCGTGCCCTTCCGGAACTCCGTCAGCATGGCGGCATAATTGGTCATTCGGCATCTATGTTCCATGGTATCCATGCTTTTTGATGGTCCATGATTCGAAGTCCTTTGCACGGTACTGTTATACGCAAACACCCACAGATATTATGACTTTGATAACTATCATTGAAACAATAACAGAGATAGGCGCAGACTGTTTGTCTTGCTGATTATGGTATGACACAGCTTCAGTGATGCTCGTTCAGTGTATTTACTTAATCATTTGCACCAACAACAGCAAATTCAAGGCTGTAATAAGCAAAGCTGGATGCCCACCCATTATCCCCGTTGCCTGGCAAACCCCTATTTTTTGGCATTTAGCACCGTGTACACCCTCTGGGGATTGAACCCCCACTCTCCCCCAATTCCCCTTTGACCTCCCTTATGCACCTAATTCAGACCTGTTCGGTCCGTCAGTTACTTTATAAGTGGAATGCAGAGGCTGTCAACAGGAAATTAGCTAGTCCTCTGTAGAGTATTAGTTGTATTAGTTCATCATGTCATTGATAATGCAGTAACAAATGGCCCTGGGTATGTGTGAGCAGGTATAGTTCACAGTCTTTGAGCTGAAGCCCCTTTGGAACGCTATGTTGTTGACTCTGATCGTTCATGGCAGGTTAAATGGCCGTCCATGTGTGTGTTTGCAGTGAGAGGTGATTCCCTGCACTGGCTTGACGATCTTCCAGACCTGTTAAAACTTTACAGAACTCAACAAAGGCTCTTCATGGAGCCGATTAATCATGAGTATTGTAAGCACCCGACGACTTAAATAGTTCTTCGTCATTTTATAGCTACGTTACAAATGAAAAACAACAACAACAAACAATCACAAGTTACAGATTGTAGAAAGTAAACATTTACCGAAAAAGATAACTAAACCATTGTTTATACGAAGTCAGCATGTCGATATAAAAAAATGTGCTTAGTCATTCGTTTTTCGTATTGTTTCTTTTCTTCTTCTTCTTCTTCTTCTTCTTCTTCTTCTTCCTCTTCTTTCTTCTTTCTTCTTCTTCTTCTTTTCTTCTTCCTTCTTCTTCTTCTTCTTCTTCTTCTTCTTCTTTTTCTTCTTCTTCTTCTTCTTCTTCTTCTTCTTCTTCTTCTTCTTCTTCTTCTTCTTCTTTAGGTTTCTGAAATAAAGGTTACAAAAATCAATCCGTGTTGATAAAACTGCTTTCTTGGTAAGCTAATGGATGGCACAGTGCTCTGGGGAAAAGCAGTTGGTCTCAACAACAAAAAACAACAGACGTCTTTTCTACTTTTTGTTTCATGCGCCTTACTAATGCCATCCCTTTCTTGAGCAACAGCCAGCCTAAATAATGTCTGAACAGCGGGGGACATTGATACACCCACCCATTCCCCCACATTCCATTCGGTAAGGGCGTCACCTCGCTTGCCCAACAAAAACCTAGCGCTGAACAGTCAGAGGAATTACATACAAGGAAATAAGAACCATAGCAAATTATCCTGATGCAATGGCTTTGTAAGTCTTTTGTTAGAACAGAATGCCGATATAAGTACGATCCACGATTACTTACAATTTTAAGAAGCTGTCGTATCGTTATAGTCATGCCAGGGGCGGATCACTTTGTTCGAGAGAGAGAGAGAGAGAGAGGAGATGAGAGAGAGAGGAGAGAGAGAGAGTGAGCTTCAGTGTGTTTTTCAGAGATCTGCAGTTGTCATAATGGTATTCCGTGGGGGCTGGAGGGATATGAAAAGGACATCATGAGGGGAATTTACAATCTGCGTAAGTGCTATGTTTTACTGATTTTCCATATTTTACCGTATTTTCATCGCATTTTTTTCATAATTGGCCTTTATTCTTATTTATTTATTTAATATGCTGTTTAAGGCATTGTCAGATTTCTTGTAACTTTTTACCAGGGGTAGGTGTGGAGGGCAATGGGGTCTACACTATCCTCACCCCCCCAAAAAAAAGAAAGAAAACAAAACCGAAAGAAAGAAAGAAACAAACAAGAGCAAGAGTAAACAAATAAAGAACCAACAAATAGTATGGTTATGCTTGTGCCGATTGTCCGATTCATTCTTCAATTTTGTTTGTTTGTTTGTTAAAAACAATGTGTCCTTTGCTCTCTTGCTTATACTGGCCATGAACAGCAAGCTATTTCTATCGATTCGTAGTGTTTGTATTTTCTAAAAAAATAAAATTCGGATCCGACGATTAACGTAAGGTGCATTTCAGGCCGTAAGGAATGCACCGAATCCCCCCTCCCCCTCCTCCCCCAAATAATGATAACAGCAGCTGACCCATACGTTTTGTACTGAACATCGGGTTTTTTTTTTTTTACATCAGTCATTTTGACCTTGACCGTCAACATCGCCAAGAACAGTAACCCTGACATAACCCTGTAACCAATCCTGCAATAAACCGAGCTTTGGGGAGTGTGCAAACAGTGTCTACTTTCCTGCCGGAATTCAGCCATGGCTGAGGTTCAACAACCCCCGATCCAAACTGACCCCTCCACCATCGCCAGTCAGCCCAGAGCCGCAGTCCGGAGATGCGCTGTTCTGTTGCTCATGATGACTGTACTGCTTCCGGTGCCAGTGTTGGCTCGGAATTCCGGCGCCCGCGCTGTGAACCTGACCGTGGCGGTGCTGCTGCCCTTCAATGACTTGTACCTCTTCTCCTATCACCGCGTGGCACCGGCTCTGGAACTGACCATCAAGAAGCTGAACGAGGATTCGCGCCTGCTACGGCGGCACCACGTCATGGTCCGTTACAGCAACTCCCAATGTGACATCGCCGTGGCCATGGACCGGGCCTTCCAGTTCTACATGAAAGGGGAGGTGAGTCAGCTGCAGTGATTTGGGTGGTGGTAGAGAGAGAGAGAGAGAGGAGAGAGAGAGAGAGAGAGAGAGAGAGAGAGACAGACAGACAGACAGACAGACAGAGACAGACAGACAGACAGAGACAGACAGGCAGACAGACAGACAGACAGAGACAGAGAGAGAAAATATGGAATCGGAAAATTGGCGTGAAAGGGATACAAACATGCACAGACCTGCATACAGACACCAAACGGTGGATTGGTAAATAACGTATTCGCTTGGAAAGCAAACGAATTCCAGACCTGCGATGGTGATGTTGTTATTGTTACTGCACCGTTTGTTAAGACTTTAAGCGATTGCCTGAGAACAAGATTTTCTTTGAGATAATGAACCCACGTAGAGTGTCTCAGCATGTACATGTTATCATTTTGATGTTTGTAGTTTGATAGCGATGATCTCCCCTAGCATTGCGTGGGCCCGCCGAAGGCCTCTACAATTTCTCTGCCGGCAGCTCCCTCTTTTCTCTTATTCTCTCTGATTCCGCCTTCTTTTTCCAACGCTTTTCTTCACTGTCCTCTATTGCTTTCCTTTCTTAACAGACCAGTCAGCTGTTTTTGATCTTGAAACTGTGTGACGCTTCATTCTGATCACAGTTTAAGATATGCCATCTTTCATCCTTTTTCTCTTTTGGAGGGGGAGGGTGGTGGGGGGGGTGGGGGTCTGGAGACCAGGTTGTGAATAGTGTATGCGGTGTCCACCATGGAAACTAGCAGTCTTTTCTTGCAGTGTCTGTTCTCCCACGCCATACAGTTTTTTTTAATGCTTTGTTTTGGTTAGTGATTCACGATTAATTTAATAAGATCTCGGTTCGACAGGTCAAGAGGAGTAGCTAGCGTTTCGAGTACGGCCTGATCCCATCCACCATAAGGATGTCAATGGTTCAGCTCCCATGTCAGGGAGTCTTTCAGTTGTTCCTTTCTTTTCAGGTTGTGCCCCCATCCTCCCCCATCCCTCGCTCTCCTATCCTTCCAAAATAATTGACAGCCCTGAAAAAGCCCTGTGTGACTGGTTAAGCCATAATGGAAAAAGACAAACCCGATTAGGCGATTAGCTATCGGTGGCGAAATGGTCAGCATCGCGGACTCTGGGTTGGGAGGTTGTGGGTTCGAGTCCCGTCAGAGCCACATGTGGTGTAAGAGGTTTCTGTCCCGACCGGCTCTTACCCAGAGTTGAGATCGCTATGGGCTCAAATGGGACCACACAGTCGAATCTCACTATTTAATCGATGCATATTTCAGAGTATCGCTAAGATATTCTGACCATCACTGCAAGGTGTTTGTATCTCTCGAGCCTGTTTGACACGGTATGTATCATGAAAGTTGGCTCAAAGTAAAGTGATGCAGTCTTAGAGCAGATGTGGGCCTGTCGCACCATCTTCTCATCATCCTCATCCTCATCGATCATCAGGAAATCTGAGGTTTTGTGGCCGTTAATGCTCAACTCTCACGGTGACTTTACTTTCCTCCACAATTATACTCTTGATGAGTTTCTGTCGTAGTAACCGGTATCGGCAGATTCACGCACACTGTCAATGCACGGACGTGGTGGCGCCCTCCGGAGGTACATTTACTGACGGCGCCCTCCGGAGGTACAGCTTACTGATGCTGGCTCCGCGACTTTGCAATTATCGTCGTCAGCAGAAGGCATAACAGGTGTCCTGCATATATGTTGGATCAGAACACATAGCACTGAACACCACCAAAATGACACGGCGGAAGTACAGTGTCTCCTTTGGTGGGTTGCCTCATGACGATTTGACTGCAGCTTCTTGTGGATTGCCGGTACCATGGTTGCGGCGGGACAAACCTTGGTGTGGCGGTGAACGGCAGCTGCAGTGAGCGGTGTAGATGATTGAAGCTAAGGTGAAGATGAGACAGGGAGACAATGAAGACCCGTAGCTGTAGCACTAGAACCGTTGTTTGGAGGTTTGGGTTAGTTCCCCTTATTTTTTTTGTTTTTCCTCACAGGTGGACGTCTTCTTCGGACCTGTCTGCGACTACGCCGTAGCGCCCGTGGCCCGTCAGATCCGCTTCTGGAACATCCCCATGCTGTCCCCTGGTGCCGTGGCCAAGGACTTCATCACCTACCGGCCCCACCACTACCCTCTCCTCACCCGCTCGTGTCCCGTGCACTTTGGCCACCTCAGCCACTTCTTCTCGGAGCAGTGGCGCCAGTACGGTTGGCAGAAGATGAAGCTGCTGTACACGCGGGACGGCCAGGACTACATCATCCCCACCTTTTGCCACCTGGTGGTGGAGGCCCTGCACTACACCCTGAAGGACTTGAGGCCCGACCTGGAGCAGGATTACTTCAAGCTGAACGAAGGGCAGAGCGACGAGGACTTCCAGAGCTTGCTGGTGGACGAGATTGGCTTGGACTACGGAGGTAGGGGATAGTTTGGATGGGAGGGCGATGGTGCGGGGTGGGGTGGTGTCGGGATTGGTACGGTGGTATGTATGTGCGTGTGTGTATGCGTGCGTGCGTGGTGTGTGTGTGTGTGTGTGTGTGTGTGTGTGTGTGTGTGTGTGTGTGTGTGTGTGAGTGTGTGTCCGTGCATGTTTGCGTGTTTGGTGTTTGGATGTCTTGGCGGGGTCAAAGTTGTGTGCATGTAGTTGTTGGCAGGAACGTGAAGCGGTCATTAAGAAGGTGTTGTTCATCGTGTTAGGAAAGACTGAGGGGGAAATGCCGCTTGATCTTCCTGCGTGTCGCTGTCGTTTCTGTTGATGGTCTGAGATGGGGGAAAAGAGCTTAGTGAGGTGACGCTGAACCTTCGTCAGCACAGTTCTTAAGGTGCCTTTTCCTCTTTCCATTTTAGGTCTTTCCTTTTCTTATCTTTTATTGCATCCTATCTTAATTGTTTTGTCTTGTTTTGTTTTGTTTTTGATTTTGCTTTGAAGGATTCTGCCCTGACATTACAGCTGGACCTGGCCGAGAGCTGATTCGATCTCTTATCTGTCTGTTTCGGCGCTGTTTCTTTCAGTCTGTCTGTCTGTTTGGACTTCTTGTTTGTTTCCACCCCCAACCCCGTTCATCCTTTGTCTCTTGAGCACCTCTCTCTCTCTCTCTCTCCTCTCTCTCTCTCTCTCTCTCTCTCTCTCTCTCTCTCTCTCTCTCTGTCTGCCTCTCTCTCTCTTTCTCTGTCTGCCTCTCTCTCTCTGTCTGTGTGTTTCTCTCTTTCTCCCCCGCTCTCTCTCTCTCTCTCTCTCTCTCTCTCTCTCTCTCTCTCTCTCTCTCTGTGATGACAGATCGGCTATCTTTTCCATGTCAACATTAAATCAACGTCATGGCAACCCGTGGTGCGTTTCTTGTGCGTTCTGTATGGGTTCATTGCCTACTGATTGGTCGTGATCTGCCATCAATCATTTCAGTGTAAATGTGAAGAGGGGCAGGCCGATCTATATTGTCCTGACGGGTGGAGGATGGGTGGAAAATTCAATATTCGTATTTCTTTCAGAAAAGTGCACTGGCCAAAAATCGTTGAGAAGTAATTGGAGGGGGGGGGGGGGGGGGGGGGGGGGGGGGGTGGTGACAGGAGCGACGGAAATAGTGAGAGAAAGGGTGGGGGTTGTGGGTCTGGAAACGTTTGGAACCTCTGAAAGGGACGGGGCTCTGGAATGGTGGAAAGCCTCACGTGGAGAAATGACCGTACGAAGACTGATATTCTTGTCCTTTGATCTCTTCACTGGCAAGGTTGAAGTGAACTCAAACTGACACCTACTGCTGACCTTCTGTGGTCCTTTGGCTTACACTGACCTACAGCTGACCTTCTGTGGTCCTTTGTCTTACACTGACCTACTGCTGACCTTCTGTGGTCCTTTGTCTTACACTGACCTACAGCTGACCTTCTGTGGTCCTTTGTCTTACACTGACCTACTGCTGACCTTCTGTGGTCCTTTGTCTTACACTGGATCGTTGATGAATCATTTCAGAGTCGATCTCATTTAAGACCCAAGTTTCCCAGAAAAAAACAACAACAAAAAAACATTCGACTGAATGGGTGAGGGGGGTGAGGGGAAAGGGGAGGGGGATACACACAAACAATGAAATTAGCGGTTAAGCAGAGGGCATAAACAAATTCTTTTCCTCCGCGTGTTGCTGATCAATGATGATAAATATATGTGGTGACAGATATGCATGGCTGCACACAGCTATCACGAGCCCCCCCCCCCCCCCCCCCCCCCCTCCAGCCTCACGATAGTACCAACCCTTTGTGTAGACATATCACATATCAACACGCTCATACCTGTACAAGGGCACACATGAACGCGCATCGACCACCACGAGCCCTAGGCACACGAGCGCACGCATGCCTGCGCGCTGATACGTACGCTATATCTCTCCACTCGCGCATTCTCTCTGTCTCTCTCTCTCTCTGTTTCTCTGTCTCTGTCTCGTCTCTCTTCTCTCTCTCTCTCTCTCTCTCACACACACACACACACACACACACACACACACACACACACACCACACACCACACACACACACACACACGCGCGCGCGTATTATAGGAGAGAGAGAGAGAGAGAGAGAGAGAGAGAGAGAGAGAGAGAGAGAGAGAGAGAGACGAGAGAGACAGACAGACGAGAGAGAGAGAGGGGGGGGGGCAGACAGACAGACAAAGAGAGAATGTGTGTGAATCATTCACACAGAGAGAGGGAGAGAGAGAGACAGACAGACAGACAAGCAGACAGACAAAAAGAGAAAGTGCGTTTTCACTCAGAGAAGAGAGAGAGAGAGAGAGAGAGAGAGAGAGAGAGAGAGAGAGAGAGAGAGAGAGAGCGAGAGAGAGCAGTGTCACGGCCACACCATTCTGATGGCATTATTCAGCCGGATTACTGATCAAAAGATAAAACAACGCTGAAGTAGATGAATGGGAGGTGGTGTTCATTTCAGTTCCTAAGGCATTAAACAGGAAAACAGGAGATAGAGAAAGAAGCGTGGATTTTTTATATTTAGTCTTTTTTTTAAATTCTCTCTCTCTCTCTCTCTCTCTCTCTCTCCTCTCTCTCTCTCTCTCTCTCTCTCTCCAGATAACGAGTTTTAACACACATAGAGAGATGTTTTACCGCTTCAATCTTGTGAGGAAATTTCAGGTCTAACACACAAAGACACATCACACACACGCACACGCACGCACGCATGCATGCATACACGCACGCACTAAAACCAAACTGATAGGCGGACACACACACGCACGCACGCAAGCACGCACGCACGCATGCATACACACACGCACGCATACACACAGTATTTGCGCGAAAATAAAAATGCACACACTAGCATACACACGTAAAAAAACAAACAAACAAAAACAAAAAACAAAAACGTGAGTTGCCCGCGTAGGCATGACCCCCCCCCCCCCCCCCCCCCCCCCCCCCCCCCCCCCCCCCCCCCCCCCCCCGATGTTTAATGTTAGGGGTATACCCGAAGATGGAACGTGGGGCCGTTAATGACGGAATTAAAAATGGATACACATGCAAATTTCTCATTAGTGGTGAATCACGAAGTTCTAGTTGAAGAACAAAGAAGAAAAAGAGTTGGAGAAAAGAAGATGAAGAACGGGAACAAGGACAAGAAGAAACGTGTGGCATTTCTCAGTTTTTATTCATGAAGAAAAGCATGCTCTTGCTTCGCATGAAGGTCAGTGCATGTGTAACACCGAGCTGGATCTACACGTGTATCACTGTGTATCTGTATGTATGTCATCGGCAATTCTGCACCAATGGAAGAAACATTGTAGTGTGTGACCTGTCCAGTGTGAATCTTCAACTAAGTAGCGAGAACTGGACCACTGGTATTGTCATTTACGGATCATCCATCAGGTTTTTTTTTTTCTTTTTTGCTACTGTGGATTTCTTTATCATGATCACCATCTTCATCATAATCATTATTATTAGTAGTAGTGTTATTATTATTATTATTATTATTATTATTATTATTACTTTATTATTATTGTTATCATCATCATTATCATTATTATTATTATCATTATTATTACTATTATTATTGCTATTATTATTATTATTATTATCATTGCACTGAAACTACTTCTAATGAATTTCAACATTTTTTTTTTCAGCTGAAGGGAATGACCGACGCACTTTACTCAGTCTCGTCTTAAATTTTTTTTTTTAATAATCTTAAATGAAATCAAGACTTACCTTGATGCTTCATAGTATTGTCTATAGTGTGTACAAACTTTTAGCGAAAGAACTTTCAGTTTGTCTACTTTCTAAAGGAAACTGTAACCTTGGGCATGCCGTTAGCACATTCTAACCGTTCAACTACAACGTGTCCTTACTGATGTTGTGTGTGTGAGAGAACTACATTTGTAAGTCTGCAGCATCCCTGCAACCAGAGAGATCGAGGAACACGTGCTGTATTATTACTCAGGTCGTTTTTAACCGCCCTATGAAGAGGGGACAATATAGAATGACTCGGCACCGTACCTTGACGTATAGCATCTGAAGTATAGGAACCGAGGTTCCAAGATCGAAGTGTCCAACCATCTTTACGTCCACATAAAACATGCGACACAGAGAGAGAAATTTTTTGGTTGTATAGACTCGGATTTAAATTTTGATTGCCACAAGAACCTTAAACGGTCGGTAGATTCAACATTGTAGCGACATGGAGGCAGACAACCTTTCATATGATATTTCATGTACAGGTCTCTTTATCTTTTTTTTCTTGTTTTTTTTCGAATTAAGACAGGAGCGGTGTCTCTTTTATTTCACACAGTGACAATGGCGACAAGACAGGACTGTCATGAAACGGAAATCAAAGTGTTGAAGAAGCTGATTGTGATTGGATGGACGTAGTAGCGCCCTCCTAGGCAAGGGACTCTCACTGTCTCCGCAACGAAGCAGGTAGTGTATTTGGACTCTGAAAAATGAAAGTATGACTGCATGACAGTTTTAGACTGAAAGAAATCGAAAGCGACTAAAGGTAGTGTCAACAAACAGCTCCTCGGTCGACACCACCCGAGTAGGCAGCCTGTTACGTGAACGACAGCATGGACTGTAAAGCTCGTAGAGCTTAGTTTTCAATGGAGGACAGGCACTAGAGAAATAATGTGATAATAATAACATTAATGATAATAATGATGATAATAATAACTATAGTAATAGCAAGAATCGTAATAATATTAATGATAATGATAGCGACAACATTAGCAATAAATATAATGATAGCGACAAGAAGAAGAAGAAGAAGAATAGCAATGATAATGATAATAATGATGGTAATGACAACAACAAAAATTTAATGATAATAATACTAATAATGCAGGACACTACTGAAATAATTCAGCAGCAGGGCGGTGCCACCTTTGGTGGGGTGCCCCACAGCTTCTTGTTAGTGATTTCGTCCCGTGACTGCGGGTGCCGGGGTGTGTGACAGGGGCAGGCATCAATTAGCGCGCAAATACAAATAGCGCGTACGTTTTTCTTATACAAATAGCGCGCACGTCCTGTATACAATTAACGCGCTTGTCTCGTATACAAATAGCGCGTACACACAGAGAGAGAGAGAGAGAGAGAGAGAGAGAGAGAGAGAGAGAGAGAGAGAGAGAGAGAGGGGGAGGGAGAGAGAGAGAGCACCCCTTCCGTCTGCCAGTGCCCCCTGCTCACCACGGGGAGGTGGAAGAAGGATTTCGAGCAGGATCTTTTTTTTTTCAATTGTAAAAAACAGGCTTAAAAATATATCAAATGCAGGAGAAGACGTCATAATCACAGGTGCACAGGGAAGTAAGACTTTCTGTACAAGTTCTTTAGAGTAGTCTTGGAAGCACCTTGTAGGCCATTCGCTTCATGTACTCCTTTGTGGTGAGCTCCTGTCGCTGGAAGCGTTCTCGAGTTCCATGCATCTCTTGCAGTCTGAGGCGTCGTTGCCTTGGCACTGGCAGAGTCACGCCCGTTATGGCCGCATTCAGTTTAATGTAGATTTGCACTTGAACGCGCTTCAAATGTTCCATGAAATGACAGATGGGTGGATGTGGGTGATAGAAAGTGTCCCCCAGATGCCTATGGAAGGCCTCACAGGCATTTGTTGTCCGGTGTGACTCCAAATCGGGGTCTGCCCACATATCCGGCGGGAACTTGGCCTCTGGTGCCACGTAGGTCTGCAGCACTTTCCTTCCTTCTGGTGCATCTGCTAGTATGTCGAATGCGAAGGCGTCTGAGACATCTGCAGGGGGGAGGAAGCTGAGTCCGAAAAATGTTGAGCCAAGCGCTTGTCTCCGTTTCGTGCGTCTTGTACTCATCAGAGAGTCCTAGTGCTTGGATCTTACGCAGCCACGACTGCCCAAGATGAAACTTGCAGCATTTGACGATCGCGTTTGGCCATGATTCTTTCACAGCCTGATGCATCGCATCTTCAAAATCCAGATGAATGCTGGCGACGTTCAGATCCAGACCATACGTTGTACAGACTCGTTTCAGATGCCTGAACATGGTGAGGTACGTGTCTTTTGACTTATTTGGAAGCAAACTGAAAACACAGGGGATGTGCTGACCGTTCTTAAAACCATGGAAGGTGTAGAGCTGCAGAAAGAAGTTTGGACAGTAATTGAAAGTGCCATCGCCAATAAGAGGCACGTCTTCATTACACAAGAATTCCAGGTTTGTTAGTGTGGTGAAGACGATGATGCCAGAGTCTTCGTCATTCACTTGGATCATGGCTTCACCCCTCGAAGACTCTAGAACATAGCTTTGGCGTCCTCTTTCTCCGCTCCCGGTAGACAGCCCGACGGATGCCAATCATGTCATTGGGAAGCATGTCCCTTCCTCCGCCGTTCCGTTCTGCAACTCTAGCCCGATGATTTTTTAAGGTCTCTCAAGTAAATCGTCAGCGGCTCTCCTTTTGCATTCTTGTCTGAGCTTGTGCGCCTCTATCGATCTTAAAGAGTTTTCTTCATGATTGTGCTGGTTTGTAAAGGAAATGAAACTGCCATCAAGTTGTGTCTTGCACCGCGCTTGGCATGCTCGCTTCGTACATCTCCACAGCTTTGTTGACTTCGTCACACGGTCAAGTCTGAAACGAAAACCTTCGTACAGAAGGCAAGGCCGTCCCTGTTTTGTAAGCGAAGCGTCCATTGTGCTCTGTTCGAAACAGCAACTGAATCCAGATTTTTTTTCGTCGGAAAGCTGGTTGTCGAGTCAAGAATCTGATAAGTGTTCACGGCAGGAAATTCTCTCTCTCTCTCTCTCTCTCTCTCTCTCTCTCTGCGCGCGCTATTTGTATACGAGACATGCGCGCTATTTGTATACGAGACATGCGCGCTATTTGTATACAGGAAACATGCGCGCTAATTGTACTACGCGCGTTAGTTGACAACTCCCGTGACAGGAACCTGGTGTGGATGTGTGTGTGTGTGTGTGGGGGGGGGGGGGGGGGGGGGAGAGCGGTGTGGGAGTGGTGGGGCAGTGGAGGAAAGGAAGGGGGAAGCGGGGTGGAGCAAGGTGGGGAAAGGGGTGAGAACGAAAGAGGCGACAGCGAAAAAGAACCCCCATCCAATGTTTTTTTCTTTCAAAATAGTCCTGATAGATACACCGATCTTGAGACAGACTAAAACCAGTCCCACCGGAGAAGATGTCACATTCCATTCATTTCAATCATGAAAGAGCAGTTCATCTCTGTGATGGACAACACAAGTTGATGAGGCTGACGTTGACCGGTCGTTGAACTAACAGTCATGTGGTCACGAGGTAGCCAGTGACCAGCCTCATGAGGACGTGACACACAGCAAAACATCTGTCACTTGCTGGGTCACTGATCTCCGCTTTTAACTAATTCCCTGACAGAGCAGTTAGTGGAGAAGGATGTACCTCCCCCCCCCCATCCTCCCTTCTAAGCGCATTGTCTGTCTTAGAAGGTAATAACTGCATCCCAAGTCGAACGTTTGGTCTGTGCTCCACATTCTGTCTGGAACTAACGAATTTGGGGATGGTTGGTTGGGTGGGGATGGGGGGATCCTGAGTTTGTTTTGCTGCGGTTGTTGCTGCTATTTTTGTGGTTGTTGTGTTGTTTTGTTGGTTTATACTATCGTTAGTGTCGTTTTTAATCATGTCATACATCGCATCAGCCTTTGAGCCCTTCTAGCTTGTGGAATGGAGTATTTGAACTCATTTATTTCTTAAAAGCAGTTCTGTTATTGTGGATTTTTATTCCCCGTTGGCAAGCTTCCCTCGCCAATGTCTTTTACATCGGTATCTGGTGATTTCTAGACAAGTTTTCATCTATAATTCTAATTAGAATTCTACCGTTTCTATTCAGTAAATGCTATATTTTGTTTTTCAAGAGACACTGTTCTTATAATTACGATGACCCATCCAAATCCGAAGAGTCTGTCGTCTGTTCAGAGGGAAGTGCATCTCATCAGCGAGTAACAGCGTGTGTGTGTGTGTGTG
>CM031604.1:46438375-46440875 GCA_018398815.1 Conus ventricosus | reverse complement strand
ATGTTCAGTCGCCTTGGATCAAATGGGGTCAGGTTAGCTGCTGACAACATAAGCCCACAGGTAAGTTTCAAATTCAGTTTCATCAAGGAGGCGTAACTGCGTGCGGACTAGTCCATGTACGCCACATCACATCCGCTAAGTTTTGAGACCACACTGCGCATGATTTTAAGCTGATGGATAAATGAATTAACAACTACGATGAGAGAATTGAAGAAGAGAGTCTTGTGGCTGCGACTTAGCAGATGTCTGACCTACGCATTAGCCCAACGCGCTGGTCAGACCTTGAGTGCCTACCTAACATTTTTGTTTTCTTTTTTTTTCTTTTCTTTTTTGTGTGTATGTATGTGTAGTGGTAAAACACATGAGAAGTGTTGAAAACATAGTTTTGGTTGGTTAAATGAAAATGTAGTCTGTCTCTTTATCAGAACATTTTGAAATCGCCTGCGGTGAACTGCTTAATAACGCTGTTGAAATAATGATTATCTTCTGTAGTTTTAAAGGTTAGAAGCGTTTTTTGGTTTGACCATACCGTCGTCTAGTCGGTCGCAGTAACATGAAATGTATGGCAAGGCCGTTACAGTAAGATTGTCTGTAATTTTCTGTTTGATGAAGAGACCAGTAACCCCGCTTTATACCTCTACCCCTCCACTGAGAGGGGGATTGAAAGGACCTATACCTCTACCCTTCCACTGAGAGGAGGATTGAAAGGACCTATACCTCTACCCTTCCACTGAGAGGGGGATTGAAAGGACCTATACCTCTACCCTTCCACTGAGAGGAGGTTTGAAAGGACCTATACCTCTACCCTTCCACTGAGAGGAGGTTTGAAAGGACCTATACCTCTACCCTTCCACTGAGAGGGGGATTGAAAGGACCTTTACCTCTACCCTTCCACTGAGAGTAGGTTTGAAAGGACCTATACCTCTACCCCTCCACTGAGAGGAGGTTTGAAAGGACCTATACCTCTACCCCTCCACTGAGAGGAGGTTTGAAAGGACCTATACCTCTACCCCTCCACTGAGAGGAGGTTTGAAAGGACCTATACCTCTACCCTTCCACTGAGAGGGGGATTGAAAGGACCTATACCTCTACCCTTCCACTGAGAGGGGGATTGAAAGGACCTTTACCTCTACCCTTCCACTGAGAGGGGGATTGAAAGGACCTATACCTCTACCCTTCCACTGAGAGGGGGATTGAAAGGACCTATACCTCTACCCTTCCACTGAGAGGGGGATTGAAAGGACCTTTACCTCTACCCTTCCACTGAGAGGGGGATTGAAAGGACCTTTACCTCTCCCCTTCCACTCAGAGGGGGATTGAAAGGACCTTTACCTCTACCCTTCCACTGAGAGGGGGATTGAAAGGACCTATACCTCTACCCTTCCACTAGAGGGGGATTGAAAGGACCTATACCTCTACCCTTCCACTGAGAGGGGGATTGAAAGGACCTTTACCTCTACCCTTCCACTGAGAGGGGGATTGAAAGGACCTATACCTCTACCCTTCCACTGAGAGGAGGTTTGAAAGGACCTATACCTCTACCCTTCCACTGAGAGGGGGATTGAAAGGACCTATACCTCTACCCTCCACTGAGAGGGGGATTGAAAGGACCTATACCTCTACCCTTCCACTGAGAGGGGGATTGAAAGGACCTATACCTCTACCCTTCCACTGAGAGGGGGATTGAAAGGACCTATACCTCTACCCTTCCACTGAGAGGAGGTTTGAAAGGACCTATACCTCTACCCTTCCACTGAGAGGGGGATTGAAAGGGCCTATACCTCTACCTCCACTGAGAGGGGGATTGAAAGGGCCTATACCTCTACCCTTCCACTGAGAGGGGGATTGAAAGGACCTATACCTCTACCCTTCCACTGAGAGGGGGATTGAAAGGACCTTTACCTCTACCCTTCCACTGAGAGGGGGATTGAAAGGGCCTATACCTCTACCCTCCACTGAGAGGGGGATTGAAAGGGCCTATACCTCTACCCTTCCACTGAGAGGGGGATTGAAAGGGCCTATACCTCTACCCTTCCACTGAGAGGGGGATTGAAAGGACCTATACCTCTACCCCTCCACTGAGAGGGGGATTGAAAGGGCCTATACCTCTACCCTTCCACTGAGAGGGGGATTGAAAGAGACCGGAGCGAGGCTGAAAAACAAAGCCAACATACAGATGTTTACTCCCAAAGAGAGAGCATCACTTTGTTATATACAATGTAGACAGCGCAAAACAGACGTGTGAATTTGTAACAAATGTTTCTCCTTCAGAAGACACGAAATAGCAGTAATAAAAAAAGGAAAGAAAAAGAAAAAAAGAAAAAAAAACATGTCCCCAGATAGGTGTCAGTTTTTTTTGTTTGTTTTTTTTTTCATTTAAGAAAATGTTTGGTACTTATGGAGTCTGAAGATGACATATGTGTCACATATTTCACCTGTACGTTTCCTATTGTGCATTTTCTGCATTTCGGCACTTGATTACAATCTGCTCTCTGTAAAT
>CM031604.1:46418375-46433375 GCA_018398815.1 Conus ventricosus | reverse complement strand
GAAACATTTTCCGGATAAACATACCACCTTTTTTATCATGCAGCGCGGAAATAAAAAGGTCTAAGTGAAAGTGGTCGGCGGGGTGACAGGACACATGCACAGTGTGGGCTAATGTTTGTCACAGTGGTGCAGAACCACAGGACACAGTGTGGGCTAATGTTTGTCACACAGTGGTGCAGAACCACAGGACACAGTGTGGGCTATAATGTTTGTCACAGTGGTGCAGAACCACAGGACACAGTGTGGGCTAATGTTTGTCACAGTGGTGCAGAACCACAGGACACAGTGTGGGCTAATGTTTGTCACAGTGGTGCAGAACCACAGGACACACTGTGGGCTGATGTTTGTCACAGTGGTGCAGAACCACAGGACACAGTGTGGGCTAATGTTTGTCACAGTGGTGCAGAACCACAGGACACAGTGTGGGCTAATGTTTGTCACAGTGGTGCAGAACCACAGGACACAATGTGGGCTGATGTTTGTCACAGTGGTGCAGAACCGCAGGACACAATGTGGGCTAATGTTTGTCACAGTGGTGCAGAACCACAGGACACAGTGTGGGCTAATGTTTGTCACAGTGGTGCAGAACCACAGGACACAGTGTGGGCTAATGTTTGTCACAGTGGTGCAGAACCACAGGACACAATGTGGGCTAATGTTTGTCACAGTGGTGCAGAACCACATGCACAGTGTGGGCTAATGTTTGTCACAGTGGTGCAGAACCACATGCACAATGTGGGCTAATGTTTGCCACAGTAGTGCAGAACCACAGGACACAATGTGGGCTAATGTTTGTCACAGTGGTGCAGAACCACAGGACACAGTGTGGGCTAATGTTTGTCACAGTGGTGCAGAACACAATGTACAGTGTGGGCTAATGTTTGTCACAGTGGTGCAGAACCACAGGACACAATGTGGGCTAATGTTTGTCACAGTGGTGCAGAACCACATGCACAGTGTGGGCTAATGTTTGCCACAGTGGTGCAGAACCACAGGACACAATGTGGGCTAATGTTTGTCACAGTGGTGCAGAACCACATGCACAGTGTGGGCTAATGTTTGTCACAGTGGTGCAGAACCACATGCACAGTGTGGGCTAATGTTTGTCACAGTGGTGCAGAACCACAGGACACAATGTGGGCTAATGTTTGTCACAGTGGTGCAGAACCACAGGACACAATGTGGGCTAATGTTTGTCACAGTGGTGCAGAACCACAGGACATAGTGTGGGCTAATGTTTGTCACAGTGGTGCAGAACCACATGTACAGTGTGGGCTAATATTTGTCACAGTGGTGCAGAACCACAGGACACAATGTGGGCTAATGTTTGTCACAGTGGTGCAGAACCACATGCACAGTGTGGGCTAATGTTTGCCACAGTGGTGCAGAACCACAGGACACAATCTGGGCTAATGTTTGTCACAGTGGTGCAGAACCACAGGACACAGTGTGGGCTAATGTTTGTCACAGTGGTGCAGAACCACAGGACACAGTGTGGGCTAATGCTTGTCACAGTGGTGCAGAACCACAGGACACAATGTGGGCTAATGTTTGTCACAGTGGTGCAGAACCACATGCACAGTGTGGGCTGATGTTTGTCACAGTGGTGCAGAACCACAGGACACAGTGTGGGCTAATGTTTGTCACAGAACCACGAGTGCCGTTGAAGATCGACACTACAGTAACACGGAAGTAGTTTTTCCGGTTTGTTTGTGATCGGTCCATGAACCGTATAAAACTGTTTTTAAGTTCCCAAGACCATTGTAGGTGTTGCTGGAGCTTTTTTGAGCTCATTATTAATTATGACAAAACTGCTTTCACGCAGGGCTTGTCTCACACTCAGTTTGAGATTTATTAACGCCAGTGCATACGCGCTACACAACATAACAATAAACCATGAGATCAAACAAAATATAAACATACAATGAATGATCAGGTTTGGTTCAAAGTTGTATATACGGCTTGTTTTCCTTTTAGAAATTTGCGTTTAAGATTATTAATTATGACAAAACTGCTTTCACGCAGGGCTTGTCTCACACTCAGTTTGAGATTTATTAACGCCAGTGCATACGCGCTACACAACATAACAATAAACCATGAGATCAAACAAAATATAAACATACAATGAATGATCAGGTTTGGTTCAAAGTTGTATGTACGGCTTGTTTTCCTTTTAGAAATTTGCGATTAAGATGTTTAACTGTCTCTGTCTCTGCATCTGCCCCCTCTCTCCCCCACCCCCTCTTTGCTCCCTCTCTCTCTCTCTTTCTCTCTTCCTCTCTCTCCTCTTCTCTCTCACTCTCTCTCTCTCTCTCTCAATCCCTCTCTTCATCTGCCTCCTGCTGCCCTCCCACCTCTCTCTTCCCTCTTTGCCTGGTGTCTGCTGTCCGAATTTCCTTCTCCGTCTTCATTGTCTGTCCTGTCTGTATAACTCTTTCCCACCTTCTCTACCATGATCTGTATCTGTGTCTTCAGCCCTCGCCCCCCCCCCCCCCCCCCCCCCCCCCCCCCCTCACGCTCGCTCCCTTCCATATGTCTGTCTGTCTTTTCTTCTTTCGTGTTTTTTTTTTTTTTTTCTTTCTCACTTGCACCGTTCCTCCCATTCCGATCTCCATGTCTGTATCTCTGACCTGTTTCTCTCCCTCTCGCTCTCCATGTCTGTATCTCTGTCTGTTCCTCTCCTCCCCGCTCTCCATTGTCTGTATCTCTGACTGTTTCTCTCCCTCTCGCTCTCCATGTCTGTATCTCTGACTGTTTCTCTCCCTCTCGCTCTCCATGCCCTGTACTCTCTGACTGTTTCTGTCCCTCTCGCTCTCCATTCTGTATCTCTGACTGTTTCTCTCCCGCTCGCTCTCCATGTCTGTATCTTTCCTGACTGTTCTCTCCCTCTCGCTCTCCATGTCTGTATCTCGACTGTTCTCTCCCTCTCGCTCTCCATGTCTGTATCTCTGACTGTTTCTCTCCCTCTCGCTCTCCATGTCTGTATCTCTGACTGTTTCTCTCCCTCGCTCTCCATGTCTGTATCTCTGACTGTTTCTCTCCTCTCGCTCTCCATGTCTGTATCTCTGACTGTTTCTCTCCCTCTCGCTCTCCATGTCTGTATCTCTGACTGTTTCTTTCCCTCTCGCTCTCCATGTCTGTACCCTCTGACTGTTTCTCTCCCTCTCGCTCTCCATGTCTGTATCTCTGACTGTTTCTGTCCCTCTCGCTCTCCATGTCTGTATCTCTGACTGTTTCTCTCCCTCTCGCTCTCCATGTCTGTATCTCTGACTGTTTCTCTCCCTCTCGCTCCCCATGTCGTATCTTGACTGTTCTCTCCCTCTCGCTCTCCATGTCTGTATCTCTGACTGTTTCTCTCCCTCTCGCTCTCCATGTCTGTATCTCTGACTGTTTCTCTCCCTCTCGCTCTCCATGTCTGTATCTCTGACTGTTTCTCTTCCCTCCGCTCTCCATGTCTGTATCTCTGACTGTTTCTCTCCCTCTCGCTCTCCATGTCTGTATCTCTGACTGTTTCTCTCCCTCTCCCTCTCCATGTCTGTATCTCTGACTGTTTTTCTCCCTCTCGCTCTCCATGTCGGTATCTCTGACTGTTTCTCTCCCTCCGCTCTCCAGGTCTGAAATTTTCTGACTTTTTCTCTCCCTTCGCTTTTTCCATGTCTGAAATCTCTGACTGTTTTCTCTCCCTCTCGCTCTCCATTCGTATCTCTGACTGTTTTTCCCTCTCGCTCCCCAGTTTTGTATCTCTGACTTTTTCTTTTCCTTTTCCCTCCCCCATGTCTGTATTTTGGGACTTTTTCCCTCTCCCTCTCCCCTCCCCATGTCTGTATCTCGGACTGTTTCTCCCCCTCTCCCTCCATGTCTGTATCTCGGGACTGTTTTCCCCCTCTCGCTCTCCATGTCTTTATCTTTTGACTGTTTCTGCCCCTTTTCGCTCTCCATGTTGTATCTCTGACGTTTCTCCCCTCTCGCTCTCCATGTCTTACCTGACTGTTTCTCTCCCCTCCCTCTCCATGTCGTTCTTTTTTCCCTCTCGGGTCACGGGTAAAAAATAAAACAAAACCCAGAGTCGTGGTCCGTCGCCACTGGTTTGGTTTGGGACATAAGCCAAAACCGCAAATACTCTGGGCGCCGGCAGACAGCCCCAACGGCGGGTCCAGAAAAATTAAAGCATAGAGGAGAGGTTCCACAGAGACGGTTTTGTCCAACCAGACGGGGCTAAGTAATGACCCCGCCTCAAGTCTGGTCAAAACCCGTTTTCGACGCCCGGGTCAAAACTCATCCAGCCCAATTGAGGGACGGGGAGAGGCTAATCCCAATCTTCCTCGTAACATGGAGTGGTGGACCGAAGGGTTTGATAGGGCCCGGTCAGACGTCTTTGGGGCCCTACCAGACTCCCTCAGCCAATTTAAAAACCAATGCCCACCCTTAGGTCGAGGGCGCCCAAAAGGGGGAGGGGAAGAAGGCAGTGTGGGTGGGGGGGAAAAAAAAGCTAATCAATTAAATGACCCAAATTTACCCCCACAGAGAGTAAAGGGGTGTAAAGGGGTGATGTCATGAATTTTAAAATCCAAAGGAAAAAAAAAGGGAAAATAACTTCCCGGGAAGAGGCGGTAAAAATACTGAAACCCAAAGGTAAATCGCCCTTGGACAGTGAGTTTCAAGAAAAAGATAGGGATGCGGGGGGGAGAAGGAAAAACGAGGGGGGGAAAAGAAAAGAGAGACAGAGAAAGGGAAAAGGTTCTAGGTCCGCTTTAAAAGAAGCAGGAGATGAAGGGGGGAAAAGGAAAAAACCAAAATTTAGAGATTACCCGGAGATAGTCTTTCAAGGGGGAAAGGGCTAAAGGGAGATGGGGGAGAGGAGTTTTCCCAACTAATGAAGAGAAAAAAAAAGAAAAGAAAAGCAAACCCTGTCCATTTGTAGAGCCCAAAAAGAAGAGAGGAGAGAGTTTAAATGCGTTAATGCCCGGAAGAAAGAAAGGGGAAAAGATCGTGTTGATGTCACCCCGTTCCATCTTTAAACCCGGGGTTTCGCCTCATACCTGGCCCGCGTCACTTCGTCAAGGGAGAAAAACCCCCCCCCAACGCCAGTGGGCCCGCAAAACCCAAAAAGGCCGCAGGTTTTTCCCTGTTGTGAAAGGACAGTGAAAAAAAAAAAAAAGGGGGAAAAAAGACCCGTGATTCGCGGAAAATTAAAAATCACCTGGCCAGGGAAAGTAAAATCTATTTTACCCCCCGGGGTTTGTTAATGATGTTTTGATAAATGATTTTTTGAAGGGTTGGGAAAAAAGAGAATGTTTTTTTTTGTTTGTTCCATAGGGTTAAAGTTTTGTTCTATGATCATGTGTGTAAAGTTTTTAGACTTTACTAGTGGGTTTTAAGTGAAAGAATGCCCTTTAAAATTTTGGTTTATATTGAAGCAAGCTTGAGTGTGTTTTGGGTGTTCGCTGTCCCTTTTCCATCCCACATCACCCCAGGTTTACAATTTATTGGCCGGGGCCTGGCCCGGATATTCTGGCCATTTATTATAAATTTTTCCAAATTTTCCCGAGGGGGAAGCTGGGTGGGGTTCAATGTTGTAATCCAGAAAAAGGGGAAAGGGAGAAGGCGTGTTTGGGGGGGAAAAAAAAAAAACCCCCTTAAAATTTGAAAAAATTTTTTTTTTTTTTTTTTTTTTTTTTTTTTTTTTTTTTTTTTTTTTTTTTTTTTTTTTATTTTTTAATATCCAAAATAAATTAGAGGGAGAAATTGGGGGTAAGGGTAAAAAGCCCAAGGTTGCCCTTACGTATTTCAAGATAAATAGGGGGGGGAGGGGAAAGGGAGAAACAGGGGGGCGAACAAGGACAAAGGGAGAGTTTATTCCTCTTGGGGGCAAGGTGGGGGGGGAAAAAAAAATTAAATTAGGGGTTCCAAGCAAAAATTAGGAAAATTGTCGAAAAAAAAAGGGGAACCACCATTTTGGCGTGAGAAAAAAAGTAAAAAAAAAAAAAGAAAGAGAACAATGGGAAGAAAAGGGTTCACCTATTACCACTTGTAAGCGCCCCCGATCCAGGAAAACCTGAGATTGGTTGCGAAAAATCGTGAAAAAAAAAAAAAGGGAAAAAAAGGTTTAAAAAACCCGGCGGAAAAAAAAACATTTTCCCGGTAGAAAAGAAAAAGGGAAGGGGGGAAAGGTTTTTAGGTTTCAAGCTTTTTTTTTCAAAGCAAAAAGAAAGAATAGGGGAGGACAAAAGATGAAAGAGGAAGAAGCCCTTAGGGGGCGGCCAGCCCCTAGAACCCAGGGAACAAAAAGGGGCGGAAATTCCCCCTTTTTATTAAAAATTTTAATTCCAAAGGGAGAACGGGGGGGATTAAAGTTTTAACCCTAAAAAAAGGGTTGCACAGTTCCCAAAAGTTAAAACGTTGGTTGCTTAAAAAAATTTAATCAGTTGTTTCAAAGTTTTTTTCGACAGTTCCCAAATTGCTCCAAAATTTGGGCGGGGCCTGGGGCGTTTAAAAACAATTACGTTTTTCCCCCAAGCAAAAACATTCTAGTTGTGCTGTAGTCATGTTGGGGAACCCCTTTTGGGTCTGAAAAAATTGTTAAAAAAAAAAAAGAAAGAGAAAAAAGGGGAAAAGAACCCCCCAGTTTGGAGCCCCGGTCTAGATAAAATTTCTATTTTTAAAAAAAAAATGGGAGTAAAGGGGGAAAAGAGTTGTCGCTAAAAAGGAAAAAAAAGTTTTGGTTCGGCCGGGCCGGAAAAAAAATAAGGGAAAGAGAAACAGAAAAAAAGAAGGGGGGAAAAAGTGGGGAACGCAAAAAGAAAAAAAGGAAGGCAGGGGGAATAAGGGCGGGTTTTAAAGGGTTTTCGGGGGGGTTAGAAAAAGGGAAAATTTCAAGGGACCAGGGGATTGGGGTTAAATTTCCAGGGGGGGGGCAGAGGGCCCCCAAAGGGGTTGGGAAAATTCCAAAAAACCCGTTCGAGGATCCATGGGTTTTCAAAAGGGAAGCAGGTTTCCCCCAAAGGGGGATATTTTGTGGGGTTTCAGGGAAACAAACCTGCATGCCCAAAAGATTGTCTGTAAAGGGTGGGATTTGACCCAAAGGGGAAGGAAAAAAAAGTGTTCAGGTTTGGCCGGGAAAACTCCTATTTTGGTCCGTTACCTTTTTAAAAAATGGGGGGTTTGAGGGGCAAGGGGAGGGTTAAAAGGGTTTAAAAAGAAAAATTTTGTCGGGTGGGGAAAAACCTCAGAAAGAGACAGCCAAACAGCAGGGATTTTAATTCGAGATTTTAAGGGGGCATTTGGGGCTAAGGGGGGGAAAGGGGCCCCTTTAAAAAACCCAGGAGTTTTCTGCGTTGGGGGGGGGGGAAAAACAAAGGGACATTAGGATTTTTCCAAGGGGCAGGGCGGGGGTTTTCCTGAGGTTTTCCAGGGGCACGCCTTCAAAAGGGGAAAGGGGGAAAGGAAAACCTAGTGGAAAAAAAAGGAATCAGCTAAAGGGGGGTGCCCTATGCGTTTGGCCCAGTGCCGGGGGAAGGGGGGCCTCCTTGATTTTCTTGGGGGTGGTTGGCAGCGGGGGGAAAAGGAGAAACCCGGTTTGTGGTGAGACAAAAATTCGGAAAGGGGGCGGGCTGTTTTAAACGAGGTGTACCAGGGAAGAAGAAGTGACCCTATTTGGGGAGGTCGCGGGGGGGGGAAAAACCCCCTGTTTGTAAAGGTACCAGGTCGGGCCCAGGGGCCGGGATCTCGGGCACAGCAAAACAGCGAGGGAAAAATTCCTTACGATAAAAAATTTTAATTGGCCGAGGTTTGGGCGGGCCCAAAAACCCTTCGCTGTGATTTGGGGAGTTGCAAAGGGGGGAGCGGGTTGGGGGTTAAAAGTTTCTTGGGGGGGTTTTGAGAGTTTTTGGGGGGTGGGAAATTTTAGGGAAAAAATTTTAAAATTTTGTGTGGGTTGTTTGGGGGTTTTGGGGTAAAAATTTTTGATGATTTTTGGGGGGAGAATTGAAAAAAAAGTTTTGCTTTCATGTTGTTAAAATTGGGGGTAAAGAGGAAGAAACCTTTTAAAAAACCCCCCCCTTTTAAATTGACACACCATTCAGGAGGGGGCTGTTGACTGTTTGGGCCCAATCACCCCCTGTTCCAAAGGTGGCACGGGGTAGTGTTGACGCTTGTGGATACGCGACCAAACCAAAAAGATTGCATTGAAAGGCTAATACGCAACGGGTCGTGAAGGGGGGTAGACATCTTTTCTGGTGGGTGTGCCAGCACAAACTCAGTGACAGGGGGTCCATTTTCCCCCTCGGGGGGCGGATGAGGAGTCAACGGGCTGCTAGGGTCACACCTTTCCCCCCCATACCACCCCAATGAAGGCTTGGTGGAGAGATTCAAGGGTGTGCTGAAGGGCATTTAAAGAAGCTCGGAGGAAAGGGCCAGCAGTTTGGGGACCGAACATTCCAGCGGCACTTTTTCGCCACGGGAACCCCCCTAGGAAACACAGGCTTTTCGCCATTTGAGCTGCTGTATGGGCGGACAGTTCGGGGCCCATGTGCTTTCTCAAAGAGCTTGGTCCGGAAACGGGTCAGAAGAAGTAAAAACCCACTTATCGTATGTGGTGGACTTACGCAATGGTAGGGGAGACTGTAAGGTCGCAAGGGAGATTTTGCAGGGGGCTGGGGCGTCCAGAAAAAAGCAATATGACAAAGGGGAGGAAAAATTTCCTCAAGGTGGGAGATCAAGTCCTGTTACTGTTTTCCCAGATCACAACGAGCTGCTGAGCTTGGGAAGGGCCATTCACCATATGAAAAGGTAGACGGGACTCCCGAATCGTGTAAAATGGGAAATAAAAAACTTTTCCAGCAAATTTGCTCCGCAAAAATATTGGTGAACTCAGCACATGCCACAGCAGCAACATTGGGAGGTAAAGAGACCCACAAAAAAGGGGGAGATTTTGTTGCCTGGTTCCCAGGAGAAGAGTCAACAGGGATGTGTCACTGTTGAAGGGCTAGACATAGGAGACGGAGGAAGTTAGGGGCTCCTAGAACAGTATAGAGCGTCCCTGATGATAAACCAGGCAGGCAACCTGAGACAGTACGGTGGAGTTAACATCGCAAAAAACCCCCTACATGTGAAGCCACCCACCCCAATGCCACCAAGAAAAGTGACGGGGAGGGGGTAGAAAAATTTTGGGGCCCGGGGGGAATTGAACCGTCCAATCATCGAAGGCACCCGTCGTCTTGTGAGAAAAAATCAGGTGGCATCGATTCGGTTGATAAGACCCCCCAACAGTGTCACTAAGGTCGAGCAGGGGTCATACCGAACAGGGAAACCTGTTCGCTCGATCGCCCAAGAAAGGCCGTATTTCACCGGGAATGATTGAGCAAGGTTACTGCAATACCCTTGGTGAGGACTAAAAGGAAGTCACAGCATTCTCCACTCCTATGGGGCAAACCCGGGGGCGAGTACCCCCCTTTTGGAGGGCCAACCCACCGAGTTTTCTCTCGGATATGGGAAGTTATTGACGGATTGAAGCTTGTAAATTTCGGGGATACATTTGATAGCATCCGAGACATGGGAGGAGCATAGGGGCAGCTGGGACAGTTTAGAGAGGTTTGAAAAACCAATCTCACAGCCAACCAACAAAGTCCGGGTTTTGGTTTTCCAACCCTGGATTCCGGGTTTTTGTTGTCGGAGGCGACAAAAAGCACCGGAAAGAAAAAAGGGTGGGAAGATGATAAAATTCAGAAGCCCAAAAGCCCAAAAGAAGTCGGGATCTGCAGTTTAGGGTTTTCTATGGGGAGTTTGTTCCAAATTTCGCAGCAATCACGGGTCCTCCATGTTTGGTCAAGGCGGGGAAAAACCGGCAGGGTCGAGGGGAGACCGCAGAGAAAAAAGCACTGCAGACGGGTTGGAAAGACTATTCCCTCCCATCCTGAACTCCAGATAGTCCAAACCATTTTTGTTGGGGACAGATGCATGGGCGGGGGAAGGTGCAGTTTTGTTGCGGACTGAAGGGGTCGATTTTTCCTGTGGGGTATGCTAGCAGGAAGTTGACAAAGTTGAAGAAGGGTACGCAAGGGGGAAAAGGGAGGTTTAGCCGTTGTGTGGGCCGTGCGAAATTCCACAAATATTGTAGGGGAAAGGTTCGTGATAGAGACTGATCACAACCACTCAAATTCCCTGCGGAGGCGCAGCTAAAAAACAGCAGAGTTCTGCGTTGGGAAATCATTGCAGCCCTACGGGTACGAGTGCAGTACATTCCCGGTCGCAGAAGTCGGAGCGACATTAAGCCGGTGCTGCAAGCTGAAACTCGGGGAAGCAGTCAAAACCGGGGGTCTTTGTTGATAATAGTGTTGATTCATTTATGTTGATTGGATAGGGGTTCTTTCCCCAGTTGGCTATGTTCATATTTTTGTGTAAATTTTGTTCATGAAATGTGTTATGCTTGGAGCATACAGTCGTTTGGGGAGGATGCTTTTATTTGCAATAAGTGAGGATGGAGATTCCTCAGTGAAGTGTCAAAACGTGATCATTTATATTGTGTTTTTCATAAAAATTGTGAAGAAGATGTGGAAAAACCCGCAGGTAGGGGAATGGCATAAGTGCGACAGAGGTTGTTAAAAAATGAAGAAATAACGCAAGAGCGCACGTCAATGAAACTCATTGGAGTGGTTTTCCAATGAGATTTTTAAATTTTTTAAAAACCCTTGGTTTGAAAGTATTTTCAAACTTTGCACGTGTACTGTGTGTCAGCAAAATTTGGTTGGGTCCTTTTGTACCGTTGTTTTTAGACAATGCGTGCAAGTCTTTTGCAAGGGGGGGAAAAAGTCACGGGCAAAAAAAAAAACAAACCAAATGTGGGCCCCGCCAGCTAGGTTGGTTGGACATAAGCTCAAAGCAAATACTCTGGGCGCCGGCAGACAGCCCCATACGGGGGGGCCGCCCAAAAAACAAGGGAGAGGTTCCACAGAAGGTCTGTCCAACCAGACGGGGAAAAATACGACCGACGCCTCGATACTGGGCAAAACCCTCTCGACGCCCGATCAGACTCACCAGCCAAATTTAGCACGGCGGGGCTAATCCTAATCTTTCCCCGTAGACAGTCGGGGTGGCGGACCGACGGGCTCGATAGGGCCCGGGAGACGTCTTGGCGCCTACCCCCACTCTACAGCCAAATTTTCAAACCAAAGCCCACCATTAGGTCGACAGCCGGAAAGGGAGAGGGGGAAGGCAGTGTGGGGGGGGGAAATCAAGCTAATCAATTAAAAGACCAATTGACCACCCCAGAGAAAGGGGGTAGGCGTGACTGTATATTTGAATATCCAATGGAATTTGAGGGGGAAAAACTTCGGGAAAGAGGCGGTAAAAATAGACCAATGTACTCGCCCTTGGACAATGAGTTTCAAGATAAAAAGGATCGGGAGTGGAGAAGGAGAACGAGGGGGAGAAAGAACAAGAAAGAAGGGAAGAGGTTTAGGTCTGCTTGGAGAGAAAACAGAGAATGAAGGGGGGAGAGAAAGAACCAAGTTTTAGAGATTGCAGGAGATAGTCGCAGGGAAGGACTAAAAAGAGATGTGGGGGGGAAAGAGTTGCTAACTAATGAAGAAAAAAAAAAAGGGGAAACAACCCCTGTCCATTTATAGACAGACTGAAGAGAGAAGGGAAAACGTTAATGCAGGAAGAAGAAAGGGGAAAAAGATCGATGGAAAGTCACTGTTCCCTTTAACCGGGGGCGCCTCTACGGCAGCGTCACTTGTCAAGCAGACCAAGACCAACCCCGTGCCGCAACCAAGCCCCTGCCGCAGTTTTGTGTTTTTGTGAAAGTCAGTGAAAAGAAAAAAAAGGAAAAAAAAAACAGTGATTCGCGAATAAAAAAGGGTCACCTGGCCCGGTAAAGAGAAAACTTTTAAACCCGGGTTTTGTAAAGGGTTTTTGATTTGATTTGTTAAGCGGGAAAGGAGAATTTTTTTTTTTTGATTATATGTTGATGTTTGTTTTTAGATTGGTAGTAAGATTAGCCTTTACCTTTTGTGGACAACCTGAAAGAAATTGAACAAGTGGAGGGTGGGGCCGCACCTTTCCCCCACGACATCACCCCAGGTGAACCTTCCCCTGCTCTAGGGTTTTTCTTAAACTGTTTCCTCCCCGCTCCAAAGTCTGTACTTGACTTTTCCCCCCTTCCGTCTCCAGCCTTACCTGACTGTTTTCCCCTCTGCTCTCCATTTTGTATTCTGGGTGTTTCTCCCCTTGCCTTTCCTTCCTTACGACTGCGTTTGCTCTTTTATGTTGTATTCGATGTTTCTCCCCCGTTCCCTGGATTCGATGTTTTGTTCTGTTTGTTTATTTGATGTTTTTCTCCCTCTCGCTTCCCGTCTGTAATTTATGTTTTTTTGTTTGTTTTTCTATGTTTCTTCCCCTCTCGTTAAAAGGTTTGGTATTTGATGTTTTTCCCCTGCCCCCGTTCTGATTTGGTTTCTTCCCTCTCCTCTGGTCTGTATCTTGATTTTCTTCCCCTCTCGCCTCCATGTCTGTATTCTGACTTTTTTCCCCCTCTCGCTCCCCATGTGTTTTCTGACTGTTTCTCTCCCTCTGCTCTCCATTCTGATTCCCGAAGTTTCTCTCCCTCTCGTCTCCATGTCTGTATTCCCGACTTTTCCCCTTCCCCCTCGCTCTCCAGTCTGTACTCTGACTGTTTCTTCCCTCTCGCCCCATGTCTGATTTCTATGTTTTCTCCCCTCGCTTCCATTCTTTATCTCGACTGTTTCTTCCCCCTCGCTCTCCTTCTGTATTCTGACTGTTTCTCTCCCTCTCGCTCTCCATCTTTTCCTGATGTGTCTTCCCTCTCCCTCCATCCCGTAAACTCTGACTTTTCTCTCCCCCTCCTCTCCATGTCGTACTCTGACTGTTTCTCTCCTCTTCGCTCTCCAGTCTGACCTGACTGTTTTTTGTCCCCCTCGCTCCCATGTCTGTATCTCTACTGTTTCTGTCCCCTCTCGCTCTCCGCGTATCCTGATGGTTTTTCCCCCCCCGCTTCCATGTCTGTATCTCGACTGTTTCTCTCCCTCTCGCCTCCATGTCTTATCCTGACTGTTTTTCTCCCCCCGTCTCCATGTCCCCGTATCTTGACTGTTTCTCTCCCCCTCGCTCTCCAGTCTGTACCTGACTGTTTTTTCTCCCTCTCCTCTCCTTTCTGTACTCCCGAGTTTTTGTCCCTCTGCTCTCCATGGGCGTATCCCGACTGTTTTTTTCCCTCTCCTCTCCATTCTGTATCCTGCTGTTTCTGTCCCTCTCGCCTCCATGTCTGTATCTCTGACTGTTTTTCCCCCCTCTCGCTTCAGTGTATTCGACTGTTTTCTTCCCTCTCGCTTCCCCGCTGTATCTTACTGTTTCTCCCCCTCGCTCTCCATGTCTGTACTCTGAGTTTTTGTCCCCCCTCGCTCTCCATGTCTGTATCTTGACTGTTTCTCTCCCCTCGCTCTCCCTGTCGTATCTTGACTTTTCTCTCCCCCCTCCTCTCCATGTCTTACTCTGATGTTTTTTCCCCCCTCTCGCTCTCCATGTCTGTATCTTGACTGTTTCTGTCCCTCTCGCTCTCCATGTTTTCTTGACTTTTTTGTCCCCCTAGCCCCAGTCTGTATCCGACTGTTCTCTCCCCTCTCGTCTCCATGTCTGATCTCGACTGTTTCTCTCCCCCCCCCCCCGCTCTCCAGTCTGTATCTCGACTGTTTCTCTCCCTCTCCTCCCATTTCTGATTCTGACTGTTTCTCCCCTCGCTTCCCTGTCTGTTTTCTCTGACTGTTTTTCCTTTCCCCTCGCTCTCCATGTCTGTATCTCTGACTGTTTCCCCCCCTCGCTCTCCATGCTGTTCCTGACTGTTTCTCCCCTCTCGCTCCCATTCTGAAAAACGACGTTTCTCCCCCGCGCTCTCCCTGTCTGTATCTGACGTTTCCTCCTCTCGCTCTCCATGTCTGTATCTCTGCGTTTCTGTCCCTTCGCTCTCCATGCTGATCCTACTGTTTTTTTCTCCCTCTCGCTCTCCTTCTGTATCTTGGGGTTTTCTGTCCCCCGCTCTCCAGTCGTACTCTGACTTTTCCTCCCTCTCGCCTCATGTCTGTATCTGACTGTTTCTCTCCCTCGCCTCCATGTCTGTATCCTGACTGTTTCTTCCCCCCTCGCCTCCATGTCGTACTCTGTTTTCTCCCCTCTCGCTTCCATGCTTACTCTGACGTTTCTTCCCTCTCGCTCTCCCTGTCTGATCTCTGATGTTTCGCCCCTATCGTTTCTCTCACGTCTTTTTTTCTGTCCTGTCTCTGTCTCTTTTTCATTCTCTCTCCCTCCACCTGCTCAAACTCTATCTGTTTGTCTGCCTGTCTGTCTTCCCTTTTTGTCTCGGTCCATCTTTCTGTGTGTGTGTGTGTTTTTGTGTGTTGGTGTGTGGTGTTGTGTGTGTGGTGTGGTGGGGTGGTCGTCTGTGTTTTAGTCTCTCTTCTCCCCTCCTCTCCTCTCTCTCTCTCTCTCTTTTTTTTCTCACTCTCTTTCTCTCTTCCCCCCTCCCCCCCCCCCCCCCCCCCCCCTCTTTTTTTTTCTCTTCTTCCTTTCTCTCTCTCTCTCTCTCTCTCTCCTCTCTTTCCCAACCCCCCCTTTTCCCCCCGAACTTTAAAGGGCCTACTGGGAAATCACCCCTCCGCGTTGGCCCTGAAAACCGCACAGCTCCCAGACGCCCTAAAGGCCGATAATTACGGTGAGTTACCTGCCAACCAGGGCAGAAATAAAGAAAGAAAGAAGAAACTGCAACTTTACCAACAAGGGGGCCTTGGGGGATCGGCTAGGGGGGGCACTCTGTCTCAACAGACCTGTGACGGACACACGTCGTCTTTCATCGTCAACACACCCCCGTCCTCGATTTGTTTCTGGGGTCAAGTGACGAACAAATTGTTTTTACAACCCTCCAAAGTCGCAAAGCGGATGACTGCTCCCACGCTTTAAAATTTAAATCCCACAGTTGTATCGCCGACAATAAAG
>CM031604.1:46388425-46418275 GCA_018398815.1 Conus ventricosus | reverse complement strand
TGTACCTCAGGGCTCCGTTCTAGGTCCGAGTCTCTTCTTAGTCTACATAAATGATCTGCCCGAAAACCTCACTTCACAGACACGTCTCTTCACGGATGACACAGCTGTCTATAGGCTAATAAAGTCAAGCCAGGATCAGGAAGAACTACAGCAGGACTTACAAAAGCTTGAGACATGGAAAGGAGCTGGGACATGACTTTCCATCCTGGCAAATGTACCACCTTGCCAGTCATTAGCTCCAAGCGAAAAGACAAACTCCGCGTCCCAAACTACCATCTAACCAAATCCTGTCAAATGTAGAATCATCAAAGTACCTAGGGGTCTCCATTGCTCAAGACCTAAAGTGGGACCAACACATCAAAAACATCATCAAGAAGGCAAATCAAACCTTGGGTTTCCTAAGACGCAACTTAAAGATCAGCGCTCGAACCATCAAGGAAACAGCATATAAAGCCTTGGTGCGCCCAGTTTTGGAGTATGCGAGTACAGTGTGGGACCCATACATAAATGACCATGTCACAGACATTGAGGCGGTACAAAGGAGAGCAGCGCGCTTTGTCAATAACAAATATCATCGACAAGCAAGTGTTCAGCAAATGGTAACCGACATGGGATGGGCAAGTCTGGAGAGCCGGAGGAAAATCGCATGGCTTACCATGATGTATAAGATTATTCACGGCCAAGTACATGTGGAGTTTGGAAAGGCACATGCAGATGGAAAGGATAAACTAAGAACGGCAACCTCACGCAGAAGAAGACTGCACCTCTCTCCAGTGAACCGCATCCAGTGCTTGAGAGACTATAGACTGAACTCGTTCCTGCCACGTAAAATCAGGGAATGGAACGATGAACTGACAGAGGCTGCAGTAACATCGGTTACTCTTGACCTTTTCAAGGCAAGATGGGAGTGAAGGGAGGGACTGACCTCAGCCCCTTTGCAAGAGCCCCCCCCCGAAAGATCCCCCCCCCCCAAAAACCCATTTTTTTCAATCGACACAAAACAATCGCAAATAAATATTTCCCCACCGCCCCAAAGCAAAATTTCCCAATAAAGCATCAAAAACACACAACATGCAAAAACAAAATTAAATTTTTTCCCAACCACTCAACATGAAACAATCACAACCCAACCCTTTCCCACTATACGACATATACAAAATTTTAAATTCCAAAAATTTCCACCCCCAATCCCTTTCCACCCCCCCTGCCTTCTTCCAAGATACGGGAGCACCCTGTCGCACTAGGTGCCCCAAAAAACCGGGGTGGTTCTTGAAAGAGTCGTTCAAGGCCGACGCCCTTGACCCCACAAAAAACCAGAGGGTTGGAGAGCGCGTCCCGGGGGGACGTGGCGTTTTTTTCCCTGGAGGTCCGGGAAAGGGGAAAACCCCCCCAGGCCGGCCAGTCAAGTCCAGGGGCTTTTTCCCCCAAATTTCGTGGCCTAAACCCAGGGGCTTTGGTCCCCCCCCAGGGGCGTGCCCCAAAACCAGTGCGCGGTCCTAACCCGTGCGCGGCACCAACCAGGGCGCGGCCCCAAACCCCATGCGGGGCCCAACCCAACCAGTGCGTGGCCCCAACCAGTGCGGGCCCCAACAGTGGTGGCACCCCCCCAAGTCCAAGCCCGGGTAAAACCCCCCGGGGGGGGGGGAAAAAGGTAACTGGGAGAAAGAAGAGAGGGGGGAAAGGGGTACTGGAACCCCGCCGTATCCCGCCCTAAACCCAAGCTGTTAAATCCTAACAGACACTCGCATGATGGGCGGGGGGAGGTCAAACTAAATACCCCAAACGACCCCCCACCCTAACCGCCCCCGACCCTAACACAGAAAACCCCAATCAAATCAAAAAGTTCTTTAAAAAGTCTTCTCACACGAAGCGGGAAAAGGGGACTGCTTTAAAATTTTAACGGCAAAAAACCCCCCCCCCCCCAAATATAAATTTAAATCTTCATCCTTCTCTCACTCACGTTTAACTTTTTCCTTTCTTGGGAACTAAACTAATTGCTTTCCCATCTCCCACCACATTTGCAAATAATAATAATTCAATGGAAAAATTTACCCCCAACATTTTAAAACAATATTTCAAAAAAAAGCCCAAACCCCCAAACCACACATCTAAACGATAATAAAAGCGCCCGCACGCTCGCGAACAAAAAACTCGTTCTCCTTGCACCCAAAAAAACGGTGGCCGAAGAATAGTCCGGCGAATGGGACAGGGGCGGCCCGACCCCGGGGCAAGAAAGGGCCCAAACCCCGGGGGAAATTCCACCTTTTTTCTCTCCCATCCCCCCCGCTACCGCATCCCCGTGCATAAACGGGAAGAAAGAATTTTGGATAAAATTTAGAAGGGCCAGGTTAAAGATTGAATTAATAAAGAGAAAAGGCCTCAAACAATATTTTTTTTAAACCAATTTTTTGGGAAAACAAAGGGAAAATTGCGCAAAAGAGAAAAATAACCGGTAACAACAAAAAACCCCCCCCCCCCCCCCAAACCCCAAACCACGAAACTGAGGGCTTACCAGCTCCCCCGGGGGTGACCCAAAGAGGCGGGTCAAACGACTCCTCTCCCCTCTTTTCCATCGAGAGGACAGCAGCCCCAAAATGGGAAAAAAGTTTGGGGGGATGGTCCCCCCTTTACAGGCCAAAATTTTGGGAAATAAAGGTCCCCCGACTGTCCCTTGGGACAAAAATGGTGAAGAACCAGGACCAGAGCAGGGCTAAAAAGAGACATCTTCCCCCTCAAAGTGAAGAAAAAACCAGCCAAAGCGATGGGGGCCCAACATGCCCCCGCAAACGTCACCGGGGGGGGAAGTGAGCATACCCCCAAGCCAAAAGGGGAATGATGCACGTGCGACGGGTTTAAAAAAAGGGAGAGAGGCCGAAAGACAGCAAGTTGAGAAAAAGGGGCCCACCCCCGTAAACCTGCAGATAATTTGGGCACGGGCATTTGGAATTAGAGAGAGAGAGGGGAGAAGAAAGAAAACCCAAATTTTGGGCTAAACCAAACACCAAGGTGCAACCGCACTACAAACCACATTGGGGACGGAAACACGACAACAGCAACGACAAAAAAAAAATAAATTAATTCCCCCACCCCAGATGGGTAAAATCGTGCAGGCCTCTTTGACAAACCCCGGTACATCCATCTTATCGTTTGATTGTAAATTGTGTTGTGTTTTTTTAATTGTGTTGTTTTTAAAATTGGGCTGTTTTTGGGGGGGCGATTTTGTTTTAACTATACTAAACCCAATTTTTGTTTGCTGTTTGGGGTTTGTTTTTTTGCAGTCTGTTCCATTCAGATAGTCTAGACCAGCCGCAACACGTCCGGATTTTTTGATTTGAAACATTTACTCATTTGGGGTACTTAAATTTGGGGAAAGGCACTTATTTTGTGGAAAATTCGTTTTGCTCCTGGGGAGGGGCCTGCGACTTTCTTCTTCTCCTAAAATGGGCTCTTTTTCCCTTTTTGCAAAAAAAAATTTTAATTTGAACCCTTTTTAATATGATTAAAAGAAAATTAATCCCAGATGAAAGGGGCCCAAACCCATAGCCCCAAAAACGTAAAACCCAAGCCCACGCAAGATTTTTAAAAAGCTTTCTTTAAAACGGTTCTTGTGAAAAGTCATTTTTTAAAATCTTCTTCTGAATCAAACGGGCCCCAAATCTTATTTTCAAACTTAGCATAAAAACCCTAATCTTTGTCTGCCCCACCGATTTTTAACCTTTTAAAGGTGCGTTAAAAACCTGGGTTTTGAACTTCCAAGGGCCTGATGTAAAAATTGTTGAATCTGTTATACAAAGTTAAACCCCCAAAACTTTTTATTTTTTTCCACAGTAGCCGGGGTTTAATCTTTTTTATGGCGGGGTTTACGGAGTATCTGCTTCTCCCACACAAAAATAGGGGGTTCAAAACCCCATTTTAAAAAGAAAAATAAAAAAAAAAAATTTTAATATTTTAAAAACCATGATTTTAAAAATTTTGGTTAATTATGCATGCCTATCGGGCTTTTATAGTCTATTAAAACCCTTTTGCAAAAATTTTTTGCTGGAATAAAACCCCCCCAAACCCGGGGAAGATAGAAAAAATTCCCGAAAAAAACTATTTTCCCCCTTTTTTTTTTAGCTTTAAAAACAAAAATTATCTAAATTTAAAAGGGCCCACAAAGACACCCTTTTCGAATTATGTTTTAATTTTAATTATTTTTTTATTTAAAAAAAAGATGAGTGAAAAAAAGTTTAAATCAAAACGTTTAAAACCACCTGCGGTAATTAAGCGGCCTTAGAAATGGGCTTTACCCCGTTTTTAGCAAAAAACTTTTTTTTAAAATAAAACCCGGCTGACCTGGGAAGGTTAGAAAATTGAGGAGGGTTTTTTAAAGGGGTTTAAAGTTGAATTTACTGCAGGGATTCCCTCAAAAGACTTTTTTGTTCCACGGGGGATTTTTTCCCAAAAAAATTAAAATTACATAGAAAGTTTAAATTCATAAGAAAAAAATTGTTTTAAAAAAGTTGGGGGGGAGTAGTTATGAAGGAAGGAGGAGCTTTGTTAATGCCTTGGCCTTCTCGGGAAAGGGCAAAAAAAGTTTAAAAATTGGGGTTTTTTGGATGAAGAGAGGAGCGTTAACCCCACTGGGGTGTTGGAAGTTTTAGAGACGCTTATGAGAAAAAAACTTTTTGGGCTCACTTAGCCCTTTATAAATAAAAAGTTAAGAAAAACGGGGCCCTTTCAGAGCACACATTTACAGACTTTGATGACGCAATGAATGAGTATTTTTTTGTGACAGGAAAGAAGTTTCTAAACACCCGCCGCCGGGAACGGGTCTGACTTTTATGAACCATCTGGGGAAACAGAAGCCTCCCCGAGATAGGCTTTATTGTAGTTGGCCGACCCCCCACTTTTTTGGGTTTGCCCTTTCTTGTTTTAAATAAAAATGCATTTAAAATATAAACAATACGAAGTACAATACGAAGTACAATTACGAAGTACAAAATTTTTAAACCCCCAAAAGGGGGTTTTGGAAAGGAAAGACTGCAATTTAAAAAAACTGAGTAAAGCTGCTAGAGGGGCCCGAATAAATAAAAAAGACTGGTTTTCCCAAAACAACCCAATTTTGGAAAATTTTTAATCTCCCCCGCCCCAAAAAAAATTTAAAAAGGGACTTTTTGTATTTTCCCAAAAGCCCCAAAGTTAAAAAAAAAAAAATTTTTAATTTGCTCGGGACAGTTTTGGGACATGGCTTCAAGATACAAAACGCAAACCTTTAACAGATAAAAGCTAAATGTTTGGGGTTGGGGGCTTTAAAAACCCAAATATACATGAAAGGGCCCCATTAAAGAAAACCCTGGGGATGATCCAGATTGTTGATGGAAAAGATTTAAAAATTTTTCTGAAAACCAATTTTTTTTTAAAACATCTTGTTACAGTTAAGAGAGGGACCCCAGGAAACCCCATCGACACAAGCCTTAGTGGGAAAATTTTAAAAATAAGAATCTCCCTGAACGCCTGTTTCCCTTAATTCAAAAACACAGAGAAATTTATGGATACAAAAAGCAACACAGAAAGGGGTTAGGGGGATTGCCAGCAGTCTTAACGCTTTAAAGAACAATAAAGAATTTAAAAGCAACAGGTTTTAAAACCGAAAACGCAATCAAAAAAAAAAAAATTAGAAATTACGAAACACCCAAGGTTATAAAAAACTTTTGCCGTTTGGACTAAAATTTTGGAAAAACCTTGTATGCTCCTGGAGAGGCAAAAGGGTGATGTTTAAAAATTAAGTTTTTAAAAGCCCTAATGGAGGGGAAGACGTATTTAAAATTGAAAAAATTTGAAAAAAACCCCCCTTTTCTTTGATTTTTTAAAGAGAAAACCCTTTCTTCAAGGGGTGCAAAACTACGCCCTAAAAAGCCTGCCCCTAAAAGTTTCGTTTTTTTTGTAAAAGGGGCCTGAAAGGGTTGTCCCGCAAACACAGTGATTTAAACAAAAAAAAAAGTATTTATTTTTTGTTAAAAAACTTTTTTTTTTGGTCTATTTTGGTTTTAACTGATGGGGTGTTTTTTTTTCAAGTTCTTTTTAATTGCATCAGTATCTACCGGGTCGTAAAGGAAAAAGTCTTTTCCACCCCTTTTTGGGAATTCTTTTTTGCCCGCTATAATCCTCACCGTCAGCCAAAAAGCTTTTAAAATTCTTCTTTCTGTAATGTTTTCCCCTGAAATGATTTGCTTATTCTTAATTTTTAATGAACAAAGTTTTCTAAAGGCTGGGGGCTCCAATGGCATTTGGGGCTTTTTAATTTAGGATTTAAATTTTTTTTAAAACAGCTCTTAACCATAGACACGGCGCCAAAACCCAAAACCCAAACCCCCCTTTTTAATGCTAAAGGGGCTGGCCCCCCCACCCCCAAGTAGCAAAAAGAGAAAACACTAGCCCCCAGACTTCCGCTAGCCAGCCGATGAGCCGTAATTACAAAAGAAAGGTTTTTAAACCCTTTAGCGAAATTCCCCTTTCTATTAACCCTATACTTACCCAAGTCGTTTTCTTTTTTTTCCTTTTTAAAGTTCATTTTATTTGTTTTAAACCCTAAAGTTGAACCTCCATTTTTTTAAAAAAATTTTTTTTTTTAATTAAATCTTATACGAAACTTTTTTTAAATTCCATCGGGCAGCACTTCATCAACAGAGTAAAAAAAAATAAAAAAACAAACTTAAAAAAATGAAGTCGAGTACTTTTAGTTTGGTTTTGGGTCAACATTCCCTTTAAACCCTTGTAAGTTTGGATAAAACCCCGGTTTTTTTTCATCTCCGTTTTTAGAAATAACAATAACAACCTAAGGGGGGGCACCCCAAGTTTCCAGACGAAAATTTTTTTCCCCCCCTTGCTAACACATGCTGGCAAACGAATTAGACTCCCCTGGGGGTAATTAATAAAAAAAAAAATAAAAGTACCCAGGTTAGGCTTGGGCGGATTTGGATAAATTCTGGGGTTTAATGTGTCTTTCCCCCACTTAAAATAAGGACTTCTTTTGCTAAACACATTTCAGGGTTTTTTTAAACTTTTAAACATCTGTTTTTTTTCTGTTGTGTTCCTGGGAAAAAGACTGGCAAAAAAGGGGGCCAGCATTAAAAACTTTTCTAAAATTGTTTTTTTTTTTCAAAGTAAAACTTTGGGGGGTTTCCCGCAATAAAATTTTAAAAACCCCAAAATTTTTCGGGGCCCCAAAGGCCCCAGTTATTGTTTTGGGTTTATAAACCCTGTTTTCATTTTTGGCCAAAATTTTTCCCCCTTCCTTTTTTATCTCTTCTAGGGAAAGGAACTGTTTGGTCTTTTTTTTGTTTTCCCAATTTTGTTCTTTTGTAAACCCCTTATCTGTGTACTAAAAACCCATAAACTTTTCCCGGGCACCCCTTTTTAGATCAAACCCCAGTTGTGCTGTTTGGGTTTTTAGCTCTACTGCAAGGGTTTGGGCTCCCCCTGGTTTTGATTCTGGCCCCCGAGACATTCTTTTTATAAAAAGAAAATTAAATAAACAAATTTTTAAAAAAGCAATCAATAATAAACAATCTACAAAAAAACAAAGTATTGAACGGGGGGGGTCACCGTAAGCTTAGCTTAGCGTGCTTAGTATTTCAAACCGCTTTTTTATTTTTTTTAGCTCATCTTTGCCCCTTTTATTATAAAATTTTCATTTAAAACCATTCTTAAAAAACTTCTTTACCCTTGTGTAAAATAATAAAAAACCGTTTTTTAAACTCCCGATCAAAAGTCTTTTAAGCGGCAGGGGTTTTTTTGAGTTAATGCCACACAGAAACAAAAAGCGTGGCGCCCCAAAAAGTTTAGATTTGACAGAGCTTTTTTTTTTTAAACCCAAATTTTCTCGTTCAGCTAAAACAGCCCATAAATAATAAACGTGTTTCATTTCCCCTCAAAAAAGTCAATAGTAAGTTCAAAACATCGCCCCTTTTTTCGCTGGGGAAAACTAAAATTTATATTCTGTCTGCCCAAAATTTAAATTTCCCTTTTTTTGAAAGACTTGTTGTGTTTTAATGGTTTGCAAAATATAACAATGTGCTCGTAATGAAACCTTTATATTGTTTGTAACAAATCAAGTACAAAGACATTTTCCCACCCCCCATAACCCCGCAGATAAGAAAACCAAAAAAAAGGCGGATCTTTTGTAGAAACTTCAAACTACCAAACTTTTTTTTTTAAAGAAATTTCTTCTGATTTTAAAGGGCCACGTCTTTTGGGCCTGTTTTCTTCAATTTTAAAACGAGCTAAACAAAACCTTTAAAAAACTTTCCCATTTGTATTGGGGCGTTTCATCTGCTTTCTTGCAATTTTTATTTTTTTTTTAACCATTTTGCCCTACCCTTCCCCACTTCCCCCCCAATTGTTGTCAAATTTTGATCAAAAAATCTAACCACACCCCATTTTTACGTATTAAGTGGGTTTCAAGTCTTACATCATAAGGCGAATTTTTTACATACACGATCATTTGCGGGATCCCCCTTTGGGCCTGCCCCCAGCGAACAATTTTCCCTTAAATTTCATCAAAGTGTTGGTGAGGAAAAAAGGTCCCGCCCTAAATACAACTGATCAGACTTGCCATTTTTACACAGTAAACCCTTTTCTAAATTTTTTGGTTTTAAAAAAAGTTTTGATTCTCTAAAAAAGGAGTTGTTCTTAGAAAAATAAAAACCCAAAATTTCCCTTTTTAAAAGACTTCAGAGAAAATTTAGATGTATTTTCCAAAGAGTGTCTCGTTTGTTTTAATTTTCTGTAGGGGAGTGTAAAAATTTTCAAAATTTAAAAAAACGTTTTATTTTTTAAAAGGGGTTAAAATTGTTTTTGGGGCCCTTTTAGGGGTTAAAAAACAAAACAAAATCAAGGAGATGTCACTAACTGTGTATTTAGCTAAAGGGTTTCAAACAAACAACAAAACGCTAGGGTTTTAAAAGTCAGGTTTAAAGTAAGTTTTCTTTTAGTGCGCCCTTTGGGAATTGGGGAAAAAGCTCTTTAAAAAAATCAAAATCTAGAGGGATGCAGAATTGTTTTCCAAATGTTTCTCTACTGCCTATCTTTAACATAACCCCTTTCATTTTCCGCCTTTTTAAACCCGTGCTTAGGGGGTTTGGGCCTTTTTTATTCCCCCGAAATTTTCTTTTTTTTTAGGCAGCCCTAGATCAGAATAGAGGGCAAAAAAGTCTGCCCCCGCCAGTTTCAAAGGGCTTTTCTTCCCCTTTCCCTCCGTTTTTATTGCCCATTTTTAAACCCATTTGGGCCCCGCCAAATTAGCAACAACGTACATTGGGGTCTATCGATTTTAAAATCTTTTTTGAATGAAAGTTTAGCATTTCCTGCATTAAAAACACGTCAGCGCCAAGATCAGGGGAAATTTTAATATTAAAACTTGCCCGGGCTTTAACTGTTGATGGAGTATTTTCACTAATTACAGTCTGTTTATCCTTTTTTTCGCCCTGGGGTTCCTTTTCTTTCCCGTATGGATCGAGGTCACAACCGTATGAGTTCCTTTTTTATAAAACAAAAAAGAATAAAAATAAAAAAAAATGGGTGAAGGGTTTTGACGCAATTTATTCCGTTGGTGAAGAAGAAGAAGATGAAAAACTAGCCCCCCCATTGCCCAAAAAAGCTTGAAGGGCAGCAGCAGTCCAAGGAGTAGGATTAAGCCCAAATACCCCATTTCTAGATAGAATTGAATTTAATTTTAAAAGCCATATGAGGGGAGAAACAGCCAGAAGCACTTAAAGGGTTTTAGATTTTTAAAAAGTAAAAAATTATTTTTGGATGTAAAAACCGGTTAAAAGGGAAAAAGTGGCGGGCTTACTGCAAAGCCGGGCCCCAAACCCAGTTTTTAAGCAGGGCCACAATTCTTAGAGATTCCCTGTTGTTGACCAAAGGCTTTATTGACAATTTAAGGTCTGAAGCTGTTAGTCTTTTCATAACTTCGGGGAAGGGGTTGCCAAAACAATCGAAATACAAAACATACCTCTTCAAAATTAAATCGAACAGCAGATGAACTAAAAAGCAGAAATTGAAACAAGTTTTAATGAGGGGGAAACAATTAAAAAAAAATTGGCGATTCTCCATTGCCTATCGTGAAATCCTGGGGGTTAATGAGGCTTTACGGGGAAAAAAGGGGGGAAAAAAACAAAAATTTGGCCAAAAAAAAGGTGGGGTTAGATAGAGAGATTTGAATTTAAGAAAAATAAAAATCGCTGAAAAAAGTTTAAAAAAAATTTTGGGGGAGGGAAAAAAAGGCTTAATACCCGGGAGGGGAAAAAACAGATTTAATGCTACAAAGGGGGGCCCGGTTTTGAAGGGCGTTTTAAATAAAAAAAGCGCAGCTAGCATCACAAACAAGCAGAAAAAAGAGAAACTTAAAAAAAGGAAAAACTTTATGAAAACACAAAGCTAGTGAAAAGAAAAAGGACTTTTTCAGGGAACAGGGGGAAATTTAAAAAAGTTTTGTAATTAACAGCCCTTTTTATTTGCTTCTCTACACTCATTTTGCTATAAACCCGGCAGTGCACCCCAAAAGGGTCCCCAAACGCCCCCCAAAACCCCAAACCCGGTAAAATTGGATTAGAAAACAATTACACCATTAGCAAACTTATTAAAGAAAATTAGCAGCCCCAAAAAGGGTTGATGCTTGCCGGGGAAATAGGCAGGTTTGTTAGTTGGGTTTTGTCTACTATAGGAAAGTTCCGGGGTTTTATGGGTGACCATCTATGGACGTTAAAGGGGTGCTGCTGCTGGATTAATTTTTAGTGAAATAAAGATGGCCCCCAAACCAAATAAAAATTAAAAATAAAAACAAGGGCGTCTTTTCGCTAGGGTGACGTCAGTGTGAGGAAAATTAAAAGGGGCGGTGTGCTTTTGGGGGGCGTTTTGGGGTGTGGGCGCTTTAAAAACTGGATCGTTTTCCCCCCAGGGTTTGGTACTTTGTTTTTTTAAAAAAGGATGGAGCGGGCCCCGTGTTAAAAAAGCTTTGATTGGGGGCCCAAAATTTTTTTCGTCTCCAGCTATGAGGAATTTTAATTTTTTATAATTCGTAAAATGCCAATCTTATCTAAAGGTCTGAGGGGTTTGGGAGGGAAATCCATGCCCAAAAAAGTCAACTTTTTACCTAGCGTGTGTAAGAACGTTTTTTTACCTTTGTATGCTGGCAGGCAAATCAACGGCAGAGTTAATACCCTCTTCAAAAATTTGCTAAAATTGATTTTCTGGCCCTCAAAGGCCTGTGCTTGTGCTTTCCCCCAAAAAACACCAAAAACCCTATGTCCCTTTTGGAGTCATTGAGTCTTTGCCCTCCCGGGATTGTTAAAGGGCCCTTTACTTTTAACTAAGATAAAAGTTGCCCCGCAATTTGGAAGTTTTTGTTCCCAGGGGGTCCCAATCGAAAATTTTTTTTTCTGGGGTTTAAAATAAAGGGGTGGGCCCGGCCGGTCATAATTAAAATTTCTTTTTTTGAAACCCCCCAAAAAAACAAAGGCCCATCCCAAATTCGGTCTAACTTTTTTCTTTTAAAAACAGTTGAAGGATTAATGTTAAATTTTGTTGCAGATTCTTTTATATGAATTATTGTCCATTTGGGGTTTTAAATGGAAATTAAAAGCGTTTTCACCGGGAAAGGGGGACTTGTAGTTTAGTTAGTATTCGTCTTATGGTAATAAAAATGAAAGTTATTTGCGCCCTTTTCCAAAAAAATTTTGGGGTGGGGTTTTAAAAGGTTTTCAAAATGAAACCCCCCAGGCCAGTGGGTTTCGCAGTAAATGCCAAAAATTTTCCCGATTCTGGAAAAAAGCCATAGGGCGGGGTGACCATGCTGATGGCACTCTGTCACTCTTTTTTGGTGGATTTAAAATCTAGTTTTGTGGTTTTTCAAGTTCTGACTTGGGGAAGCCATATTAAATTTGTTACTGCAATGGTTAAAATTTCTGAAGCCAAAAGATTTGGGGTTATAAACGCCCCCCTACATTGTAAGTGCCACTTTTTGTTATATTTTTAAAAAGGTTCCCCTTTTTTTAAATGGTTTTTTTAAAAAAGTTTTAAAAAAAAAATGTACATTTTTTATAACCAAGCCAAAAAGAACTTTTGTTCTTAACGCATGGAAATTTACAATAAAGGGGCGGGGTTGTAGGGTTTTTTCTGAAAGAAAAATTGGGTTTAAAATAAAATGGATTAAAAATATCTGGGAAAAAAATAAAATAACTGGGTGGAATTTTTTAAGGACGAACAAAAGGGAAGCAAATTTAAAAAATTTAAAAATACAGATTTGGCTACTACAACTTTTTTTCTTTAAGAGAAGTAAATTTTGCGAATTTTTGGGATATTTTTAAAAATTAATGAGGCAAATCTTGATAATTTTCTAAAGTAATTTTTCCCAAAATTTTAAGAAAAAAAAAGGGGGTATGTTTTTCCTGAAAACCCTTTTTCGAAATTTTTGGGTTTTTTTAATAGTGGCGAAACAATGCTTTTGCCACACACGGCCTTGAGAATGGGGCAATTTAAAATATTTAGGTAATAGACCCCCCCGATTTTCCGTAAACCCCAAATTTTTTATTGCATTTACAACAGCAAAAAAAAAGATACTTAAATTTTTTTAATGGCTATCCATCTACAGTTTTTACGAGCGCTGCCATCAATTAAAAGGCCCGTGTTTTTTCGATTATCAGTTATATGGTTTGGCGGAAAAAAGCCAATTTAAAAAAATTAATTGAGGGGTCTATAAAAAAAATTGGATTAAAAAAAATAATCCCAAATTGGAAAGCCAATTTTGTTTTGATTTATTAATAGTGCTGGAAGAAAAGATAAAAATTTTGAAAAGTGGGAGGGCTCAGTCCCGCGGAGTCAATAGCCTGGAAGTAGATGGGCGGAAATGTAAGCCAATTTTGATTTTTTTGTCCCTGGGAGAATTTTTTAAAAAACTAAAGTTTTACGATCACCAAAACTTATCTTTTTCACGTAAGCCCCCCCTTTTTAAAAAACTGATTACGTCAATTTTAAGGTTTTTGCGGTTAAATTTTTTTTGTGAAACGGGTGTTTGATTTTGGGCCCAAAAATTTGCATGAGAAGGACGTGATTTTTTATGTGAAAAGGGGGGGTTTTTGTGGGAAAATAAGATGGGTTTGGGCTTGGAAAGAAATATTTACAATTTTCTCCCCCCCCCCCCCCCGGGTTTTAAACTTTTTCCCTTCTGGGACTCCTGACTTAGAGAAAAATTTTTGGGGGTTTAGGGTGGATGTTGGGGGTTTTTGTATTTTTGTGGCTTCGAGAAAGTTGTTGACTTTGAAAAAAGTTGTGGTTTTTTAAGATGTGGTTTAAGGTTTGAGGTTTTTTGTGTCAGAATTTTTTTGTCAAAAACACTGTGTTGCACCCGGTGGTTTAAAAATTTGGGTTTTTGATTTAGTTTGGGAAAATTTTTAAAACGGTGGAAGGTTAGGGAAAGGGATCCCCCTTTTATTTTAAAGCCGGGTCCCCGACCCGGGGAAATCTTTGAACATTCAGCGAGCCTGCCGCCCTTAGGCAACTAAAGTCCCTTTAATCTTGTAACAAAGGGTCAAAACGATTTTTTGTTTTCTCCCTTTGTGTTCTTTCGAAGTGGAAAAACGTGCATCAGTTGATCACTGGGGGGGGTTACGGCAGGCAGAAGGAAAGGAGAGAGAAGAAGTTTCCCCACCCTGTTACACAAACACACACCCACACACACAACCACACACACACACACACACACACACAAGGGGGAGAGAGAGAGAGAGAGAGAAGGGGGAAGAGAGGGGAGGGGAGAGAGGAGAGAGAGAAGGGGAGAGAGAGAGAGAGAGGATGTTTTTTAAAAAGTGTTTTTCAGGGCAACACACACCCCAGAGAGAGGAAATTTCCTACTTGTTACAGTCAGACACACGACACAGGAGAGGAAAGTTCCCAAAGTTTACCCCGTAGACAGACAGAGAGGGGTTTTCCCCACTGGGGGTTTTCATTTAGACAGACAGAGAGAGGGTGTTCCCCACTGTGTTACGTCAACAGACAAAAGGAAGTTCCCCCACTGTGTTACAGTCAGACAGAAGAGAGGATGTTCCTCACTGTGTTACAAACGACAGACCCAGAGAGAGGATGTTTCCCAATGTGTTTCCCGTCAGAAAAAGCAGAAAGAGAAAATGGTTCCCCACTTTTTAAAGTCAGACAGAAAAAGAGAGGAAGTTCCTCACTGGGTTTTCAGCAGACACACGAACAGGCAAGACAGACAGAAAGAAGAGAGAGAGAAAAGAGAAGAGGGGAGAGAGGGGAGAGGGGGGAGAGAGAGGGGAGAGGGGGAGAGAGGGGTGTTCCCCCCGTGTTACAAAACAGACAGAAGGAAGTTCTTCGTGTTTTTCCCAAACCAAAACAGACCAGAGAGGGAAAAATTTTTTCAAATGTGTTACCCCCTCCCCCAGCAGAGAGAGAAGATTTTCCCCACTGTATTACAATCCCAAAGACAGAGAGAGAGGGTGTTCCTCACTGTGTTTTCAGTCAGACGACAGAGAAAGGATGTTCCTCACCCGTGTTAAAAAATCAGACAGAGAGGATGTTTCTTCTGTGTTCCCCCCCAGACAGAAAAGGGGGGAGGATTTTCCCACTGTGTTACAACGACAAAAAGGGGAGATAGGTGTTCACACTGGGGTTTCAGTCAGAAAAAAAGAGAGAGAGGGTTTCCTCACTGTGTTAAAAGTCAGACAGACTAAAACAGGGGGATGTTTTTCTGTGTTTTCAGTCAGACAGAAGGAGAGGATGTTCGTCACTGTGTTACAATAAACAGAAGGGAGGGAGGATGTTCCCCAATGTTTTATTCAGACAGAAGGGGAAAAGGGGAAAAATTTCCCCACTGTGTTACAGTCAGACAACAGGAGAGAAAGGAAGTTTTTCCCCCGTTTTTCAAATCTGACAGAAAGGGGAGCGAGGAAGTTTCCCCCCCTGTGTTTCAGTCAGAGGCAGAAAAGAAAGGGGAAAAAAATGTTCCTAAATGTTTTTGAGTTTTGCCCTTTTTTGTGTTTGTGTGTGTGTGTGTGTTGTGTGTGTGTGTGGTGTGTGTGTGTGTGTGTGTGTGGGGTCTGGGTCTGTGTCTGTTCTGGCGTTTGGGGGGGCTCCCTTCTGCCTTTTTAAATATTGTATCCCCTTTAGGGAATTGGAGGGGCGTGGGGGTGGGGGTTGGTTTTTTTTCTTCTTCCCCAAAATTTTGTCGAGCTTTTTTTCATATAAGTCATGTGTGTGGGGGGTGTGGGGTGGCGGTGTGTGGGGGGGGTTGTGGGGGGGGGGGGGGGGGGAGGATAGAGTGGGGGGGGGGTTTTGGGGTTGTGCATCTGTTTTTGTGGGTTGCTTTGTTTACCTATTGTTTTTGATGCCTTTTTCCCCAAAAATTTTGCAATGTTTATGGAAACTTTTAATTTTTTCCCTGTATTGTAAAACGCTCTGAGGAAGTTTCTCTCATCGAAAACGCTAAAAAGCTCATTTATTATTGTTATTTTTTTTATTATTAAATTTTTATTATTATATTTAAAATTTTTAATTTTTTTTTATTATTATTACCGTCAGACCCGAAGGAGAGCGAGGGAGTTCCCCACTGTGTTCAGTCAGACAGGGCAAAGAAAAAGGTTTTCCTCAAAGTTTTTCCGTCAAAACAGAAAGGGGAAACGAGGATGTTTTTCATGTTTTTTAAAACTAAAAAAACCCCCCTATAGAGGAAAGTATCTCACTGTGAAAAAGTCGACAGACAGAAAGAAAAGGGGTTTCCTGGGCTGTGTTTCCGTCAGACAGACAGAGGGAGAGGGTTTTTTCTTTAGACAGAAAGGAAAGGATGTTTCCCCCCGGGTTTTCAGTCAAACAGAAGGGGAAGTGGATGTTCCTCCCACTGTCCCTTTTTGTCAACAGACAGAGAGGATGGTTTTCCCCACAGAGAAAGAGGGTGTTCCCCACTGTTTATACGTCAGACGGACAGAGAAAAAAGAGGATGTTTTCCCCAATGTGTTTCAGTTTTGAAAAGACAGAGAGAGGATGTTCCCACTGTGAAAAGTCAGACAGAAGGAAAAGGGAAGGAGTCCGGGCTGTGTTAAAAAGTAGGGGCAGACAGAGAGAGGGTGTTTTCCCCACTGTGTTCCGACAGGGAAGGGAAAACCGACCGACAGAGAGAGAAAGGAAAAAGTTTCCTTTTAAATTTTGTTACAGTCAACAGACAGAGAGAGGATGTTCCTCACTGTGTTTTTCAGACCGACCGAAAAGAGAGACAAAACGAGAGGATTTCCTCCCCTGTGAACACAGGGCAGGACAGACAGGGGAAGAGAGAGGATGTTCCTCACTGTGTTACAGTCGACAACAGGGGAGAGAGAGGAAGTTCCTCACTCTTTTAACCCAAACAGAGAGAGAGAAGGAGAGAGAGGAAGAGAGAGGGGAAAAGGAGAGAGAGAGAAGGAGAGAGGGATGTTCCTCACTGTGTTACAGTCGGGGCAGACCGAGAGAGAGGGTTTTCCCCACTTGTTACCCCTCCGACAGACAGAGAGAGGGGGTGTTCCTCACTGGTTTTTCAGTCAGAGTGAACGAGAGGGGGATGTTCCTCAAATGTCTTACAATCGAAAAACAGAGAAAAGAGAGAGAAGAGGGGAGAGAGAGAGAGAAGAGAGAAGAAAGAGAGAGAGAGAGGGAGAGGGGGGGTTTCCCCACTGTGTTATATTTAGGGCAGCAGAGAAAATGTTCCGCACTGTGTTACAGTCAGACCGACAGAAAAAGGATTTCCCCCCCTGTGTTACGTCGTCGACAGAGGGGAATGTTCCCCACTGTGGGTTCAGTCAGACAAACAGACACAGAGAGAGGATGTTCCTCACTGTGTTACAATCAGACAGACAGAGAGAGAGGATGTTCCTCACTGTGTTTCAATCAGACAGACACAGAGAGAGGATGTTTCTCACTGTGTTTACAGTCAGACAGATCAGAGAGAAAAAGATGTTCCTCACTGTGTTACAGTCAGACAGACAGAGAGAGAGGATGTTACGCACTGTGTTACAATCAGACAGACACAGAGAGAGGATGTTCCTCACTGTGTTACAGTCAGACAGACAGAGAGAGAGGATGTTACTCACTGTGTTACAATCAGACAAAAGGAGAGAGAGGATGTTCCTCACTGTGTTATACACAGGCAGAGAGAGATAGAGAGGATGTTCCTCACTGTGTTACAATCAGACAGAAGGAGAGAGAGGATGTTCCTCACTGTGTTACAGTCAGACACACAGATACAGAGAGAGGATGTTCCTCACTGTATTACAATCAGACAGACAGAGAGAGAGAATGTTCCTCACTGTGTTACAATCAGACAGACAGAGAGAGAGGATGTTCCTCACTGTGTTACAGTCAGACAGACAGAGAGAGAGGATGTTTACTCACTGTGTTACAATCAGAGAGACACAGAGAGAGGATGTTCCTCACTGTGTTACAGTCAGACAGACACAGAGAGAGGATGTTACTCACTGTGTTACAATCAGACAGACACAGAGAGATGATGTTACTCACTGTGTTACAATCAGACAGACACAGGCAGAGAGAGAGATAGAGAGGATGTTCCTCACTGTGTTACAATCAGACAGACAGACAGAGAGAGGATGTTCCTCACGTGTTACAATCAGACAGACAGACAGACAGAGGATGTTCCTCACTGTGTTACAATCAGACAGACAGACAGACAGACAGAGAGAGAGGATGTTCCCTACTGTTACAATCAGACAGAAGGAGAGAGAGGATGTTCCTCACTGTGTTACAATCAGACAGACAGACAGAGAGAGGATGTTCCTCACTGTGTTAGAGTCAGACAGACAGAGAGAGAGGATGTTCCTCACTGTGTTAGAGTCAGACAGACAGAGGGAGAGGATGTTCCTCACTGTGTTGCAGTCGGACTGAAGGAGAGGATGTTTCCTCACTGTGTTACAGTCGGACTGAAGGAGAGAGAGGATGTTCCTCAGTGTGTTACAGTCGGACAGAAGGAGAGAGAGGATGTTCCCCACTATGTTATAGTCAGACAGAAAGACAGAGAGGATGTTCCTTACTGTGTTACAGTCAGACAGAAGAAGAGAGAGATGATGTTCCCCACTGTGTTACAGTCAGACAGAAGAGAGAGGATGTTTCTCATTTTGTTACAGTCAGACAGAAGGAGAGAGAGGATGTTACTCACTGTGTTACAGTCAGACAGACAGAGAGAGAGGATGTTCCTCACTTTGTTACAGTCAGACAGACAGAGAGAGAGGTCTCACTGTGTTACAGTCGACAGACAGACAGACAGAGAGAGGATGTTCCTCACTGTGTTACAGTCAGACAGACAGAGAGAGAGGATGTTCCTCACTGTGTTACAGTCAGACAGACAGAGAAAGAGGATGTTCCTCACTGTGATACAGTCAGACATAAGGAGAGAGAGGATTTTCCTCACTGTGTTACAGTCAGACAGAAACAGAGGGAGGATGTCAACGATATGGAGAGCACTGCTGACGCTGCTGATGCTGGCGGTGGTGCTGGAGATGGGGGACGTGGGGCAGGTGACGGCCACGGTGCGCTGTGCGTCTTGTGAGGGGGTGAACTGCGTGCCCCTCCCCGGGCTGTCAGCTGGGCAGACGACCCTGCTCATGCTGCCACGAGTGCAGGGTCAGGGGAGGGCGGAGAGCGCGGACCCTTCACACCCGAGTGAGTAGGAGAGAGAGAGAGAGAGAGAGATGAGAGGAGAGAGAGAGAGAGAGAGAGAGAGAGAGAGAGAGAGAGAGAGGAGGGAGAGAGGTGGTAGAACTGATTTACTGCAGCAATCATCAGGGTCTCTAAAATTGCTGTCTGGACGGACAAACAAGAAGACTGTCAAGAAAGTCGGAAACGGTGTAGACAACCCTCGGTTTGAAACTGACACGTTCGTGTGCATGATCTTGGTTGACATGACAACGTCAACGATCAAATTAACTGTACGATGCCCTCGGTGTTGTCGAGTGTGTGCTGAGATACAGAGGGGCGAGGATGAATGCTTTGCCTTCCGCTGGTTAGAGTTCCATTGTGCACAGTAAAGGCAGTCACCATTTCCCGGTGATCTGATCAGCTCCCTGTCAGTGTCCTGTTTGCAGGTTGATTGATATTCTAAATAGTCAACTTTGAAGCACAGACAGACAGACCAGACACACACCCACACACTCACACACACACACACACACACACACACACCACACACACACACACACACACACACACACGTGCGCATTGTTACCACACACACACACCACACACACACACACAACACCACACACACTCACACACACACACACACACACACACACACACACACACATCACAACACACACATCCAACACACACAACACACACACACACACCACACACACCACACACCACACGCCACCACGCACGCACGCACGCACGCACGCACACACACACACACACACACACACACACACACACACACACACACGCATGCACGCACGCACGCACGCACGCACTCATGCACCAGTCCGGTCACTGGCAAAATAATGCATGCTGGGCCGAACTGGGTGAGAAAAAGTACAACGGCCAGTCAGCTGAGCAAGGCTGTAGTGGCACGTTGTGTGACAGTGATCTCACAACAGATTAGTGACACGTTGTGTGACAGTGATCTCACAACAGATTAGTGACACGTTGTGTGACAGTGATCTCACAACAGATTAGTGACACGTTGTGTGACAGTGATCTCACACAATCAGATTTAGTGACCACGTGGCTGTGACAGTGATACAAGATTAGTGATCGTGGTGACAGTGATTACAACGATTAGTGACACGTTGTGTGACAGTGATCTCCAACAGATAGTGACACGTTGTGTGACAGTGATTCACAACAGATTAGTGACACGTTGTGTGACAGTGATCTCACAACAGATTAGTGACACGTTGTGTGACAGTGATCTCACAACAGATTAGTGACACGTTGTGTGACAGTGATCTCACAACAGATTAGTGACACGTTGTGTGACAGTGATCTCACAAACAGATTAGTGACACGTTGTGTGACAGTGATCTCACAACAGATTAGTAGCACGTTGTGTGACAGTGACTCACAACAGATTAGTAGACACGTTGTGTGACAGTGATCTCACAACAGATTAGTAGCACGTTGTGTGACAGTGATCTCACAACAGATTAGTAGCACGTTGTGTGACAGTGATCCACAACAGTTTTAGCACTTGTGACAGTGATCACAAAGATTAGTGGCACGCTGTGTGACAGGATCTCACAACAGATTAGTAGCACATTGTGTGACAGTGATCTCACAACAGATTAGAAGCACGTTGTATGACAGTGATCTCACAACAGATTAGTAGCACGTTGTGTGACAGTGATCTCACAACAGATTAGTGGCACGTTGTGTGACAGTGATCTCACAACAGATTAGTGGCACGTTGTGTGACAGTGATCTCACAACAGATTAGTAGCACTTTGTGTGACAGTGATTCACAACTTATTAGTGGCACGTTGTGTGACAGTGATCCCACAACAGATTAGTGGGCACGTTGTTTGACTGTGATTTCACAACAGATTAGTGGCACGTTGTGTCACAGTGATCCCAAAACAGATTAGTGGTACGTTGTGTGACAGTGATCCCACAACAGATTGGTAGCACGTTGTATGACAGTGATCTCACAACAGATCGGTGGCACTTTGTGTGACAGTGATCCCACAACAGATTGGTAGCACGTTGTATGACGTGATCTCACAACAGATCGGTGGCACGTGTGTGGACAGTGAACTCACAACACATTAGTGGCACGCTGTGTAACAGTGATCCCAAAACGATTAATGGCACGTTGTGTGACAGTGATCCCACAACAGATTAGTGCCCCTTGTGTGAAGCGATCCACAACAGATTAGTAGCACGTTGTGTGACAGCGATCTAACAACAGATTAGTGGCAAGTTGTGTGACAGTGATCCATAGCAGATTTGTGGCACTTGAGTGACAGTAATCCACAACAGATTAGTGGCACGCTGTGTAGCACAACAGATTGTACCACGCTATGCTAAACACAACAAATTAGTAGCACGCTGTGGAACACCATACATTAGTGACACGCTTGTGTGACAGTGATCCCACAACAGATTAGTGGCACGCTGTGTGACAGTGATCCACAACAGATTAGTGGCACGCTGTCTGACAGTGATCCCACAACAGATTAGTGCACGCTGTGTAACACAACAGATTAGTAGCACGCTGTATAACACAATAGATTAGTAGCATGCTGATTAGTGGCACGTTGTGTGACAGTGATCCCACAACAGATTAGTAGCACTCTGTGTAACAGTGATCCCACAACAGATTAGTGGCACGCTGTGTGACACAACAGATTAGTAGGCACGTTGTGTGACAGTGATCCCAAGCAGATTAGTAGCACGTTGTGTGACAGTGATCCCACAAAGATTAGTAGCACGTTGTGTGACAGTGATCCCACTTATAGATTAGTGACACGTTGTGTGACAGTGATCTCACAACAGATTAGTGACACGTTGTGTGACAGTGATCCCACAACAGATTAGTGGCACGTTGTGTGACAGTGATCCCACAACAGATTAGTGGCACGTTGTGTGACAGTGATCCCACAACAGATTAGTGGCACGTTGTGTGACAGTGATCCCACAACAGATTAGTGGCACGTTGTGTGACAGTGATCCACAACAGATTAGTGACACGTTGTGTGACAGTGATCCACAACAGATTAGTGGCACGTTGTGTGACAGTGATCCCACAACAGATTAGTGGCACGTTGTGTGACAGTGATCCCACAACAGATTAGTGGCACGCTGTGTAACACAAAGATTAGTAGCGCGCTGTGAACACAATAGATTAGTAGCACATGATTAGTGGCACGTTGTGTGACAGTGATCCACAACAGATTAGGGCCGCTGTATAACACAACAGATAGTACACGCTGTGTAACACAAAAGATGAGTAGCATGCTGTATAACCAACAGTGATCCCACAACAGATTAGTGGGACGTTGTGTGCAGTGATCCCACAACAGATTAGTAGCACGTTGTGTGACAGTGATCCCACAACAGATTGGTGACCTTCGCGAACGACGAGGACTTCGTCCAAAGCCAACAGTGAAAAAATGGTAGCGAGATACTGATCCTCTCTGCTGTTTGGTGTGTCAACAGGTGTGAATCTCACCTGGTATGCCATACCTACGATGGTCAGCTGTCGTAGGTCGGCCTTCAGTGGACAGTCTGTCAGCGGCAGGTGTGTTCAGAGCACGGCAGTACCCACCCATCTGCTCGTCTGCAGGAAATCGGGTAGGTGCTTGTCGACTTTATATCATTGGTGTTGTGGAGTGAACCCATTGCTTTGTCTCAGAATGTTTTCGAACGGTGATACAGTGGTGTGTGTGTGGTGGTTGTGTGTGTGTTTGTGCGTGTGTGTGTGTGTGTGTGTGTGTGTGTGTGTGTGTGTGTGTTGTGCGTGCGTGTGTGCGTGCGTGCGTGCGTGCGTGCGTGAGGAGCGTGTGTGTGGTGTGTGTGTGTGTGTGTGTTGTGTGTGTGTGTGTGCGCGCGTGTTGGGGTGTGTGTTAGAGAAGAGAGAGAGCGAAGAGCGAGAGAGAGAGAGAAAGAGAGGGGAAGAGAGCGAGTGCGCACGCACATGTGTGGGGTGTGTGTGTGTTGTGTGTGTGTGTGTGTAAGTTGCGAAATGTGTGTGTACAGTCTTTCGCGGTCGACTGGGCTATAAAATGTTTTGAAATGGAGCAAAAGAGAAGAGAGGCGTGGAAGGGGGATGGAGGAGGGGGGGGGGGGGGGGGAGGGGGGGTGGCAAGTGTGGAGAGGTTGGGGAAGAGGCAGATTGTGTGGCTTTCTATGAATGTATTCATGCGCACACACGTTGTGTGTGTTTTTGGTTGTGGTGTGTGTGTGTGTGTGTGGTGTGTGTGTGTGGGGTGTGTGTTGTGTGTGTGGCTCGCACGCGCGCGTGTGTGTATGTGTGTGTCCACGTATGTGGTGTGTGTGTGTGTGTGTGTGTGTGTGTGTGTGTGTGTGTGTGTGTGTGTGTGTACTTTTCTCTGTGTGTGTCTTGAGTGAATCTCCATTTCAGCATTGGTGTATCCGTAAACTGTGTTTTTGTTTTAGCCTTCTACTTAATTCTGTTTCTCTCTACAATCATCATTAATTTCATTGCAGAAAATAGGCATGAAGCCGGCCATACAAGACACAGGAAAACAGGAAATTAGACTAAAGTTTCATGGTTTCCTTTACCAGAAAAAAAGTGAAATGTGTTTCTGTTAATATGAACTTTTCTGAAACTCTATAAAACTTTTCATGACTTCACCAACGCACGAGAGATTTGTTTTCTCCTACTTGTTTTGTCTGTAATTGTAATTATGTAAGAGAAACAACATAAAGTAAAAACCTAGCCAATATAAAAAAGGACGTTTACAAATAAAATGTATAATGGTTAAAACAGCCGATTAGTGTTGTGTGGTCTTTTTTGTCTTTCATTAACACACACACACACACACACCACACACACACACCACCACACACACACACACACACATACCACACGCGCGCGCGCGTGCGTGCACAAACACATGGTCACAGAAAGACGTTTAATCAAATTTATTAGCACAGTTTGTTCCTCATAAAAACAACTTTACACATTCTGCTCGGAATCACCGAACAGCACCCCTAAAACGGACAGAACGAAACTAGTCAACATTGTTAAGTGATGTGTAAATAACAACGACCGAAAGAACATGACAAGTGACTATGGAAGAGCGAGAGAGAGAGAGAGAGAGAGAGAGAGAGAGAGAGAGAGAGGAGAGAGAGAGAGAGAGAGAGAGAGAGAGAGAAAGGACTGAGGAAGGGAGGGACAGAGAGAGAGAGAGAGAGAGAGAGAGAGAGAGAGAGAGAGAGAGAGAGAGAGAGAGAGAGAGAGAGAGAGAGAACTTGTGAACACAAATCTACAAATGCTTTTAAGTGCAACATGTATGTTTTAAAAACAGTAAAAGACAAACGAATTCATACACTCCACGCGTACAGTTAAAGGAAAAATCGCCAAAGAACATTCTCCGTTTTTAATACGGCAATAAAATGGTATGGCTAACCATCCTAGGTGTCGTTTATATTTACATTCCACGCCTCTTATATAATTGTGACTGATTTTGAGAAAACCGACTTCCGTTATGATTAGATTCGTGATATTGATGCGATTCACTAGGTACGGCGCTAAATATTTCTAACACAAAAATGGGTTACTTGTGGACGTCCACAATACTTCTGAAAAGAACCACAAGTATGTAGAAACAAAAGAACCACAAGTATGTAGAAACAAAAGAACCACAAGTATGTAGAAAACAAAAGAACCACAAGTATGTAGAAGCAAAAGAAGCCAGCCCGCCACCAGGTTCTTGCTATTGACAAGTGCTGTGGGAAAGTTGCCTTCCTTTCCACGCTCAACACACTGTAGGGCAAGTTCGATTTGTTTTCAAGAAAGCTGAAGCCGCAGTGAATTCTGGGAAGCACCTAAATGCAAGTACGAAAAAAAAGTAGGCCCTTCCATCTTCTTGTTCGCATACAAAGATCCTCTTTGAAAAAAGTGAGCCCAGGCTCTGCTCCTTCCTGTTCTCATTGTTTGTCCTGTGAAGTCCAGGCCCACATGTCACTTAAACACTCACTCTCAGCGGCCGCCACAGTAAACGTCGTGAAATCCGAGCTATGCTTGGACTCAGGTTTGAAATAGATACGGGAAAACACCTCTAGGGACAATGAGATAACACGCATGGACCGCAGGGAGGATCCTTTTACACGTGTGTCTCTTTCTCTATCCGCTGATAGAACAACCTCTGCCCCTAAAACTTCGCTCAGAATTTTTTCTTGCAGCTTCAAGCAATCTCCGAGAAATTCCCCAGGTTTGCTTTTTGAAAATTTATTTTTACAATTATGCTGTTTTTGCTGCTTCCTTAGCCACTGGGGAGAAGAATTTAAGGCATGTGTATTTGAAGCGCAGAGCAAGTGTCTTGACGTACGACATGTGAACTCAGAACCACGTCTTGCCTACAGGAAGTACTCATCACGTGGGAAGGTGGCGCGGTGGATGAAGCACGCGACTAAGATGCGAGATAACTCCATGTTCGTGGTTCGGGCATGACGCGGGGTGGCTTTTACTTTTCTCTTCTCGCCCTTTCCACTGGATTTTAAGCAGCGGCCAGATTCGTGTGTGTGTGTGTGTGTGTGTGTGTGTGTGTGGTGTGTGTGTGTGTGTATGGTGTGTGTGTGTGTGTGTGTGTGTGTGTGTGTGTGTGTGTGTGGGGTGTGTGTGTGAAGAGAGAGAGAGAGAGAGAGAGAGAGAGAGAGAGAGAAGAGGAGAGAGAGAGGAGAGAGTTACGAATGATCGGAGGAGACATAGACCAATGTCCTGTGTTTAGCGTGCAAGTAGTAACGTAGCGCACGTAATGGCACCCACTGCAACATGGAAGTTAAATTTCCGTCAGAGAAAAGAGAGAGAGAGAGAGAGAGGAGAGAGAGAGAAGAAAGAGAGCATAAAGCCACTGGATAGTAGCCATACACTGATGGGAACAGAATCAGGGAATTTCACACAGAGGATACGCTGCGACAATGGTGAGACCAAGGGTGTACGACTAGTAGAACACTACTTTGGTACGAATGATTTCAATAAACCGGGACGTATTGTCGCTCTCTTTCCATACATTATAAAAACATATATATGTGGCCACACGTTCTGTGGTAGAGATGTGTTTCCATTACCATCTTCATTACAATATTAAGCATGCGTATTTGAAGCGCAGAGCAAGTGTCTTGACGTACGACATGTGAACTCAGAACCACGTCTTGCCTACAGGAAGTATCATCACGTGGGAACGATGGCGCACGTGCATTCCAGAACACAAGAATAGCTTTTTTTTGTTTTTTGTTGTTTTTTTTTTAATCAGCATCATCAGTGAAGGTTCACATCATCACCGAAAGTTTTAGTGTTCCTATGGCCCAAAGCTATCGTTGAAGGAGTAAGATGTTGGTTATAACAAGATATGTGTGTGTGTGTGTGTTGTGTGTGTGTGTATGTGTGTGTGTGTGTGTGTGTGTGTGTGTGTGTGTGTGTGTGTGTGTGTGGGGGGGAGAGAGAGAGAGGAGAGAGAGAGAGAGAGAGAGAGGAGAGAGAGAGAGAGAAAAGAGAGATTACGAATGATCGTGGGAAGCAGCATTGCGACGGCGGGCCATGTCACTCCTCTCTGTGCTTTACCTCCCGTTGCCCAAAGACAAAACAAGTATCCGTTTACAAACTGTTGGACTATGGGACAATACATTACAACGAGTGGAGAATGTTGTCACCCAAAAGGTGTAGGTCAGATGCTAATACATCTTAAGCGCCAGTAAAATAACAAACTTGAACGAATCACGTGGCTGCATACACACACACACACACACACACACCACACACACACACACACACCACACACACACATGAGAACAATGATTTATATATATAATATATATATATATATATATATATATATATATATATATATATATATATATATATATATATTATATATGTGATGATGAACAATGATTCATTCAACGCCTTCCTTGCGCTGAACTCTGAAGCGATCAAAGCCAAGTGAATTTTCGTTGTCCTATTTGTTTGTATCTTGCCTGAAGAAGACCTGAGAGGTCGAAATGCGTCATGTTTTGTCTTGTGACTCGTTTGTCAACGTTTCTCTGGGCGGTTCGCTAACAGTTATTTAAGATTTATACATATATATATATGTAAGTAAAAGATAAGATAAGAGAAAAAAAAACAAGGTTAAAACAATCTAGATTCTAACCCGGCTTCTCTCCGTTTGAAATCACTTAATCTTGCATACAAACAAGATGAACGTTGTCTTCAATGGTGAAAGGTCAAAGATTAAATCTTCTTCTTGAGTTATGTTCAGCATTAGCCATTGTACCCGCGTCCCTAGCGTAGTCAGTTATCCCACTGCGCAACAGACCCGCTGCCTTGTCCATTCTAACCGCGTTGCACCGTGCACTGCACCACTGCACCTCGCTGAACACCTCCTTTGGCTAAATCAACAACAACGAACACCGTTTTTCATAACAGTGGATGGAGTATGGCTGCCTTAATGGCGGGATAAAAAAGGGTCATACACACAAAACTCCACTGCCTGGCTATACAGGGAGTGTCCGCAGGAAGAAAGAAAAAGAATAACAGTGGATGACATAGGAAAGAGCTGTAGGGTACAAGGGATAGAGAATGGATGCGTAGTATCGTTTCTTTCCGTCTCCATTGTGTGCCGCGCGCCCCCGCACACAAACTGCAAACTCATTGTTTGTGGATTTTATAAAAAGAAACACAATAGGAACCGTCTTGAATACAGTTGAATTAAACCTTACGTCCCGCTCTCACTTCCTAGCCTATGCACATATTTTCACACACACATACACATGTGCGCGCGCACACAAACACACTCACTCACTCACTGAGTAAAGCCCGCATAAAAACGAAAAGCTAGTCGAAAAACAAAACAGCTTTTCCTGCTTAGAATCAAAGTAAAAGCTCTCTTATTGAGGTTTAACGCTTTTCTTTAATCTTGAGCTTGTTGCTTGGAAAACAAATACTGCAAGCAAATTATAAAGCGCGTATGAAGTGAACAATGTTCTTGCGTCATATTTTCTTATGTGGTAAGAAACACACCAGCATCTGCCACAGTCTTTCAAATAAAGGTCATTTTAAAAAGACTTCCAAGGGCTAATGATGACAAATCAGTATCTTCGGACCGATATCTTGTGTACTGCTTTCTTTCTTCGGTGGCTGAATTCTAATATTGTATGTCTACATAGCTTTTCACCTAGTCCTCTCACTGTCTCCTCCCTAACTTCCAGTAAAAAGACATTAAACCAAAGTGTGAACACACACTGCAATGTATTAATTGCACAGACCACAAACACGCACACGTGTGTACGCGCGCGCCAATTACTTCCCCAGAAACAACACACACACACACACACACACACACACACACACACCACACACACACACACACACACACACACTACAGTGTATTTCAGGAGTAAACGCATAGTCAGACAGTCGTTGGTGAAAAACCAGCATTAATGGAATCAAGCAGTACCACCTGTATCTGGTACAAGCAACCTGTACCACCTATACCTGCCACCTTTCTACCCAACAGCATTCAATAGTTATGAGTATAAAAAAAAATCATTAATCGACTTTTTCTCGCTTTTCTATGATGGATTATTATTTTAAAAATGCATTCTTCCTTGGAGCCTACGGCAATTTTCCTTCTCATTTTCCTCCTCCAATACACACAACAGTCACACATTTAAAACATTGTTAAATTTTTTTAAAAGAAGAAATGAACTGAATGACAAAAAATGTTTCTGTGTTTTCTCACATACATTGAGAATGAAATTTGTTGTCATGGAAATGTGAAAACAAGATCATTCGACAAAATACTGACTACCGATTAAGCGTGTCAATATAATACATGTAGAGAAATGCAAAATAATTAAAAGAAACACATTTTGCAATATATTGATTTCTGTCTTGAAATCATGCTTTTCTGTTCCTATTGCCTCTTTTTGACGAAAAGTGCAAACAAATAGCTTGAATTCTGCGTGAATAAAAAGCCAGAGAAGGGCTGGGATTGGGATGTTACTGATGATTGTAGACAACATTTTGTCATTACTTTCCTTCTGCTGAACAGACCACACGTCACCATGGCAGCGAGTGAGGCTCCCCATCCAAATCCCCAGGACGTAGCACACAAGAGAGGAACTAGCCTCCGTGTCCCTCTCCCTCCCATTCAAATACAAACACCTTTGGTAACGGACGCAGGTAACAAGCTAGAGATACTAGTCCATTTACACACACACACACAACACACAACACACACACACACACACACACACACACACAATTGTATACAATCCTAAAAGAGCCGAAAAAAATCTATACGTCTGTAAACACTTGCAACTTAAACACCCTTAGATGCTTGAGCGTCAAAACCCCAGACACACGTGCGCGTTGGTTCAATCAGTCAATTCATAAGAGATGACTAGATAATTAGACGTATGAAAAAAGAGAAAGAAAAAGAAAAAGAAAAGAAAAAAAAAAACAGAAAAAGAAATAGCTGAAATGACAAAGAACAAAAACTTTGCATCGCACACGAGTACATTTTGGAAGAAAAAAACAAGAGCCCTCTTCTTAAATTCTCTCATCTCAGTTATTAACTCAAAATCATGCAGTGTGGTCTCAAAACTTAGCGGATATGGTGTACGTATATGGACTAGTCCGCACGCAATGACGCCTCCTTGATGAAACTGAAACTGAAAAAAACAAGACCCAAACTGAAAGACCTACAACTACAGAAAATTAGTGTCTTAATCTAACGAAATCGGATGTAATGCAGATGTTCTTTTAAACCATATTTTAGGATTCACTTTAAAACTCAGCTCAGCATATTGTCTCGATGGCAGTGGGCGAGAATGAGTCAAGAACTGACCTCTCCCCCCCCCCCCCCCCCCCCCCCCCCCCACCATCTCTCCCCCCCGCATCCAGCCCCGTTTGCGATAAAAAAAAAAAATCTGAATTCCGCGGAACAGAAAATGAAGCACCCCTCTCCTCTAAAGAAAATGGGGAAATACGTTAAAAAAAGAAAATGACTCTGAAATGACAATCGGCAAGTACTTGTAGACAAAAAACTTTCCCACCCCAAAAAAACCCCCCTCTCTCCCCCCCAGAAGGGGAAAATTTCTTGAAAGGGTTTTTATCCCGAAGAAAAA
>CM031604.1:46346565-46387425 GCA_018398815.1 Conus ventricosus | reverse complement strand
ATCATATTTTGCTCCAGTTTTAAAGTAATCGTTTGAACCAAAGACGCAAAGCCGTTCTACATTGTAACTGTTACTACATTGTTGTCATTAGTATCATGGTTATCATGGTTATCACCGTCATTATCATCAGTATTAAAAGGAAACTGATCTAACCAGAAACATAAAGCTCGGCGAAAATACCACTCTGTGCTGTTTGCAAAGAGGAAAAAAGTAAATAACTGACAAAAGCGGTGTTGGTTTTGAAGTGGAAAATCAAATTATGTCAACAAGCTCCCCCACCCCTTCTTCATCCACCAGTAACTGTACAACAAAGAGAGCAATCATTGTTTTTCATGTTGTGCTGCTCACAACAAAAAAGTTGACCAGCCTGTGCGAATATACACGGTGCATACGCAAGTGCAACACAATTACAAAAAAAAGGAAAAAAATCAGTCCAAGTGCGGAAGAATCAAACACACAAAGACTTAATCAAGAAAGAACGGAGACAATCTACATACAAATAGTAAGAGTGACAATTCATTACACAGGCGTTAGGAGAATCAACACAAATTATCGTGACTGAAGAGTCAAACAAACGAACGGTTGAAGACTGGAACAAGGAAATATCTATCACGGCTTCAAACAGCCCATTTGTGCTTTACATGCCCGAAGAAACTAAGCTGTTCAAACAGTTCACAGCTCGGCCGACTGTTGAGCACAAACCAGTGGTGAAACACTCCACACACAAAAAAAGAGAAAAAAGAAAACATAGCGTTGTGTCAAGAATCGGCCCCTAACAAACGGAACTCGGCCATGTCAAAATCATGGACATTGCGGAACGTTCACAGAATCCAACAGCATCACTACACAAACACCAGCCGGCATTCAGAACCTTACATGAGCATCCGCCCTTATCAGTTGCTGTCGTCAGATGAAGTCGAGCGGAGTCAGCAACAAAATCCTGGCATGAAAGTCAGCTGTAGATATTGCTGTTGTCCTACCCATATCACTTCACCTTGTTTGTAGCCCAGACCAACGGCCGCGGCCACCGTAGATGTACCGTGTTGTGTTTTAACGACGTTCGCACCAGCTGTGGTCACAGCGTGCTGAAGTAGTTTTACACTGCCAGACGCACGCAGCTGGTCTCGGAGTTGGGCCGGCTTGTTTTTGCATCGTTTTTGAAGATTAAACAAGAGGCGTTGAAAAAATCGAGCTATTTGGACAAGTCAAGCCTGCGTCGGAATCCCAATCTCTCAACAAAAGTGTACATGCGTGTTCGTGAGAGAATCCCTTCGTCCGTTTGGAAAAATGTCGGGCTGCAGCAATGGCCACAGCAAAATGATGTTCACCGTGATGAAAAAAGAAAAAAAAATCATGGCTCTTTATGAACAAGCTATGAGATTTTCCAATGCAGCCGTCTCTCTCTCTCTCTCTCACACACACACACACACACACACACACACACACACACACACACACACACACACACACACACACACACACACACACACACACACGTGGTAAACAACACAATCAAGTTGGGAACGAAGCTACTGAATACATCTATAGCCTATCCACTCGCAGAAACAAAACCAAAACAGTCTCAAATTACTGATACCCGACGTTTTCTCTCCGTAGACGATACCTTTTATTTAAAAAAAAAAAAATCTGCTCAAGTAGTTTGAAAAAAGTTTTACTGACAGGACGTGACCATAAAGGAGTTTGAACTTTCTGCTGTAACTTTTACACATCCTCAAATGGAATCCTGTGTTTTCCATATTTGATCTTCGATAGGTGACGGAATAGCATTTCCAGCAACATTTTGTCGCTTCTGCCTGGTCGCTCTTAAAAACGACAATCTTTCGTATTTCAACGGTTCCGTCTGTCCTTTGGCACAAGAATTCGTTTATTCCGTCCCTTCAAACATCCTTTTAATGTCTCGTTTCTTAAATAAATTTTTCCTTAAAAATCATTAAAGTAGCTGGTACTTATAGATCAACTTCACTGTATGCTTTAAGTCGGTGCAAGATAATTTTTTCATCTTGTTTTCATTCAAGGAAAAAACGAGTTCTCAAACATGAAATCCTTAACGTGTTTACCTTTCATTTTGAACTGTCTTTACGAACTAAGTAAAAGCGGATAATTTTGAAACAATAAACCGTCAAACACAAGTTGTAGTAGTAGAAGAGGAAGAGGAGGGGAAGCAGGAAGAGGAGGAGAAAGATGAACAGGAGAAGAAGAAAATGAGGCGAGAAAGGGTTCTAAAAACAACATGGGTAAACAATAGACCCAGTTAATTTTACAAATGTGCCAAATACTGTTGACGTAAGCAGTGACAATCATATGTAAAAAAACCCCATTTAAACGCTAGGTGAATGTATGCAGTTGATACTGCTTTTGTCATATACCGATTTATACATAATCATTTCTTGCCAATAAATTATTATCATCATCACCCCTACTGTTTGACTGCATTTGGCCTTTCCATGCGCTGTCTTGTTTTGCTTTATGCTATTTTCCTGAAAAAAGCTTTAATCACAATAACATGCAGTTATCACCTGATTTGAACTATGGCGTGTGCGTTTCATCGACAGTAACCTAACCACTGTATTCGTACCATGGCGCATAAATCTTTATCAACACTATGGTTTGAACGTCTTGCTTGTATCAGGGACTATCCACCTTACTCATAAAATGACCTAATACGCCCAATTCATAGTGTTTTATGCGGGGAGATAAGCATTCATATCTGCAGTGGCAGATAATTCTACCTAACTAACAGTATGTGCTTGAGTGGGTGAATGGGGAATAATAAATGCTTCTCAAAATGAGCCATCAGCAAGTTTATAGTCTTCAAGGGGGAGAAAATCTCCAAAGGGGAAGCTGCTCTGTAAATTGCTGGAATGGTGCTCGGTACTTATCCTTGGAAATTATCAGTTTCTTGTAATTCAGTCCCTTGCGGATTCCTTCCAAGAACTGGCCCTCAGCTGGTGTGCAATACCATAAATTTATTATAAATTATAAATTTTATTTTCTACTTTTCACAAGAAAATGTAGCCGCCGTGGCGAAGTGGTTAGTGTCGCGGACTCCCGGCTGGGAGGTCGTGGGTTCGAATCCCATCAGAGTCAAGTGGGTTTTTCTGCCCTGACCGGCTCCTATCCAGAGTTGAGTTTGCTGCGGACTCAGTTGGGAAGACTGGGACCACACAGTCGAGTTTCATCCACTTAAAGGATGCGTTTCTGAGAGTGTTGCTCCAATTTCCTGAACAACACTGCAGGTGCCTGTATCTCTCGGGCCTGGTTGACGCCGGGATATATTATGAAAGGAAGCGTAGAGTACAGCCCTGTCATGTAGTCTCAGACCGAAATGGAAATCCGTAGCACCCTCATTCTCATCGATCAGCATTAAAAAAAAAGTCTCAAATTCTGTGGCCCTTCATGCCCTACTCTCATGGTGACCTCAATTTCGATGTCCTCTCTACGTCTGTGGTCTTGGTTTGGTTCCGTCGGGGTCACCGGTATCGGCGAGTCCATGGGGGCTGTCGTTGGACGGACGTGGTGGCGCCCTCTGGAGGGAGAGCTCACTCACGCCGGCTCCGCGACTAAGCAATTATTGTCGTCAGTAGGGGGCTTAGTAGGTGGTATCCTGCGTATGTTAGATCAGAACAGGCGCCACTGAACACCACCGAAGTGACTCGGCAGCAGTGCAGTGTGTCCTCCGGTGGGTTGCCTCTTCACGACTTGACATTGATTGCTCCTTGTGGATTGCCGGTGCCGGGGCTGCGGCGGGGCCGACCGGGTTGTGGCTGTGGACGGGGTGTCGGAATGAGCGGCGTGGGTGCACTTCCCCTGAGGTGGCGCAGAGGTTGGGACAGAAAAAAAAAAGAAAAAAAAAAAGAAGAAAATGTAGCTTGTTTTGCTGTTTCATGGTTTTCTTTCGCTTCCTTGGTGGCACCTTTGGTTGGTTTTTTGAAAACTCAACAAACATACTATGGTATTGCACACCAGCCTTTTTCTGGGATGGCACTCTGCTTAAAAGCGAAAAGGCAGGAGAGTCAAGTTACCACTTTCCGAGGTCACCGAGGAGAAACAATCAGGTTTCGAAATACCGGTTTTCTGACCAGGAGTTATGATATGTTAGTGAGTTTCCTCCCTTTGGAGATTGTCTCCCCCTATAAGCTTGCTGAAGGCTCATTTTGAGAAGCATTTATTTTTTCCCCTTTCACCCACTCAAGCACATACTGTTGGGCAGAATTATCTACCACTGCAGATATGAATGATTATCTCCCATATTTCTTCAATCTAAGACATAAGGGCAAGCTTTGTTTATATATATATATATATATATATATGTATATATATATATATATATATATATATATATATATATATATATATATATATATATATATATATATATATGTGTGTGTGTGTGTGTGTGTGTGTATGCGTGCGTGCTTGCGCAGATCTAAATCTGCGCGTACGAGCATATGCATAAGACACGTTCATGTAGGGCTGCACTATCATCACCACCAAACTCCACAAAAGTCAACTTCAGACACTGGAAGTGCACTAGGGAGAGCGCAGAGACCCGCATGGTGGAACATTGCCCTTAACGTCAATCCAGCATGACGATATAGCAACAAAACTATCACAGATAAACCAAAAACTCGTTCACCTATCCAATATAATAAGCCCGAATTTCAGTCATCAATAAGATCCATGCATTATTTTAAAAGGCGAAAAATTCTTTTTCACGCAGTATCACAAGAAGTGAAAAAAAGAGAACCTTTGATCTGGGTCCTGACGAAGTTTAGTGGAATAATCCCTCTTGTTCGTGGAATCATCATCCTCTTGTCGCATTTCACCTTTAAGTTTAGTGGAATCATCCTCTTGTTAATGGAATCATCCTCTTGTTAGTGGAATCATCCTCTTGTCGCATTTCACCTTTTCAGTACGTTTTACCATAGCCGGTTCAGTGGTGTTGGCGTTATCTTTATGACAGACAGACAATCAAAAACAAACAAACACTGGTAAAAAAACACAGTCTCCTTGGATTGGACAAGTAAGAAACAGAAAGAGACAAACGCACATATGTTTTACAAACGGACATCGTGAGCATGAACTCTGTTGCAACAGAGGAACCAGCCAAAGCCCTCCCTTCTCAAAGCTCTGCACCTAACACTTCTCTTCCATGCGATCTTCAGCGCATCCTCCCAGTCTTCCTGGTCTCCCACATCCTCCCAATCTTCCTGGCTCCGCACATAGGGCGCTAATTAGTTTTACCACATCCTCCCAGTCTTCCTGGTCTCCCTACATAGGGTGCTCATTAGTTTTTACCACATCCTCCCAATCTTCCTGGTCTGCTCACATAGGGTGCTCATTAGTTTTACCACATCCTCCCAGTCTTCCTGGTCTCCCCACATAGGGCGCTCATTAGTTTTACCACATCCTCCCAGTCTTCCTGGTCTCCCCACATCCTCCCAATCTTCCTGGTCTCCCCACATCCTCCCAGTCTTCCTGGTCTTCCTACATAGGGTGCTCATTAGTTTTACCGCATCCTCCCAGTCTTCCTGGTCTCCCCACATCTCCCAGTCTTCCTGCTCTCCCTACATAGGGTGCTCATTAGTTTTACCGCATCCTCCCAGTCTTCCTGGTCTCCCCACATCCTCCCAGTGTTCCTGGTCTCCCCACATCTTCCCAGTGTTCCTGGTCTCCCCCACATCCTCCCAGTCTTCCTGGTCTCCCCACATTCTCCCAATCTTCCTGGTCTCCCCACATCCTCCCAGTCTTCCTGGTCTTCCTACATAGGGTGCTCATTAGTTTTACCGCATCCTCCCAGTCTTCCTGGTCTCCCCACATCCTCCCAGTCTTCCTGCTCTCCCTACATAGGGTGCTCATTAGTTTTACCGCATCCTCCCAGTCTTCCTGGTCTCCCCACATCCTCCCAGTGTTCCTGGTCTCCCCACATCTTCCCGGTGTTCCTGGTCTCCCCACATCCTCCCAGTCTTCCTGGTCTCCCCACATCCTCCCAGTCTTCCTGGTCTCTTCACATCCTCCCAGTCTTCCTGGTCTCCCCACATCCTCCCAGTCTTCCTGCTCTCTCCCACATCCTCCCAGTCTTCCTAGTCTCCCCACATCCTCCCAGTCTTCCTGGTCTCCGCAAATTATCCCAGTCTTCCTGGTCTCACCACATCCTCCCAGTCTTCCTGGTCCTGCTCATTAGTTTCACCACAACCTCCCAGTCTTCCTGGTCTCCCCACATCCTCCCAGTCTTCCTAGTATCCCCACATCCTCCCAGTCTTCCTGCTCTCCCCACATCCGCCCAGTCTTCCTGGTCTCCCCATATCCTCCCAGTCTTCCTGGTCTCCTCACATAGGGTGCTCATTAGTTCTACCACATCCTCTCAGTCTTCCTGGTCTCCCCACATCCTCCCAGTCTTCCTGGTCCTGCTCATTAGTTTTACCACAACCTCCCAGTCTTCCTGGTCTTCCCACATCCTCCCAGTCTTCCTAGTATCCCCACATCCTCCCAGTCTTCCTGGTCTCCCCACATCCGCCCAGTCTTCCTGGTCTCCCCATATCCTCCCAGTCTTCCTGGTCTCCTTACATAGGGTGCTCATTAGTTCTACCACATCCTCCTAGTCTTCCTGGTCTCCCCACATAGGGCGCTCATTAGTTTTACCACATCCTCCCAGTCTTTCTGGTCTCCCTACATAGGGTGCTCATTAGTTTTACCGCATCCTCCCAGTCTTCCTGGTCTCCCCACATCCTCCCAGTCTTCCTGGTCTCCCTACACAGGGTGCTCATTAGTTTTACCGCATCCTCCCAGTCTTCCTGGTCTTCCCACATCCTCCAAGTCTTCCTGGTCTCCCCACATCCTCCCAGTCTTCCTGGTCTCCCTACATAGGGTGCTCGTTAGTTTTACCACAACCTCCCAGTCTTTCTGGTCTCCCCACATCCTCCCAGTCTTCCTGGTCTCCCTACACAGGGTGCTCATTAGTTTTACCACATCCTCCCAGTCTTTCTGGTCTGCCTACATAGGTGCTCATTAGTTTACCACATCCTCCAGTCTTTCTGGTCTGACTACATAGGGTGCTCATTAGTTTTACCACAACCTCCCAGTCTTCCTGGTCTCCCTACATCGGGTGCTCATTAGTTTTTCCACAACCGCCCAGTCTTCCTGGTCTCCCCACATCCTCCCAGTCTTGCTCGTCTGCCTACATGGGTGCTCATTAGTTTACCACATCCTCCCAGTCTTTCTGGTCTGACTACATAGGGTGCTCATTAGTTTACCACATCCTCCCAGTCTTTCTGGTCTGCCTACATAGGGTGCTCATTAGTTTTACCACATCCTCCCAGACTTTCTGGTCTGCCTACATAGGGTGCTCATTTAGTTTTACCACATCCTCCCAGTCTTCCTGGTCTCCCCACATCCTCCCAGTCTTCCTGGTCTCCCCACATCTCCCAGTCTTCCTGGCCTCCCTACATCGGATGCTCATTAGTTTTACCACAACCTCCCAGTCTTCCTGGTCTACCCACATCCTCCCAGTCTTCCTGGTCTCCCATATCCTCCCAGTCTTCCTGGTCACCCCACATCCTCCCAGTCTTCCTGGTCTCCCCACATACTCCCAGTCTTCCTGGTCTCCCCACATCCTCCAAGTCTTCCTGGTCTCCCCACATCCTCCCAGTCTACATCGGGTGCTCATTAATTTTACCACATCCTCCCAGTCTTCCTGGTCTCCCCACATCCTCCCAGTCTTCCTGGTCTCTTCACATCCTCCCAGTCTTCCTGGTCTCCCCACATCCTCCCAGTCTTCCTCGACTCCCCACATCCTCCTAGTCTTCCTGGTCTCCCCACATAGGGCGCTCATTAGTTTTACCGCATCCTCCCAGTCTTCATGGTTCCCCACATCCTCTCAGTCTTCCTGGTCTCCCCACATCCTCCCAGTCTTCCTGGTCTCCCCACATAGGGCGCTAATTAGTTTTACCGCATCCTCCCAGACTTCCTGGTCTCCCCACATCCTCCCAATCTTCCTGGTCTCCCCACATCCTCCCAGTCTACATCGGGTGCTCATTAGTTTTTACCGCATCCTCCCAGTCTTCATGGTCTCCCCACATCCTCCCAGTCTTCCTGTCTCCCCACATCCTCCCAGTCTTCCTGGTCTCCCCACATAGGGCGCTAATTAGTTTTACCGCATCCTCCCAGACTTCCTGGTCTCCCCACATCCTCCCAATCTTCCTGGTCTCCCCACATAGGGCGCTAATTAGTTTTACCGCATCCTCCAGACTCCTGGTCTCCCTACATCCTCCTACTCTTCCTGGTCTCCGCACATAAGGCGCTCATTAGTTTTACCGCATCCTCCCAGTCTTTCTGGTCTCCCCACATCCTCCCAGTCTTCCTGGTCTCCCCACATCCTCCCAGTCTTCCTGGTCTCACCACATAGGGTGCTCATTACCACATCCTCCCAGTTTTTCTGATCACCCCACATCCTCCCAGACTTGCTGTCTCCCCACATAGGGCGCTCATTAGTTTTACCGCATCCTCCCAGTCTTCCTGGTCTCCCCACATCCTCCCAGTCTTCTTGGTCTCCCACATCCTCCCAGTCTTCCTGGTCTCCCCACATCCTCCCAGTCTTCCTTGTCTCTCCACATCCTCCCAGTCTTCCTGGTCTCCCCACTTCCTCCCAGTCTTCCTGGTCTCCCCATATCCTCCCAGTCTTCCTGGTCACCCCACATCCTCCCAGTCTTCCTGGTCTCCCCACATACTCCCAGTCTTCCTGGTCTCCCCACATCCTCCAAGTCTTCCTGGTCTCCCACATCCTCCCAGTCTACATCGGGTGCTCATTAGTTTTACCACAACCTCTCAGTCTTCCTGGTCTCCCCACATCCTCCCAGTCTTCCTGGTCTCCCTACATCGGGTGCTCATTAGTTTTACCACATCCTCCCAGTCTTCCTGGTCTCCCCATATCCTCCCAGTCTTCCTGGTCTCCCCACAACCTCCCTGTCTTCCTGGTCTCCCACATCCTCCCAGTCTTCCTGGTCTCCCCACATCCTCCCAGTCTTCCTGATCTCCCCATATCCCCCCAGTCTTCCGGGTCTCCCCACAACCTCCCTGTCTTCCTGGTCTCCCCACATCCTCCCAGTCGTCCTGGTCTCCTACATCCTCCCAGTCTTCCTGGTCTCCGCACATAAGACGCTCATTAATTTTACCACATCCTCCCAGTCTTCCTGGTCTCCCCACATCCTCCCAGTCTTCCTGGTCTCTTCACATCCTCCCAGTCTTCCTGGTCTCCCCACATCCTCCCAGTCTTCCTGGACTCCCCACATCCTCCCAGTCTTTCTGGTTTCCGCACATAAGGCGCTCATTAATTTTACCACATCCTCCCAGTCTTCCTGGTCTCTCCACATCTCCCAGTCTTCCTGGTCTCCCCACTTCCTCCCAGTCTTCCTGGTCTCCCCATATCCTCCCAGTCTTCCTGGTCACCCCACATCCTCCCAGTCTTCCTGGTCTCCCCACATACTCCCAGTCTTCCTGGTCTCCCCACATCCTCCAAGTCTTCCTGGTCTCCCCACATCCTCCCAGTCTACATCGGGTGCTCATTAGTTTTACCACAACCTCTCAGTCTTCCTGGTCTCCCCACATCCTCCCAGTCTTCCTGGTCTCCCTACATCGGGTGCTCATTAGTTTTACCACATCCTCCCAGTCTTCCTGGTCTCCCCATATCCTCCCAGTCTTCCTGGTCTCCCCACAACCTCCCTGTCTTCCTGGTCTCCCCACATCCTCCCAGTCTTCCTGGTCTCCCCACATCCTCCCAGTCTTCCTGATCTCCCCATATCCCCCAGTCTTCCGGGTCTCCCCACAACCTCCCTGTCTTCCTGGTCTCCCCACATCCTCCCAGTCGTCCTGGTCTCCTACATCCTCCCAGTCTTCCTGGTCTCCGCACATAAGACGCTCATTAATTTTACCACATCCTCCCAGTCTTCCTGGTCTCCCCACATCCTCCCAGTCTTCCTGGTCTCTTCACATCCTCCCAGTCTTCCTGGTCTCCCCACATCCTCCCAGTCTTCCTGGACTCCCCACATCCTCCCAGTCTTCCTGGTCTCCGCACATAAGGCGCTCATTAATTTTTACCACATCCTCCCAGTCTTCCTGGTCTCCCCACATCCTTCCAGGAGACCACTCCTACATCCTCCCAGTTCTTCCTGGTCTCCCCACATTCTCCCAGTCTTCCTGGTCTCCCCACATCCTCCCAGTCTTCCTGGTCTACTCACATAGGGTGCTCATTACTTTTACCACATCCTGCCAGTCTTCCTGGTCTCTGCAGATAGCGCGATCATTAGTTTTACCGCTTCCTCCCAGTCTTCCTGGTCTCCGCACATAGGCCGCTCATTAGTTATACTGCATCCTCCCAGTCTTCCTGGTCTCCCCACATCCTCCCAGTCTTCTGGTCTACTCACATAGGGTGCTCATTAGTTTTACCACATCCTGCCAGTCTTCCTGGTCTCTGCAGAGAGCGCGATCATTAGTTTTACCGCATCCTCCCAGTCTTCCTGGTCTCCCCACAACCTCCCAGTCTTTCTCCATTGTCTCCTCATATAGGGCGCTCATTAGTTTTAACCGCATCCTCCCAGACATCCTGGTCTCCCCACATCCTCCTAGTCTTCCTGGTCTCCCCACATAGGGCGCTCATTAGTTTTACGACATCCTCCCAGTCTTCATGGTCTCCCCACATCCCCCAGTCTTCCTGTTCTCCCACATCCTCCCAGTCTTCCTGGTCTCCCCACAACCTCCCAGTCTTTCTCCATTGTCTCCTCACATAGGGCGCTCATTAGTTTTACCGCATCCTCCCAGACTTCCTGGTCTCCCTACATCCTCCTAGTCTTCCTGGTCTCCCCACATAGGGCGCTCATTAGTTTTACCACATCCTCCCAGTCTTCATGGTCTCCCCACATCCTCCCAGTCTTCCTGTTCTCCCCACATCCTCCCAGTCTTCCTGGTCTATCCACATAGGGCGCTAATTAGTTTTACCGCATCCTCCCAGACTTCCTGGTCTCCCCACATCCTCCCACTCTTCCTGGTCTCCCACATAGGGCGCTAATTAGTTTTACCGCATCCTCCGAGACTTCCTGGTCTCCCCACATCCTCCTAGGCTTCCTGCTCTCCGCACATCCTCCCAGTCTCCCCACATCTTCCTGGTCTCCCCACATAGGGCGCTAATTAGTTTTACCGAATCCTCCCAGACATCCTGGTCTCCCCACATCCTCCTAGTCTTCCTGGTCTCCGCACATAAGGCGCTCATTAGTTTTACCGCATCCTCCCAGTCTTCCTGGTCTCCCCACATCCTCCCAGTCTTCCTGGTCTCCCCACATCCTCCCAGTCTTCCTGGTCTCCCCATATCCTCCCAGTCTTCTTGGTCTCCTCACATCCTCCCAGTCTTCTTGGTCTCCTCACATAGGGCGCTCATTAATCTTACCGCATCCTCCCAGTCTTCCTGGTCTCCCCACATCCTCCCAGTGTTCCTGGTCTCCCACATCCTCCCAGTCTTCCTGGTCTTCCCACATCTTCCCAGTCTTCCTGGTCTCCCCACATCTTCCCAGTCTTCCTGGTCTCCCCATATCCTCCCAGTCTTCCTGGTCTCCGCAAATAGGGCGCTCACTAGTTTTACCACATCTTCCCAGTCTTCCTGGTCTCCCCACACCTTCCCAGTCGTTCTTCCAAGTCTCCGCACATAGGGCGCTCATTAGTTTTACCGCATCCTCCCAGTCTTCCTGATCTCCCCACTTCCTCCCAGTCTTCCTGGTCTCCGCAAATAGGGCGCTCGGTAGTTTTACCATATCCTCCCAGTCTTCCTGTCCCCAACATCGGGTGCTCATTAGTTTTACCACATCCTCCCAGTCTTCCTGGTTCCCAACATCGGGTGCTCATTATATTTACCACATCCTCCCAGTCTTCCTGGTTCCCAACATCGGGTGCTCATTATATTTACCACATCCTCCCAGTCTTCCTGGTCCCCAACATCGGGTGCTCATTAGTTTTACCACAACCTCCCAGTCTTCCTGGTCTCCTCACATCCTCCCAGTCTTCCTGGTCTCCCCACATCCTCCCAGTCTTCCTGGTCTCCCAACAACCGGTGCTCGTTAGTTTTACCACAACCTCCCAGTCTTCCTGGTCTCCCAACATCGGGTGCTCATTAGTTTTACCACACCCTCCCAGTCTTCCTGGTCTCCCCACATCCTCCCAGTCTTCCTGGTCTCCCCACACCCTCCAGTCTTCCTGGTCTCCCCACATCCTCCAGTCTTCTGGTCTCCCCACATCATCCAGTCTCCTGGTCTCCCAACATCGGGTGCTCATTAATTTTACCACATCCTCCCAGTCTTCCTGGTCTCCCTACATCGGGTGCTCATTAGTTTTACCACATCCTCCCAGTCTTCCTGGTACCCAACATCGGGTGCTCATTAGTTTTACCACATCCTCCCAATCTTCCTGGTCTCCTCACTTTAGGGTGCTCGTTAGTTTTACCACATCCTCCCAGTCTTCCTGGTCTCCCACATCCTCCCAATCTTCCTGGTCTCATCACATAGGGTGCTCGTTAGTTTTACCACATCCTCCCAGTCTTCCTGGTCTCCTCACATAGGGTGCTCGTTAGTTTTACCACAACCCCCCAGTCTTCCTGGTCTCCCCACATCCTCTCAGTCTTCCTGGTCTCTTCACATCCTCCCAGTCTTTCTGGTCTCCCCACATCCTCCCAGTCTTCCTGGTCCCCCACATCCTCCCAGTCTTCCTGGTCTCCCCACATCCTCCAGTCTTCCTGGTCTCCAACAACCGGTGCTCGTTAGTTTTACCACAACCTCCCAGTCTTCCTGGTCTCCCAACATCGGGTGCTCATTAGTTTTACCACACCCTCCCAGTCTTCCTGGTCTCCCAACACCGGGTGCTCGTTAGTTTTACCACACCCTCCCAGTCTTCCTGGTCTCCCCACATAGGGTGCTCGTTAGTTTTACCACATCCTCCCAGTCTTCCTGGTCTCCTCACACAAGGTGGACATTAGTTTTCGGAGTTCCTTAAACGATCGAGAAACATAACAAACAATGCGTTGATATGCGTTGCGTGCTTGAAAACGACTAAAAGAAACAACATCAACAAGTAGGTTGATTCATGTAGGTGATACATTTTAGGAACATAAAGTTATATGTTCTACAAATTCTTTCCAAATGAGTAATTAATAAAATAAAAATAAAAATATTATCAATCACATTCCTTAATCTGATTATTGTTTGCTGAGGATGTTACAATTTTATTCTGCTCTACTCTACAGTCGATATTCAACCCAGGCTTTAAAAAAAACAACAACTATGGCACAGATATTTGAGACCTATAAAACGAAAGCTGGGCCAAGGAAAATAGGGGTCTCTTATTCAAACTCCGTCTGGAAAAATCCCTAGAGAGACAGCATTTTGTTGATTCATATTTGTTTGTTGATTTGGCATGTACCGAATAGTTGGGGGTCTGGAATGTCTTAAACAATACATTTTGATTTCTGACGGGAAGAAAATAGAGAGAAACCATGTTTGAAGGCCATTGGGAATCTAAGGTAACTAACTTTATCCAAAAAATGTACATGCATACTCCAGATTTTCCAAATATGTTGCAGACACACACCCCACACACACACACACACACACACACACACACACACACACACACACACACACACAACTACGGTGTCCAGAAAACACAGCCCATCGCTGTGTCTTTAGATAGATAAACAATAAAAGAATTTTCAAAAATGCTATCAGACGACCGTACAAATAGTAAAAATAGAAAGTGCATGTAGTTCTTAGTGTCTGGCAAACAACAAAAAATTCACTCGCTATCTGCGGCTCGGCAACCTCCTTTGGCATGCTCATGTTCTTTTCTTTCTTTGACACGACTCCGAGCCGTTCAGCTTGTGAAAGAAAGACAAAAAGAAACAGACAAAAAAGAAGAAATCGTGGTTTGAAGGGATCGGTCATGAACGTTGGACAGGGGCTCTGCAGATGCCCAGTCAGGGCGGCAGCGTTGACGAGAGAAGCTTCGTCACAACAGGCCATGGTTAAGCAGGCTGTCCGAGGCCACCTCTTGCTCGCCGTTCAGCCAGTACGTCGTCTGTTTGCCCTTGCCCTGCAACGTGGAGGAAGGAAACGTCACGGCAACCATTCCAGGGCAACAATCCGTTCACTGATATAATGTCTATCAACAGACAAAATAAGTTAAGACTTCGCTTCTCCCCCGGGAGGAGGGAAAGAACGAAAGATCAGACAAGCCAAAAGAATGAATGATGTAAACACAAGGTATGGATGTATGGTCAATTCAAACGAAAACCATTTCCCTTCTTATTGAAAAAATGTGTAACATTGATGTGCTACCACTACCTACCTACCGCCGTTCTGGGAGTATTCTATTGTTCATTTTCCAGACTCATGTATCCTAAAATTGTGGTTGGTGTGCTTTTCAATCAATGCTGGCATTTTCTGACAAGAATGTGTACACATCTTCCAAATTGTTGTAATGAGGAGGAGTCCATCTTCCAGATTCGTGGGCTGTCAAAGCTATTGTTCCTACGTGTCGGCATGTTGTCAAAAGCTATTGTTCCTACGTGTCGGCATGTTGTCAAAAGCTATTGTTCCTACCTGTAGGCATGTTGTCAAAGCTATTGTTCCTACGGATCGGCATGTTGTCAAAGCTATTGTTCCTACGAGTAGGCATGTTGTCAACGCTATTGTTCCTACGTGAAGGCATGTTGTCAAAGCATGTCTACATGTTCCTACATGTAGGCATGTTGTCAAAGCTATTGTTCCTACGTGTCGACATGTCAAAGCTATTGTTCCTACGTGGCGATATGTTGTCAAAGCTATTGTTCCTACATGTAGGCATTGTCAAAGCTATTGCTCCTTCGTGTGCTATTGTTCCTACGTGGCGATATGTTGTCAAAGCTATTGTTCCTACATGTAGGCATTGTCAAAGCTATTGCTCCTTCGTGTCGTCATGTTGTTAAAGCTATTGTTCCTACGTGTCGGCATGTTGTCAAAGCTAATGTTCCTACGTAATGTTCAAACGAATGTAAAAGGATATTTATAGAGCGCTTTTCCTCGCGAGAGCCCAAAGCGCATATTACAGACACATGATGAAATACTAATTCTAACTCAAAGCACACACACACACACACACACACACACACACACACACACACACACACACACACACACACACACACATCTAATATCACGTAATGTGGAAAGACGTAAAACAAAACAACAACAACAACAACACACCCACACACACACACACACACACACACACACACACACACACACACACACACACACGAGAGCGGACACACGAGCACGTCAAAACAAGCAGACTCGCGCACAGGGATAAGTGGATATCGTTAATCAGTCCGGGGGAAAAAGATGTGTCTTTAGGGAGGTTTTAAAAGTCTTTAAAGAGTCCGTGTTACGCAGAGAAGAAGGCCACCTCCACCACTAGCTATTCACTGGGTTCTCCAGTGGGCCTGAGGGAAGGCGATCGTGGCAGGCGACCGTCACAGTTTTGTGATCGTCGGCCTGCAGACAGGGTACAGTGACCATTCAGTCGTTCTTGTCCTGAGAGATGAACACGTTCAGGAAGGCTTCGGCCTACTGAGTGTTGTCTATAGAGTGTAGTAAATACTTGAAGCATCAGTCCTGGCTTGTGGAGAAGTCCAGGCTGTTAGTACAATGGATAGCTTCGGGGAATCGAACATGAGTTTGAATTGGAGGTTATGCATTAAACACTTGGTACCCAGCTCTTTGTTGGTGCTAGTAGCTGTGGTGTGTGGGTATGTGTAGGTGACTAGTGATTCCATTGGTGGAATAAAAAGAACTCGAGGAGTAATTGGTACAAATCGTTGTGATGTGTGTGTGCCAGTGATTCCTTTGGTTGAACCAGTTTAACTCAGGTTCTCTTTGTTCGAGAATATCCAGGTTCTCTTTGTTCGAGAAGATGCTCGGAAAACCAGGAAATTCGTTACTCACTTAAGGGAAAGTGAACTGTTTGACGACTATTGTGATATTCAGTCTTCCTTAATGAACCATTCTAATACAAAACAAAATGACTAAAAATGATTATGACAAGTAGAATACCTTCTTTGACACTTCTCCGCAAAGTTCCATACAAAAATGGAGAACGTTATCATAAACCATTCTAATAAACAAACAGTGACTGATGATGATTAAGATGTTCAGCCCACCTTCATTTCCACTTCTCCGCGGAGTTCCATATCAAAATGGCCAAAGTCATCCAGGATTTCTTTTGTCTGTTCACTCATGTGGATGCGTAAAGCTGAAACAGCACAAACACATTCTTTGAGCATGATGTAATTTCTTGATCAGGTAATGTATAACAATACACAAGAAGGAAAAACTCATATCATCGAAACATCAAGAAGAGGTGAGAGGTGGAATACAGCAGAAAACGTTCTTCAAGTAACATTCTAATCACGCTCCTAATGCACTTATGTAATTAGGTTCATTTAGGCACCTTGTTATTTCCTGCTTAGGCGTGTATAATATCTATAAAGAAAAACCATTAGACACCCCTGAAAAACTTGAGGAAGTACAAGAAGAAAATCGAATACGTATATAAATTGATACCTAAATAAATACCTTAATAAATAAACAAATAAGTAAATAAATGAATGAATAAATACAAAGATAAATAAATAAATGAGAAAAAAGACAGGAAGATTTGATATACCATGAAGATTTTAGAAGATGATTAAAACTTCATTGAGGATAACACAGACGTTGTAACAATTATACCACCAGAGCATAATCATGATGAAAAAAGAAAGGAAGAAGAAAGACAGAGGAAAGAAAGAAAGAAAAAAAAGGATGAAAGGAAGGAAGGAAAAGAAACAAAAGGGTATAGAATATAATTACGAATAACATTTTAAGAAACATAGGTATTGTCCATAGCAACAAATGTAACTTTTGTGGCAAAGAAAAGGACTCGATAGAGCACTATCCCTAGGAATGTCGATTTTCTTCTGCATTCGGGATGGAATTGGAGCAGGTTATTAAAGAAAAATGCAATAACTACCATCGTCTGTCATTACATATGGAGCTAATTCTCTTTGGTGTTGCAGATAACATTAAAACTGACATATATTTGATCTCATAATCCTACTTGATAAGTTCTTCCTAGATAAGTCAAGAAACAAACCTAATCTACAAGCATTTTTGAAGGAAAGAGACTGTAAACATGAAACTGAAAAATACTCGCATCACTTAGAGATGAAACATGCAGATTTGAAAAGAAGTGGTTTCCTCATATTGGTTTAATAGATACTAAAGAAAAGAATTCATGCCATGCCAAAATCAAAAGCTTATGCATGTATAGTATAATGAATATTAACAGTTTTAAGGGAACAGTCACATCAGAAGCTCCTCATACAATGCTGTACAGTGGAAGTGACTCCCTCCACCAGACCCCCTCCCCCAACAGTCTGTGTGTGTGTGTGTGTGTGTGTGTGTGTGTGTGTGTGTGGTGTGTGTGTGTGTGTGTGTGTGTGTGTGTTTGTGTGTGTGTGTTTTCTGTATGTTTTTGATGTCTTTTGTATTTTCCATCTCTAATTACATATAACCTTTTTATCACCAGATAAATTACTTTATCACTACCTTTTTGTGAAGTATATGCTTGATTGTGTGTTTTGTTTGTTTGTTTGTTTTGTTAACTGAACTTGCCACTGCCATAGGAAGTTTATAACACACATGGAGATGGATGTGCAGATGTATAATTCATTGTATGTTAGCTGGTGTATATGGATACATGATTATATCTATGCTGTATGGATGGATATATACATATTAATCTGTGCTGGTTTATATACATGAGTGTGCATATATGTATAAATGTGAAAAAAGAATAATTTAAAAACAAAAGCAAGAGAGATAAACAAAATGTAATACGGAACCCCAAACTCTGCCCGGTGGGTAACTAAAAAAAACCTCTTAAGACACAAGTGCTGAGGGCCAGTTCTTGGAATGAATCCGCAAAGGACTAAAATTAATTACAACAAACTAATAAATTCAATATTTCTTGCAGTCATTGCAACACCAAGCTGCTCTGTAAGTTGCTGGAATGGTGCTCGGTACTTATCCTTGGAATTTATTAGTTTGTTGTAATTTAGTTCCTTGTGGATTCATTCCAAGAACTGGCCCTCAGCACTTGTGTCTTAAGAGGTTATCTTTTTATATTTTCTACTTTTCACAAGAAAATGTAGCTTGTTTTGCTCTTTCATGATTTTCTTTTGCTTCTTAGGTGGCCACCTTTGGTTGGTTTTTTGAAAAACTCAACAAACATACTATGGTATTGCACACCAGCCTTTTCTGGGATAGCATTCTTCTTCAAACTGAAAAGGCAGAGGAGTCAAATTAACATTTTCCGCGGTCACTGAGGAGAAACAATCAGGTTTCGAAATATCGGTATCTGACCAGGAGTTATATGTTAGTGAGTTTTCCTCCCTATTGGAGGTTGTCTCCCCCTTGGAGACTATAAGCTTGCTGAAGGCTCATTTTGAGAAGCATTTATTTTATTTTTCCCCATTCACCCAATCAAGCACATACTATTAGTTAGGAAGAATTATCTACCACTGTAGACATAAGAGCAAGCTTTGTATATATATATATATATATATATATATATATTATAAACATTATAAACAAAGCTTGCTCTTATGTCTTAGATTGTAGAAATAGGGGGAGATAAGCTCCCTCTTGGAGTTTCCCTCCTATTGGAGGATGTCTCCCTCTTGGAGACTATAAGCTTGCTGAAGGCTCATTTTGAGAAGCATTTATTTTATTTTTCCCCATTCACCCACTCAAGCACATACTGTTAGTTAGGCAGAATTATCTACCACTGCAGATATGAATGCTTATCTCCCCCTATTTCTTCAATCTAAGACATAAGAGCAAGCTTTGTTTATAATTCAATATTTCTTGCAGTCATTGCAACACCAAGCTGCTCTGTAAGTTGCTGGAATGGTGCTCGGTACTTATCCTTGGAATTCATTAGTTTTTGTATATAAAATATATATATATATATATATATATATATATGATTTATTTTTCTAAAGACAATCAGAAAGTTAGAGAGAGAAAGAGGCTCTTTACTACTTAGTCTGGTAGAGGGCAAAACCAAAAAAACTAAATAAAATTTAATCTCACTAACGTTGTAACACAATAGGTAACAAATTTAAATGTAACAGACTAACTTAGACTGACTGACTAACTAACTAATTCTTTTTGTTTGTTTGTTTTTTTCTCTGCCGGAATTCGGGTGGGTGGGCTTCTGAAGGCGTGCCTTTTCAGACGGATGTCTTGCCCCACTGCTAACAGACACCTACTCTTCTACCCTGAGGGGTTTAAGCCTTATGAAGTTCACTTAGTTCCTCCTCGACCCGCAGCTAGTTCAAATGTTTAGATGTTTCCTACACAAGTCTGTCTGTATGCCTGTTGGGAGTCCCCCGTCAACTTTAGAAAGTAATGCTGAACTCAGCATTTGCTGAGAACATGACGCTATCCCCGTTCAACATTGAAGGCAAAGCAAACCACATTGTCGTCGTCCTGAGGTACAATACTATAACCGATTATTCCTTGTCACGTTACTACCACGGTGTCCCTGCTGTGTATCGCAGAAAGTGCCCCTTCCAGGTGAACAGGGATAACACTGTGAAACACAAAAGAAGCCAAGGGTAGGCAAGTCAACGATTTCATCTCCATCTGGTTTATTTTTTGCCAACTCCGCCCAGTTTGTTCTATGGCACTGATGGTGATAGTGATAAAACTGTTTATACTGATAAACATGTAGCTGACGATGATCATCGTTTGCCTTCCTCTGTTCCCCAGTCTTTGTATGACACTCAAAACAATGAACGGCGAATCAACATGAAAATGTATGGAGCCGATACACAGATAGTGATAGTGTGCAATAACTCTAAAAAAAAAAGGGGCGTAGCAGAAACGGATTTCCGTATGACTGTTAGTGTAAAAATACCGAAGGCTATAAACAGGAAAAAAATACAACCGAACGTGATTCAAAATCGATGCATTTACCGACACAGAGCACAAAACTAATGTGAGTGTTAGAACATCAAGCCAGAATATCAAGCACATGTTGCACAGACAGCGCCTACCTAACTTACTTACTTACTTAGTCCTCTGAATTCCCTGGGGAACATAGGGCCGCAACCACACTCTTCCAGCGGACACGATTTTGGGAGATCTTCTTCAGCTTGGCCCACGTCATTCCGGCGGCCTTCACTTCCGCGTCGGTACTCCTTCGCCATGTCTGTCATTGGCTTCCCACTCTTCTTTTGCCCTGAGGGTTCCATTCAAGGGCTTGTCTTGTGATGTTGGATGGAGACTTTCTGAGGGTGTGGCCAATCCATCCCCACTTCCGTTTTCTGATTTCTATTTCTATTGGAACTTGCTGGGTCTTGTTCCACAGTTCTGCGTTGGCAAAAAACATCTGGCCATCTGATGTTCACAATGTTTCGCAGACATCTGTTGATAAATGTTTGGAGTTTGTGGTGTTTTGTCTTTGTTGTTCGCCACGTTTCAGAACCATACAGAAGGACAGGTTTCACATTTGAGTTGAAGATTCTGATCTTGTTATGGAGTGAGAGGGCAGAGGAATTCCAGATAGGCCTTTAGCGTAGTAAAGGTGTGCCTGGCCTTATTGATGCGACTCTTGATATCCTCATCTGTACCTCCATCTTTGCTGACCACACTGCCGAGGTAGAACAAACGTGTCAACTTCAATGATGTCTTCCTGTTGTAGTCGTAATGGGTCTCGTTGCTGGTTGTTGACTCTCATGGCTTCTGTTTTCTTTATGTTGATTTGGAGGCCTGTCTTTCCTGCTTCTGCTACCCGGCACAGCTTCTCTTGTGCGTCTTGCTGTTTGTGGGACAGAAGGCTGATGTTGTCGGCGAAGTCCAGGTCTTCCAGTTGCTTGGTGAAAGTCCACTGGATTCCTGTCTTCTTGCCGTCTGTAGACTGCCGCATTATCCAGTCAACGACCATCAGGAAAATTGTTGGCGATAGTAGACACCCCTGACGGACGCCTGTTTGTACAGTGAAGGGCTTCGTTAGCTTCCCATCGTGGACGACCTGGCATGTGGCATCCTCGTAGAGTTGCTGGATGATGGCAACAAACTTGGGTGGGAAGCCATAGTGGTGCATGAGTTTCCAGATGGTATCTCTGTCGATGCTGTCAAATGCCTTTGGAAAATCTACAAATACTGCGTACAAGGGGGTCTGCCACTCCAGAGACTGCTCGATGATAATTCTCATGGTGGCAATTTGGTCTGTGCATGATCTGTCTTGGCGAAATCCACTTGTTCTTGGCGAGGGTCTTGTCTAGGGCGGTCTTTAGTCTCTCTAGCATGATTTTGGTCAGCACCTTTCCCCGGGATGGACTCCCTCTCCAGTTTTTACAGGTCCCCATTCTTGGGCAGCTTCACCAGGTGGCCTCTTTTCCAGTCTTCGGGCACTCGTTCCTGCTCCCAGATCTTGCTTAGGAGTGGATGCAGCATCTCTGTTGACGTCTGGATGTCTGCTTTCAGTGCTTCAGGTGGAATTCCGTCTGGACCCGTTGCTTTACCTGACATCAGTGACTTGATGGCTTTGGTAACTTCCGTCTTGGTTGGTGGGCCTGAGTTGATGTCCAGAAGCTGGGTTGGGGGTGGAATGTCTGGGGGGACAGGTGGTGCAGGTCTATTCAGTGTCTCTTTAAAGTGCTCTGCCCCCCTTGCTCTCTGCTCAGCTTCTCCTGCGATGGTGTTTCCCTCCTTGTCTTTGACCGGGCGACTGGGGTTGCTGGTCTTTCCAGAAAGTGTTCGGGGAATCTCATACAGCCTTTTCATGTTTCTCTGTCCTGCCGCTGTTTCTGCCTCTTCTGTGAGCTCCATGGATGAATTGTTTCTTGTCTTGTCTAGCACTTTTCTTTACTTGGCGGTTGACGTCCCAGTAGTGTGCCTTGTAACTCTTGCTTGTGGTCTTGGTCTTGGTCTTGGGTCTGGTTGATCTGGTCTTTTAGGTGCTTCCGCTCTGTGATGAGGGTCCATGTTCCAGCTGTCAGCCATTCTTTGTGTTTTCTTCGCTTCTTTCCAAGCACTTGTGTACATGTCGTCTGCCAGACCTCCCTCAGGTCACACCAGTGGTCTTCGATTGTTTCTTCAGCAAGTTGGTCAAGTTTCGCTGAATCTGTTTCTCAGTTCCAGTTTGAACCCCTCTGTTGTTGCTCTCTCCTTCAGACTGCGTACATTGTACTTATGTGATAGTCGGCCTGCTTGGTCCTTTGTAGGCTTTCAATTTGGTCTTTAGCACACCTATCACAAGGTTGTGGTCTGATGCTGCGTCTGCTCCTCGTTTCACTCTCACGTCATGTAAACTTCTGCGCCATTTTCTGCCGATGGTAATGTGGTCGATTTGGTTCTGGGTCTTCCCATCAGGTGAATTTCAAGTCATCTTGTGAATGTTTTTGTGTGGGAAAACAGTGCCTCCGATGACCATGTCGTTGAAAGCACAGAATTCCACAAACAGTTCTCCATTTTCATTTTGTATTCCTGTTCCGTGTATGCCCATAATCTGCTCTCTGCCCTTGCTGTCCGTTCCCACTTTGGGATTGGGATCTCCCATGAGGATCTTAAGGTCTCTCTTCGGCACTCTATCCACGACTGTTTGGGGTTGATTGTAGAATTCCTCCTTTTCCCTCTGGGTCTGCTACGTTTGTGGGGGCGTAGCACTGTAAGATGGTGGTTTTCCTGCCCTTTGAATTGAATCTTGCAGTGAGGATCCTTGGTGACACTGGTTCCAGGACAGCAGTGCTCGCGTCGCCTCGGGTGTCATCAGCAGCGCTACTCCGTGCGTGTGTGGCTGGTCTTCTTCTCGTCCAGAGTAGATGATGGTGTCTCCACTTGTCAGCCTTGTTCTTCCTGTTCCTGTCCATTCTGGTCTCGCACAGGCCAAGGATCTTTAGGTTGTACCTGTGCATCTCACTACTCCATTGTGCTGTTTTTCCAGTCTCGTATAGGGTTCTGATGTTCCAGGTCCCTATCCTGGTCTTGGCTTGGTCGTCAGAAGAGTTGTCGGCGCACTGGCTTCCTGAAGGCTTTCACCAGCTCGCGTCATGGGCTCTGCTAGAGAGAACTCTTCCCCAACCATGCTATTTCAGAAAATGTCATTGCGGTTTTGTAGGACCCGGGGTTTTTAGCCCAATTCAAACCCCAACCTGGAGGGCCAGTTGATGCTCTTTGCTGGTCTCTAAACCCTTTTGACCTGTCTGGCTTGGGTGGCCCTACCAGAGACGAATCTCCCGACAGCATAGCTCTCCGTGGTCAAAGAGACACGCAAGCTCCCCAACCAACGGCAAGGTTGCACTCACTGGGAAGGCCTACCTAACTACAGAAGCTAATGTTTCAGCAGCACACAGAATCTTGTCAACAAAACATTCACACACAAATAATCGCAACTAACGAGAAAAGAGGGAAGAACTTGGTCAATGTCCTCCGTGTTTGTGGCGAAGCTCAACAAATCACTTCTACCTGGAGCACAGATGTTGTGAAAGGAAATCCTCACCAGGACCTATGGACTGTTGTGATTGTAAGTGGACGTTACTAATGTGTGATGACAGTCGAAGTATATTTGGTATATGGTATATTTGATACCACGATGAGGATCCATGCCACGATAGAACGTTTGTAAAGGCGAATTGTACAAACGTTTTTTGATATAAGTTTCGTGCATGTCCTCCCTCCCCCCTACATTTTTCCAGCCCCCACCCCTACCTCGTTTCCCCCATCCCATTCCTCCATAGTCCGTTTTCGTGAATGTGCCAGCCAAACCACATTAAACTGTTCCCATTCTCTCCTCTCTCTAAAAAGTTACAAATTGAATACGTATATAAATTAATACCTAAATAAATATCTTAATAAACAAACAACAAATAAATAAATATGTAAATAAAAGATAAATAAATGAGAAAAAAAGAAAGGAAGATTTATATACCGTGAAGATCAGAGATGATGATGATTAAAACTTCATTGAGGATAACATAGACGCTGTCACAATTATACCACTAGAGCATATGAAAAAAAAGAAAGAAGAAAGAAGAAAGAAAGAAAAGAAGAAAAGAAAGAAGAAAGAAGAAAGTAAGGAAAAGAACAACAAAAGGGGAGAGAGATAAACAAAAATGAAAAAAACAAACCCCAAAGTCTACCCGGTGGTGTAACTGAAAAATAGATCTCACCCATTTTTACAAATCTATTTTGACCAAGTACACAGTTTTGGTATGTGGTCGTATTGCGAAACACAGCCCCGAATCAGCCGCCTGTGCTCTCATTTTGCAGTGAGAGCAGCATTTCCTGCGGATTGGGAAAGCGAGAGGCTGAAACAGGAACGAAAGCCTCGATTTCGATAATAGGGGGTTTCCCGATTGATGAGTCGCTCTTCGTGTTCGGCTGAAGTGAGCTATGTGTGCTGTGTCTGGTTGCGGAATTTCATCAGGAAATAAGCAAAGAGTACGCGTTCATGCTTTTCCAGGTGCTTCCAGCCAGTTTAGGCGATTGTGGATAAATTTTGTCACCACAACAAGGAAAGATTTTGTTCTTCGGGACAGTTATCATGGCATTTGCGGTCGTCACTTCGAAGAGCACAGTTTCCAAGACCAACACACCTGGAAAGTAAAGGTGGAAGCTGGAATTCGGGTCCGAAGACGCTGAAAGGGATGCTGTGCCAACTACTATAACAGAAAAATGTATTAAAGCACTCTTTGTTCATTCGCCAGCTGCAGTGCAAGCCCAAACGCAACAGTGACACGGATTCTGTCAGGAGCAAGAGAGCCAAACTCAGAGGCGTAAAGAAGGTAAGGTTTGTGGAATGGGTGGTTGATCTTTTGGGGTTTCATTTCATTCTCAGTGTATGGTTGGTGTAAAGATAGTTGTTGGTTTTTGTTGAGGTTGGCATCAAACTGAAACATACATTGTTACTGTCATAGTGGCAGTCAGGCAGTCACACTGCCTGCTGCCACTGAAACTGTTGCATGCTTGCAATTGATTTTTTTTACCCTGCTGTTACTGTTTCCAAACAAAACTGAAGTTACGATTTATTAACAAGAAAGTGTCCATGTCCACAAATAACAACTTGTTGGACTCCAGGGAAAAATAGTTTGGTTTTTTATTTTTCAGGACATTGCTGAACACCAGGCACCCCTGCAAGTTCAAGTTTCCCCCCAACAACCATATGCTTTAGTAGTGAATTATTTATCAGTATTTGGATACAGGATGGTGATTTAGTGTGCATTTTAAGATATATGCAGGTGTGGTATGTCTGTATGCTACACACTGCCCTGGTAAGAGAATAATGAGCTTAGATCTGCTGCTTAGATCTGCATCAGTTTTACAATAACAGCCAGAATCATTGACTGCAATATATTGTAAAAGACCCTCAGATTCTAATTGTCATTGTGGAGAGAGTGAGATTGAAAATGAGGAATGTAAAAAAAGTGTGTGTGTGTGTGTGTGTGGGGGGGGGGGGGGGGGGGGGGGGGGGGGGGGGCTGAAAGTGAACAGCTATTGAAAGATTTCTACGCAGGGAAGAGAATTAGTGTGATGATGCAGTAGCTGCAAACTCTGTTCAAAGGAAAAGGCATTATTGATAGATCTAACAACTGAAAGAAATGTGGTTTATCACATAATCATTTTAAAGTTATTTACATATACGGTAATGTGTGTGTGTGTGTGTGTGTGTGTGTGTGTGTGTGTGTGTGTGTGTGTGTGTGTGTGTGTAAACAGATGTATGTGTGTGCATGTTTTATACATGTACTATTTGTGTCGTGCGTATGTGTGTACCTGTACATAATATGGTCAACTGTAAAATGTCGAACTGCCTGGAAAGAAACACAAGCGTCTGATGGCGAGGGAGGTGGTAATGTACAAGGAGCTGTAGGTTCAAACTGGTACGGCTGAACTCCATATACTTCAGTGAAAATTTCACGTTCGATGTCCTCTTGACTCGTAGCTGGGAGCATCTGCTATTATCGCCGGAAAAAAGTTGAGTTTTACGTCCTCATAGCTTTTAGGGACATGTCTTTCATTCCCGTAGTCTTGGCTTTGATACGTCACTTGCGGAATCCCGACTCTCGTCTCTTTTCCGTACTGTGCTCGGCAATCTCCGTGGCGAGTCACGATTTGGCTACTTGCACGGCCCGAAACACGGATAGAAGTGAATTCTAGAAGAAAAGTAATACGTACATCGAAACACGCTCGATCATACTTTTGAACAACCCAAACATGCTATTTAGGGGTGAGTACCCCTTTAATTAGTTCGTTAGTCAGTCAGTCATATAGTTAGTTACTCAGTTAGTCGGTTAGTATTCCTATTCTCTCTCTCTCTCTCTCTCTCTCTCTCTCTCTCTCTCTCTCTCTCTAAAAAGTTACAAATTGAATACTTTTTATGAATCAATACCTAAATAAATGGCGTAACAAATAAACTAATAAATGAATGAGTAAATAAAACAAATATATTATAAATAAATGAGAAAAAAGAACGGAAAATCTGATATACAGTGAAGATTTTAGAAGATGATTAAAACTTCATTGAGGATAACATATACGCCACAATTACACCACTAGAGCATATGATGAAAACAAAAAAAGGAAGAAGAAAGACAAAAAGAAAAGAAAGAAAGGAAGGAAGAAGAAAAAAAAAGCAAGAGAGATAAAATGAAAAACAAACCCCAACGGAAAAAAATAATAATTAGCTGATTACTTAATTAGTTTGTTAGTCAGTCATATAGTCAGTTAATTAGTCAGTTAGTTACCTATTTAGTTGGTAAGTTAGTTACGTAGTTAGTTAGTGAGACAGACAGACAGACAGAGACTCAAATAGAGAATCACTGAGACAGACAGAGAATCAAGCCTAAAAGTCATAGGTATACCTCTTAGATGGTGCCTACGTATGAAAACAATTTTTAGTTTTGTTGTCCTTGGAAGGCACGTAAGCCATTTTTGTTGAATGGTGTTGTAATACAGATAACTTGCTGCTCCTCGGTAGTGAATGAAATAACGAAACAAACAGGGTAACATAGTAGACTGTGTAGTCTACAGAGACAGTGATCATCTTCTTAAATCCTCAACTGTTGACAATAACTTAGCATCGGATCATTATGCTGTGAAGTGTGAATTAAATTATCATTAGGCCCGCCGTTCTAAAGACTTACAAGGAAGTTAGGAAAATTTCTGCTATCGATATAGAGGCTTTCAAATCTGATCTGACCACGGCCATACCGAGCGAGCCATCGGCCTGTCAGCTGCCCGCTTGATAAGCATGCTCCAGTGAGCAGTGAGCAGGCGCTTGATCTCGGATCGCTCACTGTGTCAATGGCACAACACAGTGGGTCCCGAGTTGTCGGAGGCCAGGCGGGAAAGGAGGGGGGCTGAGAGGCGATGGCGCGCCACGGGACTGACTGTTGCACAGGGAAATATATCAAACTGCGAGAAATCATGTTACTGACATTGTTCATCAAGCAAAAACTTTGTTCTATTCTTCAAAGATATTGGCCTGTAATACGGCCAAGCAACTATTTAATGTCACAAATAGTCTCCTAGGCAAAGTCAGCTACTCCCCCTTCCCACCATCTTCCAAATTCAAGAGCTCCTCAGAAATTCTTAGAGTTTTTTCAATGGCAAAATTGACACTATCCGTGAAAAGCTAGATTCTACTGCACCTGTACATTCTCTGAATGACAAACTTTACTGTGGACCTCCTTTGGCATGTTTTAGCCCTGTTAGTCAAGACTATGTCAAAAAACTTTGTTTGCGATGCAGCCCTAAATCATGTGAACTTGATGCCATTCCTACTCACTTGCTCTTTCACTGCATTGATGACGTTCTACCCCATCTTACTCATGTTATCAATATCTCTTTGTCCTCTGATCACATTCCTGAAATCTTCCGGTCCGCAGTGGTACATTCATTCATCAAGAACCTTCATTAGATAAAAATGTTTTAAAGAATTATCGGCCTGTATCAAATTTGGCATTTCTATCAAAATTATTGGAAAAGATTGTTTTGGAACAAATTCTAGAACACCTTGAAAAGAATCACCTTTTGAATCCTCATCAATCTGCTTACAGACAAGGCCATAGTTGTGAGACAGCACTCCTCCGTATAGTCAATGACCTCCTCTGCGGGCTTGACGATGGGAACATTTCCTTATTAGCGATGTTAGACCTCTCCACGGCATTTGACACAATCGATCATAATATTTTGTTTTCACGGCTTCAAACTTCCTTCGGATTCAAAGACACAGCTCTCGACTGGATTATCTCTTACTTGATTGGATGGACTCAGACAGTGTGTGTACAGGGCAGATACTCAGACAGTTCTCCTCTTAGGTACGGTGTGCCTCAGGGTTCTGTACTGGGGCCAGTCCTTTTTGTGCTGTATGCTGGTCCTGTGTCTGACGTCATCAGTGGTCACGCCATGTCGCATGAGAGCTTTGCTGACGATACTCAGCTTCATCAGTCGGCTCCCATTGCTGAAATTGACTCACTGATTTCTCGGACGCAGGGCTGCATTGCAGACCTGAAGGGCTGGATGACAACCAACAAACTACAACTAAACGACGACAAGACGGAACTCATGTTCGTGACAAAACGGCCTAACCATCCTTCTCTGCCTTCAACTGTCGTCACTATCAATGACTGTACTGTCTCTGTCTCCACCTCTGTCCGCAGTCTAGGGGTCATTCTTGACCAATCCCTCTCCTTTGAGAAACAGGTTTCAAATATTTGCAAGATTGCTTATTTAGAACTAAGAAGAATCAGCTCCGTACGTCAACTTCTCTCTACAGATGCTACAAAAACTCTCATTTGTGCCTTTGTCTTATCTACAATAGATTACTGCAACTCACTTTTGGCCGGCCTTCCAAAATACCTGATAGAAAGATTACAGCGAATCCAAAATCATGCAGCCCGAGTCGCCTGTAGAGCAGGAAAATATGATCACATTTCGCCACTCTCGTCACTGGTTGTCTCAAACCGTATCTCGTACAAAACCTCAACTCTCACTTTCTCTTCTCTCTGTCAAAATGGACCTTCTTATCTCTCAGATCTCCTTAAAATCTACACTCCCTCTCGACAACTACGCTCCTGTGCTGACGACCGCCTTCTACGAATGACTCGCTTCAGGACCACTATTGGTGAAAGATATTTCTCTTTTCAAGCTCCAACGACGTGGAACAGACTGCCAGACTCTCACAGACATTCAGATACTATCTCTTCTTTCAAGTCTAAACTTCAAACCCATCTATTTTCTCATGATTAGTCAATGCTGTGGGGAAAGGGGGGGGGGGGGGGGGGGGTATAACCTAACTCATAGCCGTCTGGGCCTTTTCAAATGTAGTGTTCTTTGTACATTATCATTTTGTCATACTGTTTTAAAGTATGTTCTCTATTACATGTATTTTTTGTATAATAATATGATAAGGATTTAGTTTTTGTAGTGATACTTGAAAATAAGTGAACGTCGTACTCATAGGATTTGTTAACTTTTGTAGTAATAGTATTTGTAGTTGGGTGTAAGGTGTACTATTGTATATGAGAAGGGTGAATGTAGTATGATTTTGTAAAGCGCTTGGAGAAATTCTTTTGATTAGGCGCTATATAAGAAACCATTATTATTATTTTATTACAATGGAGTATCCCCACCTGTCACGTGGGAGACAGACGTTCATTTCCCGCTGGGGAGATTTTTTTTCTCTCCAACATCTTTTAACATAGTCACTTTAGAGTCAGCTCTCTCATGTTTTTCAATAACTGCTATACATTTCTCTATACATGCGTGCCAAAAAAACCCAAAAAACAAAAAACAAAAAAAAACAACAACACATTTATCGTCATTAGACCACATTTTCATATGTTTTAAGTAACTGAAAAGACACCATTACAAACGAAATCTGCCACGTGGTATCAAGCCTCCCTTTCCATTTCTCTCATTTATTTACTTCTGTATTTGTTGCATTCTTGATCTATTCAATCATTTATTACTTTATCATTTACGTCCAACTTCGTTTTCATCCTGCCCATCGTTTGTTCATTCTTTTTCTTTCTTTCCTTTCCTTTTCTTTCTTCTTTGTAGTGTGTTTTCGTAAACATGAACGAATGTCTCAGAAAGGGGAGAGGGGGTAAACTTGGTGTGTGTGTGGGGGGGTGGTGGTTCTTGATCATTTTCATTTATGTACCTATTTATTTGTTATGTAATTGTGTACTTATTTCCTTATTTACAGAGACTGAGAGAGTAACAGAGACAGAATGGGGGCGTGGGAGGGAGACATAAAAAGAGCGAGGCAAGCTCTTTATCATTTGCATTTTTGTAGGCACTAATTCGCATTAGGTTCCGTATCCCCGACTCTTGAGTTGGAGACTTTGGTTTGAGTTCCCCACTGAAAACGTATATATTCGTTTTTACATTTACACATTGGACGGAAGTTTGGGCTTTGTTTTTCGTTTCTCTCTCTCTCTCTCTCTCTCTCTCTCTCTCTCTCTCTCTCTCTCTTAGCTCGAGGGATTATTAAAACAAGTGTACATTATTCTGAATTTATAATCATCTTCTCAAATATAATGTTCTTTGAGCACATTAGCAATCTCCTGATCAGGAAATGTTTAATTTGAAAATTCAAGGAGACTTACGTGGAAGTTGAAGTTTAATGGAGATTATTTCGAGGATGCTGTTGGGTAGATGTATACATGTGGAGGACGAAACCGCGCGCGCGCCTCAGACTTCAGCTACCTGTGGTCCCCGAGAACAAAACTCGGAAGGTTCAATGGAAGTACCTCGAGTTGCTGATGGGTGGGCAAATGTATACCTCTACCCAGCAGCATCCTCGAAATAATTTCCATTAAACTTCAACTTCCAGGTAAGCCTCGTTTAATTTTCAAATTATTCCTCGTCTGCTGATTGGTCAGACGTATACATGTGGAGATTTTAGCGTCGGGGATCACACATTATTCCTGAACACGTCAGGCTCTGAAAGGCAATCAGCTCACGATGTAAGTTACTTCCCTTTGTCTACAAATGTGTCCAGCACAGACTGGGAAAAAACTTTTAGTCTCCGTAGAACCACCATTTCCATCTTCATTCTGATTAGACATTCGTACCTGGACTTTCAAGATAGACGGGCGAAAGCGGAGCTTTCGGCTACCATCCGGCAGCCTTCATCAGCACTGTTCGACTGACGGGGTGAACTGTGTTCGGTGCGCACGTCCGTGAGTGCAGCTCACGTCATGCGACCGATCTTCATTCTGCTTAATGATCCGGTGGTAGAATCTTGAGAAGTGTTCGTGTTTGACCATCCACCTGCTTGAAAGATGCTGCCTATTGGCACACCTCTGCTTAATGCTGCAGAAGTACTAGCAGCCCGAGTGCTGTGAGCCGAGTACTTCGATATGTCTATTCCAGCTATAGCAGTACATCTTTCATCCAACGAGAAATGGTGTAATGGCTACCAGTCTAAACAGGTCACTCAGTTAAAGAAGGCTACTCACTGTGTGCGTAGCTTTCGTCGGCAATCCGGCCGACTTCTTCAGCGCAACTGCTGGGTTGAGAACTGGATTCAGTGCGCACCGCCGTGAGCGAACTCACGACAATGCGACTGAATAAGTGAGGAGTACACCGATGGCAGGTTGTGTCGGCCCCGGTCGCTGTTAAGGGTGGGGTTCCTGGCGGCGATGTGGACTGCCCCCTTTACTCCCTTCTGGAACCATCCTGCTTCTCTGTCGAGCACTTGCACGTTGTCCTTTTCAAATTGATGTTGGGTGTGGGTCAGATGTTCACCCACTAGAAAGGACTCACGTTTGTGTTCCTTTAGTCTCTTGTGTAGGTTGGGCGCAGTTTCACCAATGTAACTATGGTCACAGTCCTGGCAGTCTGATTTGTCCAATTTGTCTGTTTTGTCCTTGAGGTGGACTAACTGGCTTCTGATGGTGTTGGTGGGCTTGGCGTGGACACTGACTCCCAACTTTCGGATCCTCCTGCTGAGAGCTTTAGTGACGCCGCTGACGTACGGCATGGAGACGTGCCCTCTCGAAGGGGTTTGACGTTCAGTAGAGGGGTGGGGTATGATTTTCTTGTCCCGGGGATATCCCAGGCCCACTTCTGGTATCCGATACACTTAACACTTTCTTAATGTGCTGCACCTCTTCTTCCTAGCGGTGTCGATGGAGCAGATGGTCTTCGCTCGGTGGGTGAGGGTGCGAATAACTCCCAGCTTGTGTTCCAGTGGCTGGTGACTGTCGAATTGCATATACTGGTCCGTGTGGGTCGGCTTTCTGTAGACGGAGAAGGCGAGGCCTGTCTCTGTCCGGGTGTTGCAGGTGTCTTTTCACAGGTGCAAAAGGCTTTATGCAACTGATAAAAAGTGCATTCCTAGTTCGGAAGTGGGCAGTCTTTTTCAAATATTGTCGAAGGTGGTGAACCAGACACAATTCTTGTTTTCAAAACAAGGTATGACTGAAGGCTTTAAGAGAGCCCCTGGTTTGGTTTGTTTTAAAACAGAGCTATATACAAGTACACATGATTTTTACATCATCAACGTAAGGCTATGGAGAGTCAAGTAAAATAAGTGTTCTGAGTGTGAGTTTCAGAAAGCTGACTGTTCTGTATCTGGCCTTTGTGGTAACATATCACTGACTGTGTCTACATCCATGTGTCACAGTACTTTGGAAGTGACCGTCTATTGTTGAACACACCTTTGACAATTTACAGACTACAGGATGTTGACCTACTGTTTCTGCGTTATCAGGACAAGGTATGCTGAAACAGCACTCCTAGCTAGGTTAACTGTACTATAACTAGCACCTGCAGCATCCAGTTCTGCCAAACATTTGCCACATGCACATGTACAAGTAGTGATCTTATTTCTGCTTAAACATTTCTGCCATTTTTGAATGTAGATGTTGTAGGACTTATGAGTGCTGGGTCTCCATAACTAGAGCAACTGAATGTTTTTTTTATAAACAAGACGTTAAGAGATTTTTGCCGAGATCTCGCAGACAAGCAGGTTTAGCCTACTTTACTGAATGAGAGGATGAACTGCTCTGAGGTCGCTGGGTAGGTGAAGAAGGTGGCGTCTGCACCTGAGTTCTACTGGAGGGCAGCAGAGAAGATGTTGAAGAACAGCGAACCGCGGTTGTGTCAGCCAGTTGGGTACCACAATTATCCCCTCTGCACGGTCTCTCCGTATCTTCTATGTTGCTGAGAGGTGGAAATGCACCCCCACAGTAAATGCTCCCAAGAAATGGACATAGCATCAATTGCTTCAGCTTCTGGATCCGGCCTGTATGAAATGTATCGTCGCATTTGAAATTTCAACCTGGAAGCAAAGAGGTCAATATCTGGAGAAGCCCTGAGCTGTTGGAAGGCAGACTGCAGAGCCTGCTCATCAAGTTTCCACTCTGCATCAGTGTTCGGACGCCTGGACTCCTTGTAAGCTGCTTCCCTGGAATGTGCGCTGTGCTGATTCAGATATTCTTAGAAATGCACCATGACCAAATTGTAAATGTGATGTCATTACAAGCATCTGAATGGCTTGTTCCCATGCGATTGATACAGCTGACTGCTGTTGTATTGTCTATCATTATCCGGAAATGTTCGTTTTCCAGCTTTCCCTGAAATGACTGCAAAGTAAGTAAAACGGCTTTCAATTCCAAATAATTAATGTGAAAGACCCTTTCATGCGGCAACCAATGTCCACCTGAAGCTGTATCTTCACACTCACACCCCCAACCTGTGCCACTAGCATCGGTGGTGACAACTATATCTGGTTCAGTACTGCAAATATTATTCTCTGTATCAGACACATTGACAATCCATTATTGATGTTCCTCCTTACTCTCTTCAGACAACTGCATGAGTTGGTCAAAGTCACCTCTGCTCCTCTTCAAAGCTAATTTTTGTCTTTCTCAAGCTGTCTGTAATAAAGAGGTCCATACTTGACAGCAGCAAAGCTAGCAACGATTTTTCCTATAACTTGAGCAACCTCACGGATTGTGTGACTTTGCTCATCAAGAAGCCTTTGACAGCTAGACAGTATGCTGACAGCCCTTTCAACGCTAAGAGTGACTTTCATGGAGACAGAATCTATAATGACTCCAAGGTATTTGAATCCTTGTTGTGGGCTGAATAACCGACTTGATTGGTGGAATGACAAATCCTAACTTTTGAAACAAATCAGTGGTGTCTGTAACATTCCTGATGCAGTTGCTCTCTATGATTCATGACCTTTCATTCTAAGGGAAGCATAGACATCGGGTAAAGCATTGAATTCATAGAGTTGATCTCTCCATTCAAATCTGAGTAGTTTCCTGTACTGTTCATAGATTGCTACACTATAATAGGCATCCTTCAGATCAGTTGAGGCCGTAAAGCATCCTTGAGTTATCAAAGTCAGAGCTGTGTTCATATTATCCATTTGGAAATGATAACTGACTTCTAAATTGAGTATTTTTAGATATAAAATAATGCGACAAGATCCATCTTTCTTTTCCCAGGTAAAAACTGGAGAAATAACTTCACCAGGGCAATGCTCACAAAGGGAAATTACTTTCTTGGCTATCAACTTTTGAACTTCTGAATCAATTATCTTGCACTCTTTCTGATTTGTGACATTTGTTTTTGAGCAAGATAACCTGGTCTAAAGGACAGTCAAATTCAACCTTAACCCTGCTATCATGCTTAAAATCTCTGGGTCTGAAGTGATTTTAGACCATGCATCTTCAACCTGTCTTAATCTCCCAGCAGTAAACTCATGTTTCTGAGGTTTTGAACATGGAACCAAGCTCACCTCTTCTATTGGGAACCGGGATTCTGATGCCCTGTTTCTGCTGGAACCAATGCTGCCTTTTGTTGTGGTCTGTTCCTTTGGCCTAAAAAATAACCACGTGCGCAACCCGACTCGGAGTAGTAAGAGCCGCCCGCTTGTCCACGATAGTAGCGGGCGTTTCAGCGGCATCTGCGCTCATGGCCTACACTGGAGCTGATGCGGTTGGTCTCATGCACGTCTTTCAGTGTCGCCGACAAACTGTCCCCAAACAACTGGTCTGCGACCGGGACCGATTTATCACAGATCCGCGAAAACTGCATGTTTACATGTGGTCTGATGCCACTGCGTCTGCGCAACGAAATCTCGCAATGCTCAACGGCTTCAGAACTGACCTCTGAACTGGGCAAGCCGCCATCAAGTAATCCGTTCGCGGCAGGCATGCACGCACTCGCTGCCATGATGACCGCTCTTTGCATATGTTGCATTTTCAGATCGCATTTGATGGCGTCAGACGGCAATTTTGACCATATTTTGTTATTTACTGTCAGGACGATCAATTTCTGACAATTTGCCGGTCTGTTGTAGGCTTCAATTTTTTCTTCTGCAGATCCGGGCTAAGTTTGGTCGTGAACCGACCATTAACAATTTCTGCCAGTTCCTCTCTCACTTCTTCACTTACAGGTTCGTCCGTATCGCTCAATTCAGTGGCTATCTCTTTCAGCAAAGTCAGATTTGTCTCTGGTCAGCTTTTTCATTTTGCGACGCGAAAAGCTGTGCCTCTTTTTCCTCCAATTCTTCCAGTTCCCCATCTTCTCTCAGCTCCAAAACATCACTATTGTGTTCCTGTTCTGACTCTGAATTGTCTCCAGAAACTCGGGCAAACTTGGCGGGGCCAGCGGCGCCGTCTTCGTCTGAGAGTTGGGTATCGAATTTTTGTTCCAGCTCGCATCTAGTTCTTGAATCAGGCTTCTAACTGATTCTGGGACTGTTGTGGGCCCGCTGCTGTCCGTGGGTTCTGAAAGACCTCCGACATGGCTTTTGAAAGTGCCGCCGATGTGTGCTCAAAAGTTCAGCTTCTGAAAGAGCCGAGCACAAAGGATCAAGACTACCAGTGTCGATCAGAAAGCCGACCAGTCTAATATAATAAACTTTGGAATAATAATTTCCTAGATTGTTAGAATCTGATGATTCTACTGTGATTATGACGTTTATTATTGACCTGAAAGAAATTATAAAGGTCGAAGGAAATTATTCACGCAAGATAGTCACTGGGAAAACCACTTTCACGCATACGTCTGACCAATCGGCAGAAATGGAATAATTGTATCTAAAATGATAGAAACACAACACGTTCTACTGAAACACTTGGGGGTGATGGTGGGGTGAATGCAGAAAAAAGTTCTTCATGCATCTTGGTAATGTTCTGATTACGCAATGCATACCTAATGGGACAATACACACAAAACCGAAAATGTGGAAGAAATATATTGGATAAAAAATTCAATATGAAATTTTGTACTTTAATCATTAAGCACCAGAAACTAACATAAAAAGAACAAAGTAACTTGTCACTGATTCCCTTGAAACAGAATGCAGAGAAAAAGTTCTGTAAACGTCTTCGTCATTTTTGACCAGGGAGGTGACGGATACCGAAGAAATACTTTTTTTTTGAAGAACCTTTGTACTTTCGCGATCAACCAATGTTTATTAAAACCTGAAAGGGCACACACATGCACGCACACACACACACACACACACACACACACACACACACACACACACACACACACACCATTAATTCTCTTAGTAGCAAATACAGGAGAAAAATTCCTTCAGAACCATTTTACTGCCTTTCTAATTTATTTCTTTAAGCATCGTTGTAATTGAGTTCTCTAAGCACATTCGCAGTCGATTTACTCAAACATTGTTTTACTAAAGTTATTTAAGCATCTTTGCAATATCCTGATCAAGCAATTCCCCACAATCTATGCCGCAGAAAAAATTGTAACGCGTGTAACTGACTCACTTAGAGGAAATACATGAACATGTGTAACTACCTTTACGGTTTTGAATCATTAATGCATAATAATTTCTGAAATACCGGGAAAAAACACAAATATATTCAGAATATTTTACAAGATATTACAATGAAAACTGTCATTAGCATCTTTTTATAACTGAACTGGTAATGTATTACAACGCTTAACACGGAAAACAAGCAATACTCTTACTGAATCGTTCCGTGGCAGGCTATAACCTCGAGATCATACGATGTGATATGTATAACGAAAATACTTTGATCTCAGAAACTGGTCATTTCGCTGGACTTACTCCACAGCCATATTTGTTTCAACAGTGTCCGAGAAATATTAACTCGCCATCACCATCACGCGCATTCTTTTTCTGCTTTAGGGTATTTTATGAAAACAGTAACTGACATTTTCAATAGAGCATGTTCACAGCTTTTGTTCTGGAACACGGTTTTTCGAGCAGCCTCAGAGGCAGGCAGGGTTCTAATCTCACCCATTGCCGACATGCTCTGAGTTAGGTGAAGTGAATTTACGCCACCAACCCTTGGTGAAGGGTTTGAACTTCTATTTGACTTTTTAGACGCACGCACGCACGCACGCACGCCGCGTGCGCGCGCGCGCACGCACGCACGCACGCACGCACGCACGCACGCACGCACGCACACACACACACACACACACACACACACACACACACACACACACACGCACACGTTGTTTTTGTTCAACCATATGTTCATGTAGATACACGAGTAACTGTTCATAGGTACGTGCTCAACAAGGTTTCATTACAGATACTATAATACAGTTGAATGTCTCTATAAACTCGTTTAACAGAGGAACTTAACAAACAAAAAAGAAGAAAGAAAACAAAAGCGAAACCTCCAACGCCAGACAAATCTTCACGGGAGATAATCTAGTACAAACAGATATACTTTTTCCTGAGTGGAGGGGGTCCTTCTTTTGGGGTAAATCTGGTGAAAACGAACAGAAAAAAAAATAGGTCTGTGAAGGAAGATGCCAATCTGGCATAGGCAAACAGGTATTGGTCTTCAAATGATGCAAGTCTTTATTGGGGCGTAGATCTCATATAGTCTGAAAAACAGTTCTTGAAAACCATCATTAATCAGTGGTGTTGCTATGGGAACCAAAATGGGAACATCCTATGCCTGCCTCTTCATGGGACACCTAGAACACAACTAGCCTCAACACCAGAGCTCTACAAAAGATACATAGATGACGGACTGGGAGCCACATCCATGTCAGAATATGACCTCCATAACTTCCTCAACTTTGCTCAGACCTTCCATTCATCCATCAAACTGACCTACATTTCACAGTCAGTTAACTTCCTGGACATCACTATCTCACTCAAAGATGGACTGCTTGAAACCTCGGACCCACCGCCTGCCTGTTCTTCCATCCTCACACTCTGCCCATCTGCAGGATCCTGAAGTCTAACTGGCACATAGTAGAAAATCATAAGCCTGCCTTTGAGACCAAACCAATGATCACTTTCAAACGTGACAAAACCTCAAAGACCTACTGATGCGCTCTAAGCTGAACAAAATCTCCACACTTAAGCCACCAGGTACTTTCCCCTGCTCAAAACCCAACTGCAAAATCTGCCCTCTCACCAAACCAGACAGCGTCCTACATGGCCCCAAAGGCTCATTCACTATTAAACGCACTTTCTCCTGTCAGAGCCACAACATTGTGTACGCCATCCACTGCCAGCTGTGTGGTAAGATCTATGTAGGCGAGACATCTCGCACACTTGAGACGCGCATCTCTGAACACCTGGCTGGTAGCCGCCACCATCGGCCCAAACCAGTCGCTCTACACTTCAACCACGCCAAACACAACATCAACCATGTCAAAGTCCTGGCACAGTGGCAATCACAGAGTGACAACTTGGAAGCCTTATGCAGGAACCTCATCTTATCGCCAAACTTGGCACCCTCCATCCTCATAGCATCAACATCCAAAGTAGTATGTACCATTCCACCTCTGCAGCACCAGCCTGCAATATCCTCCACCTACACACACGCATACTACCATACCTCCCACTGTTTACCTCGGACATAAGTTACAGCTATCACCCTTTTCCTTTCCCTAGTAATGATGGGTGTGGTGGTGTTGGTGGGATGGTGGTGGCTGGGGGTGGGGTGATGAATGAGTGAGGCTGACATTGCAAATGGAACACACACACACACACACCACACACACACACACACACACACACACACACACTTTCTTTCTCTCCCTCTTTCTCCTCCCCCCCCCCCAACCCTCTCCTCTCCTTTGCTCCAATACTACTGTTGATCTTTCACTCTTTGATCATCTCTATTCCTTTTCACCGACCATTAATATGATTAACATTGCAATATTTATCCTCACGACCTTCTACCTACTCCAGTAGTACTGTTAACAGTTTACTCATTGACCATCTTCATTCCTTTCCGCCTACTATTACTGGTACTAACATTACTTTTCTTACTATTGCTCTCAGGAGTTTCATCACATCATCATTATTGGCACCAGCATCATCATATTCATATAAAAAATAAAATAATAACAATAAATATAATAATGATAATAAAATAAATACGCACACACACTACCAACAAAAACAACTGACTTCATTATTCATATTATCTTTATTAGTCTTAACATCATCATCTTCATCACTATTATGATCACCATTATTATTACCAATCACACACACACACACACACACGCATATATGCGCATATACGCATATGATCTCCCTTGCATCCTTGAATGGATCCCCAAGCATAGGCTCAAAGATTGTCCCCTACATTTTATATTGTTTGAATAATGCTTTTAGTTTTCAGCAACTTTTTTCCTCTCCACACTTTTGTTTTGTTCCATTTACTACCTTTCACTGGCTGCTTTGGGGGTGCTGTTGGATTCTTTTTGAACCCTTGGTGGGGAGAACACCACAGAATTATGGACTGTGGTGTGTCTCCATTTGACACCCAGAGCACTGACACAATCAGCCGTGTCTCCCTGATGAGTCCGATCCAGCGGACGAAAGGCCTAGGAGCAGGCAATACAAATAAATGTGTCTTCGAGAGGGATTACGATGGTTCCCTCAGGCAGCTAGTGAAGGGCTTCTCATATTTATAATAATTATACTCTCCCCATTTTCTTCATCTTCAATTATTTTTTTTTAAGTTTTTTTTTAAAAGTTCAAATCTTTGCCAAGTCATTACTATAACGACTGAAGAATTATTAACCTGCACTTGTTTTCCCCCACTACTTAATTGTTCAGCATTCTATATATATATATATATATATATAATATACCTTTCGTTACAACTTCATAACTATTACAGATGTTACATTTACTTTATCATCAATATAATTCTTATCACTTTTCATCACTACCATTAACATCACCATCGCTATGACCACTAAGACCGTTGGCAAAAACCATGCTGTTTAAGAATCCTCTAACCCACTCTCCTTTCTCCCATACTACAACTGCATTGCCAGATTATCACCAAAAGTGTCGAAACGCGTCTTGTGATTCGTTTGTCTACGTTTTCTTGGTGGTTCGCCATTAATTACATTTAAAACCAGTAAAGAAGTTTCCTCACTACTCAAGGTTCGTGTTAATTACATTTAAAATCATTAAAGAAGCTTTCTCATTACTCAAGGTTCACTATTAAATACATTTAAAATTATTAAAGAAGTTTCCTCATTACTCAAGCAGTGACAAAGTCGGGACAAGTTTCAAAAACACACCAAAAAATATACGATAAGCTGGAGGTGGGGTTGTTTTTGGTCGAAAGTAATTCTTGTACAAAGAAAGAGGAAAATGGTCCAGTTATAGAATTCTAGTCTTAGAAAGAGGGAGAAGGAAAGGTGAGAGGGGCTTCATGGATCGAAGTTGAAGAACCGAAATTTTCCAGAAATCTGA